>JARBWK010000009.1:78684653-79884653 GCA_030556195.1 Anolis apletophallus
TTTTCAAAATTCCATTATCGCAGGGATGGAAAGTGAGTTGGATTTTTCTGAACGAGGCCACAGACAGCAAAACAGACACCACAAGGTGTTAACCCTTCCCTATGCTATCCAAAACTAGAGAGAGAGGGGGGGGGGCAGTTATACTTTAACATGTACCTGTTCAACTTACAAACCCATTCAATTAAAGGACACACACACACACACACACACACACACTTTTATACAGATTTTATCATTTTGTGATGTTATTTATGTGGTCGATTGATCACATGTTTTAGCAGTTTATTTTAATGGTTTGTTTTTAACTGTTTGTTGACTTCTGTTTTATTTTTATGTTTAGAACATGGCATTGAATGTTTGCCATTCTTGTTTTTGTAAGCCACCTCGAGTTCCTTTGGAAAAGAGGACAGGTTAAAAATAAAGTTGTTGTTGTTGTTGTTACTAGCCATTTAGAAATTGTCCAGTAGATTGCAATGAAAATCTGAAGTCATGACCCATTGTAAAATGTAGATAATTGCCAAATGGCTAAGAACATCAGTAAATGATATAAGACTGAAATGACAAGTCTTTGATTTGATGTAGTATCCTGTATTTTTTATTTTTTTGAAACTTTTACCAGAAATTATGTTTTAAAGGTTTTTAAGCATGATTTTTCAAAATAATGCTGTTTTTAACTTTTGCGATATGGCTTTACTTTAATCTTTTTAAATTTATTGCAACCCATCCTAGGAAAAAGATGAAATATACATTCAATAACTAAATAAATCAATTTTTAAATGTTCAGAAGAGTCCTTTTGTGTTTTTGTCTTCTCAAATTATTTATTCTCTTTCATGCTTACATTTTTATTAGTTTCAGTTGGAATTGTTTGATTAAAACTGCAGCAAGAACCTGCAATTCACCTTCTTCTCATTTCTTTTCTACACAGTGGGAATTATCCAATGAAACCATACAAAACAGGAGCAGTGTGCAGTGAATGTCAGGGAGAACCATGTGTAGACAGACTGTGTGGTAAGTAAAGAGGAAGTGGTCTAATTGCACCAGTTAACAGGAAATACAACTATGAATTGACAGTTTTTACAAGACAGTGGTTAGTTGTAAGTGTAAACTGTTTAAATATTGCAGTTTTGATGTATACTCATAATATACCCATACCATAGATTCATCTGTTATTACTCAAGCTAGGATATCTTCAGTTAAAAAGACAGTCACTAGTACTGGATACTCTAGAAGTAGTTGCTAATATTCATGGAATAGTTAATATCATAATACTATATTATAGATTCAGTCTCCCTTACCTGGAAAACTGTAATCTAAGCCTTGGTGCTACCAATTGCCCAATTCCAACTTTGGGGAAAGGGGGTTAGTCACACCTCCAATTCCTGCTTAGTTTTTCCTTAAAGAGCCCTGGCAGGGAAAAAGAGGGAACAGTTCTGCTTAGACAAGACCCCTGCAAAAAGCACTGAAACATCCATGCTCATCTTCAACCCAGCCAATGAAGACAAATAGCATGGTGGGTGCTATGCAAATGCACTGCTACCTGTATTTAGTTCAGAGAGAATGGAAAAAGCTCAAGGAGGGATATTGTGGGAGGATTCCTTCCTGGCCACTTTGCTAAAAAGGCAGAAAGTGTGCTGACAGCTAAGTGAATGTGTTGTTGAGGAAAAACTCAGATGACACTGATTGTGTGACTAGTCCACTTTCCCCTCCTAATTCCTGATTCACTGCAGACCTTCCAAAATCTCAAATAAACTTCTGGTCCCTTGCATTTTGGATAAGAAATATTCAACATTGAATTGATTAAACATCAAATAATATTCAATAGTATGGATTTTTCTAGGAGGCACTGTAACTGTATCCCATATCATGGCCAGGTAATACAAGACAGTATTCTAAAACGCATGTTTTTCATTAGAAACAGGACATTCATTGATAGTGATTGGATCACATCCAATAGTGTTCTACTAACCAAGCTGAAGAACCAGGAGAGATTTCTTCACTGCTGTAATGAGCTGGTCCTCTACTACTAGGCAGAAGACCAACTTTTACAGCATGCATGTCAAACGCAATCACAGGCTAAATCTGGTCCATCCTTTTTATGGTTCACAGGGCTTTCAATGCCAGGGCAACATAGTTACATTTATACAATTTTATAATTACAAACATCCCTTTGAAGGTGACCATTAGGTTGATGTGGTCCTCAGTGAAAATAAGTTTGACACCCCTGGTCTACAGGTTTCTTAGTCTGTGTTAGCATCTTGGTTTTGGATGATACAGAGGGATGAAAGAAGCAAGAAGGAGGGAAATGCAATAGCCAATTTAGTCTTATTTCAGCACACTTTGCAATAAAATCAAAATGTTTTCCTGGAAAAGAAGGAACATAGATATGGGCTAAGATGGAAAACAGCAATGGGGAAAAATCACATGTCACACTGTCATTTAGAAAGAACAGCTGAAAGGAATAATATTGGGACGAATCAAGAGCAATTGCCCAAGTTTAAATTGAACCACTTGAAGTCAGTAGCTACTGGAATCCAAGCAGGACAATCTATACAGAAAGCTCAATGCGAAGTGTGTTACATACAGTCAGCCCCCTGCGTCTATATGCATCCACAGATTCAGCCAACCATAGCTCCAAAATCCAAAAAGCAAATCTTTATTCTGTCACATGCTGGCAGCACTAATGTGTAGGCATATCCTGCTGTACCCTTCTACCAGGCCCGTAGCCGGGATTTTGATTTGGGAGGGGGGGCTGAGTTTGATTCCGGGGGGCTGAGTCTGAGTGAGAGAGGATCTACCCTAGCAAACTTTTTGTATCGTTATCCCAATAACCCCATTAATGTGGGATATAATGAGCATGGTGATCAGATCATGATATGAATAAACATAACAGTTTAAATAATGTACCAGTAAGGCCTTTTCGCGGACCACCCTGAGAATTTCGGGGGGGGGGGGCTGAAGACTCTCAAGCCTCCCCCTCCCCCTCCCCAGCTACATGCCTGCCTTCTATCATTTCCCAGGTTCCCTCGGGCTCTTTTCAGCAGTTTTTTGTTTTTATACATAAAGGATGACATTTTATTACCCTGTTTCATACAATGGGACTTGAGCGTTCACAGATTTTGTTATCCACAGGGGATCCGGGAACCAAACTCTGGTGAATACCAAAGTCCTATTGTATAAAGACTTCTTAAAAGTGGTGATTTCCATAGTAAAAGGAAAAACAAATTATAATCCTGCCAAGTAGATTGCAGGCTATCTTCGCATACTGCTCAGTTGACATTGAACTTGCTCTCTGCATGTGGAATATCATGTAGATAAAAATGTCAAAAGCTTTTCTTGTGAGCCAGAGTTAAGAACTGGAAATACCTTGCAGTTTCCTGTCAGCAGGCACTTTCTAGCCAAATAATATTTCATGCTATGCTTTAGAGCCATGGGAATCATTGCCTTACAAGAAAGCACACCGATTAGTTTTCTCCACAAACACTCTGCTGGAAAGAGTACTACAAAGGTCTCCCTGCTGTTTGAGCTAGCAGGGCCTCACCATTTTCTATTGCAAATACACCTAGACTTCAGATGAATTATTTACAGTTCTCTCAGAGAAAAGATTAAGCAGATGATTTTTTGCCTAGATGCATCTCAGAATCAATCTCTGAAAAGGCATACCATGCATTTTGTGTACTTTCGAAGTGGACTCATTACTTTTCTTCCTGCCCCTCATAGCCCTGCTCTCGCTCCCACCTACTTCTCAAATGCGGTTGGTGGGGACGAGAGATAGGGCCTTCTCGGTGGTGGCTCCCCGTCTGTGGAACGCACTCCCAATTGATATACGATCAACCTCATCCCTCCTGGAATTCAGGAAAAAAAGTGAAATCCTGGTTATGGGACCAGGCGTTTGCACATTAGCACGATACAGCACTTTAGATTGGATTGAAATGGCAAACTGGTGGACATGACCCAATGCTTCTATTATGGACGGAATACTGTTTTTAACTTATGTGAATGTATATGATGTATTTTAATGCTAATTGTATTTTAATGTATTTTAATGCTAACTGTATTTTAATGTATTTTAATTTTGACTGTTTTTGGTTTTCTATTATATGTACCTAACAACGGCATCAAATTGTTGCCGTTGTTAGGTCGCTCTGAGTCCCCCCTCGGGGGTTGAGAAGAAGCAGGGTAGAAATGGTGGAAATAAATAAATAAATAGCCACCATTTTCAAAATTACCAACTTAGCCCTGTCTCTCAAGGATAGAGGAAGAAACGGTCAGGAGGAGGCAATAATTGCAGAAGTATTTACAAATATATTCTACTTCACCGAGTAACAGATACTCAAATGTATTTCATTGCTGTAGTTAATTGCAAAAAGATATTTTGTTCAGCTCAGGAACAACCCAATAATTAAATTGAGGGAAGGAAAATACACTTCCTGAAGTGGCCACCTTTGGGATTACAGGATGGCATTCAAGCAAATTCTGGATTCTTCAAGTGTTGTTGGATTGTGACTCATCAGACTTAATCCTAAAGGGATGCAGCCACTTGTTGACCGAGGCTGGCTGCAGACAGCATGGCAAGTTTTCATTGGCTATCAATCTATTGCTAGGCACAAGTGTGAATGTTGATCTAACTATAAAACCCTATATGACATGGGATCTGGCTATCAGAGGGCTGTATCCTCCCATATGAGCTTGCCAGGATTTTAAAGATCTTCAGGGAAGGCCATTCTTTGAATCTCGTCAGTTAAAATCCTCTCTGGAGAAAGTTCTGGGAAAGCTTCTCCGAAGCTACTTTCCCCACCTGCTTTTCCTCCACTAAAGAGGTTTGGAAGCCAAGCCCTATTAGGAATGACTTAGGGCAGTATTTCCCAACCTTTTTTGAGCCGCGGCACACTTTTTACATTTGCAAAATCCTGGCGCACACCACCAACCAAAATGACACAAAATGACACTCTAACACAGTAATACATATAGTTAATATGTTTTTAAATGTATTTATACACTCAGTGTGAAACCTGGGCCTGTTTCGATGAACTAACAATAATAGTTCAACACAAAATATGCATTTAAATGTTCATATTTGTATTCAAAGCATCATAGAAAAGTGACAATCTTATTCTTTATAACAATAAACATCCATAACAATACCGTGTCCAGGGCACAGCTGGGACGACGAAATGTCTATGAGGAGTGAATCTCAATAAGTCCAGTCTGTGCACCTTAGGGCCAATAGTCCAAAGCTCGATGAGAGCATGACACAGGTAAAGGGATGCAAGTATGGAGTAATCCAAAACCATAGACCAAGAGTGAACTGGAGCCAGCAATTCCAAGGCTCCTGGGAATGAAAATAAAACAAGCCGACGGAAGAATATCCAAACACAATCGGGGCCGCTGAATTCCGTTTCGTGGTCTTTTTCATAGGCTAGATATCCATCAATATGGTTCAAGTCCTGGAAGATTACAATATATACATAATATACAGCATTGTGGGAACAATACATAACCTCAGGAAATCATAATATTAGCAAAATCGCTATACATACCAAAGTAAAGGAGAATCCAACCGCGTTTCATCCAGCGCGGTGACCAGTTAAGGTGATATACCACAGAATACATACACATTAAATACATTATCCTAAATTAGGAGGGAATGCAAATTGACCGGCTCATTAAGGCCAAAAGGTAATTCTGAATTTAATTTGATTGTCCATGAAACTTCAAGCTTACGGAGCAACAGGGAGAGGTTTCCGTGTGGGGGAACGGAAGGCTTTTCTAACACCATTAGTTTTAAAGACGCAGGGGAGTGATTGCTATTGATGCAATGTTGGTAAAAAGGAATTTCAGTACTTCCATTATTTATTTTGCTTCTGTGCTCTATAAATCTTTGTTTAAGTTTTCTAGTAGACATCCCCACGTAAGTTCTAGGGCAGCCACAGGAAATCGCGTACACGATTCCGGACGAAGCACAGGTAGCGAAAGATTTAACAGGAAAAAAGGATTTTTTGTGGGGACTGTAAATCATTTTATCAGTACAAATATTGGCACACACAGAGCAATTCCCACATGGTCTGCTACCGGGGGAGAAATTCGATTTGGTTGGTCTGATATGATTAGCATGGGTTAGAATTTGGCTTAAGTTCCTTGTCCGCTTGTGAGCAATTACTGGAGGGCATTCCAGGCCTTTAATATTAGAAATGAGCGGCCAATATTTTTTAATAATCGATGTATATGTTCTGTTTTGAGGAGTTAGGGTCAGTGGCCAGATCACTCTTTCAGGAGACTGTCTAGTAACAGGGCGTAAGAGTGTAGTTCTATCTTTGTTATCTGCTTTAAGGCGAGCGTTGTTCACTCTTGGTCTATGGTTTTGGATTACTCCATACTTGCATCCCTTTACCTGTGTCATGCTCTCATCGAGCTTTGGACTATTGGCCCTAAGGTGCACAAACTGGACTTATTGAGATTCACTCCTCATAGACATTGCGTCGTCCCAGCTGTGCCCTGGACACGGTATTGTTATGGATGTTTATTGTTATAAAGAATAAGATTGTCACTTTTCTATGATGCTTTGAATACAAATATGAACATTTAAATGCATATTTTGTGTTGAACTATTATTGTTAGTATTATCTAACCTTGACTCTGTTTGAAGCCTGTTTCGATGAACACAACATAGATATCCTGGCAGGAATGGCAGAAAGACAGAAACTTCCCACACAGAACTCCCATAACCAAGAGAAAATGCTATAAGAGTTTGGTGGGCATTGACCTTGAGTTTTGGAGTTGTAGTTCACCTATATCCAGAGAGCACTGTGGACTCAAACAATGTTGGATCAGGACCAAACTTGGCATGAATACTCAATATGCCCAAATATGAACGCAGATGGAGTTCAGGGGAAATAGACCTTGATATTTGGGAGTTGTAGTTGCTGGGATTTATAGTTCTCCTACAATCAAAGAGCATTCTGAACCCCACCAATGATAGAACTGGGCCAAACTTCCCACACAGAACCCCCAGGAGGCAAGAGGAGGTCTCTATTTGGTTGAAAGGGAGGCGGGTCTTCCCAATGCATGGAGAGGGAGAGACCAAGTAGACAACGGGTGGGAAGGGGGCCTTTATTGAGGTAGGTTTCTTAGGGTTTTTATACTTCAACACACTAGACTCTCCCCCCTCCCCTCCTGGAGGTTCCAATTTCCCATGGCACACCTGATGATTGCTCACGGCACACTAGTGTGCCCTGGCACACTGGTTGGGAAACACTGCCCTAGGGAGTGGAGTATGTTTAGCCTGGAGCAAAGAAGGTTGCGAGGGGATAGTCATGTTTAAATGTTTGAAAAGATATCACATTGAAGAGGGGGCAAGCTTATTTTCTGATGCCCTGGAGACCAGAACTTGGAACAGTGGATTAAAAATGGCAGGAAAAGATTCCACCTTAACCTTAGAAAGAACTTCCTGACAGCAAGAGCTGTTTGACAGCGGAATATGCTTCCTTGGAGTGTGGTGGTTTTTGAACCATCCTCTCAAGGTTTTTGAGTAGAAGCTGGATGGCCATCTATTGGAGGTGCATTGTGTTCCTGAATGGCCTTTGGGCTCTCTTCCAACTCTATACTAGTTTTTTTATTTAAAAACCAATCAGCATTTGGAAACTACTATAATCAGGGCTCTTAATATACTGTATTGTTATTTACCGTCGTAATGGAAAAGCTTTGTAATTGCATAGACATTGTACGAGGACGGGTCAATAAGTCTGTGACTTTTTGAATTTCCTGCCTCTTAACTGAAAGTGCAACACTGCTCCTGTCAACCAGCATCTGTCAGTTGACTCCTGACAAAATTTGAACAAGCTGCGTCACTTAGTTTGTTTGACAGCCATTGATAGCAGACTACCGCGTGACTTGAGGAGAAAATGGAAAAAAGTGAATTTTGTGTGCTCATTAAGCTTTTTTTTTTTGCGGAGAAAACCATCACTCAAACCAAGGCTAGGCTTGATAAATACTATAGGGACTCAGCACCATCAATTTCAATGGTAAAAAAGTGGTTTAATGAATTTTGTTGTGGTCGTACAAGAACGGAAGATGCCGAACATTCTGGACGCCCAGTTGAGGTCTCTACACCCGAGACAATTGAAAAAATTCACGATATGGTGTTGGCTGATCGGAGATTGAAAGTATGAGAGATTGTGGAAGCCATAGGCATCTCACATGGCTCAGTAGTTTCAATTTCAAATGATCACTTGGGTATGAGAAAGCTTTCCGCAAGATGGGTGCCGTGTTTGCTCACAATCGACCATGCACACATGTGCAGTTGCCATGGCAACAATGAATTGGGATACGAGTTGCTTCCTCATCTGCCCTATTCTCCAGATTTAGCCCCGAGTGACTATTTGTTTCCAAACCTGAAGAAATGGCTCGGCGGAAAGAGATTTGACTCCAACAATGAAATCATATCACAAATACCTATTTTGATGACCTAGACAAATCTTTTTGGAAGGGATAAAAAAATTGGAGAAACGTTGGACAAAGTGTATAGAGCTCAAAGGAGACTACGTTGAAAAATAAAATGATTTTTATCCAAAAACCTGTGTTTTATTCAAAAAGTCACTGACTTATTGACCCGCCCTCGTAACTACATACTAACAATAATTTGTATTTTGGTTTTATCTATCATGCTTTTGTTTGTTTGTTAAGATACCTTGACTCCCATTTATGGACAAAAGGAGAAATAAATGTTATACATGGTATAGCTAATGGAGCAAGTCTTTGTAGCCTCACGGCATGCAGGCAGCTATACTTACCGTATTTTTCGCACCATAAGACGCGTTTTTTCCCCTCCCAAAGTAGGAGGAAAAATCAGCCGCGTCTTATGGAGCGAAGAGGGGGAGGCGATAGTAAGCCTTTCCCTTGGCCGCCTCCTCCTCGGTCCCGCCTCCTCCTCCTCCATCGCCGCCCGCCGCCGCCCGCCTCCGTCGCCGCCGCCCCGCCGCCGCCTACCTCTGCCTCCCTCCCTCGCCGCCGTCGCGCATGGGCATTAGGTCCCAAGCGCGTCTGACGTGTCTGACGCAGGTGCGCCTGGCGCTGAGCGAGGCACGCCTGGCGCTTTCGGGACCTACTGCTCATGCGCGAATAGGCAGTAGGTCCCGAGCGCCAGGCGTGTCCGCGCCAGACGCGTCAGATGCGCTTGGGACCTAATGCCCATGCGCGACGGCGGCGAGGGAGGCGGAGGTAGGCGGCGGCGAGGGAGGCGGCGGGCGGCGGCGAGGAGGCAGAGGTAGGCGGCGGCGAGGAGGCGCGGCGGCGGCGAGGGAGGCAGAGGTAGGCAGCGGCGACGGAGGCGGGCGGCGGCGAGGGAGGCAGAGGTAGGCGGCAGCGGGCGGCGACGGAGGAGGCGGGACCGAGGAGGCGGCCAAGGGAAAGGCTTAGGGATGGCGGAGGGCGCCGAGGAGGGTCCACCCTTCCAGGTGGGCAGGCCGCGCTTCAAGCAGGCAAGCGCCCGGGCCCACTTTTGGCTCAAAATATTTTTTTCCAATTTTCCTCTTCTAAAATCTAGGTGCGTCTTATCAGCAGGTGCGTCTTATGGTGCGAAAAATACGGGTATTTCATCTCAGCTTTACAGACCTATAAGTGAGTAATCTGAGACAGACAAAATTTTATATAGTGCTTGCTAGATCAGAACTAGTAGGATGCCCAAACGAGTGTTGAGAAGGTTGCTATGTGACAGATCCTCATCTAGAACATCAGAAATCCCAGGAACTTTGATTTTACAGAGGCATTTAAGATGGAATAAAAAGTAATTTGGCAAACAGCAAGCAGCTAATGATTACAGGTTAAACACAACAGATTTTGCCAACGTTTCTTGACTTGCATCTAAAATTCAGAATCTTTTTTTTTTTTTGCACGATAGGGGTCAGAATTAGTCATACATTTTAAGTTCATAATCCAGGAAGATTAAATCTTGTCCTGCTCTCTCGTGATACTAATTGATTTACTATCAGTGAAGCTCCCCCTGAAAATAATGTTCTTCTTTTGTAGGTAAAGCCTGGAAGGAGCCAGCCTGTGATCAGTACTGCATCACCATACTAATATTAAGACCATCTTTTCTAGTAGGGATACTTGCTGCAGGAGTATTTGTGAAGCACCGCTATCCTCAAATGTTTACAGAAAATGATCTAGTCTAGCAACAACGATAAAAATAAATATTTAAATTGAAATACAATAGGAGTCTTACAGAAAAACAAAGGGAAACTGTAATCAGCCAGCATAAGGTACTGGCCAATTACAATCAACGTATCAGTGTTGCTAAGGCACACAAACCTGTTCTTCAAACAGTTAAAAAGGAACACAAAAAGAGTTTTTGCTTTAGTGACAAAAATATGAATTACAAGATATCTTTGCCATAAAATTCATAAAATGGTATACTACCCATCTAAAGGTGAATACAAATCCAAAGTTTGTGTTATTATGCTTATTTATGTGCCTTGGTCAATCACTGCAGGACAGGAACAATGTCAATGCTCAGTTACCCCAGCATTTGAAAAGTGTATCTCTCAAATATACATAACATTCAAGAAACAATTGAATACCTATCTCTTCTGGCAGGTCTACCCAGTCAATTTTTAACTATGCATTTTAAACACACCCTGTTTTTAGTGTATTTTTATTTCGTGTATTTTAATGTATGCATTTCATAGAAATAAATTTTAATATATGCCTTGTACATAATGTTTTATTAAGTGTTGTGCTTTACCTTAAGTCACGAGGAGAGGCAGGTAAGAAATAAAATT
Organism: Anolis apletophallus; assembly: GCA_030556195.1. Lineage (NCBI taxonomy): Eukaryota > Metazoa > Chordata > Lepidosauria > Squamata > Anolidae > Anolis > Anolis apletophallus. The sequence continues at coordinate 78,695,427 of JARBWK010000009.1, forward strand.
ATTATTATTAATATTACTGACCAAAAACATCAAAAATACCAAATATATAAAAAGTTCATGTAATCTTGGTAAGACTAAAAAACAATTTGTATTAGGAAATATATATATATATATATTTCTACTAAGAACCTCCTGTCTATCTGAAGTTTATTAGTGGGCCACTTTATTACAATAGTAAAAAGTATGTATTGACAATATTCACATCCTGTACATCATCCTCAGTCCTCTGTGCATGCTAGAAATATTCATATACTGGTAAATGTCTTTTAGCCACCAGCTTATTCAAATGAATTTTGTAAATCTGCAAATATTACTTGTACTGTTCAGAGTGCAACATAAGACTGTACAAACACTGGTTTGACTGCACAAACATTGAAATTGCTGTTTTTAAAAAACATTACATAATGTTAAATGTTCATGCTTTCCAATATCTGTTGACAAGGCAGCAATGTAAAGATGGGAATCTAGTTTGCTGCTTTCCTCTTGGAACCAAACTTTAAAGACGGTTTCTTTTTCTTTTCATCTGCTGCTATTTTTAACGTAACTTCTTCCACAGGAAGTGCTCCCAGCTTCTTCTTTTTCGCCTTTTTAACTTTTTCTTTAATTGCTTCAATATCAATTTTTGTTTCTGAAGGAACTACAAAATAGAAGAAATTACTATTATGTTATATCTTGTATGGTTAACCTGACATTTCACAAACATGAAGTAGTCCTAGCTTAAACATGGCATCAAGAATATAACAAATCTCTTACAATCTGAACACCAGAAGTTTGCGGACAAATCATTACATAGGTGGGGCTTGTGTTGTCCACCCAGACGCTGTTAAGCTCTGGCCACCATCAGTCCTCCAGTGTAGCAATTACCATAGATGAGCAACTGCTGAAATGTCTAAAGAACCATCTCTAATAACAATACTGGTAAACTAACATTATGTATTAAAAGTCAAGAATCTCTGATAAGTTAGGAATGCAAGTATGTTATGTGCAGCACATGCAACCCATCACAGCCAAATTGTTTTTAAGAAGTATAATATTTAAATCAAGCCAGGGTGCTGGCTGTTGGTTCAAACTTCATTTCTGCTCAGTGAGTTATCAGAACAATCCAACCACAGACCTCAACTCTTATGTTCTGGAGAGTTCCCCAACTACCCAGAACACATAGGGTGTACATATATGGAAGGAATAATAACTATTTCACCTCCTTTGTTCTCCCAAGCAACCTTCTCTTCTAGATCATAAGCCTCCTGTGGGTAGATGACAATCCACCCAAAAGAGTCCAGTTCTGGATCCAACTCAGTGAATCCAATCTGAATACTGACCAAGAACTTACAAGTGTGGATGGTTCTTTTTTGTCTCATGCAGTATACACATACCCAAACAAAGACTGTTAATCATAGAATGAGAGTTAGAAGAGATCTTGTGGGCCATCCAGTCCAACCCCTTGCCAAGAAGCAGGAAAATCGCATTCAAAGCACCCCTGACAGATGGCCATCCAGCCTCTGTTTAAAAGCCTCCAAAGGAGGAGCCTCCACCACTGCTGAACAGCTCTCAGTGTTAGGAAGGTCTTCCCAATGTTCAGGTGGAATCTCCTTCCTTGGAATTTGAAGCCATTGTCCCACGTCCTAGTCTCCAGGGTAGCAAAAACGAGCTTGCTCTCTACTCCCTATGACATTTCCCCTCATGTATTTATACATGGCCATCATGTCTCCTCTCAGCCTTCTCTTCTGCAGGCTAAACATGCCCAGTTCTTTAAGCCACTCCTCATAGGGCTTGTTCTCCAGACCCTTGATCATTTTAGTTAAGCATGAAAGGATCTTGTAGCACCTTAGGGGCAAAGTAAAATGGAGTGTGTGACTCCATTTCACTCTTCTATTCACTCTGACATATTGTGTTGTAGTGCCTCTTGTTGCACTGCAGAGACAGATGATTACTGTGAGTTGCTGCCCTGACTGGTGCCACTATACCAAGCATGGGCAAACTTCAGCCCTACCAGCTGTTAGGAATTGTGGAAGTTGAAATCCAAAACACCTGGAAGGCCGAAGTTTGCCCATGTTTACATTATACTTGAACCGTAGGCAGTGGAAGAAGGCCTCTGGGTTGCCACAGAAATATATAAATAATGTTAAGCTGGCTGGCACTCAACAACCAACGTAACCAATATAGCCTTTTGGGGAAATCAAATACGACTTGAAAAGCAATTTGATACACATCTATCTTGTCTGCAACATCCAGGTGTTGTTTCTGGCCAGTGGCTTTGATAAATGTCAAGGCTTATCTACCGTGTTTCCCCGAAAGTAAGACAGCGTCTTACTTTCTTTTCCCCCCAAAAAGTCCCCCTACGGCTTACTTTCGGGGTACGTCTTATATAACCCAAGACGTACCCCGTCGCCACGCCGCCGCCACAACCGGAGGTGTGCCACGGCACACCTGCGGCACACCGCCGCGGCACACCATTTCGCCAGGCCTCCAAGCAAGGGAGAGGGAAAGGAGCCAGGGGCGGGACGAAGCGAGCGGCGACGCGTCACTGTGACGCTGGCGATCCTCGACGCCCCTGGCTCCTTTCCCCTCCCTTGCTTGACCCGAAAGAAGGAGGGGAAAGGAGCCAGGGGCGTGGTGAGGATCGCCGCGTCACAGTGACGCGTCGCGTCGTCCGCCCCTGGCTCCTTTCCTCCTCCCTTGCTTGGAGGCCTGGCGAAAAAGGTGTGCCACGGAGGTGTGCCACAGGTGTGCCGCGGCACACCTCCGTGGCACACACTTTTCACCAGGCCTCCAAGCAAGGGAGGAGGAAAGGAGCCAGGGCGTGGTGAGGATCGCCGCGTCACAGTGACGCGTCGCCGCTTCGTCCCGCCCCTGGCTCCTTTCCCCCTTCCTTGCTTGGAGGCCTGGCGAATAGGTGTGCCGCGGAGGTGTGCCGCAGGTGTGCCGCGGCACACCTCCGGTTGCGGCAGCGGCGGCGCGGCGGCGGGACGAGGTACGGCTTACATACGGGGTACGGCTTATATAAGCCGACACCCCCGACACCCCGATACGCTTACAATCGGGGTGTCTTATTTTCGGGGAAACACGGTAGTTAAACACTATTCACGATTTCACAGAATATATACTACTGCAGCCTAAATCTCTTCCATGTCCTTATGAATTAGCTTCTAGGGCAAATTTGAGGTTAGCAAATAATAAGGATCATTTGGGATTAACCAAGAATATCACTTGTTGAAATATTCTCAGCAAAATAAGGAAGCAACATATTTGGAACTATTCAGGCTTGTTTCAGGAATCAAAGGCAGACTCTGACGCTGAAACTGGACAATTTGGAAAAACAGATGCATACATACATACATAGATACATACAGACACAAACGTGCTTTTAGTAATACTAGCAACTTGTTAAGTAGTTTATATGTGCTTGATCAGAACATTTACAATGTTAGGCTTTTGCCAGTGGCAAAAAATAATCATAGCGTTTCTAAATTGAGGCTTAAATAGAAGATAGTATCGGTGCTTAACTCACCTTTCTTCTGTTTTACAGCTGGTTTTTCTTTAGGGGGAATAAAAGCTTTGTTTCTCTCCTCTTGTCTCTTGCTGATTGCTGCTGCTTGTTTTGCCTAAGTTTTTTTAAAAGTCAGGTATGTCAATGAGCAAATATTAAATACAATATACATGCATGTTTTAAGGTAGAGGTGGGAATTGTGTGGAACTCCATTTAGTTTTAACTGAAGTTGCCATCATTCTTCATCGTTACTATGAAGGCTAAAACGATTGGGTTTGCAATCCAACATCTAGATGGACGTATGATATCAATCTCTTCTTTCAAAGGAACTTCAAAAGACAAAATAAATATACCTTTATCTCTTCTACTCGTTTACGCTTCTTTTGACTTTCTTTCAAGAAAAATTCACCACTTGCCAATTCTTTATCAACCTGGAAAATAACAATTAGGATTACATATGTTCCATACTGGAGAATGTTGCCATATTTTCCATTTAGAAACTAATTACATTAATCAAAGGAAAAACTTCTGAACCATTCTGTGGCTAAATTCTGTAGTGAAAGTTAAACAGAGAGTAATAAAACTGAGAACATGGTCTGGAAAATAAAAGTGGGGTGAATACACCGGTTTTCTATCTCTGTATCAAGTCAAGAAAAAACAAGAAAGCAATTAATCACCATTATTTTGTTAAAGGTCTGCTAAAAAGTTTTATTTTCATTTCAGATTTTAAATTGGTAAAGACTTAATAATGTATTAATTCTTGCTGCTTCTTCCTTTGGGGAAAGTCACACCAATAAACATTCTTTAAAACCTTTATTTATTTATTTTGTCCCCTTCCCCTTTTTTGGCATTTTCTCTATAATCTTACAGCAAGTGATGGGCAACCAATTTTATCCTTTATTAATTTCAAAAATCTTTATGTTGTCAAGCAAAATTAAGAAATTGAACATACCTGACTCTCTGGTTGTGGAGGTGGGAAGGGAGTATATTCCTTCTTGACATTTTTCTTTTTTGGTTCTTTCCTTTTGTTCAAATTCTTGTGTTTGAATTTTGGCAAAAAGCATTCCCAATTCTGTGATCGTAATTCAGGATCTTTTGACAACTCTTTCTTAATCATTAGGGTCTTCAACCACATAAAAACACCAAAGAATGAATCAGAACACACATTTACTCAACTCTATTTATCTATTCTATTCAGACAGATGGGAGATAAAAATATTTTAAATACTAGATATAAAACAGTATCATCTAACAATAGGTATTATTGATTTACTGAACAAATAATAAAGTCTTAAGACTGTTAGTTCTTTGAATACTTTGTACTATAGTCAATGATATGCTAGATCTGCCACATACACTCAAAGAATCAGAATTTCAAATTGATGTCCGCAATCCCAGACCCATTTGCCTGGGGGCACCTTCTGGGGAACTCACTTGGGTTTACATGTGATTGGATTTGTACATATGTTCAAGAAACAAGATTGGCCACCTCAGGAGAGAATTGTTCTGTCTCAAAAGGAACACTACCTTGCAACATTACAGAAAAGAAATTAATTTATGTAGTGATGGTAAATATGAAGAAGAACGTAAGAAGAGTGAGGCTAAACCTTGTAGAAAGTTGTATGAAACATATGTACATATGAATGATGACTGGTTGAGACAGTGCATTTGGGATATGTATTGGAATGATGTGACAAGAGCAATGATGAATGTGTCAAATAGAACAGGTTTCTGGAAAGGTTAGAGAGAAAGAGGGATAAAGAAAAAATAAGTAAGGAAAAATGTTTTAAATGTCAACTCAAAGTGTTTATGTACCAAAGAGTAAAGAGAAAAATATCTGTATAACACCACGAATTTTAGAGAAATTACATTTACTATTTGTCATAACCAGCACTACCATCGAGTTGCTATACCCATGACTTAAGACCAAAAAAAGATCAGCTGTATACATAGACCAATGGTTCTCAACCTGTGGGTCCCCAGATGTTGTGGCCTTCAACTCCCAGTAATCCTAACAGCTGGTAAACTGGCTGGGATTTCTGGGACTCACAGGTTGAGAATCACTGACATAGACAATAATGAAAATGGATCGTGGTGATCCTGTTAGCAGCAATATGCTAGAAAGCGTGTGGGAATTTGAAGTGGGATCACCAGAGGCAGTGATCTGCAGTAAAATCATCACAGTGAGATTAGAATAAAAGCACATAAAGTTATATCTCATATGAAACACTGTATTGCATACTAAGAGTCACACTCACTTTGATGTTATATATAGGATGAATATTCTTCATTGTATCCAGAACAACTTTCCTAACCTAGATTTAAGAAAGGAAACCAAAGTTTATCTTTTTTATCAACTAAATGTATATATTTTATTTACTTTATTTATATTCCGCTCTTCTCACCCTGAAGGGGACTCAGAGCGAATTACAGGTACACATACTTAGCAGACAATCCCTGCCGTTTTCCACATACACACTATACACAGTACACACAGTACACACATATAAACGAACAGAGGCAAACTCTGGCCACCAGGGGGAGCTGACGCACTCCTCATCTCTCAGCATCCTTTGTTGTTCCTTCTGGATTCCTTAGCGTTTCCTGGAAGTTCTTTTAATGGCCTCATAATTCAGTCAAAATTTGCCTCCTCACTTAATGTGGTACCTTTATCACCTACTTGACAGATGCAACTGTCTTTTGGGCGCCAAAGGTCGACAGCAGGCTACACTTAGTCCAGCACCCACCTCAACCCGGACAGGCCTTGAACTCATGACCTATTGGTCAGAGAGATCTTATGCAGCTGACACTTAGCCAGCTGCACCACATTCCCGGTGCCAAAGTGTAGCAGAATGGTGTACTATCGGTAGGAGTTCTTTGAATTAACAGTGGTAGATTGGTAAGGATTTCTAGCTCTAAACTGTTTAACAACTGCAGCATTCAAATAATCCCCCCAACCCCCACCAGCAGCTTGAAGATAATGGGGAACACTTTTTTATATAGAGAAATTACAATTCCTATTCAATTATGGTATTCAACTTCCTTAGGTTCTAAGTGTGTCTTTTGCAGCAGAGAAAATCAATCCAAAAATTGTGAATGTGTCAACTACAAAACCACTGAATTTATAAACAATTACTTAGGTCACTACAGCATACACGTTTCTGCTTTTGATAAAAGAATTGCTGGACATTGTGTCTCCATTCCATCACTTACCAAAATGTCATTTGTTCAAGAGCTTGTACAGATGGAAAGACCTCCCACACCTAACCTATGCAATCTGGGCTGGAAGAACTAAACTCATCCACCGATGACAAGCAAAATCTACTGTATTTCAACAAAACCAACCAACAAATATTGAATTTCCGGGATTAGGAATGAAAGCTGTATATTCTTCATAGACACAAAATGAGGTGGGGCAAATTTACTCTAAAGTATTATCTCTGTTAGGAAAGATATCTTACCTCTTTTAAGCCGCTAAATGGTCCAAGAGATGAAACCGTGTTTCCCTGAACCAAGATGTAGCAGTTTGTCAACAGTTCAAGAGCCTACATCAGAAGACAAGGCAAGTATTTCATGACACAGCCCACAGAGGTCTGAATGATTATTAAACCTCACCCACGAAAGTTATCTCACGAAATGTATTGAATAAACATGTATGTTATAGCACCTTGACCCACCTTGAGAGTAGATCCATTGGGCCCAATAAGCCTCTGCCGTCTTTTTATAAATCGTTCTCTGTTTCTCACCAGAGTCCCTATTTTAATGATGTCACAGGCCACATCATCTTCAAGGATACGCACAGCCTGAACAGAAAATTAAACAACATATTAAGTGAAATCCGAGTAAAGACAGGAACATTAATACAATAACCTGGTTTGCTGTGGATACACTCTTAATTAAATTTTATATTTGGAGCTTAACGTTTAAACTCAATAAAATATTTAATAAAACCCTCTGAATTAGGTCTTCACAGATTTTAATTACACTAAACAGAAAACTACTTTCATACAATTTAATAGAGCTATAGGACAGACTCGTAACTGTTAATAATTTAACAAACCTGTTCAAATGGAACGCTTCTTGCTAAAAGCTTTATTAAGTCTCTGGCTCTGATGATTATATAGGGGTCAAAGGTCTTCTTTGTTGTGCTGACAGTCATGCTTCCTTCAATCAAATCTAAAGCTGCGTTTATGTGCTAAAATACACAAAAAAGCAAGTTTTATATAGCAACACAACTGGTTCTTAAAAGCATCTTTATATGATGCAAATATAAAAATGTTTTGTTTCTTATTGTGTTGGTATTCAAAGACTATACTGTGAATACCAACACAATAAGAAACAAAACATTTTATATTTACAAATGCCCAGGCCAGTGAGATCCAGCTCTGCCATTTCCAGTGACTGCAGGCAATCTTGCCCTATATTAAATAGATGGTAGCAACACAAATTTGGGCATATTGATGCATGATCAGTTTACTGCCATTTAATACAGAATGTGATCATGTTTTTGCTTTTGTATCCATGGTGGGTCTCAGAACCAAATCCAGAACCAACTCCAATATATTACAGGACCTTCTACTGATCCATTTATTAGAAATAGATTTAAGCACAGAAGCAGCTTTAGAATTCTCCATTCAAAAGTATGCCAAACACCTCACTGACCCACCCCGATGCTCTAGGCTTGGGAAATAAAATTTAAACATAGGAAGCTTAAAGAAAAAACAGCCCTACATGTTCATTCAGTGCTTTCTGCACCAATGGCCAGCATTCTTTCAAGTATGCTTCTCTGTATTTTGGGAAGAGAGTGGCAAAGCTGCTTTCTTCCAGAAGTCCCTTAGGATTATCTTCTCGTTTAAAGGCTGGCTCTTTCCATCCGTCAGGAACAGTAAAAAGTTCAGATTCATCTATGGTTAACAAAAATATTTACATATATATTAGAATGATTTTCTCTGATTAAGGAATGCTGGGTCAGGGAACAGAGGCAGGAAAGACAGAAACCACAACTGTATGTTGAAGCTTGATGATGGGAAACTGCCACACTTCCAAAACTGTGCCAACTCTAATTAGTGCTAGAGTTCACCTTATTCCTCCCTTATTTCCTTTCCTTTTGCATTTTTAGACGTAAGCCCATAAGACTGATGTGTATCACGGTTGTCCATATTTCAGGGCCTCTCCCCCTTTTGCCATTCCTTGGGGATCAGCAGGGGAATCTAAAGCTGTTGCAGTGGGTTTTCTCATGTGTTAGACTTAGGTATGTTTTTTTAAAAAATAATGTGAATTGCATTATGTGTGCAACTGTGTTTGATGCTTAGTGTCTCATGTTTAATGTTTATCATGCTTAATGGCATCACTTCCATGGCATCCCAAGTCTTGGCTTTGCACCTTTGAATAATTCTTACCTGGTAGAACTAATATAATATATACTGTGGGAGACCTTTCAACTGAAGTGTAGTAAAAAATACTTCATTTATTATTTACTAGCTGTACCCGGCACGCGTTGCTGTGCCCTTTTTAGGAGATGCGAGAAAGTTCAATCATCCACGGTGTGTCCTCCTCTAAAATGCAGTTGGATGGAGTGTGGGTCATGGTGTGGCAAGTTGGGTCTTTATTGGTCTTGGTTCTGGGCCACAGTGGTCTGTGGGGAATGATGGGTTTTGAAGTACTACAAATCCCATTTTCCATGGTGGTACTTGAAGTCCCATCATGCATGGTTGGGGCTCTGTGTGCCAAGGTAGTTTACTGTAAATACAGGCCATACACAATGTCCCATGAGCTGAGGCCTAGTTAGGAACAGCAAGTTAATGAAGCCTTACTGTCAATTCAGGCCATACACAATGTGCAATGAGCTGAGGCCTAGTCGGAGAATCAAGTTAATGAAGTCTTATTGTCAATTCAGAGCGTAAACAGCTTCCCAGTAACACACACACACACTCCACTTGTCTCACTGCCAACAGAATTGAGGATGCGAGCCACAGGTGGGGGGCGAAACGTCAGGAGGGCGTGCTGCTGGAACATGGCCAGTGACACTGAGACCCTATTTTGGGAAGCCATGGTCTCCGGGCTGAAAAAGGCCCTTCCTCCCCTGGCATCCCATAACAGCCCCCTCCCCTTCCTCAAAGTACCTTCTTTCTTCATTCCGGGCAGGGCGGAGGCGCCCCTGCTTCCTTTCCCGCTCCAGAAATGGGCTCAGGGAGCCCCTAGCATCCCTTTTCTCTGAAGAGGAAGCCTCATCCTGTTGGACTCCATCTCCCAGGATCCCTCCCGCCCTGCGAAGCAGCCGAGGCTTCGGGGAGTTGGAGTCCAAAGAGTCCGAGTCCTGGAGGCCTCGTGTGGCGGGCAGAAGGCGCAGCTTCTGACCTCACTCCCGGGGAGGAGAGAGGGGTCCTCTTGAACTCTCTGGGCGGGAAGAGAGGCAGAGCCAAGGGGAGGAGGAGGTGGGGGAGAGAAAGGCGGGCTTCCTTGTGCCAGTGGGCTTCTTCAGAAGAGGCGATGAGAGCGATGAGGCAGCGGGCCAGGTCCCTGGCACTCCCGGAAGAGGAGATCGGAGGGGAGGCATCGCAGAGCAGCCGTCTTCCGCCTCATGGAGCCGGGTGGCGCGGGCGCTGCCTTGGGCTCCTTGGGGTTATGGCCCTCTCTTCGGCCGCTTCCAGACCGGCCCCTAACCTCCGGAGGGCATTCAGGCGGGGAGGAGGTTCCGCTCTCCCAGTGGAGAGCAGGTGAATGCGCTGTGCTGGGGATCGGGCGAAGGCGCGGGCGCCGCCGGATCCTCCTCCCATAGGTTTGAATGGGCAATTTTGGGGTGTCGCGTTTAGGGGTCTGCGGAAGTTGTAAGGGTGGGGGTTTGTGCCTAGTTGGTACCTCATGGCCTGGTGAATCGTGTGTTGTGGGTTTTGTGGTTGTGGGGGTTATGGTGTGGCCGTGCATAATCGTCAACCCACGACCACGTCTCCTTTATATATATAGATTAATTATTTATTTAAAACTTTTATATATCGATCTTCTCAACCTCCGCAGAGGGACTCAGGCCGATTAACAGCAAGGATTCAATGCCAAATTACAATTTAAAACATCATAAAACAATAAAAGATTAAAATACAAGTAGATTAAAATACATAAAAATACACATAAACCAGATCGCCAAGATAAAAAACATGTCCAATTTTGGTCCGCATACATAATCGATGACTTAAGTCTATTATTAAACTCAGCCATTATTCCGGGAATGCTTCTTTCCAGATCCAGGATTTCAATAGCTTCCTGAAGGTCCGGAGTGAGGGGGCAGATCTGATCTCAGTTGGGAGGGAGTTCCACAGCCGAGGGGCCACTACAGAAAAGGTCCTGTCTCTCGTCCCCACCAGCCGCGCTTGCGAATGTGATGGGACCGAGAGCAGGGCCCCTCCAGGAGATCTTAACTGCCTTGATGGTTGTAGTGGAGATTCCGTTCAGGCAGATAAACTGGGCCGAAATCGTATAGGGTTTTGTAGGTCAATACCAGCACTTTGAATTGTGCTTGGAAGCTAATTGGCAGCCAGTGGAGAAGGCGCAACAGAGGAGTTGTGTGTTCCCTGTACCCCGCTCCCGTCAGTAACCTGTCTGCCGAGCATTGGACTAATTTCAACTTCCGGGCAGTCTTCAGAGGTAACCCCATGTAGAGAGCGTTGCAGTAGTCTATACGGGATGTATAACCAGAGCGTGGACCACCGTGGCCAAGTCAGACTTCCCAAGGTACGGTTGCAACTGGCGCACAAGCTTTAACTACAAAAGCTCTCCCAGCCACCGCTGAGACCTGAGTCCAGGATCACTCCCAAGCTGCGAACCTGCACCTTCAGGGGGAGTGTAACCCCGCCAAGCACAGGCTGTAACCCTATGCCCTGTTCGGCCTTACGACTGACCAGGAGTACCTCTGTCTTGTCTGGATTTAGTTTCAATCTGTTCGCCCTCATCCAGTCTGTTACAGCGGCCAAGCACCGATTCAGGACTTGAACAGCCTCCTTAGTAGCGGGTGGGAAGGAGTGACACCAATAGCAGTCAGATCCCAGTTTGCAACTCTAACAGACTTAAGCAGCAGGAGTTTTGAGAAATTATTTTCATTAGGAATAATCATCAGGATGCAGCAGTGACCGCTCCAGACTCTTCCAATCATGCCTTGTTTTTCCCTCACTAACAATGATTTTAAACAGCATTATCTTCCTGAACAATTTACTCCATGCCAATCCAAGAGTTTTCAAAGCTATTGACTCCATGCTAATGAGAGCAAGGAGAACAAAAAGCTGTAAATATCTGTATCTGTATACCTTTATAAAACGGAATGTTTGTATGTGTGTATGCGGAGGGCGGAAGGGCGGATATGTGGCAGCTATTTGCATAAAGTCCTTTGATTGGACAGCCTCGCCACTCCAAAATTCTAAGGCACCAGACAGAGGGCATTGATAGCCACTGATTAGCCAGCATCCCAGAATCCAGGCCTCTACATTCAAACAACAGGATTTCTTCCCACTGAGGGGAAAAAAGCCAGCATCCCAGAATCCAGGCCTCTACATTCAAACAACAGGATTTCTTCCCACTGAGGGGAAAAAAGCCAGCATCCCAGAATCCAGGCCTCTACATTCAAACAACAGGATTTCTTCCCACTGAGGGGAAAAAATGCACCATCAACATTCCCTCCCCACTTGGCTCTGTGAAAACAAAATGGATTCCTGTATTCTCCTCCCCCTCAGCTTTTAGAAAACGGCTGCCTGCCATTCGGCCTTTTAAAGTTACCAATAGGAGGCCATAACATTACAGGCCCCAAAATAGAGTTTAGGGCAGGATGGCCGACGAATGATGGGATTTGCATCCCAATTCACTTCCCAGAAAACATTGTAGCCCCTACAAATCCCCTTCTCCCAGATAGGCCCAAAAGAGGCATCCATCTTCCCTCTTCAACACAGTGTGAGAGAAAGGCAGCTTCTGACAGGATCTTTAGAACAGGCACTGTCACTCTACAAGGTAAGGCCCTACTTCACTCAAAAGACACAAGAGAAAACAATAAATACCTTTCTCTAATGCCTTTTAATGCTTATATAAATAATTCTGGCCCAAAGCCCCCTCACCCAGCCTCATTGGACCTTACTGCTAATTCCATGCAGGCCTTTTCCATTTTTTTTTTACTCCTTTCTGTTTTACACTGGTATACTTTCACAGGCCAGGGCGGATATGTGGCAGCCACTTTCACAGGCCAGGGCGGATATGTGGCAGCCACTTTCACAGGCCAGGGAGGATATGTGGCAACCACTTTCACAGGCCACAGCGACCAGCGCGGGTGATGGACCTGCACCAAACTTGGTACACATAACCCCCCTATGACATGACCCACGTATTATGGGATTTGTAGTACTTTCCAACACTTTGGTTCCCACAGACCACTGAGGCCACAAAAAAAGGACCAATACAGACCACACTCAGCACACACAGCCCCCATGACCCACTCTATGTCCTGGTGCAGTTCGGAGGAGGGTGGACCATGGATGATGGGACTTGAAGTGCCTCTACTCACTTCCCAAGTCCGCTGCAACCCTCATCCAATCACTGATCGAGACCAAACTTGCCATACATAACCCCCATGACTGCCTTCACGTCCTGGTGAGGTTTGGGGAGGACTGACAATGGATGATGGGATTTGTAGTACTTTTACACCCCTCTGTTCCCACAGACCACTGTGGCCCCCAACAAACACCGAGAAAGTCCACACTTGGCACACAGAGCCCCAGTGACCCACTCTACATCCTACTGAAGTTTGGAGGGGGACAGAACATGGATGATGGGACTTGCAGTACCTTCCCTCACTTCCCAATCCTGCTACAAACCTAATCCAATGACTGATCAACACCAAATCTGGCACACAGAGCCCTCATGACCCACTCTACAGCCTGGTGCAGTTTACTGTGAGACGGACCACAGATGATGGGACTTGACGTACCTTCACTCACTTCCGAAAAAGAATGCATCCCTCATCCATTCACCAATACAGACCAAACTTAGCACACAGAGCCCCCATGACCCAATCTACATCCTACTACACTTTGGGGGGGGACGGGACACACAGAGATGATGGGACTTGCACTACCTTCAGTAATTTCATGATACCACTGCAACTCCCAATAATGATGGATCAAGACCAAACTTGGCACACAGAGCCCCCATGACCCACTCTACATCCTGCTGCACTTCTCAAATGACCCGGGCAGGGCCGGGTCCCCAAGCTAGTAGTCTATAATGAGAGGGCACATCTAGCAATAATGTAGGAATATGCACATCTCAGGAATATGCACATCTACTGCAATGCTCTCTACATGGGGTTACCTCTGAAGACTGCCTGGAAGTTGCAATTAGTCTAATGCTCGGCAGACAGGTTATGCTTGAGATTCAATACCAATCTGTTATTCAAGCACAGCCAATATCTTTTTTTCTGCTTAGAACCAAAAACCCAGCGTCCTGTTGTCAACGTAAGGCCCTTTTTACAGTACTGGTGGCACATTTCTTGCCCAGAATTTTGAAAAGCCGAAATGCTCCAAAATGGCCCACGGGGGTGGCTAAGGCCCAATCTACACTGCCATATAACCCAGTTTCTGAATTCTGAATATGGCAGTGTCGATCCAGCCTGAGATGGTAGCACTTTTTAAAATGGTTCAACACTTTGTTTCGTGTACAAGATATTGCAAGAAATTACCTTTAAGGTGCAGATAGGAAGCATAGGTCCCTTCTACACTGCCATATAATCCACCTCAAAGCAAATAATCTCAATTTTATATGGCAGTGTTGAAGGAGCCTTAAATGATTAGAATCAGATCCCATGCCCATTATGTATAGTAAAGGTAAATGTTTTCCCTGACATTAAGTCTAGTTGTGTTTGACTTTGGGGGGGTGGTGCTCATCTCCATTTCAACGCTGGGGTTGTCCGTAGACACCTCCAATGTCATGTGGCCAGCATGGCTGCGTGGAGCGCCGTTACCCTCCCGCAGAAGAGGTACTTATTGATCTACTCACATTTGCATGTTTTCAAACTGCTAGGTTGGCAGAAGCTGGGCCTAACAGCGGGAGCTCCCTGCGCTCCCTGGATTCGAACCACCGACCTTTCGCTCAGCAAGTTCAGCAGCTCAGTGGTTTAACCCGCCGTGCTACCAGGGGACCTTTTCGTTATGTATGCATATACAAATAAAGGAATTTGGGGGGAGAGAGAGAAAAATCCCAAACCTTTCAGGGCCCAAGCAATTTGGAAATAAGACATAATTGCATGGTGTTTCCACTTGATCACATGGCATCCTGGGATGTGGAGTTTGGGGGGGAATAATAAGCACGCCCCTCCATGAACTGCAAATTCCAAAAATCCTATTATTAGGGCAATGGGAATGGAACCATAATGCTATAAATGTGTGGTGTGTGGAATGATCCTGTGAAAGAAGGCCCTTCCACTCAGCTGAATAAAATCCCACACTATCTGCTTTGAACCGGATTATATGGCAGTGTGGACTCGGATAATCCGGTTCAAAGCAGATATTCTGGGTGATATGGCTGTGTGGAAGGGCCCTGAGCCCTCTCTAGTCTGCCTGCTTTTGAGGAGTCCCTTCCTGGCCGAAATGATGACTGGGGGAGCCTATGCTACTCACCCTTGCTCGCCTTCTTGCCTCTGGGGCTCCTCGTGTCGGGGTCGCCCTTCCCTCGCTCGCTCTCCCCGGGCGCCGCCATGCTGCTCCCTCCTCCCGCCCCTTGGCCCGGAAGTCCAGCCCCGAAGCCAAGGATACGCTCTCTGTGATCCGAAGAGCCCGGATGTTCCCATCCCACAACATAGGCACACATAGAACTAGAAAAGGAAAGAGTGACACATTGTAGTAGTTTGACGAAGCGATTGGAACCAATGTGGCCTCGAGACTTCTTTTTTGAGGGGACTTCAACTCCCAGAATTCCAGACCGTTAGCCAAGCCGACTGGGGCTTCTGGGAGTTGAAGTCCACAATGCCCATACATTAAGAGAGCCTCTTTCTGGTAGTATCTCTAGTTGGCTTGATGTAAACGACTGCACATATAACTATTTTCAAATATATTAAGGATCCTTTGTATGTATGGCCATAATAATAATATTAATAATAATAATGACCATATCTAGTTCAAGGACCTTCTGCCTTCATGCAGCAAAATCACAATCAAAGCACCTCAGACAGATGGCCACCCAGCCTCTGTTTAAAAGCCTCCAAAGAAGGAGACTCTACCACACTCTGAGGCAGAGAGTTCCACTGCTGAACAGCTCTCAGTTAGGAAACTATTTTCAAATATATTAAGGATCCTTTGTATGTATGGCCATCCAGCCATAATAATAATAATAATAATATTAATAATAATAATGACCATATCTAGTTCAAGGACCTTCTGCCTTCATGCAGCAAAATCACAATCAAAGCACCTCAGACAGATGGCCACCCAGCCTCTGTTTAAAAGCCTCCAAAGAAGGAGACTCTACCACACTCTGAGGCAGAGAGTTCCACTGCTGAACAGCTCTCAGTTAGGAAACTATTTTCAAATATATTAAGGATCCTTTGTATGTATGGCCATCCAGCCATAATAATAATAATAATAATAATAATAATAATAATAATAATAATGACCATATCTAGTTCAAGGACCTTCTGCCTTCATGCAGCAAAATCACAATCAAAGCACCTCAGACAGATGGCCACCCAGCCTCTGTTTAAAAGCCTCCAAAGAAGGAGACTCTACCACACTCTGAGGCAGAGAGTTCCACTGCTGAACAGCTCTCAGTTAGGAAACTATTTTCAAATATATTAAGGATCCTTTGTATGTATGGCCATCCAGCCATAATAATAATAATAATATTAATAATAATAATGACCATATCTAGTTCAAGGACCTTCTGCCTTCATGCAGCAAAATCACAATCAAAGCACCTCAGACAGATGGCCACCCAGCCTCTGTTTAAAAGCCTCCAAAGAAGGAGACTCTACCACACTCTGAGGCAGAGAGTTCCACTGCTGAACAGCTCTCAGTTAGGAAACTATTTTCAAATATATTAAGGATCCTTTGTATGTATGGCCATCCAGCCATAATAATAATAATAATATTAATAATAATAATGACCATATCTAGTTCAAGGACCTTCTGCCTTCATGCAGCAAAATCACAATCAAAGCACCTCAGACAGATGGCCACCCAGCCTCTGTTTAAAAGCCTCAAAGAAGGAGACTCTACCACACTCTGAGGCAGACAGTTCCACTGCTGAACAGCTCTCAGTTAGGAAACTATTTTCAAATATATTAAGGATCCTTTGTATGTATGGCCATCCAGCCATAGTAATAATAATAATAATAATAATGACCATCCCTAGTTCAAGGACCTTCTGCCTTCATGCAGCAAAATCACAATCAAAGCACCTCAGACAGATGGCCACCCAGCCTCTGTTTGAAAGCCTCCAAAGAAGGAGCCTCCACCACACTCTGAGGCAGAGAGTTCCACTGCTGAACAGCTCTCAGTTAGGAAACTATTTTCAAATATATTAAGGATCCTTTGTATGTATGGCCATCCAGCCATAATAATAATAATAATAATAATAATAATAATAATGACCATATCTAGTCCAAGGACCTTCTGCCTTCATGCAGCAAAATCACAATCAAAGCACACCAGACAGATGGCCACCCAGCCTCTGTTTAAAAGCCGCCAAAGAAGGAGACTCTACCACACTCTGAGGCAGAGAGTTCCACTGCTGAGCAGCTCTCACAGTTACGAAGTTTTTCTTCATGTTCAGGGGGAATCTCCTTTCTTGTAGTTTGAAGCAATTGATTTTGTCATTTGGGAGTTGCAGTTGCTGGGATTTCTAGTTCACCCACAATCAAAGAGCATCCTGAACTCCACCAATGATGGAATTTAATCCAACTTGGCACACTGAACTCTCATGAGACCAACAGAAAGTACTGAAAGGGTTCGCTGAGCATTGACCTTGGGTTTGGGAGTTGTAGTTCTCCTACATCCAGAGAGCACTGTGGACTCAAATAATGATGGATCTGGACCAAACTTGGCACGAATCCTCAATATGCCCAAGTGTGAACACTGGGGAAATTTTGGGGAAATAGACCGAGACATTTTGGGAGTTGGAGTTGCTAGGATGTATAGTTCACTTACCTTGCGGAGCAGAGTCACGCTGTGCTGGCTGGCAGCGAGGAGGGCGGCCAGGAAGCGCTCCAGGGCCTTCTCGCCCAGGCAGGGGCTTCGCAGCCTCCCTTCCCTGCCTTGCATGAGGGGCAGCGCAAAGCCGCTTGCCGCCCAGGCAATGGAAGCAGGCGAGGGGAGAAGTAGGAGGGCAGAGGGAAGGAGGGGGCGCCGCAAGAGAAGGAGCGCCAGCCAGCCACGCCCCTCTCGTTCCTGCCAAAAGGTAGGGAAAATGGGCGGGCGTGATGTCACGGTGGTGGCGTGACATCACACGCGCCATTTTCCCTACTCTTTTGGCGGGAATGAGAGGGGCGTGGCTGGCTGGCACTCCTTTTCTCACCCCCTCCTCCCTCTGCGCTCCGTCCTCCTTCTCCCTGCTTCCTCCCTCCTCCAGGTTACGCTGCTCGGTCGTCCCTCCTCCAGGCTACGTGATCAACCAGTCCCAACACCACAATCGACCAGTCGATCGCGACCAACCTAATGAGCAGCCCTGATCTTCACTGTAAAATTAATGCAGTTTGATAGCTCTTTAACTAGTATATGTAGTTAGGTAAGGTACGGGCGCTCTATGACAGATAAAGCAAAGGCCTTGGAAAACTACAACTCCCATGATTCCGTAGCATTGAGCCATGGGCAGTTAAAGTGGTATCAAACGGCATTAAATCTACAGTGTAGATAAATCTACAGCAGGCCACCCAATAATCACCAGGACTGGAGTCAGATTCAATTGGCAGGTTTTAGTGTAGCAGGAGGGAGATGGTTTCTCAAGACTCTTCTGCACTGCCATATAATCCAGACTATCAAAGCAGATAATGCGGATTTTCTGCTTTGATAATCTGGATAATATGGCAGTATAGTTCGTCCCTTAATATTTTTCCCCTTGTCCCTTCTACTTATCTTGCCCTTTATCTTTACCTCTTCTAGGTTGTTTATTGTGTGTGTATATATATAACCAACCATCTGTGTACTGCTTCTGAGAAATTACTCGCCTTTCACCCAATATGTGATTAACCAGATCTTGAAGGTCAGGTCTGCAACAGGAAATGTTTTGTACTACGTGCTGTGTTGTTACTGTACCTATTAAAATTTGAAAAAGTTACTTTCAAATTATTTACCGCCAGGGTCAGGGCCGTAGCCAGGATTTTGATTCGGGAGGGGGGGGGGCTGAGTTTGGTTCGGGGGGGGGGCTGAGACTGGGTGGAAGAGGGTCTACCCTAGCAAACCTTTTGTATTGTTATCCCAATAACCCCATGAATGTGGGATATAATGAGCATGGTGATCATAACAATAGATAGAAACACCGTCCAGTTTAAATAGAGTGGAAGTAAGGGCTTCTCGCGGACCACGCTGAGAATTCCCCGGCTACATGCCTGGCCAAGGTGTTTCACTGCCAACAGAACTTCTGAAGATGACAGCCACAGATGCAGGCAAAACATTAGGAGAGAATACTGGCAGTTAAAGTGGTGCCAAATTGCATTCATTCTACAGTGTGGATGCACTCTATACCACAATTGGCATCTTGCTGCAGTTTTAATCTTACACGGCTACCTGTGTTTCCTACTTTGTGTCATAAGACAGGGCAGGAGTTTGATAAGCACGTTTGTATTTGTGTTGCATGCAAACTGACCACTCAGCATGTATTTATTCTCGAGTATTTTTTGACCTTCAGTTTCTTAGAAAAGGAAAAAATGCTTTAAAATGCTCTTATCATATGTATACAAAACACAATGTCACTTTCAAAGCGCATGTGTTCTCCTTACTCTTCCACAGTATGAAGAAACTGTATGGACAAATCTCACTACACTGGAGTCTGTTTGGACAGCCTCAGGGAAGGCTGAAGTCAGTAGGCTAAATAATACATGCTGTGCTTGCACTATATGCCCCCATCTAGGGCCCCATCTACACTGCGATATAAAATCCAGATTATCTACTTTGAACTGGATTATCTGGTAGTGTAGACTCCTTCAAAGCAGATAATGTGGATTTTAAATGACAGTGTAGAAGGGGCCATAGAGAGAACATGTTTTATCAAATGACAAGTAAACCCAAATGAAAGTGGAATAAACTGGGATTTCCCGGTTTACTCTGGATTAATTAGACACCTGGAAAGATCTGGACCTTAATGTAAGGTCCATATCTTTCCAGGTGTGGGCTCTGTGGGGATTCACTACCGGGACTGCTTCCACAATCCCAGTGGTGATACTGGGTTTTTGGGCTCCTGAAGCCCCCCCCCCACTTCACAGTCCCCCATTTACCCCCAAAATGTACTTGAGGGGCCTGGCTGCATACAAAATGAAACATCGGGAAGTTGGGGAAAGGAGGAGGAATCCCCTCTTTCCCCCTCCCAACCTCCTGACCCATCATTTCGACACACCAAGAGTTTTCAACAGAAAGGCCTGAGCATGCTGCTAAGCTCCTTGGGTAAGTTTTGGGGATAAATCGGGGGGCTGAGGGCTGGCTCCATGCTTTCCTGAGTCAACCTCTGATATTTCTGGTTGACCTGGGAGAGCATATCGCCCGCTCCCAGGAAAACTCAGGAGTGTGGGGTACATGTGGGGACTAAATGTCGGGTGGAATTGGGATTAAATATTCCAGTTGCTCCTGGCATTTTCCTATGTTTGGTAGGGCCTTCATAGAATCCAGTTCAAAGTAGATCATCTGGGATCAGATCCTGGGATATAGGGTAGTGTAGTTTCAGCCTACATTCAACTTTTTACTGTTAAGTTGGAAAACTTAAGGATTCCAGACAGGCCCCATATCCCGCTTTGGTGTGGATTTGAGTCCCCATGCTGGCCAAAAGCCCCAGGCTTTCTGGGGGGAGGGGGTGGGTTAATGGTGTCTATATGCCATTCTGATTACAATCGGGATGAGATGCAGCCACTCCAAAGCCTCCGTCATTTTCCCATAAAAAGAAAGTTAAACTTACATAGCCGCCATAACTTTCCTCCTCGCGTTCTCCTGACTTGAAGAAATGACGAGCCAGGAGATTGGGGGGGGGATCATAAGAACATAAGAACATAAGAAGAGCCATGCTGAATCGGGCCTCAGCCCATCTAGTTCAGCATTCTGTGTCACACAGTGGCCCACTAGTTGTACACAGGGATCTCTAGCAGAAAGGAGGGCAAAACCCTCACCTGCTCCCGAACCCCCACAACCAGTATCCGGGGAAAATCCTGCCTGCCTCCATCAACACAGAGGTGGCACTTGGATGTCCATTTCAGTAGCTACTGATTCCCTTGGTATCCATGAATCTGTCTAATCCTGCCTTGAAGCTGTCCAGGCTGACCACTGTCACAACCTCCTCTGGAAGTGAGTTCCATAACCCAATGACCCTCTGGGTGAAGAAATATTTCCCTTTATTAGTCCTAACTTTCCTACCTTGGAGCTTTAGGGAGTGCCCCCTAGTCCTAGTGTTGGGTGACAGAGAAAATATTTTTTCTCTATTCACCCTTTCTATCCCATGCATGATTTTATACACTTCGATCAAGTCACCTCTTAAACGCCGTCTTTCAAGGCTGAAAAAAGACCAGGCGTTGCAACCTGATTCGTAAAGGAGCTGCTCCATCCCTTGGATCATTCTTGTTGCCCTTTTCTGTACCTTTTCCAGTTCCGTTATATCCTTCTTGAGGTGTGGTGACCAGAATTGTACACAGTACTCCAGATGTGGCCTCACCATAGATTTGTAGAGAGGCAATACAACATTTGACGACCTATTTTCGATTCCCTTCCTGATCATGCCAAGCATAGAATTAGCTTTTTTTACTGCTGCTGCGCACTGGGTTGACATCTTCATTGAGCTGTCCACCAAAACCCCAAGATCCCTTTCCTGGTTTGTCTCGGAAAGCTTTGACCCCATCAATTGGTAGGTGTAGTTGGGGTTCTTTGCCCCGATGTGCATGACTTTACACTTGTTTAGGTTAAAATGCATTTGCCACTTTGTTGCCCATTCACTCAATTTCGAGAGATCTTTCTGGAGCTCTTTACAATCAGTTTCATTTTTAACTACCTGAACAGTTTAGTGTCGTCTGCAAACTTTGCTACCTCAGAATTTACTCCTACATCCAGGTCATTAATGAATAAATTAAAAAGTAACGGACCCAAAACTGAACCTTGGGGTACGCCACTTCTCACCTCTTTCCACCCAGAGAAATGTCCGTTTATTACCACCCTTTGTTTCCTACAGTTTAGCCAGGTTCCAATCCAGGCTAAATCCTGAATCCCTCTTCACTCCCCCATCTCTTGGCATGTAATTTCTCATGCCAGGGGGGCACCAGGAGGAAAGCTATGGCAGTCAGGCAAATTTGGCGTTGGTTGGGTGCCACCCTGGACTTTTGAGCTTCAGGGGCCCAAAAGATCCAAGATGACAAATGGGGTCTCACCCTCGGATAGTCCTAGGACTACCCAGAAGTGAGTCCCCACAGGCTCAGTTCTCAATTAGATGGTGGCCTTTCAGGAAGGCCCAAATCTAACGGGGTATTTAATTTATTTGGAATAACTTAGTTTTATGGGATTACAGAAGCAATTTGTTTTTACTGGAGGTGTCATCTAGACACCCCAGTAAAAACCCAGACAGGTCCTGTCTTTTGGGCCTGTCTGGATGCCCCCAATTTATTTATTTATTTATTTACTTCATTTCTATTCCGACCTTCTCACCCCGCAGGGAACTCAGGGTAGATTACAATGTACACATTACATTTAGACACACAAACACACAAGACAGACAGAGGCAATTTAACATCTGGCCACCAGGGGGAGCTGTCGCACTCCTTCATTCCCCAGCATGTTTTCTGGAGATCTTTTTATGGCCTCGAAAATCAGTTAAATTTAGCCTCCCCACTAAGTGGTACCTTAATTTCCTAC
Organism: Anolis apletophallus; assembly: GCA_030556195.1. Taxonomy (NCBI): domain Eukaryota; kingdom Metazoa; phylum Chordata; class Lepidosauria; order Squamata; family Anolidae; genus Anolis; species Anolis apletophallus. The sequence continues at coordinate 78,717,969 of JARBWK010000009.1, forward strand.
TTGACAGATGCAACTGTCTTTCGGGTTGCAAAGGTCGACAACAGGCTACACAATAGGTCGAGAGCCCACCTCGACCCGGGCAGGCCTCGAGCTCATGACCTCTACTGACCAGAATGTCATGAGTTCGAGGCCTGCCCGGGTCAAGGTGGGTGCTCGACCTTTAAGTGTAGCCTGCTGTCGACCTTTGCAGCCCGAAAGACAGCTGCATCTGTCAAGTAGGACAGTGTTTCCCAACCTTTTTTGAGCCGTAGCACACTTTTACATTTACAAAATCCCGCGATTCTATGGCCAGCTACTGGACTGCCCCTGCTAAAATTGGGGCAGGTGGAGGATATGAAGACCTTCATTGAAGACATTGTCCAGCACTGATGGCCACTGTAACCTTTTCCAACCTTGAAGCTCAGCAGCAGTGAGCTAAATAAATCATAGCCCAATTTTTTGTTCTAGTGGTTTGCCTTTTGTGAGGTGCTTTGCAACACCAATGATTTTATATATCCTTGACAAATGTACCTTCCTCTGCTTGCTAGGAATGTGAAGATTATTTCACACATAGCTGCTTTGTTGGAAATAGTGTATTTAATGTACCAGGTGATCATATTGCTTCTGTCGGTTATATTGTCCTGTAAAATTCAATTACTTGGAGCACCATGAGAGCGGTGCTTTGCTAGCAGTGCTCCAGTTATACGCGCTATGCAAATGATCGTCCCTATTACAATGTCCTAGTGCCCAATGAATCATAGAGAAGCTTTCATATCCTTGCAATTGTAGAAAGGTTACAGCTCCAGTATATTAGATTCAGCCCTAACCTAGACAGTCTTTAAACAACAGGTATGAATATTCAATTTAATCTCTGAAGTACAAAATATGCTGATCTTGCTGATTGTTTGCTGGTGCGATCTAGCATGCATACCAAGCAGGTATTCTGTCTCCTTTGATCTGCATGTAAAAAAGGACATATCCTTGACTTATGATAGGAAAATAATCAGAAACATTCACCTCTTAAAACTGCGGCAAAAAAATACATTGCAAGCAAATATTCAGATTGAGGGAAAGGCTGGAAGTCTTACATTCTCAGATAATGACAAGTAACTGTATGTTTCATGTTTTCACTATTTGTATACTACTGCTACATCGTATTTATTGAGAGTAGAAAAAGGAAAAAACACTCCTACATTTGTATTTCCGGGGGTGCATCTACACTGCAGAGTTAATGCAGTCTAGCACCACTAGACATGGATGTTCCACTGTGCTTTTGAGTAGACAAATTCCCTAGATAGTTGGCCCCAGCCAGGACCCAAAATCTTGTCCTCGCACTTTATTATTGTTCTGTACCCAAAGCTATAATGCTCCATTTACATTGCCCTCTATCTCTACTGCTACCATATGACCTATGCACTTTATCCACCAGCCCTATCTTCACAATTGTTTTTGCACCAGTCCGTCCTCCTGTGATCAGAAACTTATTATTATTGCCCACTGTCTTGCTTTTATTTGTTATTGTTTCTTTGTTCAGCTGCTTCCAACTCTTCGTGACCTCATGGACCATCCCACGCCAGAGCTCCCTGTTTGCTGTGGCCACCCCCAGCTCCTTCAAAGCCAAGCCAGTCACTTCAAGGATGCCATCCATCCATCTTGCCTTGGATCGGCCCCACTTCCTTTTTCCTTCCATTTCCCCCAGCATCATTGTCTTCTCCGAGCTTTCCTGTCTTCTCATTATGTGGCCAAAGTACTTCATCTTTGCCTCTAATATCCTTCCCTCCAGTGAGTAGTCTGGCTTTACCTCCTGGTTTGATCTTCTTGCTTTTATACTTTGTTATAATGTTGCTGTTTTATTCTATTTTATGCTGTTGATGAGTATTTAAATGTGTTACCTTTTAACTATGATGATCGGGCTTGTCCCCATGTAAGCCGCTTGAGCCCCTTTGGAGAGATGGAGGTAGGGTACAAAAATAACATATTATTATTATTATTATTAAATTGCCATGGCTGAATGCTATAGAATCATGGGAGCTGTAGTTTTACAAGGCCTGTAGCTGCCAAGGAGTGCTAGTGGCTCACCAAACAACAATGATTCTATTTATTTATTTGTTTTATTTATTTGTTTGGACTTATCTGCCACTACTCCCATCCGGCTCGGAGTGACTCGCAGCATTAAAAGCATAGCTAAAACAGCATATATAAAACACAGCATATATAAAACACAGCATATATAAAAGCATGACATGTATAAGACACAATAAGATCATAACAATACATCAACCCAATGGCCTTGAGCCATGGCATTTAAACTGCATTCATTCTACAGTGCAGATGCACCCTCATTTCTTTAAATTAAAGTGCTTGTCTCAATATTCATAGATGTGTAAAATGGAAGAAAAAGAAAGCTGGATTCTATTTATGATGAGTGTTCTGTATGGTCAGACACCTTACACTGAACAAACTATTCTGAAAAACTATCACACAGCACTGATATTGTAAGGATCCAGTGGAATGGACAGAAAGAATTTTCCTTTTTGTGTGTACAGTTTGTCAGTCAATAAAGCACTCTTTCCCCCTACCACTAGATGGGAGTAATTGCTCATTTCCTTTTATCACATGTTGGGTTTCTACTTGTTCTTCTAATTATGTCTTCGTTATTTTTAGTAGTTTTATGGGATTGCAGAAGCAATTTATTTTACTTGTAGGAGGAAAACCCCCACTGCTGGTTAAGCCTGCTATTAATCTAAAATAGAATTAAATGAAATCCGCAGATAAACTGCATTCCTGAATCTCTCTAGCAACTGTTCACACATTAGATTCTAATTCATTCATACTGTAATCATGATGCAGGCATTTGGAATCTAAACTTTATAGTATTTTTGGGAAGGGGTAATAATCATAGGTTACTATATATCTAATAACATTATGATCTGTTTGGGGGAAAGAACTGTGCCGTCGCACCCGGTTTATGGATACCTCGTGAGAAGGCAAGGACGTGGTTTCTCTATCCTGGGGGATTCCTTTCTAGCCTCCCTCTAAAGGCTCAGGGCTCCAAGGACCATGCAAGTGGCGCTCGCTGCGCCGTCACAAGAACCACAGATACCTGGTGTAATAAAGTCGCTATGTTTATTGCGGGGTTTTTTCTTTGTTAAATGTGTGTTTTGTATTATTACATTTGTATTATGTTAGATGATTAAATGTTAGACAGACCACAAAGGGTTAACAGGGAGTATTAGAGTGCCCGGCCTCTGAGAAGTTCCGTTGCCATAGCAACAGGAGGCGGAGCCTACAACTAGCCTTAGAATTTCCAGATTTGAAATTCATCAGTTAGTTAGTTGTAGCGGTTAGACCGGCTGGTGGCAGTTTTGAGAGGCAGCTGTTATCTGTTCCGAGGAGAACAGAATAGAGGCTGTGTTTGGATACTGCAGAAAGGCAGTTAGGTTTTAGAAAGCCTTTAAAGACTGCTGTTTGTAGGTTAGGCTGAAAAGCTAACATAGAAGATAGATAAAAGGCCTGCAAGTGGGCAAAGTATCTATAATATTGTTGAGTCAGTATTTGGAGAAATATAGTCAAACATTGTATCCCATTTAGAAAAATAGTAACCTTAAGATTTGTGCCTCTAAGAAGATACTGTAACCAACTAAGCTCTGTGTATCTTGAAACCTCCACGCTTTAAACTGTTCTTTATTCATAAATCTCTCTCTGTGACCTCTTTTGGTGCATGCTTTAGAAACATCGAGTGGTCAAGAATTACTCACTGGTGGCAGCAAATTTAAAATGGTTGTGTGTCATTACAGTTTGGTGACACACATCTCCATTAATTTGAGGCAGAATTGGGGATCTTCACAATTAGGGTCCCTGATCAAAAATACCCCAGTTCCTAACATTTGGGTGGTGGCAAAAGTTATAAAGTAGAGCAGGGGTGCCCACACTTTTTCAGCATGCGAGCTACTTATACTAAAACCAAGTCAGAAAGATCTACCAAGAGAGAAGCAGGGTGGAGCCGGCAGAGGGGCTTGGTGGGGGGCTTGGCTACAGGCTTCTCCAGGGTAGGTAATGCCAAGCCAGTGGTGGCATAGATAGCCACTACTGGCTTGGCATTACCCTCTTGTACCCTGGAGAAGCTGTGGAAATGCTGAAGCCAGCGGAGGGGCAGGGCTTGGCTCCGCCCCCCTCTGGCTACAGCATTTCCACAGCTTCTCCAGGGTAGGGTAATGCCAAGCCAGTGGTGGCATAGATAGCCACTACTGGCTTGGCATTACCCTCTTGTACCCTGGAGAAGTTGTGGAAATGCTAAAGCCAGGGGAGGGGGCGGGACTTGGTGGGGCTTGGCTCCGCCCCCTCAGAAGCGCCCCATCCAGCTGGGATCGACCTCCCTCGGTCCCAGGATCGACCAGTCGATCGCGATTGACTTCCTGAGCACCCCTTAAGTAGAGAGTCTTCACACCTGGAGTCTCTGCTTTTGTAGTAACTGGGTTTGTCAATTAATAGATATAAAGTAGAATTGTTGATTTTGCAGAAGAAACGCCAGGAGAAAGTGCCACTTAACATAGGCATAAAATAACAGAGTCAGCTTGTTAGCAGCAGCACGAGAATTAGCCACTGCGATTGGTCTAAAAAGGTACAGTTACCATTGGTCTGCAAAAGCAGAGCTGTGATTAGTTCAAAGAACACCATGTGCTTTAGATAAGAGACAGCCTTGATTGGCTTAGAGAATCGCCATGTGTGTTTGTTTACAAGTTAGTGATTGGCTTAGGAAATGTCACATGGGCCAGCTAATGAATTTCCCACTTTGGCAGGCTCCTGGTGGGAATGCTGTAGAAAATGTATCACTTTTGGGACAGCCTGTGCATGGAGAATGGCACAGACAATTGAATGGAAATTAAAACTGCGCAATGGTTGTCAGCCAGTAGAAGAGAGGAGACACAATGCTTTGATTGATTGGTTGATGTCAGATCAGCTTACAGATGTCTAGCCAGTGGAAATGCATGAAGGAGGTGGGACTAAAGATTGCCTCCATTGCTGTATAAGACCTGTTTACCAGAAGAGAGAGTGTGCTGTTCTTGCAACCTGTTTTGCTATAGAACAGACCGCTCAGCTGTTGTAATTGAAATAAACTGATTTCCTGAATCACAGCCAGATTGACGCGTTGTCTTCGTCCATGCGCTCGCACGTATACGCTGCCTGAGTCAGGTATTGCACCGGAGTTCAGGGACTCCAAATTCTGCTACATATCTTTGGTGACCCCCTGCGACGTGATTGATAGAGTCACAAGACTAGTCCGTGACGCAGAAGGCGCGATCCTGTTGCCAGGACGGTCCCCGCTTGGCAGTGGAAATCTGGGGTGAATCGTGTGGGCTGAGAAGGGGCCCCTAACAATGACCAGCTGCCCGTCTCATCCCAGAGTGACGCCTGTCGACCCGAGAGATCGCAATTGCTAGAGGCTGCCAGCGAAATCAGCGACAGGGAGAAGCCGTACGCACAGAAGTCCGGGGGCATGGGAGGACCCAACGTCTAGAGAGAAATCCGGCACCAGAAGCCGAGGGCTCGGGAGGACCCAGAGTCTACAGGAATTCGGCAAGTATCAGTGTTAAGTGAGAAACACTTAGGGAACACACACCATTTGGGGGGAGGAGACACTAAGTGCCCCTTTTGAAATGGGTGGTGTGGGATCCAAGGAGAAGGGGACGCCCTTGAGTTGTGTGATGAAGAATTTTGCTAGATTTTCACAGCTAGCAGTAGAAGGAGATCCACAAGATCTGAAGGATTTTAGATTAAAGAATCTGTGCACAGAGATATGGCCTTCCGTCCCTGAGATAAATTGGCCAAAACAGGGGACTTGGGATTTGAGAAAATGCAGGCAGTTGGAATCCTACTGTTACGAGGTACACCCAAATGATCAGTGGGTCTACTCCGCAACATGGGAACGCATGGTCGCAGAGGGAGTCTTGTGGGCCAGGGGGCGGCCCCAGGACAGATTTTTTTTAGCCGGAAGGCAGGGAAAAATGCCCCGGTTCTCCAAACGGAGCCGGAGGAGTTACAGCCCTTAAGAAGACCAAGGCGCAGAGGAAATGCAGCCGCAGGTGCAGAGGCGCCCACCGCACCTCTGCCGGATGCATCTTTAAATTCCCCAGTACCAGTTCCAGCCACAGTCCCAACTTCAGAAATAGTTTCAGCCGCTGAGATGGCATCCCAGGCTGTGATGGGCATCCCAGTGGTGAATCCTGTCCCTACAGCTTCCCCAACAATGACCTGGAGAGATTGCAAGCAGCTCTTAAATGCCCTGTTTACCGCAGAAGAGAGGAGAAATATTGTAATCCAGGGAAGATTAATGGCCCAAGAAGGACACGGGGAGGCCGATCCCGTAGCTTATGGGATGGCAAGGCTTCCCCTCGAAGTAGATCCACAGTGGGATCCAAACAATGCGGTTAGCAATAAGCGGATCAAGTGTACCTAACTAGGAAACAAGAGAGCAGGAAGAAGAGTTTGAAAAGAAAGGAAAATATTCTGTGCAAGCAGAGAAGGAATGTAAAGAAGACATTTCGTGCCTGGGGGCAGATAACGTAAAACGCTTTGTTCCCTGATAAACAAGCAGAGAAGGGAAATTGGCAAGCAGGTCAAGCATTCGACCTTGATCATAGGTGCAAGAAGAAATATGAGACTGTATTTGAAAAGGCTGACTTTTAAAAGATTCAAAGTGAAATGCTTTATATTTATGTGTACAATATAAACTGTTAGCCTTGGCTGATCAAGTTTTTATGGCACGAGAGCACGTAGAAGAGGAGAAAAAGGACAGGAAGAAGAGAGAAGGATATAAAGTGTTGTTAAGCATGATGGATGAAAGGCAAAGAGGAAGAGGACAAGGAAGAATCAGCAAGAAAGCAGGAACAGGTTTTAGAAAGTCAGAGGAAAAGAGGAGATTTGGGCCAGAGGCAGGAAGTGAAAGTCCTGCTGGATAGCCTACACTTGATGGGGTTAACAATTCCCATGGCAGTAGAATGGAGATTGTTTCAGTTAAAGGAGGTCAGGAAGAAAGAACAGAATGGCCCTGGGGGGAGACGCCGAAGACAACCCTCCAGGGTTGGCAAAGTAAGCGGTGGCAGGGATTCAAGAACATTTGAATAGATTGTTGCAGTATGAGAACATAGTGCGCTCTAGTTCTCCTTGGACACAAGGAAGCAAGATTTTGGAGGTAGAAAGAAAGGAAGTCATATGTGCAATTCCCACACCTACCACCAGAAGGCAGACGAGGGAATTCCTAAGGTCAACATCATATGTGCGTCATTGGTTGCTTGGCTACGCAGTACTAGCCAAGCCCCTTTACCAAGCCACTAGAGGGAACAGACAAGACCCATTTGTCTGGATGGAAGAATGTGAAGAAGCATTCAAAGCTTTGAAGCAAGCCTTAATGTCTTCCCCAGCATTAGGCCTGCCAGATTTGGAAAAACAGTTCTTCCTGTTCGCTTCCAAGCGAGAAGGAACAGCTGTGGGTGTTTTTACACAAAAGTTAGGCACATGGCAACGACCCGTTGCATATTTGTCTAAGCAACTGGACACAGTGGCTCGAGGCTTGCCTCCGTGCCTTCGGGCGGTTGCAGCCTCAGTAGATTTAATTAGAGAAGCAAACAAGCTAATCCTAGGTCAGCCACTGGTCGTCCGAGTACCACACCACGTCAAAGCACTGTTAGATACAAAGGGACCACGCTGGCTCACGAATGAGAGACTGACCAAGTACGAGAGAGTGCTGTGTGACAACCCTCTCGTCTCCCTCGAGATGTGCCCTATGTTTAATCCGGCGACTTTATTGCCAAAATACGGAGAGCCACTAGAACATCAGTGCATGCAAGTCATGGACCAAGTTTATTCCAGCAGGCCAGATCTGAAAGACATCCCATTGGAGAAAGTAGATCTAACCCTTTTTACGGATGGCAGCAGCTTTGTGCAAGATGGGGTGGGACGAACGGGCTATGCAGTTGTGACGTGGGATGGGGAGGTCCTGGGAGCAGGGTCTCTTCATCCGGGAACTTCTGCTCAGTTGGCAGAACTTTTGGCTCTCACCCAAGCGCTGCTTCTGGCGGAAGGGAAAAGGGTTAATATCTATACGGATTCCCATTACGCATTTATTACGTTACATGCTCACGGAGCACTGTACAGGGAGCGAGGTTTCCTGACCTCAGCTGGAAAGGCCATTAAGCATGCTGATGAAATAGTTGCTCTTTTAGAAGCTGTTTGGAAACCTAAGAAGGTTGCTGTTATGCACTGTAGGGGGCATCAGAGAGGAGATGATCCGGTCATTCAGGGAAACAGGCAGGCTGATTTGGCAGCTCGGGAAGCAGCACTCCAGAAACCATCATCCATGATGATGGAAGTCACAAGCTCAGGCCCACAGGTAGAAAAATGCCATTACACTAAGGATGAGGAGAAATGGGCTCTGAGAGAGGGAGGAAAGTGGCAGGAAAACATAATCGTGATGCCAGATCACCGCGTTTTTTCCCCAAAGGACATAGCGTGGCACATAGTACAACATTTTCATGAAAGCACCCATTTAGGTAAATCTGCATTAGCAGCCTTGCTGGGGAGGCAAATGTACATGGATGGCCTGCACAGCTTGACTGCAGCTGCAGCTCACAGATGCTGGACTTGTGCAAGGAACAACCCGAGGGAGGGGCCACTTAAGCCCCCAGGAATCCAGCATCAAGGCAGCTCACCGTTTGAAGCATTAGTCACAGACTTTACAGAGATGCCTTCGCATGGAGGATTCCGATATTTGTTAGTTTTTATAGATTCTCATACCGGATGGCCCGAAGCTTACCCGACCAAAACTGAGAAAGCAATGGAAGTTGTAAGAGCCCTTTTAAATGATGTCATTCCCAGATTCGGAATGCCTTTACAGATCGGTTCGAACAATTGACCAGCATACGTGCATCAGATCGTACAAGGATTAAGCAAATTGCTAGGCATATCATGGAAACTTCACTGCGCTTATAGACCGCAATCGTCTGCTCGCGCAGAAAGAGTTAACAGGACACTGAAAAATAGTTTGGCAAAGATTTGTCAAGAGACAGGACTAAATTGGAGATTGGCACTACCCATGGCTTTGTTTAAAATCAGATGCACACCACACAAGAAGACAGGACTGTCACCCTATGAAAGACTTTATGGGAGACCCCCATTAAATTTAAAGATCATAGATGGGCTGGCCTCAGACAGTCATGTTTTAGGAAATCAGCAAACCTTAGAACAAGTTCAGCTGCTAGGAAAGCACCTCGAAGAATTGAATCAATACACTGCAGAATTGCACCCCCCTTTTCTTACTACCCCTCTTCATTGTTTCTCACCAGGTGACGAGGTGTTGGTCAAGGAGTGGAAAATCGATCCGTTGGGCCCCAGGTGGAGAGGACCTTATATCGTGCTCCTGTCGACGCCCACAGCAGTAAAAGTGAAAGAAGTGAAACCATGGATTCATTATTCGAGGCTAAAGAGACCACCCCCCTCCTGGGAAGTAGCAGTCGATGTGGACAACCCATTAAAAGTAAAGATCAACAAGAGACAGCAAGTCCCTGCAGAAGGGTCTGCAAGGTCACAGAAGAAATCTCTACGGAAACCACCGTCCTGCAGCCAAGCGAACGTGACCCAACGAGAAGGAGATGGAGAGAGCCAAAGACTTTCTCATTAAGATGGTGGTTTGAGATCTTAATGGGACGTAGACATGAAAGAAGGAAGCCACCTGTAGGAGTAAGGACAATGTTTGGTTACATGACACTTGACATGACATGATAGCTTGAAGACCACCTGGATGCATCCCCGATCCAAGCAGTGGCACCTCATTGACTATGTTTTAGTGCGCCAGAGAAACATTAGTGATGTCCGTCATACTCGAGTGATGCCCAGTGCAGAATGTCAAACAGACCATCGCCTTGTAAGATGTAAACTAAATCTACACCTTAAGCTCAAACCTAAGAGGGGTGGCATCTTAAAGAGGAGACTCCAAGTCAACAGTCTTCAACAGGCTGTTGTGAGAGACAACTTCCAGGTAAATCTGCAAGCAAAACTTGAAGTCCACCCTACAGATTCTTCTCCTACAGCGCTCTGGCAACACATCAAAAACAGTATCCTGCAGTCTGCTGAAGAATCCCTAGGATTCTCCCTTAAGAAAAACCAAGACTGGTTTGATGAAAACAACCAAGAGATCCAGGAGCTGTTGGCAAAGAAGAGAACCACTCACCAGGCATTCCTCGCCCAGCCATCTTGCCATGTAAGAAAAGCAGCCTTTCGTCTCGCATGTAGTAAACTCCAACAAAAACTCAGAGACATCCAGAACAAGTGGTGGATTGATTTATCAGAAAAGACACAACGCTGTGCAGATCTCGGTGATCACAGAGGTTTTTATGAAGCTCTCAAAGCAGTGTTTGGACCTACTTATCAGGTCCAAAGCCCCTTATACAGTACAGATGGTCAAACACTAATTACTGATAAAACCTCCATCCTGAACCGATGGGCTGAACATTTTCAGGGTCTCTTTAATGCCAGCCGAGTAGTCCAAGGTTCAGCTATCCAACACATGATACAACAACCAATGAAAATGAACTGGACACAGCTCCCACTCTGGAAGAGACCATTGAGGCCATACAGCAGTTGAAAAATGGCAAGGCAGCCGGGATCGATGGAATCCCACCTGAAGCTTGGAAACAGGGAGGTCATGTACTGCATGCTAAATTCCACGAGCTCCTTGTGAGTTGCTGGGAAAAAGGTGAACTGCCATCAGATCTCCGAGATGCAGTTATCATCACCCTGTATAAGAAAAAGGAACAAAATCCGATTGCTCAAACTATCGAGGTATAACACTGCTCTCCATTGCTGGAAAAATCCTTGCAAGGATACTCCTGAACAGATTAGTTCCGGCTATTGCAGAAGAACTTCTCCCTGAAAGCCAATGCGGCTTCAGAGCAAATAGGAGCACCACAGATATGGTTTTTGCCCTTAGACAACTGCAAGAGAAATGTAGAGAGCAGAACAAAGGACTCTATGTAACATTTGTCGACCTCACCAAAGCCTTCGACACTGTGAGCAGGAAAGGTCTGTGGCAGATCCTGGAACGTCTAGGATGTCCCCCAAGTTCCTCAAAATGATTGTCCTGTTACATGAGGGCCAGCACGGTCAAGTCAGATATGGCGATGCTCTCTCGGAGCCCTTTCTCATAACTAATGGAGTGAAACAAGGTTGTGTTCTTGCACCAACCCTATTTACAATCTTCTTCAGCATGATGCTCCAAAGGGCTATGGCAGACCTACAAGAAGAAGACGGCATATATATACGCTATCGTACTGATGGTAGCTTGTTCAACTTAAGCCGTCTGAGGGCTCGCACTAAGACTCTAAACTATCTAGTCCGTGAGCTACTTTTTTGCTGACGATGCTGCCCTTGTCGCCCATTCAGAAGCAGCCCTGCAGCGCCTCACATCCTGCTTTGCAACAGCTGCAGAGCTGTTTGGGTTGGAAGTCAGCCTGAAGAAAACAGAAGTCCTCTACCAGCCCGCACCACAGGAAGAACACCACCATCCTCACGTCAGCATAGGCACATCTGTGCTTAAGTCCGTTCAGCAGTTCACCTACCTGGGAAGCATCATCTCTTCAGACGCCAAGATTGACAAAGAGATAGATCACAGATTATCAAAGGCATATAGTGCATTCGGAAGGCTTCACAAAAGAGTCTGGAGCAACAAGCACCTGAGACAAAGCACCAAAATCAGTGTGTACAGAGCTATCATACTGTCCATTCTCCTCTATGGGTCTGAAACATGGGTCACCTATCGCCAACACCTACGACTCCTCGAGCGCTTTCATCAGCGCTGTCTTCGCACAATCCTAAATATACACTGGACCGACTATGTGACGAATGTTGCTGTCCTTGAGCAAGCAGGGATCACCAGCATTGAGGCCATGCTATTGAGAACACAGCTGCGCTGGGCAGGACACGTGTCTAGGATGGAGGACCACCGCCTCCCAAAGATACTACTCTACGGTGAACTCGCCATGGGTCAGCGCAAGAGAGGCGCCCCAAAAGAGATATAAGGACTCCTGAAACAACATCTCAGGCTTGGCCAGATTGATCACCAACAATGGTCCACCCTGGCCTCACATCGGGAGGCATGGAGAAGCACTATCCACAATGCTGCGGCCTCTTTCGAGAAGACACGCCGAATGGGTCTCGAAGAGAAACGACAACGCAGAAAGAACCGCAACTTGGAAAAAACATCACCCAAGGAGACTTTCTGCTGCGCTTTCTGCAACCGAACTTGCCTATCTCAGATTGGCCTTTTTAGTCATCAACGCGCTTGTAAAAAGCGTGGGATGAGTCCTTCCTGAATCTTCGTTCGCGAAGTAATGCCGAGAGACATGACACTTATTCTGATACTTTACACTGCTGAAACACAAGGGGGATGGGACGAAAATCTTTTCCATAAGCTAATCACAAATATGAGTCATGAACTTAGCCTATCAGATTGTTGGATCTGCTCTCATGGGCCTTCGCACGTTCAGGGATGGCCAGTAATGCCCACAGCCTTGCTAACGCTAAGGGGCTGGAATGATACGACATGCAATCACACGTATGCAAAAGACAGCATAGACAAGGCTCAGTTCATGATATCTCATTGTTCCCCTATATTAAAAGCACCCTTATGTTTCAAGTGGGAGGTTAAAAGCACTTTATATGCAATAAGAGATAAGGAGGAGAAGAAAAATCGTCTCCTTACTAGAATTGATTTGGGGTCCTACCCCTCATGTAATCACACAATCATGATACATGACCATTATTTGACAAGTTGTAAATATAAGCTACAAGGAATCTGGACCTGGGGAAGAGGGTACTCCAATTGCATCCACATTTTATATAAAAACCTCCAAGAGTTTGCATTAGTCAACATCATGCAAGATCTACCTGCCAGTCACTCAGGTAAATGGCTAGGGAATTTACCTGCAGGATTGATGTGGATTTGTGGTGCCTGGGCGGGTAGACTCCTCCCACCTGCCTGGAGGGGAGTTTGCACCGTGGGAGTATTGGGCCCAGGGGGTTTAAGAGTGTACCCCAGAAAAACCCCAGTTTCCAATTTGCATATGCATATTCAAAAGAGATCGGCTGATTTGATAGCTGAATATGGGTATGATCCAAGCAGAACATACCTGACCGGGTAGAAAGATTCTTTGCAATTGGACTCCCATGGTTGGGTGTCGCTTGGAACATAAGACAACTTCGCATTTTGTCTTATGAGTTAGAGAAATTGGCAAATGAGACAGCCTTGGGACTAAATGCTTTGCAAATAGAAATTAATTCCTAGGCAAAAATGTTAATGCAGCAAAGATTGGCTTTAGATTACCTTCTCATCAAAGAAGGAGGTCTCTGTGTATGGCTTAATACAACCTGTTGTCATTTTGTGAACAAAACAGGTGATATTGAGGTAAACATGGAAAAGATACAAAAAGTTGCACAAGAAGTTCAAAAGTCTTATGAACTCCCTGACAATCTCTGGAGATGGTTCATTAATTGGCTCCCTGATTTGAAATGGTTAAGATCATTAGCTGTGTTAATTCTTGTGATTTTCTGTTCCCTCTCGCTTATGTGTTGTTTTTTCCCATTAATGTTAAAATGCTGCGTTTCCACAACAAGCCAGACAGTTGAGTTAGCTAAGAAAGCTAGAAAAGAGAAAAAACGAGATTGGAAGACAAACTGGAATGATTTTTAGACTGTCTAATCATGTTTGCAATTGCTTTTGTCAAAATCGCTTGCAAAAAGAAAAACTGAGGAATAAAGTAGAATTGTTGATTTTGCAGAAGAAACGCCAGGAGAAAGTGCCACTTAACATAGGCATAGAATAACGGAGTCAGCTTGTTAGCAGTAGCACGAGAATTAGCCACTGCGATTGGTCTAAAAAGGTACAGTTACCATTGGTTCGCAAAAGCAGAGCTGTGATTAGTTCAAAGTACACCATGTGCTTTAGATAAGAGACAGCCTTGATTGGCTTAGAGAATCGCCATGTGTGTTTGTTTACAAGTTAGTGATTGGCTTAGGAAACGTCACATGGGCCAGCTAATGAATTTCCCACTTTGGCAGGCTCCTGGTGGGAACGCTGTAGAAAATGTATCACTTTTGGGACAGCCTGTGCATGGAGAATGGCACAGACAATTGAATGGAAATTAAAACTGCGCAATGGTTGTCAGCCAGTAGAAGAGAGGAGACACAATGCTTTGATTGATTGGTTGATGTCAGATCAGCTTACAGATGTCTAGCCAGTGGAAATGCATGAGGGAGGTGGGACTAAAGATTGCCTCCATTGCTGTATAAGACCTGTTTACCGGAAGAGAGAGTGTGCTGTTCTTGCAACCTGTTTTGCTATAGAACAGACCACTCAGCTGTTGTAATTGAAATAAACTGATTTCCTGAATCACAGCCAGATTGACGCGTCGTCTTCGTCCATGCGCTCGCACGTATACGCTGCCTGAGTCAGAGGTATTGCACCGGAGTTCTGGGACTCCAAATTCTGCTACATATCTTTGGTGACCCCCTGCGACGTGATTGATAGAGTCACAAGACTAGTCCGTGACGCAGAAGGCGCGATCCTGTTGCCAGGACGGTCCCCGCTTGGCGGTGGAAATCTGGGGTGAATCGTGTGGGCTGAGAAGGGGCCCCTAACAATGACCAGCTGCCCGTCTCATCCCAGAGTTATTAGAATCTGACTCATTGGAGCCACCAGAATTAGGATCAGACAACAGAGAGGAAAATGACCTTTCATGGGACAAATGTCTGTTCCTTTGAATGCAGTGAAGCACCAAGTGAAGGTGCAGGAGCTTTATTTCTATTTGTCTCGGTCCTTTACTGATAGTTCAATCACTCATCACATTTCCCCACTGACTGTAAGGGGCAAGTAGGAATATATCTGCCCTAAACAGTTGCATCAGTCATGGCTCCATCTTAGAGAATCCTTGTAATTGTAATTTAGTGGTGTACTTATAATTCTATTCTAGCTATAGTGTCCGTTTCCAGACAAGAGCATTACAGTGAACACAAGGACTAGTTTTGACTTTATAGTTATTGTAGTATATTCCCCATTTATTCTTCTGTGGAACCCTGGGTTTTATTGTTTGGTGAACTATTAGAGCTCTCTGCTTGAAAATTCTAATTATCTGCTTTGAACTGGATTACATGAGTCTACCCTGCCATATAATCCAGTTCAAAGGAGATAATCTGGATTTTATTTGGCAATGTAGAATGGGCCTTAGACATTTTCCACTCATGACCCCTTTTTGCCCGAGAAATTTTTGTGAGCCCAGCTATCTGTATACCTTTATAAAACGGAATGTTTGTATGTGTGTATGTGTGTATGTGTGTGTGTATGTGGAGGGCGGAAGGGCGGATATGTGGCAGCTATTTGCATAAAGTCCTTTGATTGGACAGCCTCGCCACTCCAAAATTCTAAGGCACCAGACAGAGGGCATTGATAGCCACTGATTAGCCAGCATCCCAGAATCCAGGCCTCTACATTCAAACAACAGGATTTCTTCCACTGACTGGGGAAGAAAGCCAGCAACCCAGAATCCAGGCCTTTACATTCAAACAACAGGATTTCTTCCCACTGAGGGGGGAAAAAGCCAGCAACCCAGAGTCCAGGCCTCTACATTCAAACAACCGGATTTCTTCCCACTGAGGGGAAAAAAGCCAGCATCCCAGAATCCAGGCCTCTACATTCAAACAACAGGATTTCTTCCCACTGATGGGAAAAAGCCAGCAACCCAGAATCCAGGCCTTTACATTCAAACAACAGGATTTCTTCCCACTGAGGGGAAAAAGCCAGCAACCCAGAATCCATTCCATGCATGCCTTTTCCATTTTTTTACTCCTTTCTGTTTTACACCGGTATACTTTCACAGGCCAGGGCGGATATGTGGCAGCCACTTTCACAGGCCAGGGCGGATATGTGGCAGCCACTTTCACAGGCCAGGGCGGATATGTGGCAGCCACTTTCACAGGCCACAGCGACCAGCGCGGGTGATGGACCTGCACCAAACTTGGCCACAAAAGGACCATAACCCCTATGACATGACCCTCGTCCTGGTATTATGGGATTTGTAGTACTTTCCAAGACTTTGGTTCCAAACAGACCACTGAGGCCACCAAAAGGACCATGGATACAGACCACACTCAGCACACACAGCCCCCATGACCCACTCTACGTCCTGGTGCAGTTCGGAGGAGGGTGGGCCATGGATGATGGGACTTGAAGTACATCTACTCACTTCCAAAGTCCGCTGCAACCCTCATCCAATCACTGATCGAGACCAAACTTGCCATACATAACCCCCATGACTGCCTTCATACGCCCCCTGGTGAGGTTTGGGGGAGGACTGACAATGGATGATGGGATTTGTAGTACTTTTACACCCCTCTGTTCCCACAGACCAATAATGATGGATCAAGACTAAACTTGGCACACAGAGCCCCCATGACCCACTCTACATCCTGCTGCACTTCTCAAATGACCCGGGCAGGGCCGGGTCCCCAAGCTAGTATAGGTATATAAACCCAACATCTACTTATAGTAAATCAGCATTTTCAAGGCTTGTTAGGCAGGTTGATTTTCTTTGCTGTGGAGTACAGCTGAAGCATTTTCTGCAAAGTCCATTGTAAACACTAGGGCTGGTTGATCCATATAAATTTTGTTTCTAAACTTGTGTGTGTGTGTGTGTGTGGGGGGGGGGAGCCGCTGTTGTTTCAAAATAGAAAGTGTTCTGAAAATGTTTGGAAAAAATTCAAAATTGTTTCTCATTTAATAACGAAATTCGTTATTATTTCGTTATTGGTGCCACGCATGCGCAGTGCGCAGGGGATGCCCGGCTCCACGCATCCTCGCCAGCTCAGAATCAACCCGCGATATCTCTAACGAGGGTTGATTCTCAGCTGGCGAGGAGGGATGGTGTGCATGCCCTCCACGCCCCCTCACCAGCTGAGAACCAACGGGGGTTATCTTTAACCCGCATTTGATTGTCAGCTGGCCAGAGGAGAGTGGAGGGTGCTGCCCTCCAGTCTCTTCTCGCCAGCTGACAACCAAAGGTGAGTTAAAGATAAGAAAGGGCGGAAATAAAAACGACATAATAACGCGCCCTTTACGGAAATGGCTGACCCGGTTTCGATTTAGAAAGGTCACTTCCGGGTTGCTGGCGGTGGGTCGAATTAGGGTCTAAATTGATTTTAATAATAACGGTTTTCTAAGGATAACAACTAGAGATATCCATCCCTAGTAAACACTACACATTGTTACTTTTTGTTTTACTCTTGCCAAATTTTTCATGACCCCAATATTGAGCTAAGAGGACTTTGTGGTGTCAAGACCCACGAAGTAAGAAGCGGTGAGTTAAAGGACCTGAGTAGTTGGATGTAAAATATGAAGACTGCAATCTGGCATGTTGAGAGATTAATGTTTGCTTAAAATGGACTATCTTCCTGATAGCTTAGAAGTCCTAAAAGGATTTTTTTTTGCTTAAATGTGATGCAGTTTCCCGCTGTTAATTATGAAGGACAGACTCAAGCTTTATCACTCTCCAGCCATATGCATTCAGTCTTCCAAAACACAAACAAAATCACTTCGGTCAGGTTTAATGGTGCCTCGTGGATTTCTGAAGCTCAGGCCTAAATTGCATGCTACATTAAATACAATGGTAATTGAGTCTCCTTTTCCTTCCGAGTAAACTGTGTGTGGCCCCAATCCAGGTCTGGGACATGGTGTGGGGGTAGAGGATATTGAAACCTGCCATCCCACAGCTGCTGTCTTTCTCTAAATTCACACTGCAACCCACACACTTGGGCTAAAAAGAAATGTTGAGACCCTACTTGCAGTCAGGAAGGCTGCTGGTGGCTTTTCTAGCTATTGTGGATGTGTGAGTGGGCAGACAGGCGGGCGAATTGAATGTAGGGTTTCAAAAAAGCAACTATGGGTGTGTGTGTGTGGAGTTTTGCATCTTTCCCAATCCATTTATGGGACAGAGGGCTCCCTTGCCCTGTGCCCTGGCTAAACGCAGAGGAGAGTTGGAACAGGAAGGACAGACAAACCGGACAGACAAACCGGAATCTGTCCAAACTCTTGGTGATGCGGTTCTGGAAAATTAAAATAGCAAGAAACAGCTGGAATAGTTGCATATGTTTGTTGGGAGAAGATAATATTAAGGTGAGAAATGCTAGCAAGGTCTTCAAACTTATAAAAGGCTACAATGCAGAAGATGAAATAGACCTGTTTTCTGGTTGACTACTGTGGATAGGATGGGAAATTTTGAGTGAAAACTGGTAGGAAATGCCATTCAATTATATATTCGGGAAAACATCTTAAAAGTTAGAGCCATTCGATGCTGGAACGACCTATTTTGAATGGTGTTGAGGTTAACCAAAGATATTTATGCAAAGTTTGGACCAGAAACACTCAGGGAGGCTGTAGTCACATCCAGCCTGGTAGAGCTGTGTTGGGAAGTGTCTTGGAACAGATGATCCCAGCTTCCAGTTCATACAAGTTCCACATAACCATATAATTCATAATATAAAGGCAGATAAGCCACAATATCTGCTGTGAACTGGGTTATCGGAGTCCACACTGGCATATAATCCAGTTCAGTGGAAGGGGCCTAAGTGTCTCATTTTTTATCTGATCCTCAGCAATGAAATTGGTGTTCCTGCTGTAAGAGAAAGCCTAAGCAATCAGAAAAAGGATGTGAACTTTCATGATTATGCTTTCTGGTAGCACAAGAACTAAAAGCCTCGAATGATTAGAAGAGCAGGCATCTTCTTCAAGCAAGAGCGCTGATGGCTGTCCTGCTAGCAATTGAGATGCTGCATCCTCTTTTCCTCTCTCAGGATCTGGAACAGAGGATGGGTTGAATGTACAGTTGTCTTTCCATATTCACAGTTTTGACTTTTGAGGATTTTGTTAAAGTGCATTTAGAATGTTCTCAATAATATTAATAATACACTTTATTTATATTCCGCTCTTCTCACCCCGAAGGGGACTCAGAGCGGATTACAGGTACACATACTTAGCAGACAATCCCTGTCGTTTCCACATACACACATATAGATGAACAGAGGCAAACTCTGGCCACCAGGGGGAGCTGACGCACTCCTCATCTCTCAGCATTCCCAGCGTCCCTTGTTGTTCCTTCCATATTCTCAGCATTCCTGGAGTTCTTTAATTTGCCTCCCCACTTAATGTGGTACCTTTATCTCCTACTTGACAGATTCAGCTGTTTTTCGGGCTGCAAAAGTCGACAGCAGGCTACACTTAAAGGTCAAGCACCCACCTCGACCTGGGCAGGATTTGAACTCATGACCTACTGGTCAGAGAGATCTTATGCAGCTGACACTTAGCCAGCTACGCCACATTCCCGGTAAAAATCTCTAGATCTTCCAGTGTGATTTCATGGTCAACTTTCTCTGGTCATTTTGGAGGACCTACCCTATCATCACACTAGAGAAAAAAATCCACTTAAAATCAGGTTTCTGCCTCCTGCAGAAATCTGGAGTTTGTAATTTAGTGAGGCTATTAAAGGCTCCTACCTAAACTACAAACCCCAGAATTCTGCAGGAGACGGAAACCGTATTTTAAGTGGATTTTTTCTCTAGTGTGATGAGGACCCTAGATTTTTTTTTTAAAAAAAGAACACTTATTTATGCATGTCTACATCCTCCAGTGAGATTCTATGGTCAGCTTCTAGTGGAAATAAAATACGGAGTCATACTGGAAGACCTAGAAATTTTTCAAAAGTTGTTCTCTAAAAAATAGCAATTGCAATATTCTTTTTTGTATGTTTTCACTTTCAGGGGCACACAGAAGACTGGGTGACTTGGAAGGTGCTGAACAGACTGCAATCTGGCACCACAAGATGCAGAGCTAACCTTAAGAAATGGAGCTACAAAGTGGAGTCCACGACATGTGAGTGTGGAGAAGAGCAAACCACAGACCACCTATTACAATGCAGTCTGAGCCCTGCCACATGCATAATAGAGGACATCTTGCAGCTATACCATAGCTGTCTCTAGGTCGTCAGTTAGTACTCTGCTCTGCACTTTGTCCACTTCCCCAGCCCTATGATACACAGTTTGCACGATCTCTTGTCCACCCTTTTTTAGTTGACCATGTCCACTTTGTAGTTCGAGCTAGTGGTATTATTGAACATTGTCTGATGGAGTTATAATTGTAATTGGTTTACATTTTTATTGTTGTGTTCTAGTAGGATTGTTGTGGTCTTTGATGCTTTTATATTAAAATAAAAGCATCAAAGACCACAAAAATCCTATTAGAACACAATAATAAAGTGTTAATCTGTTTGTATGATTTTCTTCTTGGTTATTTAATGTTTTACTTATATGTTGGAAACAGCCCTGAGTCCCTTTGGGGAGACAGGGTGGTATACAAATAAAGTTTTTTTTAATAATAATAATAATTATTATTATTATTATTAATCAGCTTCTGGTCAAAGGAAATTTAGTACAATGCCAAGGTTTTAACTGAGCTGGTAGTTTTTGTATGCATTATATATGTATTCTCAATTCGCTTCTGACATGATAAATAATAAATAAATAATTCCAGGGGGGTCCTGTGCCTCTAATCTCAGTGAATGAGGAGGACTGATTGTACTCATTCACAAATTCAGAATCCTTATTAATATATAAAGAATTTTCATCAAAGCCTGGTATTTTTTCCACAGATTGCAACTCCTAAAGCAGACCTGGGCAACTTACGGCTCGCGGGCCGGATGTGGCCCGGCAGCCGATTCTGACCGGCCCTGGGAGAAGGGCGTCGGGTGCGGGGCCAAGAGGAAGGGGTGCTGCTGCTGCCATCCCATCGCGGGCTGTGGGGCCTGCGTCGGCAGACAGCCTCCGCTCCGGAGAACAATCAGCGGCTGGGTCCGCTTTGTCATCCTCTGGGCTGGGTCCATTGGGCCATTCCATCTTGGGATCCTTCCTCTCTTGAGGATGTCAGCCTCTATCTTGGTTCGCACCTTGTCTTCTTGAATTTCATTTCATTTCATTTTATTTTAGTGGTTTTAATTATTATTTTATAATAGTTTTATAATAATATAATAATAATATAATTAATAATATAATATGTTATATTATATTATAATTTCAATATATTATAATGACTATATATATATACTATAATATAATAATTATGGTATTAATACTAATAATATATGAATATTTCTTGATATATTAATATGTTAATATTAATGATGTGTTATATATAGTAAATATAGTAAATAAATAAATAATGTAGATTAGAATGTAGTTCAGCCTTTAGGTGCGGCCCTCCATAATATTTTTTGGTTCTCGTGTGGTCCCTTGAAAAAAATAATTGCCCACCCCTGTCCTAGAGTGTCTTAGCTAGATCATGGGATTCTGGAAGATGCAATTAAAAAAAGAACCTTTTGAAATCTCTGGAAGAACCCCTAGCAACAAGAATCCATACTATGTAGCTAAAGTGCTGTTGGGGAATAGCTGAGAGAGCAGTGCCCGGAGACACAGTTCCTCAGAGACCATCTTGCAGAGCAGCTGCTGTTTATTTCCTTTATCACGGCATCATGGCAGAATAAATAGCTCCCTTGATTGGTGAAAGAGAATCCCCTGACTACAGCAATAACATTCGCCGAGTATCTTTCCTATTAAGCCCATTCAAGGTGCAGGAAATAACTTGTATAAATTATTAGACTTTGCACTGTACAAACGGAGAGCTTCACCACTCACGGAATATACTTGGCAGCTGGTACTTATTCCTCTGACTTCAGTGAGCCAAGCAAATAACAGCTGTTCATTAAAACAGAGGACATTTTAGACGTATCTATATTATACTCTTGTTAGTAACGAAGGGGTATCTATTCATAAAATTTCAGGAGCCAAATTGGATTTGTCAGGTTGTTTTTAGGTGTTCAGATGATGGAGGTCATTTCCTTATTACATCATATTACTAAAATATTGATAATATCACCCAGTTAAGCTTCAGATTTGCCAATGTTTACTATATTTTAGATAACTAATGATTCTTTAATATGCAGAAATTATGCAAACATTTGAGAAATGATGGCCTTTCTTGAAATATCTTGACGTGAAAAGTCAAACAAAAGAAAGTGAGCTTTCCAAATTTACACATTTACTTTCCAGAAAAGGAAACTTGAGTAAAGTATTTTCAAATTGCTCATTTAACTCAATCTTTTATGTATTAATTAAAATATTTATTTTCTGTCCTGTATCCAAGGAATTTAGCCTTACTATGGTTCTCCTGATCTGTTTTCATTGGCCTTGCTGAGCTTCAAGGAGCAGAGGCCCAAAACATCTGGAGTGTCAGATGTTCTCCGCTTCTGTTGTAATGGTTTGTCACATCCCTGTGGAGATAAAGGTCTTTCAGATATACAGGTCCCAAACCATGAAAGGCTTTAAAAGAATGGAGTGACCCTCTGAATTGTGCTTTAATGTGGAGAATTCATCTATTCCCTGGTGATAAAAGTTCCCAAGCACCAGTTCCAATTACCAGCTCCACTAGGGGCTCGATTTTGAACATTTGCTGACTTTTTGACATACACTTCACAGGCAATTTTGAGAACAGTACATTATAACAGTCTGATGGTTACAAGAGCATTGTGTGACAGTGATCAAACTATTTCAGTACTGAACAGATCATTGTTCATTCAATAGCCATAGCCAGATAAAAGGAATATAGTAAGACTGCTGCAACCACTGGGAATGCAATCCAAAACTTCATGTGGATAAGCAAAACCACGGGTAATAGTGGAAACAAATAATGAAACCACTACGAAATGCCTAGAGAGGACACCCTACATCAAGGGTGCCCACACTTTTTCAGCATGCGAGCTACTTATAATAAAACCAAGTCAGAAAGATCTACCTACCTCCTCAAGGCTGGAGAGGGGGGGGGCAGGGCTTGGCATGGCCTAGCTCCGCCCCCTCTGGCTTCAGCTCTACCAGCAGCTTCTCCAGGCTGGAGGATGGCAATGCCAAGCCAGCCTTGTGCTAGCTATGCCACCACTGGCTTGGCATTGCCACCCTCAAGCCTGGAGAAGCTACTGGTAGAGCGGAAGCCGGGGAGGGGGGGGGAGCCAGGCTGCGCCAAGCCCTGCCCCCTCCCCTCTGACTTTGGAGCTCCCAGCACCTTCTCCAGGCTTGAGGATGGAAATGCCAAGCCAGCCTTGTGCTAGCTATGCCACCACTGGCTTGGCATTGCTATCCTCAAGCCTGGAGCAGCTGCTGGTAGAACGGAGGAAGCCAGGGGGAGAGCCAGGCTGCGCCAAGCCCCTCCCTCTGGCTTCAGCACTTCCAGCAGCTTCTCCAGGCTTGAAGATGGCAATGCCAAGCCAGTCTTGTGCTAGCTGTGCCACCACTGGCTTGGCATTGCCATCCTCAAGCCTGGAGAACCTGCTGGTAGAGTGGAAGCCAGAGGGGTGGTGGAGCCAGGCCGTGCCAAGCCCCGCCCCCGCCCCTCTGGCTTCGGCGCTCCCAGCAGCTTCTCCAGGCTTGAGGATGGAAATGCCAAGCCAGCCTTGTGCTAGCTATGCCACCACTGGCTTGGCATTGCCATCCTCAAGCCTGGAGCAGCTGCTGGTAGAACGGAAGCCAGGGGGGGAGAGCCAGGCTGCGCCAAGCCCCTCCCCTCTGGCTTCAGCACTTCCAGCAGCTTCTCCAGGCTTGAAGATGGCAATGCCAAGCCAGTCTTGTGCTAGCTGTGCCACCACTGGCTTGGCATTGCCATCCTCAAGCCTGGAGAACCTGCTGGTAGAGTGGAAGCCAGAGGGGTGGTGGAGCCAGGCCGTGCCAAGCCCCGCCCCCGCCCCCCTGGCTTCGGCGCTCCCAGCAGCTTCTCCAGGCTTGAGGATGGCAATGCCAAGCCAGCCTTGTGCTAGCTATGCCACCACTGGCTTGGCATTGCCCTCCTCAAGCCTGGAGAAGCAGCTGGGAGTACCAAAGCTGGGGGAGGGGGCAGGGCTTGGCGCGGCCTTGCTCCCCTCCCCTCTGAGAAGCGCCCCATCCAGCTGGGATTGACCTCCTTCGGTCCTGGGATCGACTGGTTGATCGCGATTGACTTCCTGGGCAGTCCTGCCCTACATCATCTAGTGCATCTCTATGGTCAACTTCTAGCCAAATCATGCCATAGAAACCCTGGAGGATCCAGAATATGCTTAGAGAGAACATACTTTGTCAGACGTAGACATTGGTGCGTTGGGATTTTAAAATATTGGTTGCCAAAAAACAAAGGGAGCCCACCCATCATTTAATTTTTATAAGAATTAGTAAAGATCCAACCCTATATAATGTAAGCATCGACCTCACATAATACAATCCAAATTATTATTTTTTATTAAAAATTAAATTGACTTGGATAGGAGATGGGAAAGGACAATCCCTCTCCCCTCTCCTTAGATGACATTTTAAAAAGTGCCAAGCGATGGTCAGGAGCACTTTGGAGCTGAGTGACCTCTTTAACTACCATGGCACAATGCTATAAAATCATGTAAGTTGTAGTTTTACAAGGTCTTTAGCCTTATCTGCCAATAATCTTTGTGCCTCACCAAATTATAAACCCCAGGATTCCATTGCACTGAGAATTAGGCCAAAGGAGATTAAATGAAATAGCAATTATGTTTTTTTAAAGCAACAGATCATTGCATGCAAAGCATTAAAATAAATGGCCTTCCTGAATAGTTATGAGACACAGAAGGCATCTTTCAAATGCCCTGCAAAATACAGCACAGAAATTTCACAAGCTTATGAATAGAATATCCGGTCCTGGTAAAACAACATAGTTGACAACACAGCTGTTGCCAGTTGTAACCTGAGATTCCAAAGGATGGAGAATAATCAGCGGATGGTATTTACAGCTTGTCCAATAATCACTTGAAGTACTGATGCTTTTCATAGCAATAAAACCCCACTGCTGTCCCGAGCCCGAGCCCTGAAAAATATTTAAAGTAAATGCTTAAAGTTAAGCTGGGGAATCCTCCCTGTTAAATCAATGGAATATCTGACACACTCAGCAACAGAAGATTATTATGTTTAGAAAAGGCTGGTTCTCAATTGCCTGATACAGGCTATGCTCTCTCCAATGTGTGTAGAGACCATTGTGTCAATTTGTAGATCATCTGAAAAGCATTATGGTTATGATCATCATTGCAGATCCATCACCACAGCTCTATCAAGGCAGCCTATAAAGTACACAAACTATGGATTGGGAAGATCTCTGAGATACATAGAAATGTTCTACATGTGAAGATCCTGACTCCCCCACAACCCTCCCATCAAAATGTTTTCCTTTATTGCAGCCAACAGAGAGCTCACAGCTCATCATGACTAAGAATTAAGCTGATTGAGATTTTGTTCAAGATAGACACACACACACACACACACACACACACACACACACACACACTAAAGTTCCCACATTTCTTCATCTTTGAGATGCAAAGAGCTTGAAAACTTAAAAACCTGGAACATAGGAAATGCTGAAATGCAAGTTCGCTCATCCTGGCCAAACTACCAAAAGGTATAAAGCAATGATTTTCAACCTTTTTTGAGCCGCGGCACATTTTTTACATTTACAAAATCCTGGGGCACACCACCAACCAGAATGACACAAAATGACACTCTAACACAGTAATACGTATAGTTAATATGTTTTAAAATGTATTTATACACTCACTTAGTGTGAAACCTGGGCCTGTTTTGATGAACACAACATAGATATCCTGGCAGGAATGGCAGAAAGACACACACAAAGCTCTTGCTCAACAGCTGTCAGTCTCTCTCTGTTTTTAGTTTTTATCGCAGTCAAGCTTGAGAAGCTCATCTCACACAGATATGTGGTTGAAAATGGGAGCAATGTCAAAATAGCTTTGTGGCCAGAATAGGGAACTCCCTGGCAACAGATAACCAAAAACTGTCCAAAGGAAGATCAGCAAATTTTAGCTTTAAACTACGATCTTATTTATTTATTTATTAACTTTGCTTCTAGACCGCCTCTCTCAGCCCGAAGGCGACTCGAGGTGGTGTACAACAGCAAAAACTGCTTAAGACAAACATATCAACAATCTTGTTTCAGTTCAATGAGTTCCTCTTGCTCCTTTAAAGTCATGTCCTTTCCAGCAATGGATGCTGAGCTGTATGGGTTCCTAACCAGGGCCCTGTTCGGCATCTGCATTTTCCCTTCTCAAAAACTTCTCCATCACTGTCACTCGCTTGTCTTGCTGTGATCCCAAATTGCCACTGTCACTTGACGCACAGCTGCAGCACTAACTCTAACTGTTTACTTAGCTGCGTCTGAGCGAATTCAAATGGCGCGACCATAGCACTCTCGCGTCACTTCTTAGGTGACGCGAGAGTGCTATGGTTCCATTTCTTAAAGGGACAGGTGCGCCTTATAGTTTATATATGAATGAAGTTCAAAAATAATTTCCCACGGCACACCTGATGATCTCTCATGGCATACTAGTGTTCACTGGTTGAAAATCACTGGTATAAAGCATAAGTCAGGCTCCAATCACCATGGTCTCTCTCTCTCTCTCCCTTCCTTCCTCCCTCCCCCCTCTTTTTCTTGAGAAACACTTCCTTTTTAGCAACTACATTGCAGATTAATACATTACAAGATGACAAAGCCTGGAGTACCTATAAAATTCTGTGGGAATGTTGTGTACAGTGAAAGATTCATTTGTTTCCTGAATCAAACAAAGGATATAAAGTCCATATTAGGGTTATAGGAAACTTTGAGTCTTTTTACACAGGCCCTAAAATACAGAAGGAACCGGAATAAAAGGGGGGGGGGGGTTGATAAAGGACATTTGCCAAACATGTGCACAGGATCACATCAATGGCCAAAAAACACATGTTAAAAAGGTGTGCTTAAAACCTGATTTCGGCTGGAAAATGTGCATATTCTCTTGACTGTATATATCCCTTCATTCGAGGAAAACATGTGACTTCATTCCTATATGCTGGTGTGGACTGCTCCAGCACATGTCCACACTTTAAAATACCAAAATATGGCTGTAAACAAGTGGAGCCACAGAAATACAGATGGCTAAATAAAAGCACAATTGGAAAGCAATTCCCATGAGAACACTCTGCAACCATTCTTTAGTTCTGATGATTATGAAATTAAACAGAGCTTGAATTATACAGTGGGTACAAGCACGGGAAGCAAGTGATCCCAAAGAGAAATGAAGTTCCCGGGGGGATAAAAGTAAAGGCAGCAAAAGGGTGAGAAGAGATAATGACAAGAAATAACAATAATAATGATAATATTAATAATAAAACTTTATTTTATACCCCGCCTCCATCTCCCCAGGATTTTGTTGGGGGGGGCTGAGACTGGGTGGAAGAGGGTCTACCCTAGCAAACCTTTTGTATTGTTATCCCAATAACCCCATTAATGTAGGATATAATGAGCATGGTGATCAGATCATGATATGAATAAACATAACAGTTTAAATAATGTACCAGTAAGGCCACCACCCTGAGAATTTCGGGGGGGGGGGGTGAAGCCCCCTTAGCCCCCCCTCCGGCTACATGCCTGCCCCGCCTCCATCTCCCCAAGGGCAGTCGGGGTGGCTAACATGAGGCGAAGCCTAACAAATTGCAACAGAGCACAAGAATACAACAAAAAATTATAAGATAATACATCAAATAAAATACAATAAAATAAATCAAAGAAGATAACATAAATAACAAAACATTGAACTGAGTGGGCAAGGCCAAATACAACAAATAGGATTTTAAAACCCTGAGTGAGACGGATGAGTAGAGTAATGTATCTGATGGGAAGTTTGAATGGGACAAACAATGGGATTTAATTCACTGAAGGGTGAGATAAAGTACATTGAAAAACATTATGTACTGAGTTGGTCAAGGTAAGGGACGTGTTGTTCAATCCTCGAAGGCACACCGAAACAGTAAAGTTTTTAGGCTCTTCCTGAAGAAATCTGCTTGTGTGTACATTCAGATATCCACACCAGTGCTTATGAGGTCCAACACATCTCAGAGAGTCCATTTTTAAAATGTCTCATTTGATTTCTAAAGTCCACTACAAACTAACGTGTCAGGGTGGTGGAGAAGCATTTACCGGGACAGACAGCTCTGTGTTTGGATTTGCCTTCAGGTACCATGGTTTTTTTGCCAGATTATGAGGTTGTCTGGAAGCATCCTATGTGAACTGACAAAGATAATCAGACTCTTGCTGCTTTTAAAGCGGGTGTGAGAATTATGGGATCTTGCAGGTGTTGAACTCGCAGATCTCAGCATTCCGCAGCATTAAATTTACTGACTAGGGCTGTTGGGAATTACATTCCAAAAACATTCAGAAGGCTGCATAATTCTCACCTCTGGCTTAAAAAAACAGTAGAACTTAACTTAAATGAATGTGTATGATATGTTGATGTAACTGTATTTTAATGAGTAATGTTTTGGGGGGGTTTATACTGTGTTTTACTGTGTTGGCATCGAATTGTGCCTTTTTGGAAGCCGCTCTGAGTCCCCCCTCGAGGGTTGAGAAGAACGGAGAAAAATGCCGGAAATAAATAAATAAATAAATAAATAAATAAATAGAATTGGTCCACATCACTGCTTCTTAAACTGTAGGTTCTGACACCAAATGAGATCCTTTAGTTCAGTTTAGTGACTGCTTTAGACATTTACCCGAATCTGTGGTGCAATGTTTTCAGTGGACTCTACAAAAAATGCTTTAACTGTACTTAATAAAAAGGAAAAATCAGCCTGTTCAGCAAGCCTTGAAAATACTGGATTTTTAAATCAGTAGATGTTTGATTTTTATACCTGTCACTTTCAGCATTAACATTTATCCTGATTTCCCTTCTTCATACTATACAATTATAGCATCTAAATACCACTTTTAACTTTCATAACTACATCCTATGGAATCCTTGGGTGTGAAGATTAATAATAATAAAAACAACCAAAAACAACACGAGGCACTTGTATTCTCTGGTAGAGAATTCTAAATACCTCACAAATATAAAAATTTCCAGGATTTCATAGGACAGAGCCACCAGAGTTAGAATCATAGATTTGGAAGAGACCGCATAGGTCATCTACTTCAGTGTTTTTCAACCTTTTTTGAGCCGCAGCATATTTTTTACATTTACAAAATCCTGGGGCACACCACCAACCAAAATGACACAAAATGGCACTCTAATATAGTAATACATATAGTTAATATGTTTTTAAATGTATTTATACACTCAATGTGAAACCTGGGCCTGTTTTGATGAACACAACATAGATATCCTGGTAGGAATGGCAGAAAGACACAAACTTCCCACACAGAACTCCCATAACCAAGAGAAAATGCTATAAGAGTTTGGTGGGCATTGACCTTGAGTTTTGGAGTTGTAGTTCACCTATATCCAGAGAGCACTGTGGACTGAAACAATGTTGGATCAGGACCAAACTTGGCATGAATACTCAATATGCCCAAATGTGAACACAGATGGAGTTTGGGGGAAATAGACCTTGATATTTGGGAGTTACAGTTTCTGGGATTTATAGTTAACACATAATCAAAGAACATCCTGAACTCTTGCAACAATGGAATTGAACCAAACTTGGCATATTGAACTCTCATTACCAACAGAAAGTACTGAAAGAGTTTGCTTGGGAATTGACCTTGAGTTTGGAAGCTGTAGTTCACCTACACCCAGAGAGCACTGTGGACTCAAACAATGTCATGTTATGTTGTTGTTTGTTTTCTATCCAGAATCCCAATGTTGGAAGGAGGCTCACAACTTCAAGGTCCCTAAAACAGGCATGGGAAAACTTCGGCCCTCTGGGTGCTTTGGACTTCAACTTCCACCATTCCTAACAGCCTGAGGCCGTTTCCTGCTTAAATGGCTGAGGGGAAAAAGGAAAAGAGCCTGAGGCTGCTAGGAATGGTGGGAGTTAGAGTCCAAAACACCTGGAAGGTCAGAGTTTGCCCATGCCAGCTTTCGGCAGAGACCTCTTCCTCCCCCTCCCCCTTCACACCCTTTCTTCCCCCTCCTGCCGAACACTTACTTTTTCTTCTACACTGCTGCTTTTGATCTGAGGGGGCAGCGTGTGTGTGTTCAGGAGGGAGGAAGACGTGACCCATGTGGGCGCTACTGCGCAGACTCACCCCAGAGCAAAGCGAGGCTGGGAAGAAGGGAGCCCGAGCAGAGAAGAAAAAGTGTTTGGCAGGAGGGGGAAGAAAGGGTATTGGAGGTTCCAATTTCCCACGGCACACCTGATGATCGCTCACGGCACACTAGTGTGCCACGGCACACTGGTTGGGAAAAACTGATCTAGTTCAATCTCCTGCCACGCAGGAAAAGTGCAATCAAAGCACCCCTGACAGATGACCCTCTACCTATCCAGAGTTGTAATTCAAATCCCTGATTTTCCTAATTTCTGCTTAATACATACCATTAAATAGACTTAAACCTGTTATGGGTGGAAGGATCGACAAAGAACAGGATTCTTTATACAGGCTTCCCTCACCTTTTCACTTCACTTTTTGGCAGTTCACTCTTTCAGTGCTTGCGAATTACAAACAATTTCCATTAATTCAATAAAGAATCTACACTTTTATCACTTCTTCTTGCCTTTGAGGTTTGCTTGGAACTGTTTGCACACAAGTTCATAGTCCCAAGACTTGGCTTCAGAAAGAGCAAACCACTCCTTGAATAATTTCTGAACAAGCACAAAAGCATATTTAGCTTTATCACACATACGAAATTAATATATAGTATGTTATTTACATTTTTCGAGTGGTACAAGTTATAATCACCTAGGTTCTATGTGTTGTCGAAGGCTTTCATGGCCGGGTTGCTGTGAGTTTTCTGGCTGTATGGCCATGTTCCAAAGGTATTCTCTCCTGACGTCTGGCCATTTGCAACATTCACACTTGCCTCTAACAGACATGAGTTCTTTCTCCCACCCTGGACATTTCACAAATATATAAACTCCACTTACCTAGTTTCCAGCAGACCTCACAATCTCTGAGGATGCCTGCCATAGATGTAGGCGAAACGTCAGGAGAGAATGCTTTTGGAACATGGCCATACAGCCCAGAAAACTCACAGCAACCCACATAGATTCAACTTTTCAACCAATTCCATTTTCTGTTGTCCCTAACCCATCAGACAACTGGGCTTATCCTGTACATATTGGTGAAGGGCTGATAATACCACATTGAAGACACTGAAACAGCAGAAAAAGGAATGTGTGCAAACATTATTATAAAAGAAACAAAGCAAAATGAAGCTTCCATTAATTTCATGCTTGCGTAAAAGATAGATGGGTCTGAAACATGGGTCACCTATCACCAACACCTACGACTCCTCGAATGCTTTCATCAGCGCTGTCTTTGCACAATCCTAAATATACACTGGACTGACTATGTGACTAATGTTGCTGTCCTTGAGCAAGCAGGGATCACCAGCATTGAGGCCATGCTATTGAGAACACAGCTGCGCTGGGCAGGGCGCATCTCTAGGATGGAGGACCACCGCCTCCCAAAGATACTACTCTATGGTGAACTCGTCACGGGTCAGCGCAAGAGAGGCACCTCCAAAAAGAGATATAAGGACTCCCTGAAACAACATCTCAGGCTCGGCCAGATTGATCACCAAAAATGGTTCACCCTGGCCTCACATCGGGAGGCATGGAGACGCACTATCCACAATGCTGCAGTCTCTTTCGAGAAGGCATGCCGAATGGGTCTCGAAGAGAAACGACAACGCAGAAAGAACCGCAACTTGGAAACAACATCACCCAAGGAGACTTTCTGCTGTGCTTTCTGCAACCAAACTT
Organism: Anolis apletophallus; assembly: GCA_030556195.1. Classification (NCBI taxonomy): domain Eukaryota; kingdom Metazoa; phylum Chordata; class Lepidosauria; order Squamata; family Anolidae; genus Anolis; species Anolis apletophallus. Next base: position 78,749,826 of record JARBWK010000009.1, read on the forward strand.
GCCTATCTCAGGTTGGCCTTTTTAAAACTTATATACCACCCTTCCCAAAAAGGCTCAGGGTGGTTCACAGCAGTGAAAAACAAAACACAACATACTTGAAAACATAAAAACAGATTAAGTCATTTTTAGGCATCAACGCGCTTGTAAAAAGCGTGGGATGAGTCCTTCCTAAGAATCTTCGTTCGCGAAGTAATGGCGAGAGAGAGAGAGAGAGAGAGAGAGAGAGAGAGAGAAGATCGATGTCAATTGATACAATTATGATGTAGTTGTGCAGGTATAAGAATTCCTACATCTTCCCAATTCTACAGAGATATCAAAATTACTATCCTATCCTCTTTTGTACTTCGCAATATTGGAAAAGAATAAAGCGTAAGCATGCATGTAGAATAAGTAACATGGAGTCAGGATTAAAGATGTACAGTGACAGCTTGAAAGTAAAACCACAGATCCACTCCTTTTTGTGCAAAACACAGATTTAAAAACAGAAGGAACCTGCTGTTATTTTGAATGTGTCCAGTTGGTTTCAGTTATTAATTCTATTGTTGACTGCCTCTCCACATCTGAGGGGAAAGGATGTGGGTTTTGAGAGGAAATATTTGATAGCATGGCTAATTCCCACAATACAGGAGAAGAGGAAGCAGAAAGCATTACAGAGAGGAAGTTTAACTCCCACTATAATACCAGGTTTTGTAGGCTGTATTTCAGAGGAAGGAACTGGCAAAACCACCTCTGAGGATTCTTTGCTAAGAAAACCCTATGAAAGTCATGGGACCATAAATCTGAAGGCAGATGCACATGCACACATAACTATATACATTAGGTTAAGTCAGTAATGAAGTGAATTTTGCTATTGCAACATTTCTTTTGAGAACTGAAATCTATAGCTCTGAATTGACTTATCATATGCTTTTATTACTATCTGATTCTTGTCTGAAGCTTTTAAAATCTGCATTAAACACAAATCTGAAAATAGGTTTAATTATTATTTTACAGCAATGTGCAGCTGACCTAATAATAAGAATTACCATCTGCCTGTGACAACAATTGACGGGATCACAAGCCTGAAAATTTACAAAAACATGAATTACTTTGGGACTTCTGAATTCAGACTGACAGTTTTGGAGCACAATACTCCTGACCTCATGATCGTGTTAAAAAACCAAGTATGGATCGTCAATGTTGCAATCCCAGGTGACAGAAGAATGGAAGAGAAACAACTGGAAAAGCTGACACAATACGAGGATTTAAAGATCGAACTGCAAAGACTCTGGCACAAGTCAGTAAAGGTGGTCCCAGTGGTGATTGGCACACTGGGTATAGTGCCTAAAGACCTTGGCCTGCACTTAAACACAATTGGTACTGACAGAATTACCATTTGTCAGCTCCAAAAGGCCACCTTACTGGGATCTGCACACATTTATTCGCCGATGCATCACACAGTCACACTTGTATCACACTTGGGAAGTGTCTGACATGTGATACAATATAACAACAAGCATAGTGATCTTGTTTGCTATGTAGTAATTGTGAAGGCGTGGCTGATGCCACCTGTGTATAAGACTTTAAGTTGCAAGGTTTAAACTATTGGATTATGTTTCAGCTAGTCTGTTTAGTGTTGTTAAGTATTGGTTGCATTGATTGGTTCTTTAGAGCTGTCAATCATCGTTAAGTTTGTTTTTCCTCCCCCTTGAGACTTTGGAAATCTAGCTTTCTCTTTAGATTTTGCCTGCATCTCTACAGAAGAGGACGTGTTAGAGGGTTTGCCAGCCAGGCCTCAGTCAGGCATTCTCTAGCACCAATTCTTCATATCTTGGATTCATTCTGCATATCCAGCACACCTGGATGGGACTGTGGAATCTCAAGCGCCTTCAACTAGTCATTTGGCACCAAGAGGAAGGCTCTGTGCCTTCAATATAGGCCATTTGACTGGGGCTAAGAGAGTTCTCACCTCAAAGCCATTAAGAGAGAGAATTTGGAAAGCCATCCGGCTGAAAGCTTCCTGGACCCAAACAACTAAAGAACTGTAATGTATATTTTATTTTACCCCTGTTTGGAGAACTAAGTTTAATACCTCAACAAGATAACTCCTTTTGTGAACAATAAAGCCTGTTTGAGTTATCTAAAGTGACTGGTTTGGTCCTTGAGAGTTCCAGTTCTCTATGGGAAGGCAAGAAGAAGTCCCCTGGGAAGAGATGTCACGTCCTTGTTCCTAATCTAAGTCAAAGACCCCAGGCGCATCTTCACAGTAATCCTGTTGTGTTTCAATAATAATGATAATAATAATCAACTTTATTTGTACCCCACCACCATCTCCCCAAAGGGGCTCGGACTGGCTCACAAAAAGCACACAATAGTGCAGAACACACAACATAAAACAAGATACATAACAAATAAAACAATAACAAAATAAGTTCTGAACAGCTTACACTGTTCAGATAATTAGTTTAATGTTGTTGACCAGTATGTGCTACGCTGGTACAGGTGTCCCCCACTTACTTTACAAGCCAAGGGCCAGAGCACTGCAGAAAACTGGAAATTGTTGAAAAGAGGAACAGAAGCTTATGGAAGGTTGAGGAAACCTCCTGACTAAAGAGGTCAAAAAGTGGACTGTCAAAAAGTAGATGCCTGTATATGCAAAATATCCGGCTTGATGGTGGATCTAGGCTAGGGCATCCCATACCACACCAGCTCTGATTTATCGTTAACTAATTGAAATGTTTGTCGCCTGAGTGATATGAACTCAGCCTTTTATCCATGGCCTTTGTAGAAGGACCTCATTACTTCAAGGCTATATGTGGACACACCATTCTAGCATATATTTTATGAGTAGCGTACTTCAGCATGTATGTTCTCGCAATCCCTTTCAGAGGCATCCCATGGGCAGACAATATTATGCTAGCACTCAACATAATTCCCTTGATCAGTTTGCAAAAGGATCTTATACTCTTTCAGCCTTCCGTTCCTTCTGTGTTATGATGCCTGAGGGATCCGACTGTTGGACACAGCTGCACATTCCTAGTCTCTCTATAGGAGCAGCTAACCCTAATCAACTTAAGAGACACCTCATATATTTTTGGATGGGATATAAATAAAGACGGAACTTCCTGTGTGGCAGTTCATCAGAATGGCCTCTTAATCTTCTTCGTAGAGGAAGCCTGCTGGGCAGCCAAACTGCTTCCTCTTTCCAGTTCCTCTTTTCCTATTCTTAATTGCAAATGCCTGGTAGTACCCAGGATTTCAGCCATATGTTTTGCAGATGAAACATTTTCTGCTATGCAGGCTTTTGCTTTTATTTTTGTGAATTGCTAGGACTGAATCTACACTGCCATATAAAATCCAGATTGGATCTCCACTGTCCTATATCCCAGGATCTGCTCCCAGATATCTAGCAGTGTAGGCTCATATAATCCAATTCAAAACAGATAATCTGGGATCGGATCCTGGGATATAGGACAGTGGGGATCCAGCCCTAGATTATCTGCTTTGAACTGGATTATATGACAGGCTAATATAATCCAGTTCAAAGCAGATAATGTGGATCACCTGCTTTAATAGTCTAGAGCCTTTCCACACAGCCCTATATCCCAGGATATCAAGGCAGAAAATCCCACAATATCTGAGTGTGGACTCAGATAACCCACTTCAAAGCAGATATTGTGGGATTTTTTGCCTTGATATCCTGGGATATAGAGCTGTGTGGAAGGGCCCCTGTGATATCGAGCAAGAATTTGGGGGTCTTGTTGTGAAGGCAGAGGCCTGTCAGACCCACCAAAGAGGATCCGATATAGACTTGGCGAGATAGGAAGCCACAAATTTAATTTTCCCTGAATTTCCCTAAATCTCACCAAATTGAAGAAATGCCACCGAATTTTTTAATTTCGTTCCAGCTGAAGCAGATGTCAAACCGCAATCATTTGCCAAGAGATGACATACCGCGCAATGCAAAACATTACATTTTTATTTTAAAAAACCCAGAGCTGTCAAAGTTCAAACTTCCCACTCTTTGCCGGCTTCATGCTGATTGGTTGGAGTCATCAGCTGGCAGGGAGGCGCAGCAGGGAAAAGTTACAATTAAATGATACTTTATTGGGGGGTTGGTTACAATGTTAGGGTCAGGGGAAGTATTTATTTATTTATTTATTTATTTATTAGTTCAATTTAATATACCGCTCTCTCTGGAGCCCAGAGCGGTTTACAGAGTTAAAATAGCAGATAAAACACATAAAAACACAATAAAACAATTTAAAAACCCACCAATTCAACCCTATTCCCAGCAAAACTGCAGTAAGATAGCAGAGTAAAAGAAAAATTGTTTGTTGAAGCTGCTGCTGTAGCCACGCTCCCAGCAATGCTGGCCCAACCGGGCATCCAGGAACTGCTGAACTTCCTGCTGCAGGTCAGCTTACCTTGAACGCAGGTCAGCTTAGCTTGGTTGTTCCCCTCACCTGGATGATGTCATAGTGTAGATCCAGCCTAAGATGCGATTAAGTTCATCATCTGTACCAAAAAATGCTTCATTTTTTAAATTTTTAAAATTGTTTTATTCCACTCCCACCCTTCCCTTCTTGTACATGCAATTAATACAGCAAACTAAAGAACTTACATTTTAAATATCAATCTCAGTCTTAATTTTTCTACTCCATGACTTAGCACATTCTCTAATTCCTATCTGGTTCCCAAATCCATTTAATTATAGTAACCTTTTCAATTTCACCTATATTGTTCCATTTGCAATGTGTTATTTCTACATCTAACATATTAACTATATACTTATACCAATTCGTCAGAGTCCATTTTGTTTTATCTTTCCAATCCTTCACTAAAACAATTTGTGCACATCCTATTAATTTGTCAACCATTTTTTTCTTTTTGTATATTATTCACTCCTATTATCTTTGCATGTAACGCATTTCTATTAACTATCATTATTTGTAGATTTAACATTCTGTTGATTTCTCCTTCAATCATTCCCCGGTATTCTTGCACTCGTTCGCATTCCCATATCATGTGATTAAACCCCGCTCTTTGTTCACAACCATGCCAACACCTGCCCTTAATCCCTGGTAAGAAACATCAAAGTTGTGCAGGAGTTCTGTACCATTTTTGTAACATTTTCCTCCTTGTTTTCCCTTAATACATTGTACTTTTCTTTTGCTATATTACCTATTCCCTTTGGATGTCTTCTCGCTCAATTTCCATGTCCATTCTCCATGTTTGGAAAATTTTCTCCATTTTTTCTTTTTTTTACTGTGATGAGTTGTTCGTACAGATCTCCTGCCACTTTATTTTCCTCTCTCAAACATTTCCTAATCACCTTCTCAAATTGACTATCCTGATCTCTAGTTTCCCCCCTCTATCTAAAAATTTCATTTCTTATAGTCCAGCTTTGAATCCAATTCCCTGATCCTATCCCATTCTTAATTTGGTGTAATGGGTTAAACCCTTGTGCTGGCTAAACTGCTGACCAGAAGGTTGGCAGTTCGACTCCGGGGAGCAGGGTGAGCTCCTGTCTGTCAGCTCTAGCTTCCCATACAGGGACATGAGAGAAGCCTCCCACAGGATGGTAAAAAATCCGGGCATCCCCTGGGAAGGTTCTTGCAGGTGGCCAATTCTTTCATGCCAGAAGCGACCTGCAGTTTCTCAAGTCACTCCTGACATGAAAAAAAAAAGTATTCAAGTAACTGGATGGATGAGGGCTAACAGATTGAAACAGACTGGATGAGGGCTAACAGATTGAAAATAAATCCAGACAAGACAGAGGTACTCCTGGTCAGTCGTAAGACCGAACAGGGTATAGGGTTACAGCCTGTGCTTGACGGGGTTACACTCCCCCTGAAGGCACAGGTTCGCAGTTTGTGAGTGATCCTGGACTCATCACTGAGCCTGGAACCCCAGGTCTCGTTGGTGGCCAGGGGAGCTTTTGCACAGCTCAGGCTTGTGTACCAGCTGCACCCGTACCTTGGGAAGTCAGACTTGGCCACGGTGGTCCACGCTCTGGTTACATCCCATATAGACTACTGCAACGCTCTCTATGTGGGGTGGCCTATGAAGACTGCCCGGAAGCTGCAATTAGTCCAGCACGCAGCAGCCAGACTACTAACGGGAGCGGGGTACAGGGAGCGCACAACTCCCCTGTTGTGCCAGCTCCACTGGCTGCCAATTAGCTTCTGAGCACAATTCAAAATGCTGGTGTTCACCTACAAAACCCTATACGGTTCCGGCCCAGTTTACCTGTCCGAACATATTCTCCCCTATGAACCATCAAGAGTGCCAAGATCATCTGGAGAGGCCCTGCTCTTGGTCCCACCACCTTCGCAAGCACGTCTTGTGGGGACGAGGGACAGGGCCTTTTCTGTGGTGGCCCCCTGGCTGTGGAATTCCCTCCCAAATGAAATTAGATCCGCCCCCTCCCTCCTGACTTTTAGGAAATGGGTGAAAAGGTGGTTGTGCAATGAGGCCTTCGCAGAATGAAGGAGCAGATCGCGAAGCGACTAAAGTCGCTAACCACTTGATATGGACCGAATATATGGGTTAAGTTGGACTTGATTTTACTTTTGCGAAAGGCTTTTAAAATGTATTTATTGTATTGTATTTTATTGTAAATTTTATTGAAAATTTATGATGTTTTTAGATTTTAAATGTTAGCATTGAATACTTGCTGTTTGCCGGTCTGAGTCCCTCTTCGGAGGTGAGAAGGCTGGGGTATAAAAGTTTTAAATAAATAAATAAATAAAAGTAAGGACCTGTGACACTCCAGTGCCCTATCACACCTCACTGATATAGCACTATATTCCACTTCAACTCCATAGCAATCCTGTAGAATCCTGGGATTTGCAGTTTAAGGAGGGGCATTTAGAATTCTCACTAATAGAATGATAATGTAATGCTGTAGCCAGAGATCTCTTGAGCCTCACTCAACTATAGATCATAGAATTCCACAGGATGCTGCTATGGCAGTAGTGGACTATATACTGTGGTGTCATAGAGCAGCCAGTTATTGAACTCCAGATTCCTATAGCCCCTGCAAGGCAGGCAAACAGTGAGGAATGATAGGATAGTATCCAACAGTCAATAATATAAATATCTAGGAGCCATAGGCTACCCACCTTTGTATTACTTGAACCCAGGCATCCTTTCCAAACCCATAATTCTGAAGAAACCTGGAAGGGGAAAATATTACATTTTAAGAGGGGAGCACCGTGTATTATGTGGCTCTTTTTATCTTTGCTATAGTTTTCCAAGACAGCAGATTATTGTTTTATAAGTGCAGCCATTAAAATGAATCACTGTCATGTTACCTGAACCCATCGATATATGGCATAGAAGCTGTAGGAGATGCAAAAATAGTACAGTAACCGACATACAAATGTGTTATAGTTAGCTAGTGCCTTTATTTTGATGGCATCTAGAAAAAGACATGCAGTCAATTTCTTTCAATATCCCTCCTTGGAAAGCACAAAAGGTTTTCTATAATTGTTCAAAAAGATAGACCACACTTCCATGTTAAGTAGAAATAGGATTTTTTTTACAGCTTCAAAGCATTATGCGAATGTAATGTTGCTAATTTATTCTTTTCTTACAATACAATGTGTCACTCACAGTGACTAAGCCCATTGAGATTGGAGTATAGAATATTCATGTTGAATATCACTTCTCATTTTCTGAACAGCCTGGGTTCACATAGTATTAAATTTCATCACAGAATCCATTTTCCTCTACATATGAAATTGCAGCTCTCATTTGAATGAATCTATGATGGAATGGTTCTGCATGAGTTGTGCATAATTCATTGTATGTATGTGTGCATGTATAGATAGATAGATATAGATACAGATGGTCTGAGAAGCCATGACTAACTGCTTTCAAGCACAGATCTATGCAGAAATGTATATGATTCATTCATTAATCTATCTATATAAAATGCTCTGTTCATTTTGCGTGACACCATAGCTCAAAATCTGCAGGACGAATTGCTGCTAAATTTAGCCACAAGATTGATTGATTGATTGATTGATTTTATTATTTATGAGTCGCCCTCCACGTCAGTGCTCCGGTACCAACTAACCCAAGGAGAGACCGTCACTTAAAAAAATGATTTTGTCATTTGGGAGTTATTTATTTATTTGTTCGATTTTTAGGCCGCTACTCCCAAAATGGCTCGGGGCGGCTCACAATTCGACAGAATACAGCAGATAACATTAAAACATTAAAAATTCAAACATTAAAACATTAGAGCATTTAGCACGATAATTGACTAGACATTGCCTGATATAGTTGGGCCGATTTAAGTTGCGAAGGCCTGCTAGAACAACCAGGTCTTACAGGCTTTCCGAAAAGCCAGGATGTCGCGGAGTGACCTGGTCTCCAATGGCAAGGAGTTCCATAATGCGGGGGCAATAATGGAAAAAGCCCTTCTCCTCGTCGAAGTGAGGCGGAAGATTCTGGCACTTGGAAAAAGGAGAAGATCTTGGTCTTCTGATCTCAGTGATCTCGTGGGACAGTATGGGGTAAGGCAGTCCCTCAGGTACACAGGACCCAGACCATACAAGGCCTTGAAGGTCAAAACCAACACTTTGAAGGTGATGCGGAATTCAACCGGTAGCCAGTGCAGTTCCTGCAGAATGGGCATGATGTGATGGCTCACAGGCGTGCCTATAAGCACCCGGGCTGCAGCGTTCTGCACCAGCTTAAGTTTCCGAGTCACCGACAGAGGTAGGCCAATGTAAAGAGCGTTACAGTAGTCTAATCTTGAGATGACCGTTGCTTGGATCACCGAGGCCAGGTCGCGACGGGACAGGTAGGGGGCCAACTTCAGACCCTGGCAGAGATGGAAAAACGCGACCCGACTGACCATGGAGACCTGAGTCTCCATGGAGAGCCGGGAGTCCAGATGGACTCCAAGGCTTTTTACTGATGATGACAGGCATAAAGCCACGCCGTCCAGAGTTGGAAGCTGGAGATCCCCACCGCCCGGGCAACCTAGCCAAAGGATCTCCGTCTTCGCTGGATTCACCTTCAACCTACTGGTTCGCAGCCATCCAGTAACAGAGTTGTAGTTGCTGGGATTTATAGATAACCTACAATCAAAGAGCATTCTGAACTCCACCAACAATGGAACTTAACCAAATTTGGCACACAGGACTCCCATGACCAACAGAAAACACTAGAAGGTTTGGGTGGGCACTGACCTTGAGTTTTGGAGTTGTAGTTCACAGGGGCGGTCCTACCTATTCCGGGGGGGGGGGTAAGCGGGAAATTTTTTTGCGCCCCCCCCCAGTGGCTCCCGAGCGCAAGACACGCTCTGGAGCCCAGTGCGCATGCATGAATCTCCGCACATGCACACTGGCTCCAGAGCGCGCCTCCTGGTTTGGAGTTCAGTGCGCATGCGTGAATCTGTGCGCATGTGCGAAATTGCATGCATGCGCACTGGTTCCAGAGCGGGAGGCATGCTCTGGAGCCAGTACGCATGCGTGGAGATTTTTGTGCATGCGCAGCAGCTCCTACAGGCGCTGTAGCACCTGCAGAAGCTTCTGCGCATGCGCAAAAATCTCCGTGCATGCGGAGGCGCGGCCATCGCAGTGTGGGTGGCGGGGCAGGCTGCAGAGGCCCAGCCAGTGCGGCGGCGTGGCGTGGGCGGCGGGGCCGGCTGCGTAGGCAAGGTCGGTGCAGCGGAGGGGCCGGCACGGCGATGCCCCTCCCAGGTGGCGACGCCCTATGCAGCGGCGTAGTTGCTGTAACGCATAGACCGGCCCTGGTAGTTCACCTACATCCAGAGAGCACTGTGGACTCAAACAATGAAGGATCATTCTAGACCAAATTTGGCACAAATACTCCATATGCCCAAATATGAACACAGATGGAGTTTGGGGGAAATAGACCTTGATATTTGGCTGTTGTAGTTACTGGGATTTATAGTTTACCTACAATCAAAGAGCATTCTGAACCCCACCAACGACAGAAATGGGCCAAACGTCACACACAGAACCCCCATGACCAACAGAAAACACTGTGTTTTCTGGTGGTCTTTGGCAACCCTTCTGACATTCCTCGTGACCACCCCGCAGGCTCCTGACCCCCAGGTTGAGAAATGCCACCTTAAGACCTTCACCAGGGCAAGAAAACATAATCAAAGCCCGCCTGATGAAGAGCCATCCAGCCATAGATATAGATACTTAGATATATATGATTCTCTCTCTCTCTCTCTCTCTCTCTCTCTCTCTCTCTCTCTCTCTCTCTCTCTCTCTCTCTCTCTCTCTCTCTCTCTCACACACACACACACACACACACACGGCAGATATAATATCATAGATTTGAAAAGGACCCCTAAAGAAGGACAATGATATGTTGCATGTTCCAACACTGACAAAGAAACAACAAGAAATACTGCTTAGCCACAAGCATAAAGAAATTACATTAGAAACCAACACTTTCTCATTACTTAATTTTTCCAGATCACCAGCCTGGGCCACAGCAACATGTGGCAGGGGACCGCTACTATGTTATAAATGTGGACATTATATAATTTCTGGCACAGAAGTAAATTCCATAAGGGAAGAAACGCATTAATGTTTGAAGCAAACTTTCTTCCCTTCATCTGTAATAGACAGCCTTGAACAAATCATTCACTTTTATCTGAATATTCTTCATTGGATTCTTATGTGGATAAATACTTTGAAAGGAACTCTTTTCAAAAGCATTTTAGATTAAAAGTACCAACATTTTTATTGTCCACGCACCACTACCAGCTCATGGCCAGTGGCTATGGTGGTTGAGAAATTTAGAGAGCTGCAGACCAAAAAGAAGGCTGTGAAGTTTTAACTAAAATGCTCAAGGGATTAGGAAATGTAAGAACTATTTATGCAGCAAGATGGTAGGCAAATGATTGGTTCTTATGAAATTGTTCATGGTGTATAGTCAAGAAATCAGAAGAATCAAAAGGCCAGCTATAGGGGAAATAAATGCCATATATGAGATACGATAGTCAGGATTGCCCATACCATTGTATTTCCAACTTCCATGTGCAGTTGTGAAAGATGAAAGTGAAGAAAACAGTGAAATGTGTTGGTAATCAGGAGCTGTTAGGCTCAAAAATAACCCTCACTTGGGGTGATTCCACAAAAATATAGCAGAGTGCCAGAAGCACAATTCATAACCAGCAGAAGGTTACATGTAAAGAGCAAGGATTGGTTTCCATTCAATAGGATAAAACAGGATTGAAGATCCACAAATTCATAGGTTCTAAAAATAATATGTTTATTAAAATCAAAATAAATCCATTTTAGATAGGACAGGTTCTTGGAGCTAGATAGCTTCACTGAGCTATCATCTAAGGAAAAGAAAAAAGAAAAATAACAAAATAGCCATGTCTACTACATCTTGCCTGGACAATGGCAAGATGCCTCCTCACTCTCTAGAACAGTGTTTCCCAACCTGTGTGCCGCGGCACACTAGTGTGCCGTGAACGATCATCAGGTGTGCCATGGGAAATTGGCCTCTGTCCCTTTAAGCATGGAAATTAGTCCGGCGGAAGGGCGGGGCAAGGCCAAGAGTGGCAGCTGGCGACAAACCATGCAGGCGGCCAATCGGGAGCGCAGGCCCCCCGTCCCTTGGCTTTCCATTGGCCTCCTCTTCTCCGGAAGGGGGAGGGAGGGAATGACGTCACTCTGACCTCGTCCCCTTCGCAGCAAACGCCGCTGCTGCTGCCATTTTGACGAGGCAGAGACTGGCGAAGAGGAAGGAAGGAAGGAGGAAGAGATAAGACAGGGGTGGGGGGAAGTGGCCTTAGGGGTAGAGAGAGGTGGAGTGACCCCTCCGGAGCTGAGAAAGGGGCGGAGCGGCCTACCCAAACACACCCGCCTGCCAGCCAAGGGCTGCCTCTTCCGTGGCCTTGAGGAGAGAGCGAGCGAGTGGCCTGGCCCAGCTCTCCCTCCCTCCCTCCCTCCTTCCTTCCTCCCTTCCTTCCCGAAGCACGCTCTCCTGGCATTTCTCCTGCATCTATAACTAGCCTCCTCGGAGGTGGTGAGGTCTCTCTCCCTTCCCCCCCCCCCTCCCCTCCAGAGATATCCCTGCCCTGCCTCTTGCCTTCTTCTTCTTCCTCTGTGTTCGGCCTCCCCTCCTGCCTCTTCAGCTCCCATATCCGGCCATAAGAGACTTGGATCCCTTTGGAAGAGCCAGACAGCCCAGTCCTGCCTCTTGACTTCCGGGCTTCCTTTCCCCTCCTGCCTCTTTAGCTCTGCTCTCTGGCCTTCACAGACTGGAATTCCTTTGCAATAGCCAGAGATTCATAGAATCCTAGAGTTGGAGGAGACCTCGTGGGCCTTTCACCCAATATGCAAGAAAATTGCCTTCAAAACACCCCTGACAGATGGCCTCTGTTTAAAAGCCTCCAAAGAAGGAGCCTCCACCACACTCCAGGGCAGAGAGCTCCACTCCTGAACGGCTCTCACAGTCAGGAATATATAAATAAATTTAAAAACATATTAACTATTTGTATTACTGTGTTAGCGTGTCATTTTGTGTCATTTTGGTTGGTGGTGTGCCCCAGGATTTTGTAAATGTAAAAAATGTGCCGCGGCTCAAAGAAGATTGAAAAACACTGCTCTAGAAGAACAAAGAGAAGAGAGGCCCAGAAAACGGAAACAGGCTGCATAGGTAAAGACCGAAGAGAGTTACAGTAGTAGAAAGCTGTTAACTTGCCAGCTGTGCTTATATACTTCCCATGGGTATTTTCTAGCTGGCTAGTGTTGCTGAACAAAATGGTAATCCTTCAGTGATTCTAGCAAAGTTTTTGTTGTTGTTGTTAGTGTCGGGTCTCTTCACTTGATAGCTCTGGACATTATAACATTCAATGGCTCTGCAAAATAGGGACAGGGGACTATATAAGCTCTAGTGAAGCCTACACAATTGAATCCAGCAGAAAGACAAGATAATAATGCTATAATTTATAGCGTGTGTCTACAGAACTACTCATTTCCTCCTATCCTGCCAGACTCCAACTCACTAACTTTGGAGGCTATTTTTAAGGCTTGGAATTTACTCCAACCATAACCTCCACATATTTCTAGCTGAGATTCTAGTCCGTTCAAAGCTACACTTGATACCTCCAAATGGCTTGTTGACTGCTCTGCTTGAATGGCCCTGTGCCAACTTGTCAGCTCTCTCTCCCACCTCCAACTTTCAGTAAGTATGCGAAGATAAATTTAGATGGCCAGCAGCCCGCAAGACAACACAAGGGCCCTATTTGCTTCAGGAAGTGAGAGTGTTCCAATTCTAAAGCATAAATACCTCATGCCACTGTGTACTTGATACTTGTGGATGTTTGAAGTATGTGACAAAAATGAACGAGTCAACAAAAGGGGAAAGGAAGACCTGCTGGGCATACAGCCATGGCTAGTTGCCCAAGTTGGGATATACCGTAGAGGAGCTCAGGACTTGGAAGCCCATAAAAAAATGCTAGAATACTACATTTGTGTGATTTTTAATAATTGGTTTTTAATGCATAAGTATTTTCTTAACTTTATGGTTTTTAATGTATATGCTTACTGTTTTTACATGTTTGTTTATATGGCATTGCATTGTTGCCGGTTTGTAAACTCCTCTGAGTCCCTTTCAGGGTGAGAGAGGGCAAGATATAAATATAGGAAATAAAATTATAAATAAATTTGAGATAATGATCCTATCTACAGGCATTTCCTCCTGAAGCAAACCTACCTTATCATTATTACAAGAAAACATGTATGGTTCAAGAACACTTCACAAGTTTCAATTGTCTCAAACAAGCAGTTTTGGTAGATTTTTGTTTTACCACTATAAAAACAAAATATTCATCCGCCTGCCAATTTTTTTTAAAAAAAAATTGAGGGTAGAGATAACCTTGGTAGAACAATATGAAGTTGAGAAAAGGAAAAGTAGTTAAAAGACTCACATACTTGGCATGAAGAATGCAACCTATCCCTTTGTAAGAAAGATTAGTCTACGCAAACTTCTCACAAACCACCGGTTTTTACTACTTACAAATACATACCCTAAGCTAAATGTGATGTGAAGCTGAATGTGCTATTGCAAATCAGGTTCTTGTGAGGTTTTTTGGTTTGTTTTTAATGTTTGATTGCATGGAGCAGGCTGGTTTTCATAGAGAACCCACTCTGCTAGGAAGATTGGACCCTATTTTACCAAATGAAATGAAGTGAAAATCCTCAAATCTTCTTCAAAAAAACCCTTGGGAGTCAGAAATCTAGTTTCCTTCCCTGTGTGCTCACGCAGTAGGAAGTGGAATGTTGGCATCCTTTAGATGAGGCAAATGTGCCAAGAAGTTGAAGTATTTGTTGCTGTAGTTCTCGAGTTTTTTAAACGATGTTTCTATTCTCAAATGGCAGAATTTGTCCAAATGTTGACAAACCGGAATGTGTGCAGAAGAGGGTTACTAAAATGATCCAGGATCTGGAGAACAAGCCCTATGAGGAGCAGCTTAAAGAGCTGGGCATGTTTACCCTGCAGAACAGAATACTGAGAGGAGACATGATGGCCATGTATAAATATTTGAGGGGAAGTCATAGGGAGGAGGGAGAAAGCTTGTTTTCTGCTGCCCTGGAGACAGGGACGTGGAACAATGGCTTCAAACCACAGGAAAGGAGATTCCACCTGAACCCAAGGAAGAACTTCCTGACTGGAAGAGTTGTTTAACAGCAAAACCCTCTGTCCTGGAGTTGGGTGGAGGCTCCTTCTTTGGAGGCTTTTAAGCAGAATCTGGATGGCCATCTGTCAGGGGTGCTTTGAATGTGATTTTCCTGCTTCTTGGCAGGGGGTTGGAAGGTCTCTGTCAACTCTATGATTCTATGAATTTTCTTCCCTACAACGTTTTATTTCCATTTCAAGTAGGCATGTAATGATGAGACATACTGAAACAAAAAAGACCTCTCCTTTGTGTATTTGAAGGTGAAACAATGCAATTCTGTGATCAACTTCCAGTGAAAGTTGCTGGAGGATTTAGAGAAGAGATTCTTCTTCTTATTATTATTATTATTATCATCATCATCTTTATTTATACCCCTATGGGGACTCAAGGCAGCTAACAATCCACATTAGGCAAGTTTAAAAAGAGTAATATAAAAGTGAAAAAAATAATTAAATTGTAACAGTGTGGTAAAAACAGAATTAAAATACAGTAAACATACTAAATTGGCCTTTAAAACTCGTATCTCCCCAATCCCACCCAACCTCCCTAGAGCCTGCCCCTTACTCTTCCCCAAATGCCTGTTGGCAGAAGAGGTGTTGACCTGATTGCAGAAGGGGCCATCCTGGTTTCTCTTGGGAGGGATTTCCACAGCCTGAGAGCAGCCACAGAAAAGGCCCTCTCTTGTGTTCCTACAAATGCACTTGAGTGGATGGTGGAACCAAGAGAAGGTCCTCCCCAGCAGATCGTAGATGTCTCCCAGGTTCATAGAAAGAGATACTGTCCTTCAGATAACCTGGACCAGTGCTAGAAAGCGGTATTCCCTCATTTATTTTTTTAAAAAAATAAATTTATTTATTTATTCATTTATACTTCACATTTATAGGCTCGGAGCGGTTTACAAAATATGAACACACAGCAAAAGCAAACAAGTACTCATGATACAATAATAAACAAACAATAGGAGACTTACATAGTACAGAAAAGACAGTTAAGGAGCTAATCTACCATTCAATACTCTACTAGGAAAGGACACAAGATCAGAATGGCCAGTGATATTCAATTGGACTGGTGAAAGGTCGTGGGGCCGGGGTAAAGTGCAAGTCCTGTAGTGATAGACGTGTTATCCAAGGGGACTGTCTAGCATTAATACTGGTCAGCCCATTCAAAGGGGGGAGTTGTGGCGCTCCTTGGGCCCCTCCAGCGGTCAGCAATCCAGGCGATGCCAAACCAGCCGGGGCCTCCAAACCCCTAATAAGGGGGAGAACCATTCCGCCCAATTTGATCCAAGGATTCCGGGACAGTACCTTTTCCCAGCCTATCGGCCCGTCTCCGGAGCTGGGGATTCTCCAGGGATCACGCCCAGCTCCTGGAGTTGACATTCCAAAATGTCCTGGAGTGGAATTTCTTCCGCTTCTTGTCAAACTTGAACCTCCTCTGTCGGTCAATCCTCATTTCCGCCTCTCTAGGAGCTTCATCCTCCCGGGCCGGAACTGGAACTGCATCATCGACCACTTCTCGCGATAGCTGTGGGGACCTTCTACGTCTCCGCCTGCGATTCTTCTTGCGCTTGCACAAAGCGTCTGGCAAGGCGGTGCGGCCGGGAGCGTCCCCAATGCCACCCGCCATCTTCCTGGGCCCACACCCAAGTGTCCCAGCCTCCAGAAGCTCCTTCCAAGTCTCTTTCTTGGTCAAACCCAGGCACCAGCGCCGCCGATGTGCTCCCATGCGCGGCAAGCAAGGCTCCTCTCTAGGAGACCCCAGGGCACACGCAGAGGCCCCAGGGGAAAGCCGCCGGGACACTGCCGGAGTGGCCCCAGGGACCTCCAAGCCCTGCCACACCGACCAGGAACATGCATGTTTCTTTCCACTTTTACAGGATTCTGATGTACTTAACCCCTATAAAAGTGGAATGCGTAATGTTTTTATTTTATTTTGATCCTGTCCTTTCTCCCAAGACAGGATTAATATAAGAGAAAAATATTCATAGAGGATTTGAAAATGCAGCCAGGGCCATATTTTTCAGATCCCAAGCTGTAAAATCATGGCTTAATGGTTCTGACCAATGCATTTTATCATTTTCTGTCTTAGAAAAAAAAGCCAGCTGACATCTTGTTTACAACCCAAGGCCCCGCGTTTGCAGACTTTTCCTTCTATTTTCTATGGAAGCAACTGCTGAGAGCCCATAGGGAGATATTTTGTCCGGCTGGCAAGGTTGCCGCTGGATAATAGCCATAATTCTGAAAGAATTATTTCTCTGTTTGTGAATGTTTCAAGTTGATTTGTTACTGTTATTGGAGCTAATTGGCACGTCAATGGAAAGAGTCAATTGGAGGGTGAGAACTGAACATTTATAGCATTCAGAAACTATAAAACTAAGTGGAAAATAGAATAGTAGAGGTCAAAACAACCTAAAAGTTATCTAGTTGATCACTTTTGGAAAATAAAAGAGAACTACCCAAGCCAAATGCAGAATGAGTTTGAAAAGGAGCAGAATACTATTCACACACTGTTGAGTTTAAAGTTAGATTCTCCTTTTTTAGTAGAAAGAGAAGAATAGCCTCTGTTCATTTTCCTCATTCTTGATTTTCTGGGTATTCATTTTTCACATTTTCTACACTTTGCTCCATATCAAAGCCTTGCCTTGTTTCATTTCACTGTTGGAAGCGAGCCACTAGAGAAGAGGTTAGAGCTACACATCTAAATGTGACACAAAACTATTCTCTAAAGGGTTCAGGGAATATTTTTCTTTCACTGAAAAACAAACAGTGGAGCCCAATGTATTTTGGGCAATCTCAGTTTCTAATCTAGTAGAGACCACTCATGGCAAGAGACTGATATCATAAGGCTCCACTTTAAGAGCTTTTTAAACACAGCACTCAGCATTTGCCTAATGAAGAGCTGGCATTGCTGATAAAAATGTGTTTAAAGTTTCAGGTTGCCCATTTCCCACCTACCTATACATTGAGTTTCCTCAGTTTCCTTCAACAGCTATGATGAATGAAGAATAAAGCTGTATTTAGCCCTACATTCCATGTTGTCTGCAAAGAAGACTCGACATATGAACTGCTGCTGAAGTGTGGGGAACAACACATGGAAAAATTACTTATAACAACTCTTCCTAAGTATATTCCTCTGCATTTTAAAAAAAGATAATAAAAAGGTAAAGGTTTCCCCTGACATTAAGTCTAGTTGAGTCTGACTTGTGGGGTGGTGCTTATCTCCATTTCTAAGCTGAAGAGCCAGCATTGTCTGTAGACATCTCCAAGGTTATGTGGCCAGCCTGACTGCATGGAGCGCCGTTACTATTACGCCCCTACGGGGCTTATTTGGTACTGCATCATGGACTTGGTTCACCTTACCTGCATTCCTTTGTCCTCAACCATGTGAACTTGGTGGGAGGGACTGTGTTTTGGTGCCAAGATGATGTCACCACCCTAACTCCTCCCCTTTCTGGGGTCATCTGAGGGGCAGGACTTCCTCTCTTTAGCCATTGCAAGAAAGAAGCCACATGGATGTGGATGGAAATCCATTCATGCTGAGACAAAGCACCTTTGTCCACCTACAAAGCCAACCCTGTGCTCTCAGCTAAAGCCTACAGTGCAAAGGAGGATCTGTCCTCAACATAGACGGCAGATTTTGGGGCTTTTACAGGACTTTGTGGGCCTACAAAGCCAGAGGGCAACAGGAAACCTGGAATTGAAGAAATGTACCTTCACTCTGCAACAGCAAGGCATCCTCCTCCTAAGGGACTCCCTTCACTCCCTAGCAACCATTTTTGGGGCACCAGTTGTTTTTTACTGGTTGTTTTTCCTAAATAAACTTGTTTGAGTTCACTATTTTAAGTCCAGAACTAATTTCTCAAAGACTTTCAGGTTTTTGGTGTATGGGAAGGCTTTTCTCTGCCTCCAGGGCCCAAAGCTTTCACGTCCATCTCTCAAAAGCCAATTTTACAGGCCCTAGAGGCAGAAGAGTTACCTTCCCACCACGGTGGTACCTATTGATCTACTCACATTTGCATGTTTTTGAACTGCTAGGTTGGCAGAAGCTGGGCCTAACAGCAGGAACTCACCCTGCTCCCCAGATTCGAACCACCTGCCTTTTGGACAGCAAGTTCAGCATCTCAGCAATTTAACCTGCTGTGCCACCAGGGTTCCTCATTTGTTTGTTAAATGCCCCTAAATTTTAGCATCAATTTATCCACAGGCCATTGCAAAATCCATAATTTTGGCTCCAAAATCTGACCTCAAGTTATATATGAGATCAACTTATATACGAGGCTATATAGAAGACATAAGAACTGCCCATAATTGTGAAATTTTTGATTTTCCAGCCATTGGAATTTTATGTAAACCCAGATGTTCCCTCTCTCAGAAATGGGATGACTCACCCTACAATTTATTTATCTCTTCCCACAACACTCTGGCAACTCTCCACCAGGACAATTTTTTTTGGTATTTTAACTTGGAAAACCTAAATTCTGCTATTGCTGCTGCTGCTGCTGTTGTGTGCTCTTTCAAGTCATTTCGGAATTATGGTGACCTTAAAGCAATCTGATCTTGAGGTTTTCTTGGCTAGATCTATTCAGATGAGATTGTCATTGAGGCTGAGCATCCATTGAGGGTTACAGTATGCTAGCCCAAGTGTGGACTCAAGTGTATCTGAGTGTGGACTCAGATACCCCAGTTCAGTAGGTCCCCATGATTGAGCAGGAAATTGAACCCTGCTCTCCGGAGTCATACTCCAACCATCAAACCACTACACCACATTGGCTTTCTAAGTTCTGCGTACTTAGGGATTTTACCAAATTTACCTTTTTATGCTTCAAAACTCTTTAAGGTACTCACCACTAAAGTATGCTATTTCAGTGAAGGTTACAGAGCTATGCTCTTATCATCTCCTGGTCACTAAAAGTCCCGAGTGACCAATAATGTTTGGTCTCCCCTTCCCTTTTTTCACATTTAAAAATGTTTGCAGATATTGATGTCAAGAACTGTAGTTATTATTAAAACGACTGCTGTGATCATAAAATGTCAGTTTCCAAATGCAGGCATCCTTTTTTTTTTTTGCCTTTATAGACATGGAGTCCCCGGTGGCACAGCAGGTTAAACCATTGAGCTGCTGAACCTGCTGACTGAAAGGTTGGCGGGGTGAGCTCCCGCTGTTAGCTCCAGCTTCTGCCAACTTAGCAGTTTGAAAACATGCAAATGTGAGTAGATAAATAGGTACCACTTTGGTGGGAAGGTAACGGTGTTCCATGCAGTCATGCTGGCCACATGACCTTGTAGGTGTCTACAGACAACGCCGGCTCTTCGATAAGCACTATCCCCCAGAGTCGGACACGACTACTTAATGTCAAGGGGAAACCTTTGCCTTTACCTTAGACATTGGGTTGCACAGGCTGGGTTTCTTCTCCCTGTAGTTGAAATAAGAAGCCTTGCAGTAAGAGAAGTCCATTCTAACATTCCCATCCTGCTCACAGGTATTGCTGTTACTGTTTTTGATGGATGGGTTGTAATCTCAAAAACAACAAGGAAGCTGAAATTGGATTTCTGTCCAGAGTATTGTGAGTAATCTGTCAGCAAAAATACAGTTTCCCTTGTAGCTGAAGGTTTGATAACTATAGTTTTGCAGTCTTTAAATCCCACTGCTCTAATTTCCTGGTATTTGCTGTGATAGAACTTTGACATATCTGAGACAAAAGGGCAAAAGGTTACGGCTATGTGACAGTTTTTTAATATTGCAGCTACTGTACAAGTGAAACCATACAAGTTCCAAAAAAAATGTATGCCTCCTGCCTTCAGTATGGTTTTTGTTCATAATTTAACAAACAAAATCATGTTTTTATCCATAAATACTGTTGAGATGGAGCTAGTATTGAGGGGAAAACAGAAGGCGCTTGTTTATGTGCGGTACTACAAAGTCCCTTCAGGGAGGTGGTGGCTGGGTACAAATAAACTTCTTCTTCTTCTTCTTCTTATTTAATTAATTTCCCCACATTTTTAAACTGCATTCTCTAAGTTACTGGAACAGGCTGTGTCGCAGCTAGCTGGGAGACAGCTGCATTAAATCACTACTGACTGAGAGGTCATGAGTTCCAAGCCAGCCCGGGTTGGAGTGAGCTTCTGGCCATTAGTCTAGCTTGCTGTCGACCTAAATTTCCTACCTGACAATTGAATCTGTCATGTAGGAAATTTAGGTACTGCTTTATGCAGGGAGGCTATTTTAACTAATTTACTACACCATAAAACCTTCCAACAGTGTGCAGAAGAATGAGGAAGTACTCCATCAAAGGACTCGGTGTCACAATGGACAGTGCAGTGGCAGCTCCCCCTGTGGCTAGATCGAGCCGGAATCGAGCGTACCCTCATGAAGCCGGAAAAGCTTGGGCACAGCTAGAATGTTAAATTGCCTCTGTGTCTCTCTATATCTGTTGTATGTCTAACTGGCATTGAATGTTTGCCATGTATATGTGCACTGTAATCCGCCCTGAGTCCCCTGCGAGGTGGGAAGGACGGAATATAAATACGGCAAATAAATAAATAGCTTCCGGCCACGACCAAATCATGGCTTTGAAATGGACTAATTTTTTTTAATGATTTCAAATCATAGAGTTGGAAGAGACTGCGTGGGCCATCTAGTCCAACTCCCTGCTGTACAGTAAAAGCACAAAGCATATTTCTGTTTGGTCGTTATCTAGACTGCTTTTTCAAGTATTAGCTGGTTCCTATATTAAGTTGAACTTGAACTGCTCCATTGATTTTATATCTTCTTCCCATAGGGTTAATATAGTTTCTAATTTTACTCTTAGCTAAATCAGATGTTGGTTTTCTTCTATGTTGGTTGTCTGGTTAAAAACAGCAGTTTTACTATGGTAAAAGTAATTCCCCCCAAAGCACATACAATTTGTGAATATTTCCTTTTAAAAAATGTCTTTCGCTCACACTGTATTAATTGCTTTGGTGCCATTTTTTTCTAACTGGTGCTTTCACAGGTGATTACAGTCAAACAAGTGGCGAATATGACATCACATTACAAAGTAAACAATCAAGAGTCCTTTATCAGAGCTGGCTACATGATGGCAACAATGACAGCTAAAGTCAATTCAGAGAGTAAAGCATAGGATTATGCCAGTTAATATGTAAGCATTTCACTAAGAATGATGAAATGATAAGAAAGGGAGTTTTCAAATGTTGCAATAGCAATTTATGAAAAAAGACATTTTATGTTCAATTTATATAATGTTTCAGTATAATTCAATGCAAAAGAGTGTATTTTTAACCCAAACTTCTTGTTGACTGATAAGGAACAGGGACAGCAGTTTCCATGAGGTAGTAACAGAGCATTAGGTACTCAGTTGAGGAAAGGCAAAAAAGCGTCACTTGCAATCTTTGCCATCATTCATCTTCTCTTCTGACAAAAACGACATTAAAGGTTATACAGATAGAGGACTGCAGTAAATAGTTTAACCTTCAGTTGCAGTTTGGTATGATTTTCTTTGAGAGTCAAATTGTATGTTAAGGAAACTGTGTTATTTTAACCCATTACAGCATTTCTCTCTCTAGGAATGCAATTCATTCAAAGCTCAGTGCCTGAGGGAGGGAAATGACTTAGGGCCCTTCCACACAGCCTTATATCCCAGAATATCAAGACAGAAAATCCCACATTATCTGAGTGTGGACTCAGATACCCCAGTTCAAAGCAGATACTGTGGGATTTTCCGCCTTGATATTCTGGGATATAGGGCTGTGTGGAAGGGCATTGGAACCTGGCTAAGGAAGAAACAGGCCTTTGAAAATGGCTAAATGTATTACTATTCAATGGATGGAGGATTTAAATGGGAAATTTTAACTGGATCTAACCATGACAGTGACTGGGATGTTTTAATGGTATTATTTATTTATTTATTTATTTACATAATTTCTACCCCGCTCTTCTCAACCCCCGAGGGGGGTCTCAGAGTGGCCTAACAAAAGGCAACAATTCAATGCCGATACACAATATAAATACAATATAAAACCATAGACATTCAGCATTAAAATACAGTTAGCATTAACACATAATACACATACACTTAAGTTAAAAACAGTGTTCCGTCCACAACATAAGCATTGGTACTTATTATTGTGTAAGTATTGTTTACTTTATTTTATTTATGGATAATTTCTCTTGTGTTATACTCAATATGATTGTTTTACTTTTAATGTACTTTGGTTGTTATTGTTAATTCACTTAATTTAAATTGTCTATATATTTATTATCATTTACTTTGCTTATATTGTTACGTTGCTGTAAGTAGCTCTGAGTCCCCTCGGAGAGAGGAGTAAGATACAAATACGATTATTATTATTATTATTATTATTATTAGAATAAGCATATTTTAGCTAGACAGTGAAAAGACTGCGCAATGTTGGGAGAAGAGGGGATCAAGCCTGAAAGTGGGCCTCTAAAGGAAGGAATCAAATGTGCTATTCTACAGATCATTTTCTTTGTTTACCTCTACCAGTATCTTCAAATAGCTCCTAAGATTTTCCTTATTTCAGGGCTGGAATGCTTGATCCTTTTAGGTCTGGTAGGTATCCCTTTTTGCTGGTTGGAATGCTTTCTGTTTTAGGTCCTGTTCCATTATCCAGGAGGAGGCCACAAGAGGGTGCTAGACAGAGATGGTTAGTCCATTTTACAGGGGGAGTTAAACAATTTCCCCTTGTTTTCCTGTTATTTTCCCCAACTGTGTTGCTGTAGTCAAAACAACCACTGTTTATGGTTTGGGAAAAGGTGGGGGGAATAACCAGCAAAAATGGGGAAAATGGTTTTCCTCCTTCAATTCCCACCCCCTCCCCACCATAAAATGGAATATCTCTGTCTAGGCCCCTTTTAGGTGTCTGTCTGGATAATGGAACAGCTCCCTGTTCTATATAGACTGAATAAGTTGCCAAAATAAAATCTGGTATTTTGTTGTGTGAGCCTTTCATAAAAATGGCAATGTAGACAATACACACACACACACACACACACACACACACACACACACACGGCTAACTTAATTTGAAATCAACACTTTCATATTTAGGTTGAACTCAAACTTGCTAATAACCTTCCTGGTTATCAGCCCTACATGTGATTAATTTTGACTGTCCCTTATTACTGTTTTTAAAATTTGACAACATTGTGCTGTTCTCACCACTTTAACATAGTGAATGTGGATGGCTTGTGGAAGTTGTCACCCAACATTTGGAAGGCCACATATTCGATGGTAAAGACCCTAGTGTCAGCCACACTTCCAAAATATTGTTAGTTCAACCATAGCACTGGCAAATGCAAACAGTTCCTGCGCTGCATTCAACTTTCTGTATGACCTTAGGCTAGTCATTGGATTTATCTGCTTGACATTGCTTGCCTGTTCTGTGGGCATAATATTTCTTTTATTTGCCTTGTCTCCATAAATAGCTAACTCTCCATAACAGAATGTGTTATGTGTGTATCTTTGTAGTGCAGAGCACAGTGTGCTTCCAATCTCCCCTGGAGCTCCGGGCACCATAGCACAATGAAAAGGTTATCCCTACAGACAACCCAGTTTGGAAAATTACATAGCTGTAGGAAATGTAGGAAAGGTTATCTTTCCAAAAGAGTTCTGAGATGCAGAAAATTAGAAGCAGACATGTCCTTAATTATTCGTTATTAGTGCTACTGTATATGTATAGAACTTTTAGATTGTTAGTTCTATATGTAAAAGGCGAAAGATGTATATGATCTGAAGAGTTCTATATGGATATTTTCATAGGTTTTTTTTCTTCTTCAGCGAGACTAAAATTGATGCAGAATGATACATGTTTTTGGGAAACAAAGGCTCTTATGTTATTTAATTATATAAAGGAAGTCTGGCATTATGAACTAAAAAAGACATGAAGGGACATAACTCCCAAAAACATGTTTAACCTTCCTGCAAATATGGCATTTTAAAGAATGGTAATACAGGGCAACTACCTTGGCCATATATGTACATAGTTTGAATTCATGGGAGTTGTAATTTTACAAAGTATTTTGCCTTCTCTGCAAAAGAGTGCAGGTAATGTATTAAACTACAAATCACAGGATTCCATAGCATTGTGCCATGACAGTCAAATGGTGTTAAACTGCATGAATTTTACGGTATAGATCAGAGCTCCTCAACCTGGGGGTTGAGGGGTCGTGAGGGAGGTGTCAGAGGGGTCGCAAAGACCATCAGGCAACACAGTATTTTCTGTTGGTCATAGGGCTTCTGTGTGGGAAGTTTGGCCCAATTCTATTGTTGGTGGGGTTCAGAATGCTATTTTATTGTAGGTGAACTATAAACCCCAACAACTACAACTCCCAAATGTCAAGGTCTATTTCTCCCAAACTCCACCAGTGTTCACATTTGGGCCTATTGAGTAGTTTGGTCCAGATCTGTTATTGTTTGAGTCCACAGTGCTCTCTGGATGTAGGTGAACTACAACTCTAAAACTCAAGGTCAGTGCCCACCAAACCCTTCCAGAATTTTCTGTTAGTCATGGAAGTTCCTGTGAATAAAACTGGCTATCTACAACAAATCCCAGCAACTACAACTCCCAAATGACAAAAATCACTGCCCCCCCCCCAAACGCCACCAGTATTGAAATGTGGGCATATTGGGTATTTGTGTCAAATTTGGTCCAGTGAATGAAAATACTTCCAGCATATCAGATATTTACATTATGATATATAACAGTAGCAAAATTACAGCTGTGAAGTAGCAACAAACATGATTTTATGGTTGGGGGTCACCACAACATAAGGGGTCACGGCATTAGAAAGGTTGAGAACCTCTGGTGTAGATGCACCCTAAGTGCAAATACTAAACTGGAAAGATTCTCATCAGTCCTAGATTGTTATTGTCAGGGTTGTTTCTTGACACTCAAAAACACATTTTCTGACCATATCTTCAAATTTGTTGAATATTTGTCTTATCTCTAATATAATTTTTTGTTTAACTTCAGAAAAATACAGTTATGCTTGGGAGGTGTTTCTCCTCCAGATGGGGATTTAAAGTTGAGAGACTACTCTAAACAACTGATGGCAAAGCAAGAATTTGAACACAGTTCTCCCAACAGCCATACTTAGCGGTGTGTTACTTTGCAGAAGCATTTTGCATTGAATTTATATCATGACACAAGCTTGAAAGTGAATGAATTGTGTCCATTCTGATAATTGTGTCCATTTGGATTTGAGTAATGGGGGAAATGTGCCTGCAGATACTACCAGAAAGAGGCTCTCTCCCAATTAAGCAACACCAATCATTACAGAATGTTACCACAAGATCCTATCCCTCGTTTTTCACGTACCATCTATAATGTGATCCAGGATGGCTTACTTAATGGCCAATTAACTAACCAAGAGGCTGAATTTCTATTTAACCATCATCCGTCCATCCCTCATCTGTACCTTTTACCAAAAATTCACAAACCCACCAGGCCCCCATTGGGCAGACCCATCGTGGCAGCCACGGACAGTCTTTTACAATCCCTGGGCATCTTTATAGACACTATCCTTCAACCTTTTGCTCAAGAATTACCTTCTTACATCAAAGACACCCGGGATTTAATCAATAGGATAGACGGTATATCCATTTCCTCTTCAGACATTTTGATATCCGCTGATATTTCCTCTTTATATACAAACATTCCGTTGAATGAAGCTAGACACATTATTCACAATACCCTGGACTGCCGCCCTACCCCCCATCGTCCATCTTCTGCTTACCTATTAGACATTATTGATTTAATTTTTGATTATAATTATTTTTTATACAAGGACCAGTTCTACCTGCAGGTGGGTGGCATTTCCATGGGCCAGGCCTTAGCCCCGACGGTCGCTAACATCTTTGTAGGAGCCCTGGAGCATGATTTTCTTTTCTCTGATGAACACAGTCAATTTTCCAGCCATATTAAACATTTTTTTAGATATATAGATGATGTCCTATGCATCGTGGAGCTCCATTCCAGGCCTAGAAAACCCACCACTCATAGCATTTAAGAGAACTCAAAATCTCAGAGATTTACTTGTACACACTAAGGATGACAGTTTGGACAACCTTCCCCCCTCTATCCCCCTCCCCTTTGGGACCAAGAAATGTGGGAGATGCAATATCTGCAGGCACATTTCCCCCATTACTCAAATCCAAAACCCTCACACCAAAAAAACACATAAAATACGCACTTGGGCAACCTGCAATTCCAGGAACATAATTTACTGTATAATTTGTGGGTGTTGTGGGGGCCTTTATATAGGTTTATCGACGAGAGAATTAAAAAATAGGATTTGTGAACACAGGTCACGCTTCCATACTGGATATGACAACTCTGTGCTATACATGCACTTCAAGAATTGCAACAGCAGGTATGACAATTTCACTGTGACTGTTCTTGAAAAGATCCACCCACAACCCCATTCTGACATCAAAAAGACCCTACTACGTCTTGAAAATAAGTGGATAATCACTTTAAACAGCGAGACCCCCCAGGGCCTCAATGACAAGCTATCTGTCAGTGAATTATTAGTTTAGTAGGTTCACCTGTGTTTGATTCTATTTAAATGCTTACTACCCAAACCGCAGTGCTTTTTGCCCAGTATCTACGGATACTGCTTCCACCTGCGGTGCTCCTGTTGCTCCCCAGCGTTGGTATGTACTTGCCTGTCTCTTCCGCATTACACTGCTTAGATATTTTCCCCATGACCCTAACTGTTCCCTTTTTTGAGTGGCGCTTTATGTATTTACCAAGCTTGTATGATATGTGCAAACTGTAACTGTATTCTATGCATTACTGTAACTCTAGTGTCCAAATCCCACCGTGACCTTTCGTGAGATTTCGGCATCTAGGCCACGCCCCGGCCCTGAAGAAGCCCCTACGGGGTGAAACGCAGCCGCGGGACCCTTTCGTTGGCCCCACGACGTCCTTCCCCTCATACCAGCATTATTTGTGAGACCAACTCGCTTAGAATATTATTTTTGGACATTATTGCCTTGCTGGGAAGGCGTCCGGGACTGTGCCTGAGCCTTTTCCAACCATTCTCTTCGAGCCTGGGCGTCCTGGTTCACCCTGTGTGAGCCCAGCCACCGCTTTTGTTTTGATACTTATTAGAATGATATTATTTCAATACTAATGTATAAATGCTATGTATTCATGATATAATACATTAATTTGTAGACTTACTAGAGCAGACTCCATTATTGTCCTTAGCACCGCATGTATATTGTGTGTTTACTTACATTGCTCAGCGTTTGCTGCTCTTTTCTTTGTATATTGTTGATGTGGAACAGTTGCCTTTCCTTGATTGTGTCCATTCTGAGCCATGCTTTCAGTTTTTGGCATCTCTGAAAGTGTTTATTCTCCAATATAAATATGAGTCTACAGTGAAAATGTATGGCACAGATCTTTTGCTAGATTTCCCATACCAAAAATTGTGAACTATTTATGATGCATGTTTTTACAAATAATATATTTTTCATTCCCAAGGAAACCACCAGAGGGAGCTATTAAAATGCCCATAGCACATTCCAAAGCCCGGATACAGTGACATATACAATCCGGATTATCTGCTTTGAACTGGATTATACAGTAGTGTAACACATATAATCCAGTTCAAAGCAGATAATGTGGATTATCTGATTTAATAATCTTGATTGTATGGCAGTGTAGAAATGGCCTAACTTGCCTGGGATCACTGAGGCCCCTTCCAGACAGCTGAATAAATCTCACATTTTCTGCTTTGAACTTGGGATATATGGCAGTGTGGACTCAAATATATCAGTGTTTCCCAACCACCAGGTGTGCCATGGGAAATTGGCACTCCCCCTAGCAGCCCCCTCACAGGTTCCCCAGAAACAAATTGAGCCTCTCCGCTTGGAAATGGTGGTTTTTTTTTTTACTATTTTACT
This sequence comes from Anolis apletophallus, assembly GCA_030556195.1. Taxonomy (NCBI): domain Eukaryota; kingdom Metazoa; phylum Chordata; class Lepidosauria; order Squamata; family Anolidae; genus Anolis; species Anolis apletophallus. The sequence goes on from JARBWK010000009.1 coordinate 78,778,430, forward strand.
GGATTTTTCAAGAGTTGCATCCCCCTCCCAAGAAACTGTTTATAACAGCTTCATGACATCCATAGTTAACTGGAAGCAAGTTTCACTCAGGGTGAAATTTCACAAAGATCTGGAGAACAAGCTCTATGCTTGAAGAGCTGGACATGTTTAGCCTGAAGAAGAGAAGGCTGAGAGAAGACATGTATACATATGTGAGAGGAAGTCATATATATGTTGTGTTCATCGAAACAGGCCCAGGTTTCACACTGTGTGTATAAATACATTTAAAAACATATTAACTATATGTATTACTGTGTTAGGGTGTCATTTTGTGTCATTTTGGTTGGTGGTGTGCCCCAGGATTTTGTAAATGTAAAAAATGTGCCGCGGCTCAAAAAAGGTTGAAAAGCACTGAAATATATATTCTACTTCAAAGCAGATATTGTGGGATTTTCTGTCTTGATATTCTGAGTTATATGACTTTGTGGAAGGGCCCCCAGTAAAAGAGAGGCTGCTTCTACGCAGTCATATAATGCAGTTTGGAACATATAATGCAATTCAGTGCAGTTAAACGGTACGTCTTATATAACCCAAGGGGTACCCCGTCGCCACGCCCACGCCGCCGCCGCCGCCGCCACGCCGCCGCAACCGGAGGTGTGCCGCGGCACACCTGCGGCACACCTCCGCGGCACACCTCTTCGCCAGGGCTCCAGGCAAGGGAGGGGGAAAGGAGCCAGGGCGGGAGGAACAGCGAGCGTCACTGTGGCAGCTGCGATCATCACCACGCCCCTGGCTCCTTTCCCCTCCCTTGCTTGAGGAAAGAAGGGAGAGGGAAAGGAGCCAGGGGGCGTGGTGAGGATCGCAGCGTCACAGTGACGCGTCATCGCTGTCCGCCCCTGGCTCTCTTCTCCCACCCTTGGAAGGGAGGAGGAAGAGAGCCAGGGGCGGGGAGACGCTGTCACCAGTGACGTGCGAGTCACTGCATCCCCTGGCTCCCCCTCCCTTCCTTCCAAGGGAGGGGAAAGGAGCCAGGGGCGTGGTGAGGATCGCAGCGCCACAGTGACGCGTCATCGTCTGTCTCCGCCCCTGGCTCTCTTCTCCCACCCTTGGAAGGGAGGAGGAGGAAGCCAGGGGCGGGAAGGGACGACGTCACTGTGACGCTGCGATCCTCACCACGCCCCCTGGCTCCTTTCCCTCTCCCTTCCTCAAGCAAGGGAGGGGAAAGGAGCCAGGGGGCGGGTGAGGATCGCAGCGTTACAGTGACGCTGTCATTTCGTCCCGCCCCTGGCTCTCTTCTCCCACCCTTGAAGGGAGGGGAGAAGAGAGCCAGGGCGGGAGAAGGGACGACGCGTCACTGTGACGCTGCGATCCTCACCACGCCCCTGGCTCCTTTCTCTCCCTTTCCTCAAGCAAGGGAGGGGAAAGGAGCCAGGGGGCGTGGTGACGATCGCAGCGCCACAGTGACGCGTCGCTGCTTCCTCCCGCCCCTGGCTCCTTTCCCCTCCCTTGCCTGGAGCCCTGGCGAAGAGGTGTGCCATGAGGTGTGCCGCAGGTGTGCCGCGGCACACCTCCGGTTGCGGCGGCGGCGGACGAGGTACGCCTTATATACGGGTATGGCTTATATAAGCCGACCTTCAGACACCCCGATACGTCTTACAATCGGGGGTGTCTTACTTTCGGGGAAACACGGTAGGCTTAACGTATGGGCCCTTCTATACAGCCCTATATTCCAGAATATCAAAGCAGAAAATCCCACAATATCTGCTTTGAACTGGGTTATCTGAGTCAACGCTCAAATAATGCGGGATTTTCTGTCTTGATATTCTGGGATATAAGGCTGTGTGGAAGAGCCCTGTGTTGTATATTAGGAGAACCAATAATAGTTCAATACTATTTGATTTTTTCCAGTTAAATATCCTGTCTAGTGTACAACATGTATTTATTTATCAATAAACAGTATAGGTGCTTCCTTGTTATGCTTTTCAAACGAATGAGTGTTTCTCTGTGGTTGCATTTCTTGGTGACCATATTCTACAGTTCTGCTGGAGATTCAAACAAGAAAGCAGCATTTTTAGATGTTTGGCACAATGACTCATCCAAAGTAGGACGTTTCAGATCTTTGGACTGTTAAGTATCAGAAAACTATGGAGACAGAATTTAATAAAATGGCATGGAGGAAGCATGGCAGTGAGCGAGAAACACCTAGTACCCACAGATATAAGACTGTGTCCTACTGATCCTTACTTAAACATGAATGTTTTTGGGTGATACGTTGTGCTTGGAGCAGGAAAAAAGCAATATCTACAATTCATTGCCACCAGCTGCAAGCATTTCCGGCTGATGCCACTGCCAAGAGCTTGGAGGTTATTTGGCTTCAACTCTGAAGAACAGGAGTAGAGATAAATCCTTGTTTCCTTTTTCACAGTGAATTACAAAAGGCACTACTTCTTCCCCTCCTGGTTCCTGTTCTAATTGGAAATTATGTATCAGTGTCATATTTATTGATCAGAATATGATTGGGCAAAAAACCCCATAAAAACAAAGCTTGGAAAGTTACTTTTCGAAAGTAATTTGTCCCATGGGTTGTTGTAGATTTTTCGGGCTATATAGCCATGTTCTAGAAGCATTCTCTCCTGACGTTTCGCCTGCATCTATGGCAGGCATCTAAAGTAATTTGTCCCATGGGTTGTTGTAGATTTTTCGGGCTATATAGCCATGTTCTAGAAGCATTCTCTCCTGACGTTTCGCCTGCATCTATGGCAGGCATCCTCATTCCCACAACAACTCATTCCTGTAATTCTCAATTCATTCCTTAATTCTCAAGAATAGGGAAACACTAATTCACGACATGTCTTGTTGCTCTGTTCATTAGGGGCCGCGGTGATGCAGTGGGTTAAACCACTGAGCTGCTGAACTTGCTGACCGGAAGGTTGGCAGTTCGAATCCATGGGACAGGGTTATTACAATAAGTCGTAGCAGGACTAAGAAAACCTTATGATGTTAATTATCATTTGCAGCTGGTAATGTAGGTCAGCAAGCATGTTTGGGTCACACCCGGTCGGGTAAAACTGTATGGCTTTTAGAATACAGTTCAGCTTTTGCTTTGAGGAGCTCTATGCTCAAAGGCTTTGCTCTGGGGAGCAGTTTGGAGAAGCTACTCTGAAGGAGGCTATGGTGGAAGAGCTATTTACTCAAGGTTTATGTTTTACTCTCTCATGTGATTGAAGATGAAGATGCCTTATTCTGTTTCTTATTAGGACTATGTAAGTTTGTTGCACTGTTTGATTTTTGTATGCAACATTGCAAGTTTATGTTTCACCTCTGCTATTAAGAGTAAAGATTTTTTTTCTGTTCATTTTTCCTCTTGCCTGTGTGTCTTTAGCATGGGACGTTGGCTAGAATCCGCTTGCTGCACAACAAGGGTGAGCTCTCACTGTTGACCCCAGCTCCTGCCAACCTAGCCTTGGTGGGAAGGTAAAATGGCACTCATAAGAACATAAGAAGAGCCATGCTGAATCGGACCTCAGCCCATCTAGTCCAGCATTCTGTATCACACAGTGGCCAACCAGTTGTACACGGGGATCTCGAGCAGAAGGGAGGGCAAAACCCTGACCTGCTCCCGACCCCCCACAACCAGTACCCAGGGAAATCCTGCCTACCTCAACCAACTCCGAGGTGGCACTTGAATGTCCTTTTCAGTAACTACCGATACACTTGGTATCCATGAATCTGTCTAATCCTGCCTTGAAGTTGTTCAGGCTGACAGCTGTCACAACCTCTTCTGGAAGTGAGTTCCATAACCCAATGACCCTCTGGGTGAAGAAATATTTCCCTTTATTAGTCCTAATTTTCCTACCTTGGAGCTTCAGGAGTGCCCTCTAGTCCTAGTGTTTTGTGACAAAGAAAATAATTTTTTCTTTATTCACCTTTTCTATCCCATGCATGATTTTATACACTTTGATCAAGTCACCTCTTAAACGCCGTCTTCCAAGGCTGAAAAGACCAAGGCGTTGCAACCTGGTTTCATAAGGGAGCCGCTCCATCCCTTGGATCATTCTTGTTGCCCTTTTCTGTACCTTTTCCAGTTCCGTTATATCCTTCTTAAGGTGCGGAGACCAGAATTGTACACAGTACTCCAAATGTGGCCTTACCATCGATTTGTAGAGAGGTAATACAACATTTGCTGACCTATTTTCGATTCCCTTTCTGATCATGCCTAGCATCGAATTTGCTTTTTCACTGCTGCTGCGCACTGGGTTGACATCTTCATTGAGCTGTCCACCAAGACCCCAAGATCCCTTTCCTGGTTTGTCTCGGAAAGCTTTGACCCCATCAATTTGTAGGTGTATTTGGGGTTCTTTGCCCGATGTGCATGACTTTACACTTGTTTAGGTTAAAATGCATTTGCCACTTTGTTGCCCATTCACTCAATTTCGAGAGATCTTTCTAGAGCTCTTTACAATCAGTTTCATTTTTAACTACCCTGAACAATTTAGTGTCGTCTGCAAACTTTGCTACCTCAGAATTCACTCCTACATCCAGATCATTAATGAATAAATTAAAAGTAACGGACCCAAAATTGAACCTTGGGGTACGCCACTTCTCACCTCTTTCCACCCAGAGAAATGTCCGTTTATTACCACCCTTTGTTTCCTACAGTTTAGCCAGGTTCCAATCCAGGACAAGGCCTGTCCTCTGATTCCATGGCTGAAGAGCTTATTTAGGAGCCTTTGGTGAGGGACTTTGTCAAAAGCCTTTTGAAAGTCAAGGTAAACAATATCGACTGGGTCCCCTTTATCTATGTGTTTATTTACACCCTCAAAGAATTCTAACAAGTTAGTAAGACATGATTTGCCTTTGTAGAAACCATGTTGATTTTCTTTCAGCAATGCCTGTTCTTCTATGTGCCTAGTAATTTTTCTTTAATAATGGTTTCCATCACTTTGCCTGGAACTGAGGTTAGACTAACTGGCCTATAATTTCCTGGATCACCCCTGGATCCTTTCTTGAAGATCGGTGTTACATTTGCCTCCCTCCAGTCCTCGGGTACGGTGCCTAATCTTAGAGAAAGGTTATATTTTTTGGCTAGAATTTCAGCAATTTCACACTTGAGTTCCTTAAGAACTCTGGGGTGGATGCCATCTGGCCCTGGTGATTTGTTGACATTTAGTTTAGTAAGGCATGTGAGAACATCTTCTTTGTTTATCTCTATCTAGTTTAATTCATTTAATTCCCTCCCTGAAAAAAAACTGACTCAGCTGCAGGCATATGTTGTCTGTCCTCCTGTGTGCAAACGAGGCAAAGAAGTCATTTAGCCGCTCAGCAATCTCCTTGTCTTCGCTGATTTTCCCTTTCTGACCATTGTCATCGAGTGGCCCAACTGCTTTTCTAGTTGGGTTCCTGCTTCTGATGTACTTAAAGAAGTTTTTGTTGTTTTTTAATATTCTTTGCTATGTGTGCCTCAAAATCTCTCTTGGCTTTCCTGACTGTTGCTTTGCATTTAGTTTGCCAGAGCTTGTGTTCCTTTCTGTTCTCCTCGGTAGGAAGAGCCTTCCATTTCTTAAATGAGTTTTTCTTCTTTCCAATCACATCTTTTACTTCATTTGTAAGCCATACTGGTGTCCTTTTGGACTTTCCATGCCTCTTTCTTTTTATTGGAATGCATTTTAGTTCGGCCTGTTTTAAGGTATTTTTAAACAGTTTCCAAGCATTTGGGAGGGATTTGATTTTTTTTACTGCTCCTTTTAGTTTGTTCTTTACAATTTTTCTCATTTTGGTGAAATTTCCTTTGTGAAAGTTTAATGTCTCCGTGTTAGTTTTCACTGACAGTTTGCTATCCAAACTTACGTTGAAGGTTATTGTGTTATGGTCACTGGTACCTATGGGCTCAGCTACAAGGACATCTTGAACGAGATCTTGTTCATTAGTTAGCACCAAGTCCAGGATCCCCTTTCCCCTGGTTGGTTCCATGACCATCTGCTCAAGGGAATAATCAGCTAGCATGTCGAGGAACCTTGTCTCTCTTTCATGCGTAGAACAAGAATTTGGCCAATCTATTCGGGGATAGTTGAAGTCCCCCATTATGACTAATGTATTTCTTTTTGAGGCCTGTTTAACTTCATTTTTCAGATAGCAGTCTGCCTCTGGAGTTTGGTTGGGAGGGCGATAGCAGATCCCTAGTGCTAGATTAGTTTTTTGTCCTGGGACTTTTACCCACAATGTTTCTGTAGGTGAGTTTGAAATTTCACTCCATGCAGTCATGCCAGCTACATGACCAGGAGGTGTCTACATACAGCGCAGGCTCTTCAGCTTAGAAATGGAGATGAGCACCACCCCCAGAACTGGAGATGAAGGGGAAGCCATTATCTTTATCTGTGTGCCTGTGTTTTGTTGTTTCGAGGCATTACCAGCTATTAGGAACTGTGGGGCTTGAAGTCCAAAACACCTGGAGAGCCAAAGTTTGCCCATGCCTGGTGGATAGACTCCATCCCAAGCCAGCTAGGGGTGTGGAGGGTAACCTTTGGACAAGCTGATCCAAAGCATCCCACTCCAAATCAGCATAGCCTTTTCTACCCCATCAAAAATACACCTTATGTAATTCCTAAAACAATTACAGTGCTCCGGATCAGGTCTGACTTGTGCAGTTTATACGAACACGATGTATAAACATGCTGAAAAAGAAACTGTGACCCAATCATATTTTACTTTCTGAGTTAGTTGAACCACTCGTTTCATTTTGTCATAAAATGTAGATTACTGGTGTTAAAAATATTTTAAGGGGACGATTAAAATTGGCTTTATATTACTGGAGGTCTACAAAGGCTAATAAATCTATTTTAGGGGAAAGACAGCATATAAATTGTTAAGCATGCTGCTGTTCATACATGTACTAGTATTAATGTTTTTTTTAAATGTTTTCTATTTATTTCATAGAATACTCCCCCCCCCCTGCTAGGGAGCAGCTGATGTGCATAGTTGGACTCCTACCACAGTGGCTAAAGCAGCATTTTATGATGTAGCTGCTCAGTTTAGCAGCTTAAATTTGTATTTTTGCTTTAATAGGAGAGGGAAAAAAGCCAACTCAATTCAGTCCATACATATTGATAGAATGCTATACTGCAAGAAGGAGCTGGTTATGATTAGATTGAACACTAAATCTAGTGATTACATTCATTCATGTTTTCCAGCAGTTGCAAAAACACGTTCTTACAGATGGGAGTATGGAAATCCAAGAGCTGAATGAGCCGAGTAAGGGACAGCAGGTGCGTTCACATCAAAGTCTCTGCCCATGCAGCTGTAACTTTCAAGGCTCTCATTGACGCTTTCCTGACTCTCATTGATAAATCAAAGTTGCATTGGCCCTGCACAAGCTATTCCCTTTACTCTAATGGGCTTCCAACTGGCTGCCATGTATAAAGGGACAAACAGGCTTCTCTTGAGCATCTCCAGCTTCTTCCCCACTATGTTGGAAATGCTTTTTGTCCTGAACCATGAAAGGAAAACAAGCCTCTATTGACAACAGAATTTTCTGATGTTCTTGCTGCTGCAACAATTTAAGGTATTCATGGCATAGTGAGGAAACAGTGCACTCCTACATCTTTGTTCACAGCAAAGTATATCTTTTCAGTGACTTGAAAACTTTGTGGGCATGTGCACAGACCTGGGAGTACATTTCAGACCCCTTCTACACTGCCCTATATCACAGAATCTGATCCCATATTATCTGTTTTAATCTGGATTGTACGAGTCTCCACTGCCAGATAATCTGGGATAGGAAAATAATCTGGGATAGAGGGACAGTTTGGAAGGGGCTTCACTGAGTTTACATGACTTTAAGGTGACTTTAAGGTGCAATTTATGACCCCCTGAATTTCATAGTTTTCTGAGTCCGGATTTTATAGCGGTGTAGAAGGGGCCTGAGGCAAGAAGTGCTCAGAGGTGGCTTTGGCAATTCCTTTCTCGAAAAAATAGCTTACAGTAAAACTGGTATTCATTGGAGGTCTCCCATCCAAATAGTGATCAGGGTTGGCCCCGATTAGTTCTAAGATCAGTCTGTATCTGGTGATTTAAGGTATTTTAAAAGTTACTTGCCGTTACCTGATTTTTTGTAACAAGGCATAAATAAATTCATGGCATCACCACAAATGGATAAATGAAGGCACATACACCCACCATGTCCATTTTGATTTTCATTTAATTAAGGAAATGTTCATGGATTTTGTAATGAACTTCTAGTTACAAATATTACTTTTATAGTAATAGGCAGTGTATTGCCTCATTACCGAAATGTGTTTCATTCAAGTGCCCTGTTGCTTTTGAGTAACTAAGGCTCCTTCAACACAGCTGAATAAAATCCCACATTATCTCTCTTAAACTAGAATACATACATCACTGTGTGTTTCTTGGACACACAGCACATCACATTTCTTATCTCGGCACATGTAGCAAACCAGTTCTCATTCGTGCCGGGGGGGGCAGGGGGCCGCCCTGGGGGGTCCCACTTGCTTTAGAATCAATGGAGATAGATTCTGATGATGGGGCCGATGAGGCAGCTGGGCCTTCATCTCCTACAGACAGTTTGGAATGGGATGATGGCTGGCCGGATGGATATGAGGGCTGGGAAGGTCAGGCTGACACCGATTCTCCTGATTCAGATAATCAGTATGAGAAACCAGGTGGTTTTGGATCACAGGAACAGCGTATGGGAAGCAGTGGGGATGAGCTCATGAAGCCGAAGGGGAGTTAGGCTCTCACGAAGATAGCGAGCCAGGTGCTGGGAGGCAAGGACGGTCTTTTGATAGGAGACGGAGCATTGAGTCGGAGAAACCACCAGAGGGAGCTATTAAAATGCCCATAGCACATTCCAAAGCCCGGATACACTGACATATACAATCCGGATTATCTGCTTTGAACTGGATTATACAGTAGTGTAACTCATATAATCCAGTTCAAAGCAGATAATGTGGATTATCTGCTTTGATAATCTTGATTGTATGGCAGTGTAGAAATGGCCTAACTTGCCTGGGATCACCGAGGCCCCTTCCAGACAGCTGAATAAATCTCACATTTTCTGCTTTGAACTGGGATATATGGCAGCGTGGACTCAGATGGATATTCCACTTCAAAGCAGATATTGTGGGATTTTCTGCCTTGATATTTTGGGTTATATGACTTTGTGGAAGGGCCCTTAGTAAAAGAGAGGCTGCTTCTACACTGTCATATAATGCAGTTTGGAACATATAATGTTCAGTGGAATTAAACTGCAATATATGTAAGTCTATATTTACCATATGCAGTTCTAAACTGCATTATATGACAGTGTAGATCCATCCAGAGTTAAAGGAAGATTTATGCTCAGATGTTATAAATGCATATTAAGCCTATTAACCACTACGGTTAATAGGCTTAACGCATGGGCCCTTCCAAACAGCCCTACATCCCAGAATATCAAGGCAGAAAATCCCACAATATCTGCTTTGAACTGGGTTATCTGAGTCCACGCTCAAATAATGTGGGATTTTCTGTCTTGATATTCTGGGATATAAGACTGTGTGGAAGGGCCCTGTGTTGTATATTAGGAGTACCAATAATAGTTCAATACTATTTGAATTTTTCCAGTTAAATATCCTTTCTAGTGTACAGCAATGTGTTTATTTATCAATAAATAGTACAGGTGCTTCTTTGTTATGCTTTTCAAAGAAACGAATGAGTGTTTCTCTGTGGTTGCATTTCTCGGTGATCATATTCTACAGATCTGCTGGAGATTCAAACAAGAAAGCAGCATTTTTAGATGTTTGGCACAATGACTCATCCAAAGTAGGACATTTCAGATCTTTGGACTGTTAAGTATCAGAAAACTATGGAGACCAAATTTAATAAAATGGCATGGAGGAAGCATGGCAGTGAGTGAGAAACTTCTAGTACCCACAGATATAAGACTGTATCCTACTGATCCTTACTTAAACATGAATGTTTTTGGGGTGATACGTTGTGCTTGGAGCAGGAAAAAAGCAATATCTACAATTCATTGCCACCAGCTGCAAGCATTTCCGGCTGATGCCACTGCCAAGAGCTTGGAGGTTATTTGGCTTCAGCTCTGAAGAACAGGAGAAGAGATAAATCCTTGTTTTCTTTTTCACAGTGAATGACAAAAGGCACTACTTCTTCCCCTCCTGGTTCCTTTTCTAATTGGAAATTCTGTATCAGTGACACATTTATTGATCAGAATTTGGTTGGGCAACCCCCCCCCCCCCCCATAAAAAACAAAGCTTGGAAAGTTACTTTTCTAAAGTAATTCGTCCCATGGGTTGTTGTAGATTTTTCAGGCTATATAGCCATGTTCTAGAAGCATTCTCTCCTGACGTTTCGCCTGCATCTATGGCAGGCATCCTCATTCTCGCAACAACTCATTCCTATAATTCTCAAGAATAGTGAAAACATTAATTCACTACATTCCTTGTTGCTCTGTTCATTAGGGGCCACGGTGGCACAGTGGGTTAAACCACTGAGCTACTGAACTTGCTGACCGGAAGGTTGGCAGTTCGAATCCATGGGACAGAGTTGTTACAGTAAGTCGTAGCAGGACTAAGCAAAACCTTATGATGTTAATTATCATTTGCATGTAGGTCAGCCAGCATGTTTGGGTCACACCCGGTTGGGTATAACTGTATGACCGAACTTCCGGTCCCACCGGAGAGTACCGGGAGACTGGCTAGACTGCTCAGCATGGGAACGGACCGGTGACCCTTCGTGGCCACAGAGTCCCTAGATCTGCAGAGACCTTCGTCGGTCCTCCAGAGCGGAAGAAGCTCAGAGTGTATAACTCGAGGACACGGAGGAGGTTCCACTCTAAGACTTTTTGGGGCACAAACTTTGGGCGCCGGGAGCACTCCTCAGTGGGTTCCCAGCCCTGGAGACAGGATGTCCAAACTGGTGGGAGGCCGATCTCTCGATCGCAGGGACCCGGGAGGTGGAGATGGTCTCTCTCCCTCTAGATCTGAGATCCTCCTTGGCTTTCTAGGAACCCCACGGCTACCTTCTTTTGATTGTTGACAGGTGCCACCTTGAGTCGACTCTCAGCAAGGTGTCAGTCTATGTGGACTCTGGGTCCACCCAGCCACTGTCCCACTGTCCTTTTATGTCTGTTGTCCCTATACACTCCCTCCCTATTGTTTATGTATTAATTCTTGTTACTCTTTTGCTGTGTTATGTGTCAAACTATGTAAACCGCTCCGAGCCCTCGGGGAGTGGCGGCATAGAAGTTTGAAACATAAATAAATAAATATGGCTTTTAGAATACAGTTCAGCTTTTGCTCTGAGGAGCAGTTTGGAGAAGCTACTCTGAAGGAGGCTATGGTGGAATAGCTATTTACTCAAGGTTTATGTTTTGCTCTCTCATGTGATTGAAAATGAAGATGCCTTATTCTGTTTCTTACAAGGACTATGTAAGTTTGTTGCACTGTTTGATTTTTGTATGCAACACTGCAAGTTTATGTTTCACCTCTGCTATTAAGAGTAAAGATTTTTTTTCTGTTCATTTTTCCTCTTGCCTGTGTGTTTTTAGCATGGGATGTTGGCTAGAATCCGCTTGCTGCACAACAAGGGTGAGCTCTCACTGTTAGCCCCAGCTCCTGTCAACCTAGCCTTGGCGGGAAGGTAAAATGGCACTCCATGCAGTCATGCCAGCTACCAGGCCCGGATCATGGCCTTTTGGTGCCCTAGGCCAAAGGCTCTGATCCCGCCCCCGGCTCAGCCCCTGCCCCGCCTCCGCCCTGCTCCACCCCACTCCGCCCCGGCTCCACCCCCGCGGCTCCTCCCTCCCTCCTAAAGCCATTGTGCCGGCCTGAAAAGGGCCTTTTCGGCCGCGCCAGCGAGGATGCGGGGGCGGAGCCGGGGTGGGGCAGAGCCGGGGGCAGAGCCTTTGGAGCCGAGCAAAGGGGGGACGGGGCATGGCACTTCCGCTGCCGCGCGCATGTGTACTTTTTGGGGTGAATTTTTTTTGAATTTTAAAAAAACCTTTGGGGGGGTCCGGACCTGCTGCCCCGCCATGGCTGCCGCCCTAGGCCATGGCGTAGGGTGACCTTATAGGTAATCCGGGCCTGCCAGCTACATGACCAGGAGGTGTCTACATACAACGCAGGCTCTTCAGCTTAGAGCACCACCCCCAGAGCTGGAGATGAAGGGGAAGCCATTATCTTTATCTGTGTGCCTGTGTTTCATTGTTTCGAGGCATTACCAGCTATTAGGAACTGTGGGGGCTTGAAGTCCAAAACACCTGGAGAGCCAACGTTTGCCCATGCCTGGTGGATAGACTCCATCCCAAGCCAGCTAGGGTGTGGAGGGTAACCTTTGGACAAGCTGATCCAAAGCATCCCACTCCAAATCAGCATAGCCTTTTCTACCCCAGCAAAAATACACCTTATGTAATTCCTAAAACAATTACAGTGCTCCGGATCAGGTCTGACTTGTGCAGTTTATACGATGTATAAACACGATGTATAAACATGCTGAAAAAGAAACTGTGACCCAGTCATATTTTACTTTCTGAGTTATGTTGAACCACTCGTTTCATTTTGTCATAAAATGTAGATTACTGGTGTTAAAAATATTTTAAGGGGACGATTAAAATTGGCTTTATATTACTGGAGGTCTACAAAGGCTAATAAATCTATTTTAGGGAAAGACAGCATATAAATTGTTAAGCATGCTGCTGTTCATACATGTACTAGTATTAATGTTTTTAAATGTTTTCTATTTATTTGATAGAATACTCTCTCCCCCCCCCCCCTGCTCTCTAGATACTGATGTGCAAAGTTGGACTCCTACCACAGTGGCTAAAGCAGCATTTTATGATGTAGCTGCTCAGCTTGGCAGCTTAAATTTGTATTTTTTACTTTAATAGGAGAGGGAAAAAGCCAACTCAATTCAGTCCATACATATTGATAGAACGCTATACTGCAAGAAGGAGCTGGTTATGATTAGATTGAACACTAAATCTAGTGATTACATTCATTCATGTTTTCCAGCAGTTGAAAAAAAAAGTTCTGACAGATGGGAGTATGGAAATCCAAGAGCTGAATGAGCCGAGTAAGGGACAGCAGGTGCGTTCACATCAAAGCCTCTGCCCATGCAGCTGTAACTTTCAAGGCTCTCATTGACGCTTTCCTGACTCTCATTGATAAATCAAAGTTGCATTGGCCCTGCACAAGCTATTCCCTTTACTCTAATGGGCTTCCTGTAAGCTGGCCCAACTGGCTGCCATGTATAAAGGGACAAACAGGCTCCTCTTGAGCATCTCTAGCTTCTTCCCCACTATGTTGGAAATGCTTTTTGTCCTGAACCATGAAAGGAAAACAAGCCTCTATTGACAACAGAATTTTCTGATGTTCTTGCTGCTGCAACAATTTAAGGTATTCCTCACATGGCATAGTGAGGAAACAGTGCACTCCTACATCTTTGTTCACAGCAAAGTATATCTTTTCAGTGACTTGAAAACTTTGTGGGCATGTGCACAGACCTGGGAGTAAATTTCAGACCCCTTCTACACTGCTCTATATCACAGAATCTGATCCCATATTATCTGTTTTAATCTGGATTGTACGAGTCTCCACTGCCAGATAATCTGGGATAGGAAAATAATCTGGGATAGAGGGACAGTTTGGAAGGGGCTTCACTGAGTTTACATGACTTTAAGGTGACTTTAAGGTGCAATTTATGACCCCCTGAATTTCATAGTTTTTTTGAGTCCCCTTCTACACTGCCATATAAAATCCAGAGTATCTGCTTTGATACTCTGGATTTTATATGGCAGTGTAGACTCAGATGATCCCGTTCAAAGCAGATAATGTGGGTTATCTGTTTTGATGATCTGGATTTTATAGCAGTGTAGAAGGGGCCTGAGGCAAGAAGTGCTCAGAGGTGGCTTTGGCAATTCCTTTCTCGAAAAAATAGCTTACAGTAAAACTGGTATTCATTGGAGGTCTCCCATCCAAATAGCAATCAGGGTTGGCCCCGATTAGTTCTAAGATCAGTCTGTATCTGGTGATTTAAGGTATTTAAAAAGTTACTTGCCGTTACCTGCTTTTTTGTAACAAGGCATAAATAAATTCATGGCATCACCACAAATGGATAAATGAAGGCACATACACCCACCATGTCCATTTTGATTATCATTTAATTAAGGAAATGTTCATGGATTTTGTAATGAACTTCTAGTTGCAAATATTACTTTTATAGTAATAGGCAGTGTATTGCCTCATTACCAAAATGTGTTTCATTCAAGTGCCCTGTTGCTTTTGAGTAACTAAGGCTCCTTTAACACAGCTGAATAAAATCTCACATTATCTCTCTTAAACTAGAATACATACATCGCTGTGTGTTTCTTGGACACACAGCACATCACATTTCTTATCTCAGCACAGTTCATAGAGCACCTGTTATTTGGCCACTGACATGCCTTCAATGTTGATTGAGATAATTGTCATAGTTGGTCCTGAAAAGATCAGTTGTTTGGTTGGTTGCATACTGCAAGTCTGTTCTGGGGTGAGAAAATCAGTCATCTACAAAGATGTTGCCCAGGGGACGCCCGGATGTGTTGTAATCCTGCGGGGAGGCTTCTCTCATGATGCCTCTCCTGGGCACACAGAAGACTGGGCAACTTGGAAGGAGCTGAACAGACTGCGCTCTGGCACCACAAGATGAAGAGCCAACCTTAAGAAGTTGGGCTACAAAGTGGAGTCCAAGACATGCGAGTGTAGAGAAGAGCAAACCACAGACCACCTATTACAATGCAACCTGAGCCCTGCCACATGCACAATGGAGGACCTTCTTATAGCAACACCAGAGGTACTCCAAGTGGCCAGCTACTGGTCAAAGGACATTTAATAGAATTTCAAGTTTTTAAACTTTGTGTTTTCTTGAATACATTGGTTTGCTCCTGATACGATAAATAATTAAACTGACAGTGTGAACTTGGATAACCCAATTATCTAAAAGCAGATATTGTGGGCTTTTCTGCCTTGATATTCTGGGATATAGGGCTGTGTGGGAGGGCCCTAAAATCAATTATCGTGGTATCTTTATAGTAACAAGAGAAAGTAGGCTTCATGGAGATAGCTATTTCATCTGTGTTAACATAAAAAGAAATAAAGAAACAAAAGATTCTGGACCAGGAGGCAACCTGGCTCAACTGCCCTTTGGTTGCAAGAGCTCAGTTAATAAGAAAAATAGTGTATATTACATTACATAATATTTTATTGCTGTTGTTTAAACTTATAAAATTATGATTATTTAAATTTTGCTGTTTAGGAACTACAGGCTGTGAAATATTTCAGGATGCTTTATCTCACTAACCGGTTGATGCAGAAGAAGGAAAGCTATTACAAACTTTTTATTCTTCGGTGTCTTGTACTTTCTGGACTGGAAATAAAGGACACTGAGGGTAACTGAAGGGCCAGATGGATGGAGGTTGAAGGAATGTTTTTTTTTCTCTGTTAGCTAACGATATTATTCCAGAGGAAGGAAATGGGACTCTGTGTCCACTTTTCATGATAAAACTATTTGGAATTGATACTAGGTATCAACTAGACTGATATCAACGAATGCAGTGTTACAGATATACAGGCCAATTAAAACATTTTACTTCTTTTGAGGTATTTGCTAGATGTTTAATCTACCCTGTCCTATTAGGCTCATGAAAGGTGATAGAATATTGAAACTATAAAGTATACATTTGCATGAAACCTATCACTGAAAGTAAATATCCAATTCAAGGTCAAAACTAACTTTCTACCATATACCCATTAAACCAGGGGTGGGCAACTATTTTTTCCAAGGGGCCACACGAGAGCCAAAAAATATTATGGAGGGCCGCACCTAGAGGCGGAACTACATGCTAATCTACATAATTTATTTATTTATTCACTTACTATATTTACTATATATTACACATCATTAATATTAACATATTAATATATCAAGAAATATTCATATATTATTAGTATTAATATCATAATTATTATATTATAGTATATATATATAAGCATAACATATTGAAATTATAATATATCATATAACATTATATTATATAATTTATTATATTATTTTATTATTGTTATAAAATTATTATACAATAATAATAAAAACTACTAAAATAAAATAATGCTTCCTTATAGTCCCCTTCTCTGGAGATTTTTATGCAGAGGCCAGGCAGGGGAGGCAAGCCAGGGCCCTTAGGCGGGCCGGATAGAATCAGCCAAAGGGCATCCGGCCCCCGGGCCGCAGTTTGCCCACCCCTGCATTAAACTCATATATGGGGTGTAATGCTAGATAGGAGATTCTGGGAGAAGTGATTAAAAAAATTACATTCTCATGATTTGCCCTTTCATCATTCCTTTCCTTTCAACTACAGTTAGTATTCTTATTCTATCATGGAGGAAAAGCTGTTTGTGGAATCTTAGGCTCAGTTCTGAGTTTCTCTAATGGCAATTATCTGCTAGGTATCCTTTTAATTAGCTTCATCGCTCCCCGTTAATTTATTGCCACCAACTGTCCAACAATCTCATCAGCACACTAAACTTCACAGTGAAAACTAATAAGTTAGTCCTTCATATTGATTCTTAAGAGCTATGCCTTGTCAGCAGCAATAGAAGGAAATAGAGTTCATCTGAGGTCATATCTCCAGCGATTACGTGCAACTGGCTTTGAAGTGTGAATTTCCTTTCCTGTATAAAGAGTTTTGAAATGCAGTTCGGGTTGTTGGTTATGATGCTGTATATAATTCAAATAATCTTGCAGGTTTTTTTTAAAAGTAGAAGAAGGGAAGTTTGTTATTCATGACAAGTAGTTCTTCATTAAACACATGGCAACTACATTATTATGATGGATTTGGACACCAGCCACGTGACTTCATGCATCATAAAACTGATATAAAAGATCATGTAAAGAGATGTTATCAAAAGTAGTCCCACTAAAATGAAATGCTCATCTTTCGCCATTGTCTAAGTAGCTGAAGGTCAAGTGACCCATGCCTCCTCCTTTGGTGAAGAGGAAGGTTGAACTGAATTCTTCAAAGTAAGGTGGTAAAATTATTTATTTCCTGTTGTTTATTTATTTCGTCATTACTGACTCTTTTTGACCTCCTAGACCAGCCCACAGCAGAGCTCCCTGTTAGCCGTCACCACCCCCAGCTCCTTCAAGGTCAAGCCAGTCACTTCAAGGATACCATCCATCAATCTTGCCCTTATTTGAGAACACAGAAATGCTGGACCTCTCTAACAACTACTATGCCAGGCTACACAGAGAAGCCATTGAAATCCAGAAGCATGTGGATAATTTCAACAGAAAGGAAGAAACCATGAAAATGAACAAAATCTGGCTACCAATATTTAAACACTCTAAAATTATAACATTAAATAAAGAACAAAACTCAAATACAGGGGAACTCCAGACAAACAATCAGGAACACGTCAGGAGAGAGTGCTTCTGGAACATGGTCATACAGCCCAAAAAACCTACAACAACCCATCTTGCCCTTGGTTGGCCCCTCTTCCTTTTCTCTTCCATTTTCCCCAGCATCATCATCTTCTCCAAGCTGTCCTGTCTTCTCATTATGTGGTCAAAGAACTTCATCTTTGCCACAAATATCCTTCCCTCCAGTGAGTAGTTGAGCTTTATTTCCTGGAGTATGGACTGGTTGGATCTTCTCGAGGCCCAAGACAGATTTATTTCCTAGCTCCTTTTTATTTGACCTTTTGCTTAAACAAATAAACTTATGAATATATAACACAAACTTATGAATATATAACACAAACTTATGAATATATAACACAAACTTATGAATATATAACACAAACTTATGAATATATAACACAAACTTATGAATATATAGCACAAACTTATGAATATATAACACAAACTTATGAATATATAGAACAACATTTGGTGTTGCAGTGGAAAGACTACAGATTATTTTTCTTTCTTTGATTGCAACTAATAGTTGAGTTAAACATATTACCATTTGAAAACTAGACATGAGGCAGAGCCAATACCTGTGGTAAATACAAACTGTTCTTAATACATGGTTTTGGATAGGAGTGGAAATATAATTTACATTTGGGTCCCATTTTGAATATAAAATAATTCATTGAAATGAGTACAATTCCATCCCACCCCCAATATTTTCCGGTTGTCCTAATGCTGGAATAAAAACTTTAAATATCACTTTCAAGGCTCGTACACCAAAACCAGAATTAACATTCACATTCAGCATTTTTTTCTAAAAGCCAATTATTTTTCCCTTTTTCAAATATTTGCTATCAAACCCCTTTGAGGGCAGATTCAGAGGTGGGCTTGAAATGTAGAAATCTCTAATGCCAGTGAATATATTCAAAGCATATGCTGTGTTTCAAATATATTTTTAATCAAGATAACTCATAAATACTAAGTTAGTATTGCAAAGCATTTTCAGAGAGTGCTATTCACTAGAGGCAAGTAGATTTCTAAATACCCAGGGAGCTCCCACATCTCATCACCCACAATTTCTCTTTTATAGTTTCAATCTAAACAAATTACTGACTACTGTAGTCTTACAGAGGTTACAGTAGTCAGTGAGGTGTGGGTGTTGATTTCAGGAGATAGAACTGACAACGACAGCTGTTTACTTGTCCGTGTGGATGCCAAGATAAGAAAAAGAACAGCCCACCTAAAATGAAAAAGCCATCATCTTATTCTATGTTGAAGTGTTAGTCAGCTCATATTATTACAGGCATTGGGTGTAATGGAGGTTGGTTTAACAAAGCCTATTCTTTTTCTTAGAATTATTCCTCCTTCGGCCACTTGATATAATAAAAATAAAGGTTAGTGCCCACATCAGTCCAGAAGATTAATGGTCATCTTTCAATATCAAGGTGTTCCCAGGCTTACACACACTAGAATTTCAGTATGCATCTGCTCAAATGGAGAGGTAATGTATAATCCCAGATTACACATCTTGTTCCATTGCAGCCTGAACCTATTGTGCTCTCAAAAGCAAGTCCCATTGAGCTCAGTATTAGGCTTGTGCATGGATTCGGAGTGGCCGAATCCTTTCGGCCAATCTGGCTTGTTCAACTAGGCCAAATGGCTGTAATAGTAAGGGCTGTGCCACCACGTATTTTCGTCCATTACAGGACCACATGGCAGCCGATCACGGTTCCTCCTCCCCTATTCAACACCATGCAGCACAGAGAGGCCGCCTGCTGCTTGCACGGGGTTTCCTTATGAGCCCTGCCTGTTGGGCCAATAAGAATAGAAGAACACCCTTGAAAGGAAGATAGGAAAGGGTCCCAAGGAGGGGCGCATCCTTAATCCCATTCTTCAAACCCAAACTTCCTTGATAGGAAAGGGTCACAGGAAGGATGCTTCCTTAACCCAAGTCTTCAAACCCAGGCTCCCTTGAAAGGAAGATTGGAAAGGGTTCCAGGGATGGAAAGGAGAGCCTCATAAGTTCCCCATTCTCACCAATGGGTCAGATCTTTCAGGATCTTTCAGCGGCAGACTGGAAACAGCTATTTGGTAACCTGTCCGTTTTCAGGAGGCGCATGAAAATGGATCTGTGGGTCTCCCAGAATTCAGCCAGCAGAAACTGATCGAGGTTCAGCCGAAATGCACAAGTCTACTCAGTATCATAATAGACTAGGTCTTCTGCCTTCAGGACCTAAAAATGGGCTTTAAAAGAATGGACATTGCAAGCTATGGCCCTGAAGGTAGAGAAAAGCTGTCCCACATACAGGGAGACCTGGAATATCTTTAAGAATGAGTGCTAGACTCAAAATAGTGAGCCAAACAAGATTTATTGAAAAACAACAAGTAAAAATGCTGGTGGCTCAAAATGCTTAGTTGGTTGCAAAAGGAAGTCCTTGAAAAAGGAAGCTATCACTTTCCTCTTTGTTTGCAGAGTGATGGTGTCTTTCTTTGATCCCAGGCTTCCTGTTGCCCTCTGGTTTTGTAGGCCCACGAAGTCCTGTAAAAGCCCCAAAATCCGCAGTCTATGTTAAGGACAGATCCTCCTTTGTACTGCAGGCTTCGATTGAGAGCGAAGGTTAGGCTTACTAGGTGAACTAAGATGCTTTGTCGCAGCAATGGCTTAGATTCCACCTTGCTATGTCCGTGTGCTCTTCTGGAATGAGCCAGAAAGGAAGTCTTGCCTCTCAGGTAAACTCCAAAAAAGGAGGAGTTAAGGGCAGTGACGCCAGGTTTGGAGCCAAGACACAGCTCTGCCCCTAAGTGCCCACATGGCAGAACAATGGAACCAAGGCCTTGGAGGTAAAGGCAAACAGGTACACAGTACAGATATAAAACCAGCCCCGTGGGGCGCCACACTAGGGATGCCAAATTCTCTGACAATGAACCCCAAATCCCTCTTAAAATTTGTTACTGAGAGCAACATTGTCAATTGTTCATTCCAGATAACTTTGAATTTTATTGAAACATAAGAATAGAAATAGAAGGAACAATGATTTTCATTATATCCTTAGCAGAGTGGTCTTGGCCTGTTCAAGACACATCCAGTGTTTACAGAAAACTATTAAATCATTCCTCTGGCTTTATTATGCATGTAACACATACCTCATTGCTCTTCATAAGCACAAACACACATACTTGACATTTGGGGATTACAGAAGAGGGAAGTGACTTCCATGCCAGTGTGTTTGTAAAACTGGAAAAGGGAAGGAGGGAAGAGTGGAAGGAAAAGAGACAAAAGGTTGTGATGGACTCGATCAATCAAATATCTTATATCTGGTACCACTCAACACTGAAGCAACAGGACACAAGACAGCATTGATTTACCAAGCTCCCTTTGATTCAATGAGCTACTTCAGTTGGGACTGTCAGCTTGATTTAGGCCCAGAGCTTGGAATGTAGCAAGAGTACATTGAAAATATATACATCAAGTAACTACAATTGCTCTTAGGATGCTTCTAAGAAAGAGTTAGCCAATTTTGTTCAAGAGACATGTTGAAATAAGAAACACCAAAGAACCGATGTGAAGAAGATTGGAAGTCAACAATTATATCCTACCCCACCAATCCCCCCTTCCCTATCCTCCTTCTTCCCCATCTATATTAACCCATCTTACCCTATCCAGTCCATGCAACTTACCCTGTCTCTTTCTCTTTACACATATATTCCTATTTATTTTATTTTAATACTTTCTTATACACATAAAGTGTTCCCCCTCTTTTATTGTACTCTTGAAAACTTTAATAAAAATGAATTTATAAAAAAGGAAATATACACATCAGAAAAAATGCAGGTGTCTATTAGGAGTCATTAAATTTTGATCATGAAACGTTTCATTTGCTATGGAACCATAGTCCTTATGTCACAACGCAGGCCCTGACTCTACCCCGTAATCACACACACACAGACAATGTCAATTAACTATTTATTAAGCACAAAATTAGAAGCAGGTGAAGAAGATAAAATGTCCAAAAAGTAAAGATCAAATAGTCCAAGGTAAAAAGCATCAATGTTCAAAGGTATTCAAAAAACAAGGATCAAAAGCAAGGTCCATAAAAACAAAGCAAATCAAGCAAGGCAACTTAGTCCGTGGTTAGCAAAGTAATCCAAAGTTCATGGAATCAACAGGGTCCCAAGGTGGTTCTTGGCCAGGCAAGCCAGACTCTAGCTTCCAGGAGAACAGCAACTGCTACGTCTCTCCAGTTCAGACGTGGCCACCAAACTGAGGAACTTTCCCACCGAGTGAGTACTTAATTCCCCCCTTTGTGGGACCAGCGCCTTTCCAGGCCTCGTTTCCAATCTTTCCTTGTAGCTACAATACTCCCCCTTCGGTCGAATCTCCGCTCAGGAATGGCACCATCTGCGCCATTATCTTCTTGGGAAACTGGCTCTGACTTGGCTTCCATGTTCTCCGCAACATCTGGTGAAAACAACCTTTCTTGAGAACCGAAACCTCGCGGTCTCTTGTATTCCGTATCAGGTCCGGAATCAGGAGAGGCTTCGTCATCAGAATAAGCCTCCGGCCAGGTGTCTTCCCATTGCAGGCTGCCCGTTGGTGATGCAGATCCATCATCCTCTGCATCACCTTCATCTGGATCCAAAGCCAAAGGAACCCCTGGGGGCGGAACCTGCCCCCCCCAGCTGAGGTGGGGGCTGATTAGCACCCAACCCCCCCGGGTCAGATGGGGGCTGAGTTGCTACACCTTAATCCCAAATGGAAGATTTCTAGAACTAATAGTTACAAGGCTCTGTACAACTATTCCAGCTAGTCTTCATTGTTATTTTTACTTATGGGAAGAAGAAAAATGGAAGCAGCAGGAGAACACCAGACCAGTCAAATTATGGACAGAAATCTCCAGAACTCCTTTCAAAATGTGTGTATGATTACACAACAAAAGCCTTATCTGGGAGCACTATAATATGCAACCCATTTCTTTTTCCTCCCAAAACAAAATGTCATATACAATTTTGTTCTGCTAAAGCCTGTTTAAAATTTTAATTATATACACAATGGATGGTACTTACAGTTTACATACTATATTACTATGCACATATCCCCACTTGCACCTCCCAGCTTCTTCTTATGTGTTAGTCAATACTCTGAAGACATTTTTAAAATATATATCTTTTTACAAGGATTGCAACAAGTATATACAGAGTGCACTGAACATCTGAAATTTTTATAAGGTTAGAATTCTTAGATGGCAAAGAAGATGAACATCTTCATAAAATATTCATGTCCGTGGTTTGTAAACTGCAGGGGGAAGCTGATGATACCATATTATTGTGAACTTTACACACAAAAATCTTCAAAAGGCTCATCTCCTGTTTTGATCTTCATGATAACTGGTTCCCATGGGCTTTGACCTTTCCTCTTGTCATCCAGCTGATACCATTGTAACTTCTGTACAAGATGTACTGCTGTGCTGCAAGCCTGGGCTGAATATGTTGGAAGACTAATGTAGGGTTCTGAGAAATTGCACTGAGAACAGCTCTTTTAAAATATCTTCTCTCTCAGTGCGCCCACTGAGAGAGAACCTTTCAGCATGCAAGGCTGTTTGTTCCACAATGAACAGTGGTCCACCTTTGTGATGAAATGGCCAGAGATAACAGAATATTTGTTAGGCCTCTGCAGGCATGTTACTGATTCAGTGGTTGATCTGCATTCTCCTCACTGTGAGCCACTTCATGTCTTACTTTAGACATCTCTATCTCTATATGTTGTGATCAATAGTGGTGAACTTATCTTAGCCTCATTTGAAATGAGGGGGAACTCAGATAAATTTTGTTATCATTAACTGCCTTATCTTTGACTTCTGGTGACCCTATGAATGAGGGACATCCAAGTCACCCTGTTATTTTATTTATTTTATTGATTTATTTATTTATTGGATTTGTACACCATCACTCCCAAAGGCTCGGGGCGGTTTACAACATGAAAATCGATCACAAATGGACAAGCAATAAAATGGACAAGCAATAAAAACAATAAAATACAGTAAAAAATTCGCTAGTACAATAAAACACTGACGAGAATCACTAGCAATCAAATGCCTGCCTAAATAGATATGTCTTGCAAGCTCTGCGAAATACGTTCGGATCTCGGAGAGCACGTGTCTCCGAAGGCAGTGCGTTCCACAGTGTAGGAGCAATGATGGAAAAGGCTCGCTGTCTAGTTGAAGTTAGCCGAAAGGATTTCACACTGGGAATAGTTAGAAGATTCGAGACTTCTGAACGAAGTGATCTCGGGGGGTTATATGGAATCAGGCGATCCCGTAAGTACACTGGCCCCAGACCATACAAGGCCTTAAAAGTAAGAACTAACACCTTGAAGGCGATCCAGCCTTCAATTGGAAGCCAGTGCAGATCCAGCAGGATTTATTTATTTATTTATTTATTCATTTATTTATTTCTTCGACTTATTAGTCGCCCTTTCCCGAAGGCTCAGGGCGACTCACACTGTAAGTCATAAGGCAATAAAATCAGAATAAAACAAACACACTAAAATTGCCATAACCAACACGCAAGCCTGGTGTGGGGGCAGTTGTATACATAAACCTAAACACCAAACGCCTGGGTAAAGAGGAGGGTCTTGCAGGCCCTGCGAAATGTTAGCAGATCGGCCTGCGCTCGGACTGTGGGGGGTAGAGCATTCCACAGCACCGGCACGGCGGCACTGAATGCCCTCCTCAGCGTTGAGGACAGATGAACGGATCGCCGACTAGGCACCACCAGGAGGTTTTGGGACTCGGATCGCAGTGGTCGTGGTGGGCTATAGTGGGAGAGGCGGTCCCTTAGATACACTGGCCCCAGACCATTCAAGGCCTTAAAGGTTAAAACCAACACCTTGAAGGTGATCCGGTGCTCTATCGGAAGCCAGTGCAGTTCGCGCAGCACTGGTGTGATGTGGCAGCGAGATGGACAACCTGCCACCAACCGTGCTGCTGCGTTCTGCACCAGCTTGAGCTTCCGGATCACTGACAAAGGAAGGCCAATGTAGAGGGCATTACAGTAGTCTAGTCTTGAGATGACCGTGGCTTGGACCACTGTGGCTAGGTCATAACGGGACAGGTAGGGAGCCAGCCTCCTCGCCTGTCGGAGGTGGTGGAAAGCCACTCCACTGACGATGGAGATATGCTTCTCCATCGACAGTTCGGAGTCAAGCGTGACTCCTAGGCTCTTCACCGACAGGGACGGGCGAAGTGTCGCCCCGTCCAGGGTCGGAAGGCGGATCCCCCGTACCCGGACGGCCCAGCCACAGGATCTCTGTCTTGTCCGGATTCACCTTCAACCTATTGGCTCGCAGCCATCCAGTGACGGCCTCAAGGCAATGATGGAAATTATCGGGTACGGAGTCAGGCTGGCCCTCCATCCCCAGAATGAGCTGGGTGTCATCCGCATACTGGTGACACTCCAGCCCAAACCTGCGTGCCAACCGGGCAAGTGGTCGGACATAGATGTTAAATAATAAAGGGGAGAGAATTGCCCCCTGAGGCACCCCACAATGAAGTGGGGCACCTCCGGAGACAACCTCACCCCTTCTCACTCGCTGGGACCAGTTCCGGAGGAAGGAGGACAGCCAGCTAAGGGCCGACCCCCTCACCCCGGCCCCGGCCAGTCGGTGGGTCAAGAGATCGTAATCGACAGTATCGAACGCTGCCGTGAGGTCCAATAACACGAGCAGCGCCGATCCACCTTGATCTAGTTGGCGACGCAGCTTGTCTGTGATGGCGACCGTCCCATGCCCAGAACGGAAGCCGGACTGGAAGGGGTCGAACCAAGTTGCATCATCTAGGTAGGACTGCAACTGCTCCATTGCTGCCCTTTCAACCACCTTGCCCAGGAACGACAAATTCGATACTGGGCGGTAGTTGGAAGGGACCGACGGATCTAAGTTCGGCTTCTTCAGCAATGGAGTGACCACTGCCTCTTTCAATCCCCCTGGAAAAACTCCTTGCTCAAGGGAGCTGTTAACTAATTTCAACAGGGGGTCACGTAACCCCTCCAGGCAAGCTTTCACCAGCCAGGAGGGGCACGGATGGAGGGAGCAAGTGGTCGATCTAGTTGCAGTAACTATCCTATCAACAGCTTCTGCGCCCAGTGGTCGAAACCGGTCGAAGGTGGGCCCGGCAAGCGGCCCCGGAGTCTCTAGGTCGCTGACTGTATCAAGAGGAGGTCCGGCGGAGGGCCGAAATCTTGTCCGCAAAGTAGCTCTGAAAAACCTCGGCAGTTAGGGCCTGATCATCATTTTTTGGGATGGTAGGGACCATCGTCAAAGACCTAATCACTTTGAACAATTGCGCCGGGCGTGAGCTAGCGGACGCTATCTGAGCTGCATAGTACGAATTTTTCGCAGCCTTGACAGCTTGCTCATAAGCCTCCATAATAAGCTTATAAGCTGATTTCGAGCCTTCGTCACGGAGTCTCCTCCACTTGCCCTCTAGCCGTCTCTTTTCCCGCTTCGTCGACCTAAGTTCCTCGGTAAACCAGGGAGACCGATTTTGGCGGGGCCGGAGAGGGCGTCTAGGGGCAATCTCATCGAGAGCGTTGGATAGCCTAGTGTTCCAGGTGTTAACTTGCTCATCGATTGAGACGCTGACAGACTCCAGATCCCTCAGAGCATTCAGGAACCTGGTTGGTTCCATAAGTCTCCTTGGGCAAACCCAAATTTGTTCGGCACCCTTGCAGGGCGGGGGAGCCTGCTCCATCCGGATCCTCAGAGCACAGTGATCCGACCACGGCACCTTGATAGTAGAGGCTAGGGTCACTTGGATGCCTGCGCTGAAGACAAGGTCCAAGGTATGACCCGCCTGGTGGGTGGGGCCCGAAACACAGAGCGAGAGCCCTAGTGTTGCCATGGTAGACACTAGGTCCACTGCCGCTGGTGACAATGAGGCTGTGTCGGCATGGATATTGAAGTCCCCCAGGACAATGAGCCTGGGAAACCTCAATGCCCAGTCCGACACAGTCTCTAGCAGCAGGGATAGACTCTCTGCTGGTGCGCTGGGCGCTCGGTACACCAGCAGAAAGGCTATACTCTCACGGGCGTCCCACACCAACCCGGCGGACTCGATACCCGGGGCGTTCAGCGCAGGCACCGCTCTGAGGGTTAACATATCTCGGGAGAGCAGAGCTACCCCCCCCGCTTCCCGTTCCTGTTCTGGTGGGTGACAACATAGCCTGGGGGAACAAGTTCTTGTAAGCAGGTGTTGTCGCTATCTTGAAGCCAGGTTTCTGTTATACAAAAAAGATCAGGTGTTAATTCAGTGAGGAACTCTTTGATGGTAGACGTCTTGTTCCTAATTGACCTAGCATTCACCAGCACCAGAGAGGAAGGGGAAGAAACTGGATGTCTGTCATCAGTGTGCCTAGGGATAGGCCGCAGGTCAGAACGCGTGGAGGTCCTAATGCGACCTCCACTTGTTCTAGCATACTTCTTTGCACTCGGCCTGCGCCTACCGCCATACCTCCCAAGCCCACTGACCACTGCGATGGGGAGTGTCGTTGTTACATCCCCTTTGGTGGCTGTGCCGGCGGGCTCAACTTCCGGCACACCCCTTGAAAAGGGGACGGTGGGGGGGTTGATGATAGAGATCTTGGGTTGAGACATAGGGGCCTCCTGGCATCTGGTTGGTCCGTGGGTGGTCTTGGGGGGGTCTCCACCTCCACTTCGTGGATGGTGGGATAGGCCTGGTCTCGATTGATGGAGTTAACTATCTTTAGGTTCCCCTTTTTCTTTTTTTTCTTTTTTTAAAAGTGTTTTTATTGTTTAAAATCAAACAGACACACAATAAACAATGAACCAACAACATGTGGGCGTACATATTCGCCCTGTCGAGACATTTGGTATGTGGGGTGAGGAAGGGGGAACATTGGGTATACACAAGGGGGGTTAACACAGCGTCGACTAACAGGGTTAAACTAAAAACAGGTTGACTTCACCCGGTGGTACAGACGTAAATTATGTTGGGCTTCGCAGGTTGGTAGCACATTCGTACCCTCATATCCAATAACCCTTTAGATCAATTTTCTTATTGTTTTTTACATATGTTACATAGGGGGACCACACATCTTTAAACTTACATTCCTCCTTTCCTCTTAGCATATTGGTTAATTTGTCCATTTCTGCTACCTCAGCGATTTTGGCCAACAGTTCTACTTCCTCGGGGGTTTCTTTCTTTTTCCAATATCTGGCCCAAACTATCCTAGCCGCCGTAGTCACGTAGCACAAAAGTTTTTCCGCGTTTTTTCCCAGCGTGCTGTCATCTATAATATTCAGGAGAAAGAGTTCAGGTTTCATTTCGATTTTAGTTTTTATCATTTCTTGGAGAAATTTGTGCACCTTATTCCAGTAGGTTTTTGCCCTCCCACATATCCACCACTGGTGGTAAAATGTCCCTTTTTCTTTTTGACACTTCCAGCATAGATTGTTGCCGTTTCTGTAGATTTTACTCAGTTGTGCCGGGGTGATATACCACCTATACAGCATCTTATAATGGTTTTCCCTTAGGGAGGAGGCATAGGTAAATCTGGAAGTATACTTCCAGAGTTTTTCCCAGTCTTTTCTGGCTATCTCATGGCCTATATTGTCATGCCATTTAGTCATAAAGTCTTTAATTGGTTTGTTTTGGTGTTGGTTTGTTAAAATAAATTTGTATAGTTTACTCACTCCCTTCTTCTCCGATTGTAATAGTATTTTTTCTCCGGCCGTTAAGTTTTCTTGCCAGCCCCTTGCTTTATCTATCGTATATTTACCTTTCAATTGGTTGTATTGAAACCAATTTAAGTTAAACTGAATAATGTCCTCGTGGGTTCTCAGCTGCCAGGTGTCTGTTTCTTTTATTAATAAATCCTTATAAGTTGGCCATTTGCCTTTATTTGACGGGGCGATGTTATGTGCTTCTAGGGGGGAGGACCAAAGTGGATGCTTGTTAATGATAATTCTTTTATGCTTTTCCCAGATTTTTAACAGAGGTGCTCTTATTATGTGATTGTTGAAGTTTTTGTCATGTTTTAGTTTGTCATATATTAGGTATCCGTGCCAGCCGTATCTGTTCTCCCAGCCTTCCAGATTGAGCATATATGTATCCTTGAGCTCTAGCCAAGGTTTAATGTTGATTAAGCAGTTTGCATCATAGTATGCTATCAAATCTGGAAGGCCTAGACCCCCGTTTTGTGGCAATTCCTGTAGGTGTTTTTGCTTAATTCTTGCTTTCTTTCCTCTCCAGATAAACTTGGATAGAAAGTTTATCTTTAGGTTCTCCTTTACACCCTCCGCTTGCACCTTGATTTGGGGGGAAGTCTTTTTGAAGTGGTCTCTGTCCTTAGGGATAAAGCCCACCCCCCAGAATGTCCTTGATCTGTAGCTCCTTCTCAGGTAGCTATTTTGGGGCCTCATCAGTCTGTTGACCCTTTGTTTCGGGCTGGTGGGACAGGCAGCTGTTATAGCCAGGGAGGGTGGATGGGGCTCAGTCCTCAGTTGGTCCCGCCTCCGGCCCCGCCTCCGGCCCCGCCTCCGCCTCATCCTGGTCGTCAGGAGGCCCGCCCTTTGCTCCTCCATCGAGGGAAGAAGCGGAAGTAGTGGCGGAAGAGAAAGGAGTCTCGTCGCCATTACGGCGTCCTCAGGGAGCGGCGCCATCTTGGGGGGGCGGCCAAGGTCCCTGGCGGCAGGAACCGGCCCGCTCGGCGGCGAGGATGCTCTCCGGGGACCTTCCTCAGCAGCTCCGCGATGTCAGGCAAGGCTGAGGGGCTCCTCGGCGTCCCTCCGCTCGCCGACTGGTGGTCGCCTCGGCCCTCCCCCCCCCGATGGACGTCTCCCTCCCAGTCCATGCGGCAGCGAGGTGGTCACAGGTCTGCTCTGCTCCGCCTCAAGGTCGGTGAAAGTGGGAGGCGTGGGGGTGAGGGTTGCCAGCAACTCCCCCAATCTCCTCACCTGGTGAGTCAAGAGCCCAACTTGGGCATGGATTTCAGCCAGGAGGAGGTTGTTAGCCTTGCTTTGGGGTGCTCACTGCTCCTTCGATGGGAATGGAGGGGGGATGACTTCCCAGGCATCCTCCGGAGGGCATTCTGCTCCCCGCGCCTCCAGCTCCAGCTCCTTGCGAGGGCTCGCCACCGCTTCCTCTGGTTGGTAGTTAGGGCTCCAGGGCCGTAGTCCCGTAGTCCCAGCACCCCGGGCTCTCATGGTTGGCGAGGCCAGGGAGGCCGCTAGGGATGGTAACTTGGCCTGTAGTGCTTCAATGGGCGCCTAAAGGACCTCGCCAAATTCAGCGAAGCCCCCGGCAAGGGCTTCCAGCTGGGCATTGGTCCTGGCCGAATCTTCGCTCCACAAAAGGAGTCCGCATCACTGGGGTTTGCGCCAGGGCTTCTCCGGTCTCCCTGGCTTCTCCAGCTTCTCCAGCTTCTCCAGCTTCCTCGGGGGGGACCTACAACAGCCTTGTTAGGCTGGAGGTCAACCCCCCGACTCAGGAACCCCGAAACTCCAGAGTCCCAGGTGGTCAGGCTTGGTAAAAAGGTCAGACTCGGCGGCTCGTCCAGGAGCTCTGTTGCAAGGCTTCTTGACTCCGCCGCCATCTTTGGTGTAATTCAGCACATTGTGGGCTCCCCCGCAAGTAGCCGAGCTGCAGCATGCTGCACAAGCTTAAGTTTCCGGATCACGGTCAAGGGAAGGCCAATGTAGAGAGCGTTACAGTAGTCAAGTCTTGAGATGACCGTGGCTTGGATTACCGTGGCTAGGTCATTCTGGGACAGATAGGGGGCCAGACGCTTCGCCTGTTGCAGATGGAAGATCGCGATTCTGCTGACAGTGGAGATTTGGGTCTCAATTGACAGCAGAGGGTCCAAATGGACAACAACCCTACTCAAGTCTTGCAAACTCAGGCCATAACTACCTTGAATGAATCTTTTCCGACTATTTTCCAAAGGGTCCCTGATGGTTGCTTGACTCCTTTCTTCTATATGTATAAGTTTGACTCTTGACTATGTTGATAGATACATTTCAGTAGAGGCAAATATTCCAGAGATAGTAGTAAATGGCCAATTATGTCAACTGAAGGAACCTGCAATTTTGAAATAGCATGTAGTGCAACTCTCTCAAAATGAACCTCACTGGACTTGGAAATATGTGAGAACTACTGTTCTGTGGCCTATATCTTCTCTTTGGACAAGATGCTTGAGCATGTAATGGCTAGATTGGGCACTCCAAGATGAGCCTATCATAAGTTTATCTTGACCAGATTTGCCATTCTCTGAGTGATTTGCAGAAGTGGATTTTCATAACCAAGTAAAGATCTGAACTTTGGTTTCCCACACTTGTAGTCCAATGCTCAAAGTACTACACCATACTGATTTTGCAGATAGTAACACTGGTTTTGCAGATGATAGAAGGAATTGTGAAGCTCCTAGAGACCAATGTATTTTCAATAAACTACATGGGAATAATGCCTCTAGAATTTACATGGCCTATGCAGTTAGTCTAGGTCACTCGGGTATTGTATGATAAAAGTCAATATGTTGTTCTGAAGCTTGTCACTTCTTGGGCACTGAAACAAGCCTTCAGATCAGGTAGATTCAGAATTAATTTAGTGTGACATCACCTTTCTTTTTATCCCCTACAGCTTTCAAATCATTAAAATGGGAGAACAAGAAGCAAAGAAAAAGCACGAAAATCAATTGTAATAAAAATAGCCCATTGCCACCACCTTGAGGACACCATGTTCTTGCACTCTGGGAGAAGAACACACTCAGGCATGTAGCCTCATAAAATCAATCAGAAGAAAAGTGCAAGGTGTGTATGTGTGTGTAGTAATTCAGACAATTTTGTTATAAAAATACATCTGTTTTGTGTTGAACAAATCTGAATCCTGTTTTTAATGCCCAAGTAGACAGAAGTCCTTGCAGTTTGGATGAAGGCCAGGCCCTAGTTATGCAGAATGTGAGGGCAGACACATGGAATATACTAGTTCAGATGACACTACGCTCAATTTTAGCCTAAAGGTAAAAAATAACCCCCAATATCACCCCTGTTCCGTTCTGGATTTATTAAAACCACATTATGGGTGGATCTATACTGTGGGGTTAATGCAGTTTTATATCACTTTAACTGCCATGGGTCAATGTTATGAATTCATGGGAGGTGTAGTTTTGCAAGCTCTTTAAACTTATCTCCCAAAGAGTGCTGGTGCCTCACTGATTCCACTGATTGTTTTGATTTGTTTTATTATTTTATGTATTTTATGCACATATTTATATATAATTTCAGTTTAGCCGCATAGTCACTATATAACATATCTGGTTGAAACAAAGGGCCTCATCAGACAGGCTGCTGAATTCCACGCATCATGGTGAATCCAGCAATGCCCATTAGGGAATGTGGGGAACCTGTCACCCCATGCCCGCATTGCCTTACTCACTCGTTGCGCTATCCCATTGGGGTGGGGGAATGTCAGGCGCCCAGCTTCCCCCTATTGATCTCAATTCAACACAGGCACAAACAACCATAAACCCTGCAATAAAATTAAAGGATTTGTAGGACCTCTAGCCGATTATCTAGCTTAATACAAGAAAATTGAAAAAGAGAAATATTAGAAAGTTGCCCTGTGACCACTAAAGCACAAAAATGATGTTTCTTCTAAGATTGTTGATGAGGAAATATTGGTGGTTGTCGTATCTTAGGGTAGACAGAACAATCTTGTATCCTGCCCAGAGGCAGTGGCACAATGGTGACAAGGCATGAAAAGTAAACATTACAGTACCACTACAGTCTCCTTTTGTAGAACATAAGGTATATATAATCATATATATGTGTGATCATTTGTGAACTATGCTATTCCTTTCTTCAGTATTATCTATATCAGCCCTATGGGCACAGAGCAAAAAAACCAAAACAGAAAAATTCTTAGTGACACAGAACAGCAAAATACATTTCAAGGGAAATAATGGGAGATTCTCAGAAAGGAATAAAGTGTTTTCCTCATAGTGAAACAAATGCCTATCTGAAAATGATCTACTCTCATCTGGTTGGAAACAACATACAGCTGTCCCCATGTAACCACAGATTACTCATTTCCACCAAATTCCGAGGAAGCCTCCCAGACCTTGAACCAGTGTCTGACAGCTGTGATGGAATGGATGAGGGCTACCAGGTTGAAGCTTAATCCAGACAAGACAGAGGTCTTCCTGGTCAATGGCAATCTGTGCTCGATGGGGTTACACTCCCCCTGAAGACGCAGGTCTGTAGCTTGGGGGTCCTCCTGGACTCAGTGCTGTCACTTGATGCTCAGGTGTCAGCGGTGGCCCCAGAAATGAACAGTCTTAGACTTGTTCCTAATATTATTGTTGCCTGCTAGCACTTAATTCCCGGGCCCCCTAAAATTTTTGAGCTTGCACTAATCTCGGCCTGGCCTTTTAAATTGCCTTGAATAGGCAGGATTACTTTAAATATATGTGTGTTATGGCGACAATTTTTATGCTTGTCTTGTTTTGTTAATCTTATGGTTATCTTGTTTTACTCTGTATGTATTGTGATGTTACCTGAAAACCACTCTGAGACCTCTCGGGGAGATAGAGCGGTAAATAAATAAAGATTATTATTATTATTAATCTTTATTTATATACCACTCTATCTCCCCCGAGGGGACTCAGAGTGGTTTCCAGGTAACATCACAATACATACAGAATAATTATTATGTAATGTAAACATACATTAATAATTATTATTATTATGTCTGTCTCCCACCAGAATCCACAACTGTTTCAATACATTGCGATGTTTTGGTGTTAAATAAATACAGTAATTAACTGCATAATGTTAGTGTGTATTAAACTGCTTTTTCTATCAATTTGTTGTAAAACATGATGTTTTGGTGCTTAGTTTGTAAAATCATAATGTAATTTGACGATTAATAGGCTTTTCCTTAATCCCTCTTTATTATTCAACATTTTCGCTTATTCTGCGGGCCCATTTATGTTGGATAAGCAAGACTCTACTGCACAGGTATTCTAAAAGCCAAACAAAACCAAATACAAAATGTGTCTACATTTCAGATAAGGGATACTTATTTGAAATGTAATTATATAATTATGTCATAATTATATAATTATGACATCAAAATTATATAATTGAGCACTATGACAAAGACTTAATGCACTCTTCCCCACGCTTGTGCCCTCATGATTCAATAGACTGCAACGTTCATCTTTCTCAACATGGCAATCCTTGATGTGGATTGTATGATTGGAAGTCTAAAATATCTGCACTAACAGATAGATGTAAGCTTTACTGAGCTCTACCATTTCAGTCATCACCATTCACTTAAAACACCTCCCAATGGACACAGAAGCTAGCTGGAAAATTTTGAGTTTATGGCATTAGAGGTCCCATGCTTATAATCAGTGCCTGGTTTGGACCGGTTGCTTTACCTAATTAAAATCTCAAGTTATCAAGTACTTTCTCCCAAGATACTAAACATTATAATTAAAATTAACGAATTTAGTAGTCATTTGATCACCATCTCCATCTGTGAGGAGGCGGCTTCATATTAAAGGGAGCTCATAGGATCCAGTGGTAGGATATTCAAGAGGCAGACTTAAAAAAAAAAAAAGAAGCTTTGAACGGTTGACACACTTTTTGTCATTACAGGGCCTTTCCAGACAGGCCCTATATCCCATGATCTGATACCAGGTTTTCTGCTTTAAACTGGATTATATGAGTCTGCACTGCCAGATAATTTGTGATAAACAGAGAACCTGGGATCAGGTCCTGGGATGTAGGAACTATCTGGAAGGGCCCACAGTGAAGGCTGTATTGGTTAAAGTTAAATAGATGATTTCCCCCTTTTCCAGCATAGGCCAGATGGATAGCAATATGGTTACCATATGATTTATAATGGCTGTCAAGTAAGTTTCAAAGACACAGCTGTTGGAGACACTGAATTTGCTTCTCAGTTTATTAAAAGTCTGGCTAGAAATGGCACTGTTAAGGTTGTTTTCCCCCCTTCCCACCCAAAATGTTTTATTTAGATATTGCATATATCAACATATATCAACTTCATGCAGTGAATGCACACTGGTGCCAATAGATGGAACTTTCAAATGCTCAGATTTGAACATTTCTCCTGGTTATTAGCCTATGGGGTCCCTCTGGTTTTGGTTTTGTTCCCTGTACTGTTTTGTGCGTGGTGGCCTCTCAGATCCAGGGATTCCTGAATAAAATTGTAATCTATATCCATTTCAATCTGGCTTCAGACCTGGTTATGGGACAGAAACAACTTAGGTTGCCTTGATGGATGCCCTACGCAGGGAACTATATAGACGGTGTGTGTTCCTGGACCACTCGGTTGCTGTTGATACTATCAACCATGGTATCCTTCTGGGATACCTCTCTGAAATGGGAAATGGGATTTGGGGATACTATGATACAGGTATTCTGGTCCTGCCTGGAGGAGCTAATTCAAAAGGATTCAAAGTGGTTCCTGCATAACTCCTTAGTTATTAGCCTGTGCTATCACTTTTGTCCCCTGTACAATTTAACCACTGGAAGAGGGCATCCAGTTTTGTAGTTTGCTATCACCAATATGCAGATGACATACAATTCTTTCTCTCCTTTCCATGTGATTCCAAGGGAACATTCTCAGTACCTAACCAATGCCTGTGGTCAGTAGTGGACTGGATGAGAACAAGCAAACTAAACCTTAGTCCAGACAAGACAGAGATAATCAAAATGAAGATCCAGGAATATTGTTGGAAATAGCAACCTTCTTCAAGCTTCCACTTGTTTCTTGAGGTTGTGGGGGGGGGGCGGCAGCGTGCAGACCACATGATCAGATTTGAGACTGCTCAGAGCTCAGACTCCATTTTTAGAGCACAGACTTCTCAGAATGTAAAGATATTGCTGTTGATTATAAGAAAAATGCACAGAGAAACTACCTGAAAACCTGTCTGTAACTGGACAAATTATGTACCCGTAAGCTG
The DNA here is from genome assembly GCA_030556195.1 of Anolis apletophallus. Lineage (NCBI taxonomy): Eukaryota > Metazoa > Chordata > Lepidosauria > Squamata > Anolidae > Anolis > Anolis apletophallus. The sequence continues at coordinate 78,813,875 of JARBWK010000009.1, forward strand.
AATACATGGTTTTCAGTAAACCAACGTTGCTTTTAATGAATTCTACTTTACTTTTTGTCTCTTGAGAGCATGATATAGAAAGAAGAAATTTTTGGGAGAGATGTATTTTTGGGCAATTGAAGAAAACACTTCTAAAGAACTACTATATTTTGTACAGTGGCATAATTTCTGTTTCTAACAGATCAGAAACAATTAGGTTATCAGTCTAACAACTGGAAACCAAATTGCCTTGCATAAGTACATGTGGTTATATACCACTGAAGAGAAGATTTTATTCAAATGAGGGTTTTTTTGGCTCTTCACTGGAAGATCATACTTTTACTAAAGGTTATGATTTTCAGATGGTTGTGAATGCCATTTTTATCCAAAAGATTATGGAGATTCTGGTTTTCAAAAAAAGGGGGGGGGTTGCTTGTGCTGAAGGGAGTTACACTACCCTTGAAACCTCAGGCTTGCAGCTTGAGTGTTCTGAGCTCAGCTCTGAAACTGGATGTCCAGTTTTTGCAAGGTCCAGCCATGCATTTGTACTGCTAAAACTAGTATGCCAACTGTGCTTAATCTTTGACATATCTGATTTGGCTATGATGATACATGTCTTGATTAAATTCCATTTGGATTACTGCAATGCACTTTATGTAGAAACTGTTCAGAAACTTCAACGGGTTCAAAATGTTTTGGCCCGATTGTGGACAATGGCCAGTTAGGGAGCATATAACTCATTTGATAAATGGCATCATTGGCTATTAATATATTTTTGAACACAAATAAAAGTTCTGGTAATGACCTACAAAGCCCTATATGGCTCCAGACTTGTGTAATTTTCTATTACTTGTGAAAAAAATTGCTTATTATTCTCTTATATTATATTTAATACCTGAATGCTTGCCCAAAAAGCAAGACCCAAAGTAGGAGGAGGAATTTGTAGGGAGTATGTGTGTATGGGGAAATTTTCTGGAATTCTGGAGCTGACCACAGGAATAACCGAATGGCCCAGCTGCCAACAGCCATCATTTTATGAATAAGAATCTATGTCATATGACAGAACTTCAAACGGGAAGTTCAACAGATGGCCACTTGAGTTAAACCACTTTTCTCGTAAGTGCAGACTAAGGTCAAGACCTTTGCATCAACACAATCATATCAAAGGTCAGTTTAGCTTAATCTTAGGGAAAATCATGTTCGTTGCTGAAATCATGGGACCCTGTAGATTTGTTGGACTACTAGTCCCAACAGATATAGTGAGCATCACCATAGTTGAGGAATCCAGGGACATGAAAGATTTCCATGTTTGTAAGGCCATGTGATTCTTACCCATTTAGCCATATGTATAGTCACATGGCTTCAAAACTGTATGGGTGTGGTTTCTTTCTTTCCAAACAGACTCTGCTTTGTTCTACTGGTAGGGTGGTAAGCTTTGCACATCTTAAATTGTTGATATTCCATGAGTAGAAAATTTCTCACTGTGTTAAATAAAATTGGCTGCTCTGAAGATAATAATAATAATAGTAATAGAAGTGGGGGACCACAAGCCTGAAAAAGTTACAGAAAATGAACACGTCAAACTACCCGAGGCAACTGTCTGTTCGACCTTATGGGAATCTTTCCGTCTTGTTCTCCCAGATGACGTGGAGGGGATCCTTGGGACGGTGAGAGCGATTACTTGTTCTCTGGATCCTTGCCCCTCCTGGCAAGTTAAACTGGCCAGGGAGGGGTTGTTGGAATGATTTGTTGTGATAATAAATCCTTCACTGGGTCAGGGGATATTCCCATCCTACCCTAAGTAAGCGGTGGTGAAACCTTTATTAAAGAAGTCCTTCCTTGACCCAACAAATTGCAACAACTACAGACCTATATCCAACCTCCCCTTTTTGGGCAAGGTTCTGGAGTGGGTGGTTGCCCCGCAGCTTCAGGGATTCCTCGATGACACCGATTTTCTGGATCGTTCGCAGTCTGGCTTCAGGCCTGAGCACAGTACTGAGATGGCTTTGGTCGCCTTGGTGGATGACCTCCACAGGGAACTGGACAGGGGTAATGTGACCCTGCTCATTCTCTTGGACATCTCAGCGACTTTCGATACCATCAATCACAGTATCCTTCTGAGGAGACTTGCTGGGATGGGACTCAGGGGCACAGTTTTACTGTGGCTCCAGTCCTTCCTGGAGGGGCGATCCCAGACGGTGAAGCTGGGGGACTCCTGCTCGGACCCCTGGACATTAACCTGTGGGGTCCCGCAAGGATCTATTTTGTTCCCCATGCTATTTAACATCTACATGAAACCAATGGGTGAGGTCATCCATCTACGCAGATGACACCCAACTGCTCTACTCTTTTCTACCAGATTCCAAGGAAGCCCCTCAAATACTGGACCAGTGCCTGGCCGCTGTGATGGTCTGGATGAGGAGGAACAAGCTGAGGATCAGACAGAGGTCCTCCAGGTCAGTCGTTCATCTGACCGGGGTATTGGGTGGCAACCTGTGCTGGACGGGGTTACACTTCCCCTGAAGTTACAGGTCCACAGTTTGGGGGTCCTCCTGGATATAGCGCTGATGCTTGATGCACAGGTGTCAGCGGTGGCCAGGAGGGCCTTTGTACATCTAAAACTTGTGCACCAACTGCAACCATATCTTGTGAAGTCTGACTTGACCATGGTGATCCATTCCTTGGTTACCTCTAGACTGGATTATTGCAATGCACTCTATGTGGGGCTACCCTTGAAGATGGCCCGGAAACTCCAACTTGTCCAACAATCAGCAGCCAGATTAATAACTGGGGCAAGTTACAGGGAGCGGTCAACCCTCCCTGTTTAAAGATCTTCACTGGCTGCCGTTTCATTTTCTAGTCCCAATTCAAACTGCAGATGATCACCTGGAGAGAAATGGCTTGGCCAGACTCACCGGGTCGAGCGTGTTGCGGTGCAGGGTGTCCTCACCGCCATTTTGGTCCAAGGGAGGGGCTTCTTCCCAGAAGCCCTCGGAGTGGCGGGAGAGTTTCCTGCCACCAGTGTCATCTGGCCCAATGGTGGGGCTGGCACCGCCTCTCTTGCCCCATCTGCAGGCCAGCCCTCCCTTTCACCCGGGCAATCTACTTAAGGCTGCCCGAGGCTCCTCAACAGGCACTGGGCCTGTTCCTGTTTTTGTCTATCCCACCCATCCTGCTTGCATTCATTGTTTGTATCTTTACTTTTCATGCTGTGCATTCATTGTTCGTATCTTGTTAACTTTTCTTGCTGTTACTTGTGTTCATTATCACAACTCTGTGTTTGGTGTATTAATCGTCGCAACTCTGTTTGGCGTGTGGCATGGGCCCTGGATCTGGCTGGCTTATCACCCCTTGGTGGAAGGGAGGATAATGCCCTGGCCCTTGAAGTGCTGAGTTTTCGTGGACCGGTGGCACCCAGGCATGCAAGTGTCTTCGGACAACAGCGGGTTGTTCGACCCCGGATCCAGGACCCATGCATGGCTGCCAACCCTGTTATCAATAAATGAGTTGCGGCCAATTTTATTCCAACAAATTGTGTCTGTGTCTTATTGGTTATTAGGCGGGAGGCGTATCACCCATGCACATGCAAACAGAAAGAAATGGGAAGTACTACATAGTTGGGAAGATAAAGAATGAAGAAGGCAAGAAGAATGGGAAATGGATGCAATCCTACATTTAATATATGGTAAATAAAGAATACCTAAGAAATCATAAAACCCTTTCTTATCAAATAAGAGATTTCAACATGCTTATTGACTAGAGTGAAAGGAAAAGTAATACAGAGAACAGAACTGCGTGTGCTGCAAGCAAACCCAGCTTCTTACCCAGCATGAAAATTAGAACATCCCCCCTTTTGCACACACACACACAGAGATGCAGATACAGATATGCTGTAGGGTTGCGAGTGAAAGTCAATTTCCTTTCATCTGCTTCAGTGATGCAGACAGACTCTAAGGGGATGTATCAATTAATAAAATATTGGAATTGCTAATACTGTGCTCCATATATCTCTGGTTACAGCAAAAGGAAGAGGATGCTGAAAGCATCAGAGAACTACTGTGTTAGCTTCTCTTGCTAAGCAGTGGAAATGTCTGCAGAGTGGAGCAGATGTAGAGATGTTGTTTGCAGTGAATATGGCCTGTAGGGATGTGTGAGCTATATACCCAGATTGTGCACTGTGTGACTTTGGTTGCTGGCTATGTTGAATTTTCAGAAATATGGCTGAGCATTTTTAGATCTGCTGATTCCTCCTCTCAGTGCCTTTGGAAAAAGCCGATGCTTGTATTTCTTGAAGGAGAAAGAAAATGAAGAGCGTGGCATGGAAGTAAATGGTAACACAATAAACTGTCCCTTGCTCTCCTGTACGCTGCTGTTTTTATGTTTTATGATCTATGCCTTTAGCAGCTAGTGGCCTTCATGTCAAGGTGGTTTTTCACTTTCAAAAAGGCCCTGTGTTCCCAACCTCAGGAAATGTGAAAGGATGACTATACTTAGAATTATCTGCCAGAGAGTTCTAGTGCCCCACCAAACTACAAATGCCAGGTTTCCAAAGGAAGTAGACATGGCAGTTAAAGTGGAATCATATTTATTTATTTATTATTTACAGTATTTATATTCCGCCCTTCTCACCCTGCAGGGGACTCAGGGTGGATTACAATGTACATATACATAGGAAACATTCAATGCCATAGACACACAACATATATAGACAGACACACAGAGGCAATTTAACATTCCAGCTTTTCATGAGGGTATTCTGGCCACCAGGGGAGCTGTCGCTTCAGCATCCATTTGTGACATTGATGAAGTACATTCTCATTCTTTGCATGTTTACTGGAGGTTTTTATGGCGTCGTATATTAGCCTCCCCACATAAGCGGTACCTAAATTTCCTCACTCCGACCCGGGCTGGCTTCGAACTCATGACCATTAGGTCAGTAATTATCTTAATGGAGCTGACTCCCAGCCAGCTGCACCACAGTCTCAGTGCTTTATGTGCATCATAATGCTTTATGAGCTTTATGAGTGTGTGGTGTTAAAAGAGCCCCTGCAATAGGGTTCTATTTGCTCCTTTACCTCAAGCAGAAAAGTGCCTTGAACCAAGACTGGTTGGGAGAGAACTACCTGTCTCATGTATTTTTCACCCTACTTGGTTCAGGTTTATTTTCAATGTCATGCTGGCCATTTTCATCATGTCTCATTTTCTATCCTGATTGATGTCTGCTGTTTTCTAACATTTCCATTGTACAGCAGTGGCCCAGTCTGCCTGTCAGTACTCACTTGTCCAATTGTAAATGCTCAGGAAGGAGGAGATGTCCTTTTGTTACATGTGTGCGCATTTCCCATTGTCATGTTGCCCTGACCCATGACTGCAACAGCGTCTGCTTGATCCTAATCAAGGCTCCAGGCAATGTGTGGCACAGGTACAGTATGTGGCAGACTTTGCCTGGCTCCTCGCATGCTTGGCTTGGGCTTTGTGATTAAAAAAGACAAAGTGTGCCTTAAATCCCAACAATTGAGGGACTTTTGTCAAAGGCACAGACAAGTGGTTCAACAAAAACTTCTGTCTGAAATCAAATAGATGAAACAACTAAACAGGAGAAGAATTTTTCCAGTGCCATTTAATTCCAGAGCCTGAAGAGATCTTCCTTACAGTTATTAAAAGTCTGATTTCAACTGACATAAAATAAATTAGTTGAACTACCATGATAAAAACAAGTCAACATTCATGAAGTCCTTAGCCATTTGCTTCCATGGGTGTCCTGTGTCTGTTAGCCTCTTCAGTATTATCTGGTAGTTTCCATGTCAGTTTGACAGTGAATCTACTCTGGGTTTTATTTTCAACTTTGAAAGAGTTATCCATGACTCTGAATCCTATCCCCCAAATAGGGCAACGTTGTAGCTATAAAATTTGAATTAAAACCTAGACTGGATGCACCACCTCATTGATTTGGGACCCAACAGTTGCCAATGTGGCTCCCTGTGTTGGACACACCTAGACTGAACTATTTACGCACTTTTTATCAGTTTTTACAACTGATACGATTCCCTCTGCCCAAAAATGAATGTCTCCTTTGCTCCTCAACACCCAAGACAAAGGTCCCTGTGACAAACTCGACCACATTATCATGAGCTTAGGTTTCAACAACCAACAGAAGAATCAGCCAAAGTCAAGTGTCTGGTATCAGAAAAGCCCAAATACGGGAGTCCTTGAAAATCAAGCCAAAAAAACAAGCAGTACAAACCACAAACAAATAGGGGTGATCCAATGCCAAGTTCCACAGTCCAAATTGCCAAAGTCAAGCCAGTGAAGCAACAGAGTCAAGTCAGGATCAAATGACAGCCAAGGTCACAATTCAGGGTCAGAAATGCCAGTAGTCCGAAAAACAGCAGAGTCAGGTTTCAAGACAAGAAACCACCCACAATAGCCATGGTCACAGTCCAGAGTCAAAAATGCTGGTAGTCAGAAGAGCGCCAGAGTCAGGATTCAAAACCAGGGTAACAATAAAGCCAAGGTCAGAATCCTGAGGTCAGAAATATCTTTTGTCAGAGTCCAAGTCAAAAGCCAGGGTTTTTTTGAAAGCAAACTAAGGGGCAGCAGAGCCAGGTTCTAGAGCAAAAAGGCAATATCATCTGCCACCCAGAGCCACTACACTGAGGGCTTTGTATCTTGAGGTCTCGGCTGGTACTTGTTTCATTATCCTTCACAGCTAATTTCTGAGACCTGTGATATCTTCCCCATTCCAGAGGCGGTGGTATGGTTAACCCTTCACTAACTTGCTCCAAATGCTGGGGAGTGTCTCCTGCTAAAGTGGCTGAGCTGGTCCACGCAGCACTGGGAGCTGCTGACTATGGCAGTCTCCAGGCGTAATCCAACTGATTTCTGTGGGCCAGATAGCTTTTGCCCCATTTTGGTTGATGCATCAGCTGCACCCTTTCCAAGGTTGACAGATCTGTCCACACCGGTTCTTGCCTTATTAATCTCCGATTAGATTAATCTGATATGCTTTAAGTGGGGCTGCTCTTGAAAATTGTTCAGAAGCTACAGCTAGAACAAAATATGACTGTCAGATCATAGAACTATTTCTGAAGAAGAGTTTGAAGTTGTTGTTGTTTAATTAAATATTTATGTTTAAACAATGTTTGTGTTGATTGTGCATTGCTTTGGTTCCCAGAAGAATCAAGAGCGGCTGGAGTGGCCGCGGTACCGTGGTGGAGCCCGTGGGAGACATTGGGGCGCCGGGCTCTCCCGGTCCCGATGGAGAGGGCGTGGGCCGGTGAGACCAACATGGCGCTGAGCCCGGTCGGCTCGGCGTCCTTAGCCCCGCCTCCCATGCCTACCCCGAGGGCTTCGACCGCACCCTCGCTGCCGCCACGCCGGAGCAGCCGCCAGTGCCGGACTGCGAGGTCCCCGGGGAGCGGCCCCGGCGTTGAGCCGGCCAGCTATCAGTGATCCCCATGGCTGAGACCGGCCTACAGTCTGCCCCGCCACCTGCAGATGGCTGGAAGTGGGACTACAGACCAGTCCAAGGGGAAGCCAGACTTGGGGTGACCAGCTCAGGGAATAATGCAGGGAGGTTGCGCTCACGGTTGGGGGATCCTAACCCTGAAGGCGCCTTGCAGGAGAAGCCACAGCGCCGCCGGAGGGGACGGCGCCAGAGGCTGAGGAGGAGTAGACCTCCCCCCCCGGTTCTCCCAGGGACCATCAACATGGGTCGAAACCCCGGACCCTCCATATGTCCCACCAACCACCTGGGTAAGAGGGGACCCGCCCCACACGAGCCCAGATCCCAGAGGTCGTTTTGACCCAGAATTTTCTGGAACTCGAATACCAAGTGGTGCGAACCCCCCTGGACTGGCCCGAAATTGGTGAAGGACACTCTATCAGCACGTCTGACTCCCCCAGTTAGACCTCTGGACAAAGGAAGCCTGGCCACCCACCACCTCTGTGGCCAACCGCGAGTGATCTCCTCGAGACCCCTCTTGCTTCCTTCTTTCGACGGCAAAAGGTGGAGCCGTCCATCCTGAGCTCCCCCTCTGCTTTGCTTTGACCTCTATTTCTGTTCTCTCCTCTCTAAACCTCTCTTTCCAATGTTGTCTGTCTGGTTATTCAATGTACTGTTATCCAGACTTTGAATGATCCAGCCCTTAGTGGCGGTGATAGAAGTTTGAATAAATAAATAAATAAATAATGGATATGGGATTGTACTGTATTCAGATATGACATCCTGTTCATGGAATTCCCTCTCTAAAGGTACTGAATTACCACTTTTTTCTTTGGTATTGCTTACGTGCTAGTGATCTAGTCTTTTTGTATATAATAGTGTTTTAGATATGAGTGAGCCATATGTATTTCATTAAGAGCCTTCTTTCTCCCCTATCCATCATTCAAATGCTATATCATTCTAAATTCCAAACTCTGAAGATAGATTGTTTTGCAAGTATTCTGATTTTTTTACATTTGTCTTCATCGTCCAATACATTAGAAAGGGGCAGAGTATATAATACACACACACACACACACACAATCAAATTATTACCGCCACTTTCCAAAAGTAAATGGTTGCTGTTACTATTGCAATTAATAAATAATACTTTCTCATTGTTCAAGAGCAACTAGAAAAGTTTGCTTTGGATTCATTCAATTTAGAATGCTACAAACGCCTGGTCTTTTGTATAAAACACAGTAGCTAAGCATGTACCAGAGCCCCCCGGTGGTGCAGTGGGTTTGCAGTTTGACCACATGACCTTGGTGGTGTCTATGGGCATCGCCAGCTCTTCAGCTTAGAAATGGAGATGAGCACCAACCTCCAGAGTTGGACATGACTGGACTTAATGTAAGGGGAAAACCTTAACCTTTACCTAAGCATGTACCACATTAGAGAAGTCAGACTTGACCACGGTGGTCCACGCTCTGGTTACATCCCGTATAGACTACTGCAACGCTCTCTACATGGGGTTGCCTATGAAGACTGCCCGAAAGCTGCAATTATTCCAGCGTGCAGCAGCCAGACTACTAACGGGAGCGGAGTACAGAGAGCGCACAACTCCCCTGTTGCGCCAGCTCCACTGGCTGCCAATTAGCTTCCGAGCACAATTCAAAGTGCTGGTGTCGACCTACAAAACCCTGTATGGTTCCGGCCCAGTTCACCTGTCCAAACGTATTCTCACCTATGAACCGTCAAGAGTGCTAAGATTGTCTGGAGAGGCCCTGCTCTCGGTCCCACCACCATCGCAGGCGCGTCTAGTGGGGACGAGGGACAGGGCCTTTTCTGTAGTGGCCCCCCGGCTGTGGAATTCCCTCCCAAATGAAATTAGATCCGCCCCCTCCCTCCTGACTTTTAGGAAGTGGGTGAAAACGTGGCTGTGCAATAAGGCCTTCGCAGGCCACTTGTTACAGACCGAATATATGGATTAAGTTGGACTTGATTTTACTTTGGCGAAAGGCTTTTTAAATGTATTTATTGTATTGTATTTGATAATTTTAATGTAAATTTATGATGTTTTTAGATTTTAAATGTTAGCATTGAATAATTGCTGTTTGCCAGTCTGAGTCCCTCTTCGGAGGTGAGAAGGCCGGGGTATAAATGTTTTAATAAAATAATAAATAATAAATAGTTATAATGTTAGCTTAGTTGTTGCCAGAAATGAATTAATTATGATTAACTTGGAATGAATAACATGCTACTTCCAAGTTCAGTTAAGGAAATGCTTTGTGACTTTGCCATTATATGTAGAAGGAAACATTTCATCCAACAATCCAAACAGGAAGCCAGCTCTCTGAACCAACAAGGTTGCTCGGTATGACCACTTCAATCTCTTCTGCTTGGATAGTTAAAAATAGAGAAAGTTCCTAATGCCTCAAAATTTAATAATTAGGAACCATATTCTATATTCCTCTTGAGTACCATTTTACATCTAGATGTTATTTCACAGAAACTCTTAGGCTTTTGTTTGTTTGTGGAATGTATCAATGATATACAAAGTGAAATTAACTAAACAGTTTGAAAACCTATTTAAAATCATTCACACCCTGGGTGGATGATCTCTTGTCCTTCACTCCAATTATGAGGTAACCCTTACCATGCTTTAATGAGTGTTTAATTAACTCCAGTCTGAACCTTTGGCTTTCATATTGAAATAGCTGAACAGTATCTAGCAAGAAGATACAAAGGTTGGCCATTTGGCTGCCAGGAAGTCTTGGCACAAAAGGGGACAATTCATCTTCACGGCAGACCTACATTATTCATTACCCCAAGGTTGGATGCATACTCTCAGCTTGATAAACACAACATATATTGTAATGCCCGATTCTTTGTTTAGTATGAAGCCAGTGCTGGATTTAGGACAAATGAAGTCATGTGCTAGTTAGGTTATGAGGCCCCTTACTTGGGCCCTGAAGGAGAGAGGCCCAGGAGGCCTACACTGCCTACTTTGTGGCACACTCCCATAGACTCTCAACTCTATCATAACGTCTGGAATCATTCTGAACCAGACCGCCTTCACATTTAGAATTGCTCCACATAAGCAAAATCCATCGTAATTTTTTTTGGGGCAGGAAGATGAGCACCCTGATCAACAGGACCCTGTGCTTAAGCAGAAGCACATCTAAGCACAATGGTAAATTTGGCACTGTATGAAGTACTAAACTAGCTTCTTATGCCTTGCTTCCATGATTTTATTTATTTCATGTCAAAAGCATTGAATAGACAAGTATAAAACCAATAAAATAGAGGAAGCACAAGCGGCTAAATAATTTTAGACAAAAAATGAGCAACAGTGACCACATTGTCTTTAGCTTTAAATTATTCTTCCTCTGTGCATGAGGACAAGCATACAGGTGGGCAAGCATACAGGTGCAGAGTTGTTTGTTCTGCTCCACAGTTGCACAAGGTGAAGGATTCTTCCAGGTTGCCTTTTGATCTGCCCACTCCACTTCTGAGTCTGTTCAGGGGCTTCCAAGTTGCCCATTCTTGGTTTGCCCCTGGACGCAGACCCTCGTGAGGAACATCCAACTGGGATTTCCCAGTTTAGCTGCCCAGAGGAATACTCTTGCTGTCTCTGGAGGAACATTAAGAGGAGTGGTTGTTCTCATGAAGTCTTTCCTTGATTTGAGTCTACTGGGAGGAGGCTGATAGCTATGCAGAGGATGGCTTTCACAGTGTTCAACCTTATTTCTCTCCCAGTTGTGTGTGCAAGGGTGATACACCTCGCGCCAAGAACAATAACACATACACAAGTGGTTGGATGAAAATGGCCACAACTCATTTATTGAAAACAGGAACAAAGGGTTGGCGGCTACGCATGGCCCCTGGATTAGTGTCGTACAGCTCCCACAAATGTTCAAAGGCGTTTGCAAGCCTGGGGTGTATGCGGCCCAATGCCTGTCCACAGGAACTCAGCACCCCAGGGGGGCAGGGCGTTATCCCCCCTTACAACCAGCCTGATCCAGGGGCCATGCCACGCGCAAAACACGGAGTTGTGACAAAGAACATAATAACGCATAACCATGAACAATGCAACAAAGACATGAAGAATGAACAAATTGGACACCAACAAGCAATGCAATAAGTAGGGAGGGTGGGAAGAAAAACAGAGATGGCCCCACATGCAGCCTGGGCAGCCCCGGGCAGCCTTAAATTGGCCGGCCGGCGTTGGTGGCGGGAAACTTTCCCGCCACCCCAGGGGCTTCTGGGAAGAAGAAGCCTCTTCTCTTTTCCCAAGATGGCGGTGAGGGCAACCCCACCTTGCAACCTGCTCGGCCGGTAAGTCGGCCAAGCCTATTAGCAGCAACTTCCTGTCGCACATTGAGGGAGGTGGGCAATGCCAGATAGCTTTTTTTGTCATATACGGCACATCTGCAGAGGTGGCAACAAATACAGCAATCCACAAATAATCAAATTTTTCAAAAATTTATTAATAATGAATGATGGGGGTTATAGAGGGAAGGAAGTACTCATGAAGATTTTCTTTTAGTCTGTGATTGTTGTCTTTATGTACTTGTTGTAAGAATGATTTGTTTGTTAAGATTTCTTTTAACTATTTGAAACTAATAAAATATTTGAACCATGACAAATAAGCAAATCTTCAAATGCTTAGCCTGCAAATCTTGAGGTTTGAGCAGGGAATTCCATTTGTTTCTCGAACTCTAGGACTCAGCAGACTCAACCAGTCTAGCCAAGGGTGAAGGGTGTGAGACCAATAGTTCATCAATACCTGGAGGGCTAAAGTTCCCTATTCCTGTGTTAGGACAGATGTATGCTTCAGCTAATATTGAACCACATTTGGGGGGAATGGCCGCTAGCTTATAGAACAATGGTTCCAAAACTTTGGTCCTCCAGATGTTTTGGATTTTAACTCCCAGAAATCCCAGCCAGTTTACCAGCTGTTAGGATTTGTGGGAGCTGAAGTCCATAACACCTGGAGGACCAAAGGTTGGGAACCACTGTTCTCACCCCTGTCCAAGGGTGATAATGATAATGACAAATTAAATGAGGCACTGGATTGAAAGGACAATACGCCTTGGAGCCAGATCACTGTGCAGAGGGTCCAATGGGATTTTGGGATTGTGTTTCCACAAAACACAACCACATCCCACCCTCTAGCTACATAGAAATTCAAGGCCTCTTCCATCTCTGAAAACATCAATGGGCACAGTTCAAAATTCCTGGTGAAAATGGCACTGTTGCCTTTGGGATTCAAATAACATTATCCCAGCTTGACAACAACAGATGTGATATGGAAGAAAGTTCAGAAACTGAAAGGAAGGAAAAAAGAAAAGATTAGAAGAATTGCTCCTGAAAACTATTTCTGTAATGGAGACTGGTCCAGGCCACAAACATTGTGCTTTCATTGGATTGTAATTTTATCCAAGCGATGTAGTGTGAGTGGCTGCATGTACATTTTCCCACCCGTTTTAATGCAAAGAGGGCATTAGTGACAGGCTTTTTCAGTGCTTCCTCTTTGTTAGTTTATGTATCACCTAAGCCTAGAAGGGTAACCTAATAACCCAAGAGGTCTGTAATTGGACTCCAGCTTATTGTCTGGACTGAGTTGGGCACAGCACGCATTCTTCTGTCTGGGCGCGTTGTGCTCAAATGAAGTACTCTCGGCAGACAACGTTCTCTTTATACTTAAATTCAGCAGAGTTAATTTTTCAAGTTATTATAATATTTAATACAGAACCTTGGCAACATCTCTAAAGCAACTTTTTCTTTAGTTTTTTAAATATGTGTTTGTTAGTTTTGGAAAAAAAGTTCCCTGAAAATTGTTGAACTACTCTTCCTGCTTGTAATGTATGAAACTGTCCTTGTTCTTTCCATGTTATATAATAATAATAACAACAATAACAATAACAATAATTTATTTATATCCCACTTTTCTCCCTAACGCAGGGGTGCTCACACTTTTTCAGCATGCGAGCTACAAATAAAACAACCAAGTCAAAAAGATCTACCTATCCACTACAAAAATGTGAAACATATAACACAATATCTGCTTTGAACTGGGTTTTCTGAGTCCACACTGCCATATAATATGATTCAAAGCAGATCACATGGGATTTTATTCAACTGTGTGGAAAGGATCTCAGATAACCCAGGGCCGGCAGCACTTGTGGGGCGTTGGGAGCCTGCGGGGCGGGACTGAGCCTTCCTCCCGCCCTGCCTGCGATCTACCAGGACGCCCTACGTGATCTACCAGTAGATTGCGACCTACCTAATGAGCACCCCTGCCCTAATGGGACCCAAAGCAGCTCACAGTATAATACAATACAAATCAAAGCACATTTAACAGAAAATACAATATAAAATTCCCTGGTACTGTTATATTATAAGTTATCAGTGACTTCAGACTATGGCTACTTAACTGTGAGGTGACAGTGCAGTAGCAGGAAATGGTGGTGATGGTAGAGCGGTTCTGCTGCACCAACCTTTTAAGGTCAATGCTGGACAGTGGGAAGGAAGGCCAAGTAGAGCACAGCTCAGGGAAGCCACCAATCGAGTTGCAGTGCTTGTTGCTCTCACCGGTGGCCGGGTCTATGTGAAACCATAGGCACCCCAAAGGAACCTGGCGCTCAGTAGAACGCTAGTCAGCCTGGAGCAGTTAAAGATGGCAGGAGGGTTTCTAAGCTTGACTCTGATATCTGATTCTAGTTCCAAATTTTCTGTTAAAGATGTAATGCCAAAGAACATGTATACTTTATTAAATGGAGTATATACCTGTGTGTGTACATACTGTGAAACCCCATGTTGTCACTATGCATGACAGAAATGCAAACACAGTGTAGAAAATCTAAAAATGAACATCAGGAGGAGGAAGAGAACTAATTTTGGCTAATTTCAGTCACATTTTCAATTCGGTTTGCTCAGGGCACAAAAAAATGGCTATAGCTTCAATTAATGCAGGGCATGTCATCAAATTGCTCAGGTATGTCCATTTAATGTGATGAATGTTTTCCTCACATGAAAGCTTGGGAAATTTAACTTCTGGTTTTCATATGGAGTGGCAAACAGGTCTTTTGATGATGATGATAGCTGCTGCAAGAAGATCGTGCAGATGGACTACAAGCAGAAGCACAACACAGTTGCTCAGATGATCCATTGGAACTTGTGCCACAAATACCATCTGCCTGCGACAAAGAACTGGTGGGATTACAAGCCTGAAAAAGTTATGGAAAATGAACACGTCAAATTATTCTGGGACTTCCGAATTCAGACTGACAGAGTTTTGCAGCATAATACTCATGACCTCACAATCATGGGGGGAAAACAACAAGTATGGATCATCAATGTTGCAATCCCAGGAGACAGCAGGATTGACAAGAAGCAACTGGAAAAGTTTATACTATATCATAAGAACATAAGAACATAAGAAGAGCCATGCTGAATCGGACCTCAGCCCATCTAGTCCAGCATTCTGTATCACACAGTGGCCCACCAGTTGTACACGGGGATCTCGAGCAGAAGGGAGGGCAAAACCCTGACCTGCTCCCGACCCCCCACAACCAGTACCCAGGGAAATCCTGCCTACCTCAACCAACCCCGCCCCTCCCCCCCGGATATAAGGATTTAAAGATCGAACTGCAAAGACTCTGGCACAAGCCAGTAAAGGTGGTCCCAGTGGTGATCGGCACACTGGGTGCAGTGCCTAAAGACCTCGGCCTGCACTTAAACAGAATTGGCACTGACCAAATTACCATCTGTCAGCTTCAAAAGGCCACCCTACTTAGATCTGCATGCATTATTCCCCAATACTTCACACAGTCCTAGACACTTGGGAAGTGTCCAACATGTGATCAAATACAAAAGCCAGCATAGTGATCTTGTTTGCTGTGTACTAATCTTGTTATGTATCCAACAACAACAACAATAATATTATTGTCCCCATCTCCCCAAGGGGACTCATGGTGGTTGATTCTTCCAACAAACAGATCCTTAGTTGTTGTTTATTAAAATCGCATCATGAAGACTTTCTTATTAAAAAGACAAGGAATAATCAGTGCTGGAGATTTCTTATGTATGTCCTTGTCATTCACAGTTGGAGTAAAGGCACATGATTGATATATTCTGTCAGTGCTAAAAGTCAGAGAGCAGAGCTGTGCTGAAATGCGTATCTAATATGATTAGGCACACACCCTCCACAGGCTGTTCTCTAAATGTAATTGTTGTGATGCTGCTCATGCATTTTCACAAGATTGTGTGGTGATACTGTTTGCATACCTTCAGTATTATTTCACAGAACAAACAGGGAGGCTTACCATCAAAACAGCCATTCTACTTTCACTCTGTCTGATAAAGAGGAAGAAATCTGTACAAAGGGGATGTACCAGATTTGAACAGAAAATGCTACAGAGGAGGCAGTTAGAACTGGTCACCCATAAAAGAAGAATATCCCCAATGTGAATCAAGAAACATTTACACACATGGATCATACAGATAATGGGGGCCCATTCAGGGTAGCATTTCTAATAAACATCTCTCTCTCGGCATTACTAGCGAAGATTCAGGAAGGACTCATCCCACGCTTTTTACAAGCGTTGATGACTAAAAAGGCCAATCTGAGATAGGCAAGTTCGGTTGCAGAAAGCGCAGCAGAAAGTCTCAAAGGAAGGCGAAAGACGGGGGGGAAAGCCCTGGGGGAGAGAGGGGGCAGGGTGAAACCCATGAAAAAAACCCAAAGGGAATGGAAAGATGATAGCCTGGCAAAACTGATTTTGGGGCTTTGCCTCAGTGGCGGGTTTGACAAATCCAACCCCTTTTGTGAAGCCTTCCGACCCTCACTTAAAATGCCTTTTGGGGTAAACGGACAAAAAACCTTGTCTCTTTAGGTTTTGAAGGATTGGGGGCTTCCCAAAAAAGGTGAATCTGAAAGGATTTAGAGGCACAAAATTTCTCAAGCCCCCACTGGGGGGGATGTGGAAGTATCTTCTGTTGGGGGGGGCTGGAAGGAAAGGAATTTTGCTTCAAAGGGTGAATTAAAAAAAGTTGCGCGCAAAGCAAAAAGGATGGGAAAACGCTGCAGGGGCTTTAAAAGGGGGTGGGCTGTCCCGCAAAAAGTGCTCACTGGACTAGATTTTTTAGAGTCTTAGTCCCGAGGCCCCCAAAGGCTTAAAAATTAACAAAAAACCAAACAAAAACGAAAGGTAAAAAAAAATGCCTCTTTTCTGAGGTCTGCTATAGGCCCTTGGAAAAATCAGGGGTGAAAGAAAGAATTGAAAAAAGGTTGGTGCAAAAAAACAAAAACCTTTTACTCCAAAAATTTGTAAGGTCAGGGCACCTAATCCTAGGGAAAAAACCCGGGGTAAAAGTAAAGGAAATAAAATTTTAAAGGGGGTTGGGGGACATCCTAAAAAGCGCCCGGAAAGAAGGGCCTTTTGCTTAAGTTTTCGGAAGGCTTTGGGAAAATGGAATTTTTCAAGAATCCTTTTTCCTTTTTTTTCTACATTTTCCCCTTGCCCGTTGTCTAGGGCAAAAACCTTCCCTTTCCCATTTTCCCTAAGCCCCCACCCTTCCCTTTCCAGGAAATTTTTTTCTATCAGGTTTAACCAACTTTCAAATTTTTTAAAAAAAAAAAAAATTTTAAATGGAGGTGTTAACCCCAATTTTGAGCAATCGGATTTGTTCCCTATCAGGGTGATTTTAATCATTTCTGGCTGTGGATTATTTTCCCACACTAAAAAAAACTTATGGTTTTAGCATGAGTAAATGGAACCCCCTGGGGTTTCCAGAAAGCCCCTTCCCGGTGGGAACCCTGATCCCGGGGGGTGGCCCTTGGGGCCCCCTTTTCCAAAAATGCTGTAATCCCCCCAATTTTCTCCTTTCCAAGAGCTTCCCCCATTTTCTTGGTTGTTGGAAGTGGTTGGAAGTGGCCTTGGCATGGCCCCGGCAAAAGGGGGACCCTGAGAAATATTTACCCATCCGGTTTAGAAGGGTTTTTCAAATTTTGTTTACCATCTTACTGAATAAGGGCTTTTACCCTTTAATTACCCAAACATTTCTTTAATCATAAAACCTTTGAAACCGAGATTTCTGCCAGCCTTTTCTTTTCTGATAAATTTTTTAAAACCCCTTTTCCTTGGATTTTTCTCTGGAGTTTTTGTTTTGGGGGGTTTAAAATTTAAAAAGCGGGGACAAAGCCTGCCTCCTCTAAAAAGGAAAAAATGGTTGGGGGGTGCCTGTGAGGGCTCTTCCTTGCCAGGGGGGAGCTCCTGACCTTTGGTTGGTTTCCATCAAACCAGTCGGTTTTCCAGGAGAATCTCTGGATTCTCAAGGCTGGAACTGTTTTTTGGTTTCCGAGGGTGGGAGGGAACGGGGTGGCCCCCCCAAATTTGCTTGCAGGGATTATGGAGTTCTCCCACAGCCTTTGAAGGGGCTGTGAATTTGGGTTCTCGTCCCACCCTCTTAGGGGAGGCTTAAGGTTGGAGATTTAGGGTTTAAAAACTCAAGGGGGGCGTGGTCCCCTTTTCTTCTTGCCCCTGGGCTCCCCTCCCCCAGTGCAGGGGGGGAACCCCGAAGTTTTCTGGCGGGACACAAGGGCACGAGGGCCACTGTTGGATGCCGGGGTCACCAGGGGGTTCAGGCTATTTTTGTGGATTTTGTTTGTCTGAATTCTCTTCTTTCAGGATATTTCTGCCACTTTTCAACCAAGGAGGGCTATGCATGATGACCTAATGTGATGAGCTCAGTGCCTCTCCATGCTTGAAAAGAGGCTGAAGTGTCCTATGATGGGGAAATTTCTCAATGGGATAAGGTGGTTAGAGCTTTGTTTTAGCCATAACTTCATGTCCTATGAGTACAACTGTTCCAATTTGGCAGAAATTGTCCTAATTAATCCTAGGTCCTCTCAACTTTCCATCAGCTTTGAAAATGCCCCAAGTTCTTTCTCTTCATCCCATTTTTTGTCGCCTCAATTTATTTCAATTGGTGAAATAGCTGTATTTGCAACTAATGGATTTAAAATATTTGTAATGGTACACAACTGTCCATAATAGCAGCTATCTTTTACTCTCAGCAATTTTCTTCAGGTCATTCCCCCCATAAAGAAAATCCGAGGGATAGTGGTCGGGGATGAATCTCAACTATGTGATGTCAAATCAATGGAGGACTCCTGAGTAAAATGGACAGACGGAAAAGTGTGTGATGAAGGTAGGAAAGTCATTCTTTTCATTTCAAAATGGAGTATGCCTAAACTGAATGGTAAACCTATTCTCCCAAACACTTCACCTGTTCAGTGGGATGCAGTCTAAAGTTTCAGAAGTATTATTCATATTGCAGGTTTGCTGAGGAATACAGTCAAAACAGCCAACCCGCAGCATGGAATGTATTTTGTTACCAAATTCTTATTAAAAAGAGAACTTGGTTTTGCAGTTCTCTTTCTCGGCCCCTCCACTCTTTCTAATGAGGCCTATCGTACGAAGACGAGATGTCATCTTGCTAAATAAGCAGAAACGAATGTGGTTTCTGCAGTACAGAAAACAGCCCTTCCACCTCATGAATAATGCATCCATTTACAGAAAGATGAGACCTCATTCCCTTTGTGTATAATGTTAACAGCTTTCATTTGAAAGGCTCTTCATGAAACCAGTGAAAATCTGCTTTATTCTGCAACCAAGGATTTTGCTAGTAATCAGTTCCTTTTAAAGGCTTTTGTTTAGCAACCATGCGTAGACAGAGACTGATAACACATATTCATCATCTAAAGCGGCTCAACTTGATTAATAATTTCATAGAAACATTTAAGAGAAAATAGCATGAAAGCTTGTTGAACAGGAATTTTAAAAGCATGTAAAAAAAGCAATAGGTTTTGATACTAGTACAGTTTTTTTAATGTCACGAGCGACTTGAGAAACTGCAAGTTGCTTCTGGTGTAAAAGAATTGGCCATCTGCAAGGACGTTGCTTGATGTTTTATCATCCTTGTGGGAGGCTTCTCTCATGTCTCCGCATGTGGAGCTGGAGCTGACAGAAGAAGCTCAACCTGCTTTCCCTGGATTCAAACCGCTGACCTGTCAGTCAACAGTCCTGTTGGCACAAGGGTTTAACCCATTGCGCCACCGGGGACTCCTGTTACTATTACAGTGGGACCTTGGTATCAGTTGCGGTTTGGCTCCAGGACCCCTTGTGGATACTAAAATCAGTGGATGCTCAAGTCCTGTTAAATATAATGGCTGGTGTTCCTTATATAAAATGGGAATTTATGAAATGCCAGAAGGCATCAAAGATGCTCCCTTACCCAAAGCAACCACTGCTGTGTGGTCTTCAGTTCAAATTATTTTGCTTTGATCGCTGTTATAATCCTGCATCTTGGATTTGAATCTTTGGATCTCATCAGATGAGGTGAATTTGGCATCCTAGGATGTTTTCATCCTGTCTAATGGACAGAGTTCCACACTGGACATCGCACAACATTGTATGGCATCCGATGGAGGCCCTGGTATCAACCGGATGTCACCCAACTGTGTTGCAGTGGCTCCAATAGAGCCAGCACAGGGCCTCACCAAGAGAACACTTTCCCCATGTGATGGAAAAAGTGTTGCGGAGAGGTAGCTGTGTGCTGTGTGCAACATATTTGCCCTGCTGTCCCTCTCTTTCCTCCTGGATGAGGCCCTAAATCTGAGATTCAGTTTTTGTCAAGATTGGTAAAGGCACCAAATCTGAGTCAGTACTTTATTAGTATATGATTTGGCCCCCGGGCCAGACGTTTCCTATCCATGCTGTAGACATTACTTGCACATAGCAATAGTGAAGCTCTGAAAATGGTCACAAGCTGCTACCAACTAGATGAGCTAGACATTTGCACCTAGCCTCTACCTCTCTTTTTTTAATTTTGAGTCTTCCTTTCTAGATTCTAAACCGCAAAGCATGAGCCATCTTATTGATTTGTTGTAATCTGTTTTGACAGAAGAGTAAGGTTAACCATGTTGTCAATTTGGATGCAATTTTGTTCTTCCTGCATTCTGTCTGAAGTGGGGATCATGTCAGATTCTATTGGTGCATTCTAATTAAATCTTGAGCATGTGGAATGACCCGAAAGAGAAGGTCTCAAAGACATGTTATCTGTGTATATATTTTACATTTATCAAATGAGCTCAAGATGACTGGCAGTCCCATTTCCACAAAATTGTATAGCAGACGTATAAGTGTGCCAACCACCTGCAGCACACAGTCTGTCTCTGTTACAATCTCTTGGAGCTGTATCATTTTTAATAAAGTCTCAAAGAGTAGATTGTCAGAACAATATTGGGAAGATCAAAGTGCAAATCCATATTCATCCATGGTGTTACTGGCAGTCTCTCTATCTCTCAGACCTCTATTATATCATGGAGTTGTTGTATAGATAAAATGGAGAGTGTACGGAACTTTAAGTGACCCTTTTAGGAAATTGGATATAATTGTGTATAGGATTATACATAAGAAGGCGGAAAGTCCAAAGTCTCCTTCATTGCTAGTCTTCTTCATGCATCAATTTATTTCTTTGTTTGATTGTATCTGTAATTCAGTATTGCAGTTATTGATATGCAATGTAGAGTTAGAGATGTATAACTGAATGGTATTTACAAAGTCTGTGGTGTCCCTCAGGGCTTGGTTCTGCCCCACATGCTGTTTAATATCTAAATGACACTCTGAGAATAGGAGCATACTGATGCATGTACAACGATATCTCTCTTTTCCATCTGATTTTAAGGAAGCTGTTTCTGCACTAAACCAGTATCTGTAACGAACTGAATGAGGATGAACAAACTGAAACGTATCCAGACATGAAAGAGGCACTCCTGCCAGTCAAAAGAGAGATTGGGGAATAGGGGTTTAACCTCTACTGAATGGGATTAATCTCCTGAAAATTCAGGTTTGCAATTGAGTGTGCTGTGATCTGAGTCTGGGTGGGCTTTGGCTGTGGTTAGAAGTACAATTTCTCAGTTAAAACTAATATGCCAACTCCACCTCTTCCTTGAGATGTCAGATCAGTGACATATAACTTTATTACACTCTTCTTGGGCTTTTGTAACACTTAGGCTGTCTTTGGAAACTATTGGGAAACTTCAGTGGGTTCAAAAGGCTGCAACCAGGTTGTTGACTGGGGGCGCTTCCAGAGAGCACCAAAATGTGGGATTAATATGCGGGATAAACAAATCCGGGAATTCCGAGCAGGTTCCCACACAGACCTGTGGGACCCCGGCTTTCTTCCTCTGCCTTCCTCACAGCCCTTCTGTGTCTTGGGATAAAATGGAGGGCAGATGTAGGACACACACATATATATGCACACACCGTTAAGTGCTGATTTGTATACATGCACATACAAATATAATAAATACAACATATTCGCATGTACGCATATATGGAGGGATTTTTTTAAAAAAAACTACCACTGGATTTCTCCCTTCTCCTAATTATTTATTAAAGCGCTGTTTACATTGTACAGTGTTTGCAATGTTAAATCAAGAGTTTCATGGAAGTAAACACCGTCTCAAAGTGACTGGGAAGTGGTAATTTTATGTTAAATGTTGGGGTGGAGGTATTTTAGGTATAATGTTGATGTATATGCCAATTGCCAGTATGAACGAGGAGACCAATCTGTGTTGGACCCGGGGGGGATGTTACTGTTGTGTCAAATGTTAATGTCAGTTATCTTGTATGTCTTGTATTATATGTTTTACCAATTTTTTTTAAAAAAGAGTTTCATGGAGCTTTACTGGCTCTCCATTCATGCTTCCTTTCAATCAGCTGTGTGTCCGTTTGACAACCCAATCAGCTGATAAGCTGTTTCAGGCTTTTTAAATGGGACAGATATCAGCTGGAGCAGTCTCCACAGGGGGAAGGGAAGAATAACACACGTTTTGTGGTCACACAGACATAGGAAGAAGCACATCTTTCAGCCAGAAACAGATACAAAGGTACCTTTTTATCCCATGGTTTCTCTCAGTTGGTCCAAATCAGTGTGCATTTAGCACAGACGTTATCTTCCCACCCACCTTTTTGAAACGGGAACACCCGTGTTTAAAGCCTTGTCTGGATAGGCCCTGGGGCTAGCAACAGGGATCATGTGACTCTCCAATTGAAACAGCTGCATTGGCTATTAGTTCATTTGTGAACAGACCTTTGAAGCCGTAAATGGCTTGGGTCCTAAATATTTGAAGGACCATGTCTCCTTATGGAAGCTGATGAGAGCTTTAAGATCTGAAGGGGAGACCTTTATTTATTTATTTACTTTATTTATATTCTTCTCTTCTCACCCCGAAGGGGACTCAGAGCGGATTACAGGTACACATACTTAGCAGACAATCCCTGCTGTTTCCACAAACACACATATAGACGAACAGAGGCAAACTCTGGCCACCGGGGGAGCTGATGCACTCCTCATCTCTCAGCATTCCCAGCATCCCTTGTTATTCCTTCCGCATTTCTCAGTGTTCCTGGAGTTCTTTAATGGCCTCATAATTCAGTCAAAATTTGCCTCCCCACTTAATGTTGTACCTTTATCTCCTACTTGACAGATGCAACTGTCTTTCGGGCTGCAAAGGTCGACAGCAAGCTACACTTAAAGGTTGAGCACCCACCTTGAACCAGGCAGGCCTCGAACACATGACCTACTGGTCAGAGAGATCTTATGCAGCTGACACTTAGCCAGCTGCACCACATTCCCGCAACTGAGACCTTTCTCTCAGTCCTGCCACTTTCACAGGGACATTTGGTGAAGACCGAAGAGAAAGCCTTCTCTCTGGCTGCTCCCATGCTGTGGAACTCCCTTGCGTGGAAGGTTCCTCCCTGCTCTTTTTCCACTAGACGTTTTTATTTACGCAGATGATTGAACTGTGAATTTTAATTTTGGAGCTATTGTGCATGTGTAAGCAATGTGCTGTTCCAAACTATGTTTAAATTATGTTTTAGTGATACATTATAGTGATATTTAATTCCTTTCTGACTTTTAGCTGCATCTTTTAACAGTTATTATATACTGTTTTGGAAGAAAGATGGGATATAAATTCAATAAATACATAAATTAGGGTTTGGGCTATATGTGAATTGTATATGTGCTTCACCTATTGTGGCCATTACCATATGTTCAGAATGGGGGAGGCTCTGCTGTGTCAGAACTGCTAGAGCAGTACCATCATCTGTTTCTAATACCAATTTTTAAGTAGGGCTTGCAGACAGAACACAAGGCCCTCATTTCTGGATTAACAATTGCTTGGATAGCAGATTCTCAAAGGCAGAAGCAGCCAAGCAAGCTGGCCGTAAAAATGTTCTGCACAGTGAAATTCAATCCATCTGTTTTGCTCGTAATGAGTTTGCTTGCCTTGTCAGGCACTGTTTTCAGTTGTTCCAGCTGTTGTGCAAAATGCATGAAGTTTTATTGATTAAGAAGTCCCAATCAGCTGGAGCCTTCTACCAATGCTACATGATCTTATTCTCCGTAGCTAATTAATCTAGATTGTTTGTGGGTTTAAAAAATTGAAATGGAACTTTAGGTTTGATAACATAGTTTAGCTATTTTCTGGGGAGGACTCCAAAAGGATCTATTTATTGTGGGCTGGGCTTTACAGGAGACTGAACAGAGCAGATGTCTGAAAATAAAAGTTGAGATGAAGAAACACACATAAGCTGGTAATATCAGGGGCCAACCCACTTCCTGACTCAACATACAACTTCATTTGAGCCAAAGATGCCCACTATACATTGGTAAATCTCTAGAATTTCACCTGGTTGTCTGATGACCACACCAATTCTATCTGAAGATCTCGCCCGCAGATTGTCATGCTTTCTTTGATCGTGATAAATATGGAGCTGGTCCACTACATCATCATTGCCCATTATGGTCCCATCGTGCAGCAAAGGTAGGCTGTTCCATTTTTCATGTATTCTTCTACAAAACATGTGAATATTGTCCTTATTTCAGAGGTGAATAATTTAGCTGCAGTCTATCTGTTTACCAGAAGTCATCAGCTGAGTTCATAATGAACTAGGATCCACCCATCACTCTTGCGGCCATTACCATACGTAGCCCAGTAAACCCAAAGGGCTGTAACCCCCACACCTCTAATCTTGCATAATCATGGCTTTAAAATAATGCTGCCCACGACAATTTTCTTTCAACAATGTGCAGATGACACATAAAGGTCAAAACATATATGCACAGTAACAGATGTGAGAGTGCCCCATGGCTTTTTAAAAAGATGCTCTTAAAAAATAAAAATGAGTTCAGGACTCAAAAAGGGTGAACTCAAACAAGTTTATTGAATAACAACCAGTGAAAAACAACCAGTGAAAAACAACAGCTTGAAGTAGGTTGCAAAAAAGGAAATCCTTGAAAAAGGATGCGATCACTTGTCTCTCGTTTTGCAGAGTGATGGTGCCTCTATTATGATTCCAGGTCCCTTGTTGCTCCTCAAATGGTCCTTTGACACACGAAGTCCTTGGGCCCCCAGAGATTACAGTCTTTGGGTGAAGGGCAGGCCTTCCTTTTACTGTAATCTTGGCTTGAGAGCATTGGGTTAGCTATACATGAACGAAGGTGCTTGTCTGAGCCTTAGCTCCAGATTTCAGCCTGCTTCATCCATGTGCTATGCTTGGAATGGCCAAAGAGAGGACATCCAGCCCCTCAGCTGACCTCAGAAAGGGGAGGAGTTCAGGGTGGTGATGCCAGGTTGGCACCAAGACAAAGCTCCTCCTATCAGTCCGCATGGCCACAACATTGGAACAAAGGCCCATGCAGGTAAATGCAAACAGATACATAGTACAGATATAAAACAAGCCCCTGTGGGGGCATAATAGAGGAAATACTTAATTCTTGGCCCTACTTCAAATTGTACGTGTCTATCTGTCCCCTGAACAGGCATGGAATGTGCTAAGTGACAATACCTTCACTGCAGGTTCTCCGTGCTCAGTTTTTCCCATCCAAACCAGCTTGCAGGTTTTTGTAAGTTATGGGTGAACACTGTTGAACACAGAACTACATAATGGCTGATATCCCACATTGCAGTGTTTAGCACAAAAGTACCTTAGCTGAAACTACACTATGGTTCCCTTCTCACTACTTTCAGGACTCGTGGTTGAACAGTGCTAATTCTCACCTCCATTCTGTTTTTCTTTTTGTGTCAAGAGCAACTTGAGAAACTGCAAGTTGCTTCTGGTGTGAGTGAATTGGTCATCTGCAAGGACGTTGCCCAGGGGACACCAGGATGTTTTGATGTTTTATTATACTTGTGGGAGGCTTCTCTCATGTGCCTGCATGGGGAGCTGGATCTGACAGAGAGAGCTCATCCACGTTGTCCCTGGATTCGAACCTCCGACCTGTTGGTCTTCAGTCTTGCCAGAATAAGGATTTAACCTGAGGGGCTCCACCTCAGTTCAGTGACAGTGGAAAGCAGGGAGAAACAGAGAAGTGCCTGGCCATATCTTCACAGATTATGACCGGAATTCTGTATCATCTACTTAGCTAGGTGAGCACCTTAATTATGTAGCAAAGTATTGTCTCCCAGTCCAACCCACTCTCCTCACTCCCCAGGCAGCAGCCATTGTGAATGGTGGTGGTCTGCTTTCCTGTCAATCAGGAAACAGATGACTGTTGACTTCGTACATCCCTTGAGAAATCTCCAATGCAACGACCAAAAGCAGAGTCCATATCATAATTCTTATTAATACCAAAGTTGAATCATATGTATAAGTGGGTGGAAACATTAATAAGCTCAATCTCTCTTGAGATCTGATATTTAAAATATAACTTCTGTAGTTTGCAGTATAAATTGTATGTACAAGGAGGGGAGAGTGGGAGTGGGATAAAACAATAAAATAACAATACAAATAAACATCAATAAGCTGTTTCCTGAATGACAGAAGAATCGACTGCTGTCACTTGCACGAGCAACTTCCTGGAAAAAATAAGGATAGGGGCTTTCACAGTCTTTATATTTTCCCAAAACTAGTGAATACGTAGAGATCTTGAATGTAAACCAGCCATGAGAACAAAATACTAGGTTATGAATTCCTCATTGCCTTACTGCATTCTGGTGGATGTCATTGTTCTGCATCAAACTATGCCCCATAGACAGACATGAAGAACAATGGCATCTTGATGCCCTTACTTTCAGCAGGGAATGCCATGGTTCTGTGTTTGCCTATGGAGATGAAACTAGACCACTTCTTTGTTCTCTCAGTTCTCCAGCAACCACTGAATGGCTATCAGATTGGCTGTAGCAAATTAGCCGGGGGGAATTGCAGAGGAAGAATTCTAAACTTCCTCTAAGAAGCAAACACTAGTCTACACTGTAGTTGTATTTGTGTGTCGCCAACAGGATGCCAGGCTAAGTGTACTTTATCTTAAGCCCCTTTTACACTGCTATATAAAATCCAGTTTATTTGCTTTGAACTGGACTATATGCCAGTATAGACTCATATAATCCAGTTCAAAGCAGATAATGTGGATTATCTGCTTTGGATTATATGGCAGTGTCTAGAAGGGGCCGTAGTCATTACCAGTGTTCATAGAGTACTGTCAAAAACTAATGGATTGTATTGTATTGTATGTTGGGAAATATCATTTTTGAATTGTGTAGTGTAGTGTAGGTCAAGGACTTGGAAGGTTAAAGTTTAAAACATTTATAGTTCAATAGAGAACCTGCAGAAGTTACTCCATTAGCCCCTACAGGTGGCTTCCTTGATTACTATAAGTGTATCGGAGAAACCACACATGTCCTACACAACTTCAAGTTTGCTTTAAATAAAGTTCAGTGAAATACTCTGATGACACTGATCCCATCTGATCCTGGAAGCTAAGCAGGATCAGCTCTGGTTAGTACTTGGACAGCAACAAAGACCAGGTGCTCTAGGCCAGGCCTGTTCAACAGGGGGCCCGGGGGCCGCACACGGCCCTCCAGCCCCTTGGATCCGGCCCTCCTACCCTCCTGCAAGAAATCAGCTGTTTAAAAAAAATTGAAAAATTGTAGCGGCGGCACAGCTGTCCGCCATTACCTGTCCTGGCTCTTCAGCAGACAGGAAATGAGCCAGGACAGGAAATGACGCTGCAGAGCCAAAGGACTACAAGTCCCAGCTTCCCCTCCGCGGCGCCATTTCCTTTGAGACTAGAAGAGTACAGGAAGTACTCTTCTGCTGTGTCTTCGGCTCCTGCCTCTGTGTCTTCGCCTCTCTCGTGCTCCGGCTCCTGGATCCTCGTTAGAAGAGAGAAGCCGGACCAGAACAAGGCTGTATGGAGCTCTATTTGGGTAGCGGTCGTTTGGGAAGGATACCGAACTAAGGTAGGCTGAAACAGAGGGCTGTTTTGCTGGGATGGGCTCCTTCCTTCATTCCTTCCTTCCTTGCTTGCTTTTATTCTTGCTTTTATTTTATTATTTTAATTTTTATTTTTATTTTTATTTTTATTTTTATTTTTATTTTTATTTTTATTTTTATTTTTATTTTTATTTTTATTTTTATTTTTATTTTTATTTTTATTTTTATTTTTATTTTTATTTTTATTTTTATTTTTATTTTTATTTTTATTTTTATTTTTATTTTTATTTTTATTTTTATTTTTATTTTTATTTTTATTTTTATTTTTATTTTTATTTTTATTTTTTTCCTTTTATTCTTGCATTTATTCCTCCCTCATTTCTTCCCTCTATCCATCTTCCTTCCTTCCTCTCTTCCTTTCTTTTATTCTTTTATTTTATTTTTATTTATTTTCACACTGCGGCCCCCAGGTGATCAGTGACCGGAATTCCAGCCCTTGGGCCGGTAGAAGTTGGACAGCCCTGCTCTAGGCAATATTTCAGAGGAAGGACCTGCAAACTACCTCTGGGGGGCACATCCAGACAGCTCGCAAAATGTGCAAGCTCCTGTGCTTTTACCTGGGGTGTCCAAACGATGCCTTGGGTAAAAGCGAAGTAATTTGGCACAAAGCAGGAAAACCCTGCTTTGTGCTGAATTATTTTAGTACTGAATTAGACCTGGGTTTTCCTGAAAGACCTGAGTCTAATCCAGTATGGCTGCTGCCTGAACTGCCCCTTAGATGTCCTGGGAATTCTGAGTGGGCAGTCAGTATAGTTCTCTTGTGTTTTCTGGGCTCCATGTAACCCCCAAACCCGCAGAAAAGTGTTAAAAACTAAAAATTACTTACTCAGCCATCATTACCCTGCTGCTGGCCCTCTCCTGGCACATAGAAATGGTGTGCCAGGAGGGTGGACAAGAGCAAATTTCCTGCCCCCCCCCCCGTCCTGGAGCATCAGGAGAGGGCCGGAAGCAGGGTAATGGAGGCATGTAAGTAATTTTTAGTTTTAAAGGCTTTTCTGGGGCGGGGGGGTGGTGGTGTTGATGTCTTGATGTCCTGCTTGATGTCTGGGTGTCCAGCACCACCACCCCCAGGAAAGCGCAGTGTTTTTTGACAGAAGTCTAGCCTGACCTGGATTTTTTAAACCTGGGTGGAAGTGGACTTTTCCCCTTTGTGGAATCAGCCTGAGCATTCCTTGCCCGAGAAAGTGCTGTGAAATTCATGGGGTTGCCATAAGACAACAGATAACTTGAGGGTATATACACACAACCTGTTTTCAGGAGGCAGGCAACAGAAGTTGTGTCCCCATTAGGTTTGGACCCCTTTTGAAATATTGGGAGAAGAAAATAATAATGTAACACATTGATAGCAAGCAATGGAACATATCACACCTCCCAGCCTGAATATAATAAAAGCAAGCTGCCAAGTTCTTGGGGAATGAGTAATGAATGAGGTATTTTTAAAAATAAAGTTCAAAACTCTGATGCTAACTACATGCTGTGGGTAAATGCACTAGATAGTGTAAACATTTGCTAACATGTAAACAAAGAAATCCCTAGAGCCAGTGTGATGTGGAGGACATATTGTTCAACTAGGACTGAATAGATCTGTCTTCAAATCCCTGTTCAGCTATGAAGCTCACATAGGATGCATCTAGGCTGCAGAATCAATGCAGTTTGACACAAGTTGAACTTGCCACGACTGAATTCTATGGAATCATGGCCACTGTAGTTTTACAAAGTCTTTAGCCTACTTTGCCAAAGAGTATGGGAGCATCACCAAACTAGGTGTGTTCCTATTTTCAACTTTGAAATGTCTGAGCGTATGGTTTCTTGTTTTGAGTGATATCAAAGAAATGTGAGGTATAAATATAATAAATGAAATTGCCGGAATGTGAAATATGAATGAAATCAAAAAGGAATATCTGCATATGACTGCCCAAAATATTTTTTCAGACCCTGAACAAACAGCCAGATAAATTAGTGAATTTCCTTTATACAACCATAGCTGGTGTCAGAGTGATAGGTATTCTCTGTCTGACAATATTTACTATTCAGCAACTTCTGAAGGTCATATGTTTGGCCAAATTTATAAGCATTTGGCAGCATGGAAAATAAAATGCACACAAGTGTGTACTCGTATACACAGCTAAAAATAAAGGTTGATGTTTTGTTAAATCTCCCCTTACATGGAGTCAGATTTTAATTGCAGTTTAATTGCAAAGAGTTTTCTGTTTGCATTTGGAATGAATGTTATCTTTGGGCATAGTCAGGCTCTCAGAGTACGAATGGCTTTCATTTGGATTCATCTTTGGCTTTCTACTTCAGAGCCCAGGGTATTTGCTTATTTATTTATTTTTATTTTTATGGATCCTCTTGTTTGACTGTGGAAATGGGAAAATAACATCTGCAAACCATAACAAGACCTGTGAATTACATGGGCTCCAAGATAATCAAAAGAGTTTTATTTCCTAGCATCTCTTTTAGGAGAGTGAAGCAGAAGATTTTAATGGGCTGTTTCTTTTAAAATGACTCCTGGTACATACTTTTGGTATTTTATCTGACTTTTTAACAGTCTGTATTGGAATATTAATATATGAACTTGAACATAACTATATAGAATTTTTTTATTTTAAACATTTATAAAATGAGTAATATCAAGGAAAGAGGGGGAACAATAAACTTACAGGAAAGTAGAAAAAACTTAAGAAAAAGAGAGAAAGTTTTTTAAAAAAGTGAGTCGAAAGAGATCAAAAATCAAAAATAAAGATAATTTTTTTAAAAAAAAATTGATGTGACTTCCATTCCAAATTTATATCTTCTCTTAATTCATGTCTCTTATTGTTCTTTTCCCCCTAAATATCTTTCGTTAGTCTTTTCTACTATCATCCTTTTTGTAGTCAGTCACAAGATCCCAATTTGTTCTTTTTATTGGTCTACCTTCATTTCTCTTTAACAAAAAAGTTAATTTATCTATATCCTTGAGCTTGTTTAGCCAGTCCTCTATATCAGGGACTTTTTCTTGTTTCCAGTATTTTGCAAAGGAAATTCTCGCTGCAGTTACCATATATGTAAATAGTCTGCCTGTATTTTCATCTAGACTGAGATCTGAGTCCGTAATTCCTAGTAAGTAATGTTCTGGTTTCTTCTTAAATTTCCTGTTCAGTATTTTTTGTGATTCTTCATGTATCTTTTGTCCAATACTTGGTAGCACTCTTGCAAGTCCACCACATATGAAAAAGTCCCTTCCTTGAACATAACTATATAATATAGTTATGGAGTCACTGTAAACCTTTAAAATCTGTGTTTCCACCATAAAGGGACTCAAATTTAAAAGGCAGCATTTTTAAAGTTTTGATTTAAAAAAAGAAGCACTGATAAAAGCTGAACCTATGAGACACTGTCTTTAAAAAGGTATGCCTGAAATGGTCTTCAAACTTGCTGTGACACACCCCAAAACAAGGAAATCATGTTATGTGTTTTGGACTTCAACTCCCAGAAATACTAGCCAGTTTACCAACTGTTAGGATTTCTGGGAGTTGAAGTCCAAAACATCTGGAGGGCCGGTAATTGCCCACCCCTGCTCTAAGCTGTAACCCCTACTCTGGTCTTAATCTGTTTTTATTATGTTTTCAAGTACGTTGTGTTTTGTTGTTCATTGCTGTGAACCACCCTGAGCCTTTTTGGGAAGGGTAGTATATAAGTCGAAATAATAAATAAATAAATAAATAAATAATGATTCCATAGCATTAAGCCATGATTGTTAAAGTGGTGCTAAACTGCATTGATTCTACAGTGTAGATGTATCCTTACTCTGCTCTAACTATAACTAATGCTGGATACAACCCTGAAAATCCTAGTTAATATAAAGTCTTATGTATCAATACAATGAGCTAGAAGATTGTGTTTAAAGCTATTGGGTATTTCCAATGGCATACTCAGAAATTATTGTTGGGAGAAAACGAGATGGAGCACAGCAGTTTCAGGATAAAACCCACAGGATTCAACTTATGGAGAGCTTTGAATCAGATACCATCTCTCTTTGTGCACATTCTGCATTCAGTCTGCAAATCTCACATTGGATCTGATTGTCACATTTGATTCTATCTCGGAAGAAGTGAACAATTATCCAAAGCACGAAGTACGCAAACTACCAACCATGAATGCTTCAATTGCATATCCAAAAGACAATTAAAATTGTGATTTACCTTCTGTCCCATAAACTAAACAAGAGAAACAGCAAGGTTATTTGAGTTCTGGCCTGCTTCTATGCTTCCTTTTTGCATTGCTAAAGGATAACTCAGGAAAGGCTTCCTTTTCTATGGATTGGAAATTCTCTTTTCCCACCATCTCTTTTTCATCAACTTGGAGGGAATTACTGCCAGCTTCCCACAGTTTTCATGAGATCGCCTACTAGGCAGTTGTCAGGGATGTGTTTGCTGAAACTGTTGTCTGTATAAATCTATGAATAATTTGGTGGCCTACTAAGTCTTATGCACACTAAATTGCGTTCTTGATTTGGCACCATCTGTATAAAATGCCTTGTAAACCATTTCACTCTGTTGTCGTTTCCCCTTCTATTGCTTGTTTTATTTGTTCTCCATTGAAAAGGGAATTATGCAGTGACGAATGGGTGTCAGACTTTTTGTACCAAACAGAAGGGCAATCCTGTCTCCTGTGCTAAAGGCACAGAGGTGTTATTCAATAGACTCATACAAGCACGGGAAAAGCCATCCTGAACCAATACAATCTAGGCCAACATTCAATTGCCACGGTGGCAACCAGAATACAGAATCTCAGATCTTGAAGAAATAGCATGGGATTCCTCCCAATTTCCCCTGGGGAATACCCATATAACAAGCCTCTGTTTCCTTCCTTCTGTTTAATAAACTTCCTAGAGCTCTTTCCATTTACTGAGCTTTGCTCTAGACCCTGAAACAAAAAAGCAAGCTTCCAAAAAAGAAAAATCAAACAAACAACAGCTTTAACCCCCCCACACACACATATAAATACGTTTAAAAACATATTAACTATATGTATTACTGTGTTAGAGTGTCATTTTGTGTCATTTTGGTTGGTGGTGTACCCCAGGATTTTGTAAATGTAAAAAATGTGCTGCGGCTCAAAAAAGGTTGAAAAACACTGGTCTATCCAATGTAATTTTCTGAATCAGCGCCCCAAATCGAGTCTAAAGTTGACCAAAAACTGATTTGTTATTCTTTTGGTACTAATGTTGGCGAGTGGTCATTAGTCAAAGTGGTCCTTGGTCAAGTAATCCCTGGTCAGGTGGTCCCTGATCAAGGGGTCCCTGGTCAAAAAAAGGTTGGAAACCACTGCTATAAGCCAAGTGGGATTAACATTATTGCACCACATAATCCTGTTCTCTCGCACATGTAGTAAATGTATGGGGTTGGGACACTTCTAGGAATGTTGGTTCCTCATATCCTATTATATCCTCATCTTTTTTATTTAAAAAAATCCTTTAGTTGCAACGAGGTGAATGGAGCAGGAGAGGTTGGTCTATGAAGACAAATACGACATTGTATCCAGGGTCACATTATGAACTACCAACCCTGTCCACTGACCTGCTTCCTTACGGATTCCTGTACTCATCTCCATTAAATCATTTTGCTTGCTAAAAGCATAGTTCGCTTCCTCTTATCTTATTCATGCATAAGTACTGGTTGTACCAGCTGAGGCTCTGCTTTACTATGTGCGAGCAGTGGGTAGAACCTCAAAACCTGGCTTTTCTGCTGCATCTTTGGAAAGTGATTTTACATCTCCCTTGCAGCTCCCCCATAATGTTTGTCCTCATACTGCACTGCCTCCTGGCTGTATGAAGGCCTGTCTCCACAACTCCATTGTTCATGAGTTTCTCCCTTACGAATATATCTGTTTTATTTCTATCTCATTCTGAGTTTTTATCATTGTATCTTGCACATGTGACCCGCTCATTGTGAATGTGTTTGATTTTTCATTGTATTATTTGCATTGTTTATTGTATTTTTTATCCTTTATTTATTTTATTGTGACGTTTGTTTTATGCTTTTGGTTTTATTTTATTGTAATGCATTTCTGGGCTTGGCCTCATGTAAGCCACCCCGAGTCCTCTAGGGGAAGTTGGTGGTGGGGTATAAATAAAGTCCCAAACCGACATCAGATCTAAGTATGCTGGATCTGAAACATTCTGGTCTTTGAATTGTTTGAAAAACTATACTCTGGAGCTTTCCTCAGCCTGGACTGACACACAGAGATTGGAACTAGTGTGCACGCCATCCTCCTCATTTCTAGTTTTAGCTTTTGCATGTTCAGGCAAATCCCTGAACAGGACTTGTGCCAGCACAATTTTTGTAACCAAAGACATCCCTTACTCTATAGCAAAAAGTTAATTCAAAAAAGTAAGGGAATATTCGGTTAAGACAGCCATTCTTTATTTATTTTATTGCAATCCCAATGCAAAGTAGTATGTAAACTAATAAACCACAGCCAAATTCTATTAGTCCAGAAATCCAACAAGCAATTCAACAAGTAAAACAAACAACTAACTAACTAACTAACTAAATTTATTATTTATGAGTCGCCCTCCACGAATGTGCTCCGGGCGACTTACACAGCTTGGCATTTAGAGTACTAAAATATTAAGCTTCCCCCTCCTGCCAACCAAGCTTCAAATCTAAGGTTTCAGGGGGAGAGTAACTCCATTCAGAAGAAGCTGATTACATAATTAAATGCTTTGAAATTTAGTCTTTACAACTATTGACACATGGGGTGTATCTACACACTATAGAACTAATGCAGTTTAGCATCCCTTTAACTGCTATGACTCAATGTTATGGAATGCTCAAAGCTGTAACTTGGTGATGCACGAGCACTTTTTGACAAAGAAGGCTCAAATATTGAGAAACTACAATACCAATGGAAAGACTGTGATGGCACACATTTATATATAACCATTACAAACCCCTGCCTTTACCTTCTATAGTCTAAGCCAGTGTTTCCCAACCAGTGTGCTGTGGCATACTAGTGTGCCGTGAGCGATCATCAGGTGTGCCGTGGGAAGTGGAACCTCAATACCCTTTCTTCCCCCTCCTGCCGAACACTTTTTCTTCTCCACTCGGGCTCCCTTCTTCAGGAGGGGAAGGGGGAGGGAGGAAGACGTAACCCGGGCGGGCGCTACTGCTCATACTCGCCCCACGCTCACACTGCCCCCTCAGATAAAAATGGCGGCAGAAGCGGCAGCATGAGCAAAGTGAGGCAAAGCGAGCAGAGCGAGCCTGGGAAGAAGGGAGCCCGAGTGGAGAAGAAAATGTAACTGTTTGGCAGGAGGGGGAAGAAAGGGTGCGAAGCGGTCTCTGTCGAAAGCTGGCATGGGCAAACTTGGACCTTCCAGGTGTTTTGAACTCCAACTCCCACCATTCCCAGAAGGCTCAGGCCCTTTTCCTTTCCCCCCTCAGCCACTTAAGCAGGAAAGGGCCTCAGGCTGTTAGGAATGGTGGGAGTTGAAGTCCAAAGCACCCAGAGGGCCGAAGTTTTCCCATGCCTGTTTTAGGGACCTTAAAGTGGTGAGCCTCCTTCCAACATTGTGATTCTGGATAGAAAACAAACAACAACATAACATAACATTGTTTGAGTCCACAGTGCTCTCTGGGTGTAGGTGAATTACAACTTCCAAACTCAAAGTCAATTCCCAAGCAAACCCTTTCAGTACTTTCTGTTGTTAATGAGAGTTCAATATGCCAAGTTTGGTTCAATTCCATTGTTGCAAGAGTTCAGGATGCTCTTTGATTGTGTGTTAATTATAAATCCCAGAAACTGTAACTCCCAGATGTCAAGGTCTATTTTCCTCAAACTCCATCTGTGTTCACATTTGGGCATATTGAGTATTCATGCCAAGTTTGGTCCTGATCCAACATTGTTTGAGTCTACAGTACTCTCTGGATATAGGTGAACTACAACTCCAAAACTCAAGGTCAATGCCCACCAAACTCTTATACATTTTCTCTTGGTTATGGGAGTTCTGTGTGGGAAGTTTGTGTCTTTCTGCCATTCCTATTAATGTAAAGTCGTATGCAGCCCTCTAATCTCCTTAATGTATAAGTCTGATGTTTAGATGAGTTTAATTTGTAAAGTAATAATAATCAACTCTCCATACAGTTTCTTAAACACAGTTATGTGTGTTCATTTCTTTACTGTGCTCTGTTCCATAACATCAATTCATTAGTTCAAAACAAATATACAGTTCATATACATATCTCATTGGTTAGGGTTCAAAATAAATGCAAAACATTTGCTCTCATTGCATATGTATTACTCCCATGTAAATACAAATCATAAGGTGCATATCATCCCTTCTTTTGAGTTCAACACAAAGTTATAGCATTGGCTTTCATGTATATTCATATCATGTAAACACAAATCATGAGGTACAATTCATTCCTTCTGTTAGTACACTCTGATAATAAAGACACCTCAGTACAAATCCTGTGATATCATATGGATGTTAATGTCACTCAAAAATCAATGTTTTGTAGGATTGTCTAATGGTACTAAAGTGTTAAGGTAGACCCTATGTAATGTTTCACATCTAGCGATCCAACTTAATCTGTTGGGTTGATATCGCCTGTGGTATTGCCAGTCACAATCCAGTTGATGTGTTGGAGTTAACTTTTGAGCAGGCTCCTCTTCTCTGTAAGCAGGGGCTTTGCTTGAAATCCGGGTGTGTGCCCGTGCTCCAGCGTCTATCTATTCCAGGCGGGTAAGCTTGGCCGGGAGCCTGCCTGAGCTGACTGTGATTTTTACGAGCGGCGGCTTGGCAGGAGCCAAGGTGCCGTCTGTTTGTGGGGGTGTGTGTAGTTGAAGTCCCCCACTTGGAAACAAAGGGTCTCCTCTTCCGACCTGTACCGGGGTGCTGGCTATGGGTTCGGGTTCTTCCCCTCCGTCCTTCGTGCACTCGGCTAAGCTGCGTCGGAGCGCTGATAGATGGCTCTCTTAAAGGCACAAGCCTCAATTCCAGTCTGCGAATGCAGCAAGCGGCTGAGTCCACGTAAAGGGTCGCGTTCCGCTTTAGCTGGGCAGTGTGTGATTCCCTCTTGATGGGGGGATCTATGCCTACGGCAGGGCTTCTGTGGGCACCCGTGGGGGGCCATTTCGCGGCGTCCTCAACGTTGCTTCATCAGGGCAATAATGATGAGGCCGCAGACGTGTGCAGCGGTGAGTTCCAGATATGCTTCCTTTTCTCTGGGCTCTAAAGGGGATGCATACAAAACTGTAAGGGCATGGCCATGGCATAAATGTGGATAGGGTCTCCCAGTTTAGGTACATACCTTTCCTGGTGCAGTATTAGTCTTCACTGTAGTAAATCCCCAGGGGCTGGAATCAGCAGTGGGGTTGGCTTGTGACTCTCCTTAAATAGGATATAGCTCACCTGTCTCAATTAGGCTAAGAGGTTCTGTGGGCTTAAAGGGTCGTTTAACCCTGTGGGGTCCTCTGTGGAGAGGAGGAGGATCCATTTGCATTCTGCTTTAAGTAATGCTGTCCTAGTATCAATGTGGTGTTGGACCTGTATTTTTTCAAGGCCATAGATGGTAAAACTGTCCGGGGGATGATTGGCTAACGCGAAATGTTTATAAAGTATAGAGTCCTGGGATTTGCAGTTTATTCTTGAGCGATGTTCCAGTGTTCTCGTTCTCAGTTCTCGTTGGGTCTGCCCCACGTAATGGTACCCGCAGACGCACTGGAGGCAATATATTACTCCCGAGGAGCCACATGTTATTTCCTGGCGTAACCGCAGGGTCCTGTGTGTGGTTTTATTCACAATTTCCTTATTGGTGTTAATTTGGGCACAGATGGAACAATGCCCACATTTCTTGGTGCCCGGATTGGCCACTTGTTGTTTGGGTGGTCTATCATGCTTGGTATGGACCAGTATTTCTTTGAGGTTCTTGGTTCGTTTATGTGCGACCATGGGAGGACAGTCCAGCCCTGGTATCTCCTTTATCAAGGGCCAGAATTTGGTTACTATCTTCTGTATCTGTTTGAATGCTTGGTCAAGGTTAAAGGCCACACAATTCTTCTATTTTGAGGTCTCTCGGAAGGTTGTAAAAGGGTTTGTCTCTCTACTTGTTGTGCTTTTTAGCTTGGCTTCCTCTATAATTTTGTTGGGGTATCCTCTGTGTCTCAATTTGATGGATAGGTTCTTGGCGTCTTCTGTGAAGTCTTCATTGAAAGATGAATTTCTTTTTAATCTGATGTACTGACTGTAGGGGAGACTTCTTTTCAGAGCAAAGGAGTGAAAGCTCATGAAATGTAGTAATGTGTTTCTGTCCGTTGGTTTTGATAATTGTTTACTTTCAGCGTGCTGTTGTGTGCAAATACCGTTAGATCCAAATAATTCACTGAGGTATTGCTAAATGTGAAGGACAGTTTGATGTTCTGATGCCATCCATTCATCCATTCCTTTAAACGGAATGTATCCGTGTCATGGCGTAGTATTAGAAAGATGTCGTCTATATATCGCCAGTATCCTTTAACGTATTTCGGCATGGTGTTATTGGCATCTGGTTTTAGGCATCTTTCTTCCAATTCCTTCATAAATAAGTTGGCTATTGTGGGGGCAATGGCCGCTCCCATGGAGACTCCTCCACACTGCAGGTAGTAATGATTTTCAAAACTGAAGAAGTTGTAGTCCGTGACGCAATCATATAACTCTACGAGAAATGACGTGGGTGGTATTCTGGGCGCCGGTCTATTCTCAAGCAGATCAGTGATAATGTGTCGTGTTTCTTCTGTCGGTATGTGTGTGTATAATGCTTCTACGTCTGCGGTGGCTATGATATCTCCCTCCCGGATTTTGTAGTTTTCTATGTGGTTTATGAAATCCGTTGTGTCTTTTACGTAAGAGTTTGCTTGTTCTGCGTACGGATGTAGTATTGAGTCTAAGTATTTTGATATTGGTTCGAGTAAGCTATTATTAGCTGATATGATTGGTCTCCCCGGTGGAGGTCTCCTTGATTTATGGATTTTCGGGAGGTGGTAGAACAATGGTGTTCTAGAGTGTGGGTTATATAGATATTTTGCCAATGAGGAATTGATGTAACCCATGGTTTCTGCGTGGTATATAATGTCGCGGATGGTCCTTGCGTATGTCTGCGTCGGATCACGGTCAATGGGTCTGTAAAATCTTGTGTTGTTTAACTGTGAATGCGCTTCTGTTCTGTAGTCCAGAGTGTTCATGCAGACGATGGCTCCACCTTTGTCGGCCGGTTTGAAGATAATGTCTGGGTTATCACCAAGGTTGTTCAAAATTTGTATCTCATCCCTTGTCAGGTTCGGGTGTTGTTTGTCGGATTTATGGTTGATTTTATTTACCTCTCTAATCACTGTTTGTTCGAATGTTCTGACGTTAGCTGATGTTGTTGGTGGTGTGAATGAACTTTTTAAATAAAACTTTGGTGTTCGCGTTGGTTGTTGTTGTGCGCTATCATAAAAAAATTCTCTGAGTCTTATATTTCTGAATAGTTGCGCCAAGTCCCGTCGTGTGTCCAAAGTCGAGCAAGTAGGTGTGTGAACGAAAGACAGTCCTTTATTTAAAATTTTGACTTCCTTATCTGAGAATTGGTAGTCCGATAAATTGACTATCAGCTCCTTCTCCTTCTCCCTCGGGCCCTGCGAAAATTTCTGCCTCTCTGTTGTTGATAACTATTTCTGTTCCTTAAATTATATCCTGATGTAGACTCCTGGGGAGGTGCTCCATAGTCTTCCTGTTCCTCATTAGAGTTGTTTGATGCATCTGAGTATAAAGATTCATTTGAAAACCTGCTGGATCTTGATTGTGTCCTAAAATTGGATTTGCTTTTCTTTCTGTACACTCTATTGTTTTGATAGTCGCTTTTGTCGCGCCTGAATTTTTCTAGTTTGAATTTTTCACTTCCACATATAGACGTTCGCATTTTTGGCGTATGGCTTCTAAATCCGTGGTCTGGATGTGGTCTTTGTTGCTGTCTTTAAGAGAAGTAATCTCAGTTTTCAAAGTCTCGATTTCCACTCCACTCCTTTGAATTAAAAGGACCATTAAATCTGTCGAGCATTTCGATAAGATTGCTCTCCAGTTTTTTAAGAAGGTTTCGTCCTCATCAAAGTTTCCGGGTGGCATCTGTATACGTAGTCCTCGCGGTATATACCCATGTCTGACATAGTCTGCGAGTGAGGAAGCATTTAAATTCAATCTTATTATCTTTTCTTCTTTAATAGTCAAATTCCTAACGATGTCCACGTTTGCTGGATCTAGTTGTCCTGAGCTCCTTTCTCCCGGGGTTACTATCGAGGAAAAATTCTGAATTATATTGTCTATTTCTTCCTTGTTAAACGAGTCTATCCCTCCTTCTGCCATGGTGCAAACAATAGGCCAAGCCTATGTGTCAGTACAAACAATATTTGTATGGCTTACAGTGGCAACCTATTAATGTAAAGTCATATGCAGCCCTCTAATCTCCTTAATGTATAAGTCTGATGTTTAGATGAGTTTAATTTGTAAAGTAATAATAATCAACTCTCCATACAGTTTTTAAACACAGTTATGTGTGTTCATTTCTTTACTGTGCTCTGTTCCATAACATCAATTCATTAGTTCAAAACAAATATACAGTTCATATACATATCTCATTGGTTAGGGTTCAAAATAAATGCAAAACATTTGCTCTCATTGCATATGTATTACTCCCATGTAAATACAAATCATAAGGTGCATATCATCCCTTCTTTTGAGTTCAACACAAAGTTATAGCATTGGCTTTCATG
The DNA here is from genome assembly GCA_030556195.1 of Anolis apletophallus. Classification (NCBI taxonomy): domain Eukaryota; kingdom Metazoa; phylum Chordata; class Lepidosauria; order Squamata; family Anolidae; genus Anolis; species Anolis apletophallus. The sequence goes on from JARBWK010000009.1 coordinate 78,854,405, forward strand.
TATATTCATATCATGTAAACACAAATCATGAGGTACAATTCATTCCTTCTGTTAGTACACTCTGATAATAAAGACACCTCAGTACAAATCCTGTGATATCATATGGATGTTAATGTCACTCAAAAATCAATGTTTTGTAGGATTGTCTAATGGTACTAAAGTGTTAAGGTAGACCCTATGTAATGTTTCACATCTAGCGATCCAACTTAATCTGTTGGGTTGATATCGCCTGTGGTATTGCCAGTCACAATCCAGTTGATGTGTTGGAGTTAACTTTTGAGCAGGCTCCTCTTCTCTGTAAGCAGGGGCTTTGCTTGAAATCCGGGTGTGTGCCCGTGCTCCAGCGTCTATCTATTCCAGGCGGGTAAGCTTGGCCGGGAGCCTGCCTGAGCTGACTGTGATTTTTACGAGCGGCGGCTTGGCAGGAGCCAAGGTGCCGTCTGTTTGTGGGGGTGTGTGTAGTTGAAGTCCCCCACTTGGAAACAAAGGGTCTCCTCTTCCGACCTGTACCGGGGTGCTGGCTGTGGGTTCGGGTTCTTCCCCCTCCCGTCCTTCGTGCACTCGGCTAAGCTGCGTCGGAGCGCTGATAGATGGCTCTCTTAAAGGCACAAGCCTCAATTCCAGTCTGCGAATGCAGCAAGCGGCTGAGTCCGCGTAAAGGGTCGCGTTCCGCTTTAGCTGGGCAGTGTGTGATTCCCTCTTGATGGGGGGATCTATGCCTACGGCAGGGCTTCTGTGGGCACCCGTGGGGGGCCGTTTCGCGGCGTCCTCAACGTCGCTTCATCAGGGCAATAATGATGAGGCCGCAGACGTGTGCAGCGGTGAGTTCCAGATATGCTTCCTTTTCTCTGGGCTCTAAAGGGGATGCATACAAAACTGTAAGGGCATGGCCATGGCATAAATGTGGATAGGGTCTCCCAGTTTAGGTACATACCTTTCCTGGTGCAGTATTAGTCTTCACTGTAGTAAATCCCCAGGGGCTAGAATCAGCAGTGGGGTTGGCTTGTGACTCTCCTTAAATAGGATATAGCTCACCTGTCTCAGTTAGGCTAAGAGGTTCTGTGGGCTTAAAGGGTCGTTTAACCCTGTGGGGTCCTCTGTGGAGAGGAGGAGGATCCATTTGCATTCTGCTTTAAGTAATGCTGTCCTAGTATCAATGTGGTGTTGGACCTGTATTTTTTCAAGGCCATAGATGGTAAAACTGTCCGGGGATGATTGGCTAACGCGAAATGTTTATAAAGTATAAATGTGGGCATTGTTCCATCTGTGCCCAAATTAACACCAATAAAGAAATTGTGAATAAAACCACGCACAGGACCCTGCGGTTACGCCAGGAAATAACATGTGGCTCCTCGGGAGTAATATATTGCCTCCAGTGCGTCTGCGGGTACCATTACGTGGGGCAGACCCAACGAGAACTGAGAACGAGAGCACTGGAACATCGCTCAAGAATAAACTGCAAATCCCAGGACTCTATACTTTATAAACATTTCGCGTTAGCCAATCATCCCCCGGACAGTTTTACCATCTATGGCCGTAGGCATAGATCCCCCCATCAAGAGGGAATCACACACTGCCCAGCTAAAGCAGAACGCGACCCTTTACGCGGACTCAGCCGCTTGCTGCATTCGCAGACTGGAATTGAGGCTTGTGCCTTTAAGAGAGCCATCTATCAGCGCTCCGACGCAGCTTAGCCGAGTGCACGAAGGACGGGAGGGGAAGAACCCGAACCCACAGCCAGCACCCGGTACAGGTCGGAAGAGGAGACCCTTTGTTTCCAAGTGGGGACTTCAACTACACACCCCCACAAACAGACGGCACCTTGGCTCCTGCCAAGCCGCGCTCGTAAAAATCACAGTCAGCTCAGGCAGGCTCCCGGCCAAGCTTACCCGCCTGGAATAGATAGACGCTGGAGCACGGGCACACACCGGATTTCAAGCAAAGCCCCTGCTTACAGAGAAGAGGAGCCTGCTCAAAAGTTAACTCCAACACATCAACTGGATTGTGACTGGCAATACCACAGGCGATATCAACCCAACAGATTAAGTTGGATCGCTAGATGTGAAACATTACATAGGGTCTACCTTAACACTTTAGTACCATTAGACAATCCTACAAAACATTGATTTTTGAGTGACATTAACATCCATATGATATCACAGGATTTGTACTGAGGTGTCTTTATTATCAGAGTGTACTAACAGAAGGAATGAATTGTACCTCATGATTTGTGTTTACATGATATGAATATACATGAAAGCCAATGCTATAACTTTGTGTTGAACTCAAAAGAAGGGATGATATGCACCTTATGATTTGTATTTACATGGGAGTAATACATATGCAATGAGAGCAAATGTTTTGCATTTATTTTGAACCCTAACCAATGAGATATGTATATGAACTGTATATTTGTTTTGAACTAATGAATTGATGTTATGGAACAGAGCACAGTAAAGAAATGAACACACATAACTGTGTTTAAGAAACTGTATGGAGAGTTGATTATTATTACTTTACAAATTAAACTCATCTAAACATCAGACTTATACATTAAGGAGATTAGAGGGCTGCATACGACTTTACATTAATAGGTTGCCACTGTAAGCCATACCAATATTGTTTTTTCTGCCATTCCTGCCAGGATATCTATGTTGTGTTCATCGAAACAGGCCCAGGTTTCACACTGAGTGTATAAATACATTTAAAAACATATTAACTATATGTATTACTGTGTTAGAGTGTCATTTTGTGTCATTTTGGTTGGTGGTGTGCCCCAGGATTTTGTAAATGTAAAAAATGGCTCAAAAAAGGTTGAAGGTCTAGTCTAAGGTCTAGATTTTGGAACTAATCTTTGGCCAGAGCTATAGTTGCTCAACATTGCATGTGATCAAAGCCACCATGAAGACAGCTCAGGTAGCCACCGAATGGTTTTGCACTCTCTGCCTCCATTCATTTACAACCAAACAGAGGAGATACTGATCTAAGCAATACAGGAAAGCTAAAGCTCACTTATTTTTCTCTTTTTCTGTTTTCATGACCATGATTGGCCTTAAAGTATTACATGCAACCACTCACTTCCACTAAAGCTGACACATGATATGCTCAACTATGTGCTTAACATTTATTGCTGCGTTTGTCTTCATCGGCAGGGTAATTTTGTTTCGCATCATAAATACAAAATTGGGTTTACTGCTTTTCTGTATGACTCTGCTTTGCTGCCTTGACATAAAGCTCTCAAACATTTATATGTGTACTTTGTTTGTTGTACAGCTTTATTAAATGAATTTGTTTAATGGCTGGGGAGACACTGTTGTCTTGGTAACAATGTTATTTCCCAAAGCCTATTTTCTAGTATCTTAGGTCTCAGTGAAGTACCAAATTTGTTATTGCATCTCTCGCAATACAGAGAATCTTGAAGGGAACACAAACGGTGAACTGTCTTTATAGTAGGGAGATCATGATGGACGGTATGTGTACTGTGTAGTGGGAGTCGAAACCATTTAAAGTGGATATTTCAGAAGATATTTGAATGTAGAGAGGGGGGAAGAGGGAGGAAGGGATGCTTTGTTGCAGCACACCTTCTATGCAGAGCGGAGAGGGGAAATTGCCGTTAAAACCTTCATTTGTCTCCTGGGGAAAGAATATTTTTGAAAACTGCTGTTGCTCCCAGGCCTGAATTTTATGCACCCTCTCCTCTCTGTTTCCTTCTCTCTTCCCTCACTGCACACCTCGGCTCCCTGACATCCTTCACAGACCGAATCTCTTCTCTCAAGCAATGTGTTCTTGTCAGAAACTTTTTCTGCTCTGGTGATTTACGCTGCAGCCGAGCCCTCGGGGCCTTGTTGATCTTCCTGCATGTCACAAGCAATGTCATCAGCAAAGTTTTGGCACAGCAGAAACTCTGGGCTTATAATCACCAGATGGATGTGAAACGCTTGCTGCCTGGGAAAACGAAAACCTTCTCCTTCTAGTTTTATGTCTGACCAGGGAATTGCAAGGCATGGGGCCACACCTGTTAGTTCCAGCGCCCTTGACACTAAGTCTAGTCATGTCCAACTTTGGGGTGTGGTGCTCATCTCCATTTCTAAGAGCCGGCATTATCCATAGACACCTCTAAGGTCATGTGGCTGGCATGACTGCATGGAGCGCCGTTACCTTCCCACTGTTACCTTCTCTACTCACATTTGCATGTTTACAAATTGCTAGGTTGGCAGAAGCTGTAGCTAACAACAAGAGCTCATCCCACTCCCTAGATTCGAACCACCGACCTTTTGGTAAGCAGCTCAGTGGTTTAACCCGCAATGCCTCCAGGGGCTCTCCTGCATGCATTAGATTCACCATATCTATCCAGAACTCGAAAGTATTTTTAGGTGGGGGTCTGGAACACATAATGGGTTTTCTCCGAAAATAAGACACTGTCTTATATTTATTTTTCCTCAAGAAGACACAATATAGCTTATTTTCAGGGGATGTCTTATTTTTATTAAGTATGGTACAACAATCTGCATTTATGGGATGATCTTTCTGGACTTGCTGAACCTTTTCCCCTATCCCCTGGTGTTTGTGTGGCGTGAGAAATTTCCTTTTGATTGTGTTAGCTACTCTACCAGTAACGACATGCAGTGTGGAAAGATCATTTTCAACCATGAAATGAGTGAAAAGTGTATCGAGAAGCTTAATGACAGACCAAAGACTTAGTGGACTTACAATGATTTCCATCTACTATCAAACCAGAAAAAGTAATTGACAAAATGGCCGGAGAGAAGAAAAGAAGACTGTTGCTGTAAAGTAAAAAATAAGTCAAAAAGTATTCTAAACATTTTGTTAATGAAAATAAATAACATTTATTATTTAAACTATTATGTTTATTCATATCATGTTCTGATCTCCATGTTCAATATATCCCATATGAATGGGGGTATTGGGATAATGATACAAAAGATTTGCTAGGGTAGAGCCTCTCTCACTCAGACTCAGCCCCCATCTCCACCCCGAATCAAAATCCTGGCTACGGGCCTGGTTGGGGATAATGTAATAATTTTGTATCTGGCTACAGAAACAAAGACCGGCAGTTCTCTGATCTCTCTCCAGTCTCCACCATGAACAGCATGGCTATGAGAGGAACTGCAGCAATACTACAGCAAATCAGGGGGTTGGTAAATGGCCATCTCTAGCATAGTTCCACATGTGGAACTACTGTGCTACACTGAGTCATGAAGGCTGCCAGACGATGATTGTTGGCCCAATAACTTACAAACAATATGAGGAAAGGATATACAACATTTGTTTACAACATTGGATTCTGTCTGGATACTGACTAACTTTTTCATGAAAGTTGGACAAACATGGTCAATTGTCCCTGCAGAGCCATCAAATATTACACTAAAATTACAGGCCAAAAGCATCATGATATACCAAATATTATTTATTATTCCCAAAGACATGAAGCCCCTGCTAGTTATTCATCTGTAGCCCACTTTCACCCTAAGCATTGCCAATAATTTAAGAATGCATATAGAGAAGCCTTTGGAATTGGCTTTCAAATCTGTATTTGTCTCTGCTTCCATGTGGCTCAATTCTCATGTGCCAATTGATAAAAATGAGGCTAACAAATGTTACAATATGAATGTGCCCCTGAATTAGTAAACACAACAAATGTCCCACTTATACAAAAAAAATAGAAAATAATAGAATTCATCATATAATTGTATAAACTTGTTATACTGTTAAATTTCACAGTGATCACAAACAATATTGTGAGAGTTTTTGTACAGTCACTTTGAAATAATATCAATGCCGTGTCTTATGTTGAGTTGCATATGAATCGGCCGCCCACGACCAGTTTCAGCCTTCCTCCAGGCCTTCCTCCAGTGGATATATATATATTATACTGAAATACATTTAAAGATACTTACTAAGTTTTAAACTTTGCACTTATTATTACATCAATATTTGTTGAAAATATCCATCATACGTTGTTTGTTTATTTATATTCCGCTCTTCTCACGCCGAAGGGGACTCACGCCGAAGGGGACTCAGAGCGGATTACAGGTACACATACTTAGCAGACAATCCCTGCCCTTTCCACATACACACATATAGACGAACAGAGGCAAACTCTGGCCACCAGGGGGAGCGGGCACACTCCTAATCTCTCAGCGTCCCCAGCATCCCTTGTTGTTCTTTCCTCATTCCTCAGCGTTCCTGGATTTCTTTAATGGCCTCATAATTCAGTCAAGATATGTTACAACACATTTAAAGGTACTTTCAAAGTTAGAAACTTGACATTTGTTCTCCTTAGAGTTACAGGCTTTTTACTTAGTGGGATCTAAATCAAAGGAACAACATCTTTCAGAGGGACTGTACAAAGACTCACACAATATTGTTTGTGATCACTGTGAAATTTAACAGTATAACAAGTTTATACAATTATATGGTGAATTCTATTTTCTATTTTTTGTATAAGTGGGATATTTGTTGTGTTAACAAATGTTATCCATCTTAATAATTAACCTTTACAACTCTGTGGAAAGAATGCATGTTGTCGATTTTCAGTTTTCCTATCTTGTTTTTCTCCCACTAGTATCCAAAGAATGGAAAGAATGGAAAACAGTATGGAAAAGAATGGAATGGAAAGAATTGAAAACTTAAGAATGGAAAACAGTAAAAATTCTATGAAGACTGTGGGATGGAGAGCCTATGGACATGAAATATTTTTGATTAAAATTATTTTTAATTTAATATTGTGCCAGACTGGGATGACAAATTGCCAAGTGTGGATCAGATCTGGACCACGAAATAATCTAATCTGACCTCTGATTACTTTACTAAAATTGTATCTATTTTAGTAAAGTAATCAGAGGTCAGATTAGATTGTTTGTACTCAGGAACCCAAATATCCATGAAAGGGCTGGATTTTACAGCAAGTAACGTATGTTTGGAGACCAAAGTAGCCTCTTGGATGACACTCATGTATCAAGATAGGATAGTCCTGTTTACAGTCGCCCATGTTTTACAACAGTTCTCACCTTAGGTTATTGGGTGCTGTTTTGAGCTTAAATTATTGTTTTATATGCTATTGCTTTTATTTTGTATTCTATTGTGTGTTTATTTTATGTATTGCTTTAGTCATATTGTGCCATATGTAAGCCACCCCAAGTCCCTTTGGGGAGATGGAGGCGGGGTACAAAAACAAAATTATTACTATTGTTATTATTATTATTCCTATGATACAGATTGTCTTTCTAATACATGTTGTTCCGAACTCTGAAGCCCAAACCGAGATTGCCTAGAGCTAATTATGGGCTCCGTGTTTATCAAAAGAAGCGCTTTCAAACAGGCATGTAGCCAGGGGGGGGGCTGGGAAATTCTCAGGGTGTTCCGCGGAAAGGCCTTACTGGTACATTATTTAAACTATTATATTTATTCATATCATGATCTGATCACCATGCTCATTATATCCCACATTAATGGGGTTATTGGGATAACAATCAAAAGATTTCAAGACTAGTCTCAGCCCCCCGAACCAAACTCAGACAAAATTTTACGGCCCTGTGAAGACTTGCAGACAAAATTTTTGTTTATAAAGCTGAAAATGACCATAGCATAAAACATAACATGGCTGAAGACAGATGATACTGTAACCTTGTTGAAATTAGCCAGGCATGGCACTGCCTGAGTAGAAGATCACCTTATATGTATATTACCTTGAATTCACTGGAAGAAAGTTAGGTGCAAGCATCATGAATAATATAAACTTATTCAAGACTGTTTTATGTTATCTGAAACTATCTCAAGAAATACCCTAGAATCCCTTTAAAAATATTTTTGCAATTCAAATTTCTTACCAGTTTAGATGTTACTGAGATCATTTCCGTTCTGTTTATTTAGATTAGTTGAGTGAATTAATTGCTAGTTGTTTATAGTAAAAAAAATCCTGATCGTTATCCCTTTCCCATCAATCTTTCTGTTGCCTGTAAATGTATTATTCATTGCATTTTATATTTTGCATAAATAGCATCCAGTCAACCTTTAAGCAAATTTAAATGAGGAATGTTCCTGTAGACTCTTATAAAGCATCTAATACTTTTTTGTAGAGGAAAATGCATCTAATGATACTTGGATCACATAGGTTAATTTTCAGCCTTGATTTCTCCAAATGAATTTGGAAAGTGTTTGTAGAAAATTAACCCTAAAGTTCCTGTGGGTCTATGATTTTCAAACTACAATTATCCAACCTTTGCTCATTCAACGTTCTGTATTATCCAACGCAGTCTGCTTGCCGCCTGGATCCACGGCTCTTTGGTACTACATTCATAACCACAGTTATAACTACATAACGTTACCATGTATTGAACTGCTTTTTCTGTCGATTTGTTGTAAAACATGATGTTTTGGTACTTAATTTGCAAATTTACGTATTTACAAATAAGGAGGGATAATAAGGAGGGATTAAGGAAAAGCCTATTCAATGTAATTTGACATTGAATAGGCTTTTCCTTAATCCCTCCTTATTATCCAACATTTCCACTCATCCAATGTTTTGCCAGCCCATTTATATTGGATAAGAGACACTCTACTGTATTTTGTTTTGCCTATTATCCTGCTTTCTTCTAAATATTGAGACCCAAAATTATATAAGTAATATGTCTCTCAGTAGCCATTGTCGAAATATAGGAGGGTTTTATTGACCCATGCCATCCTTGTGGACTTTCTGTGAGCACCTGTTTGGTCATGACTTTGCTCTGATCCAGTCCACCTCTTTGTTCTTCTTAATTTTCCCCAGTGAAGAATCTAGTTACGTGAGCTTGGTCTTAGATTAAAATATATGATAGCAATTAAACAATAGGATGCTGTCAGAGTCATGGAATCTTGATTATTTACAGCTTATTTGCTGAACAGTCACAATAAATAGAAGCAACAGACAACTGTTTAGACATTCTGATATTTTTATAAACACTACATGCCATTAAACTAATGGGATCTAATGCATCTGGAAAATGATCGCTTTCAGTGTATTATGAAACTCTTGGTGCATTTAGGTCTGCTTTCCAGTCATGAGCCAAATGTGATTCTAAGTGGTCCTGACATCTCAGTTAGTTAGTTACAAAGCCCTTATGGACCCTGAATGCAAGATCCCCCTCAGAATGTTTATAAGACATTAAGTGTATGCAACTAAATTTATTTCGCTTTGAAGAATTTGACAAGCATTGTTTAGATTTCTTGCTGAACTTTATTCGTTCCATTCCATTATATTTTGTCTGGGCCAAAATCAACATAGCATTTTAATCGATTTCTTTGTTTGGAAATAAAAAGAAGAAAATATCTGAAGCTCCCTGATCTGCATTTGTCCTTCGGTTCCTCCTCTTACTAATTTATGCACCCCAATTAAAAGCAGCCCCAATATTTTATTTACTTCATTTCTATCCCACTCTTCTCACCCCTCAGGGGATTCAGAGCAGCATACAACATACATCTAGGAAAAAATTCATTTTGAAGGACCGCCTATCCCTGCACATTCCCCAGAGACCACTACGGTCCATGGATCAAAACCTATTGGAGGTTCCATCACTTAAGATCTGCCGCCTGTCCTCGACGCAGCAGCGTACTTTCTCTGTAGTGGCGCCTACCCTTTGGAACACCCTCCCAGAGGAGGCTCGAGCAATAACTGATCTACAGGCCTTCTGGAGGGCCTGCAAGACCAATCTCTTCAGACAGGTGTTTAACCTTTAAGGCTGTTAAATTCCACTCTTGCCTCCATCTGTTTTATTATGTTTTTAACTATGTTGTGATTATGTTGTTCACTGGTGTGAACCACCCTGAGCCTCTTTGGGAAGGGTGGTATATAAATCGAAATAATAAATAATAAATAAATTATACAAACCATACAAAACATAACATAAAACCACTGGAAACCATAAATACCATTTAAAGCCATTAAACATAACCCCATACACAAATAACACATTGTACGAATCCTTTAAGCACCCTACTAGGGCCTCCCCCTTCCCCTGTCATGATCCTAAGGCAGTGCCTCCCAACCCGTGGGTCCCCAGATGCACCGGCCCTCAACTCCCAAAAATCCTAATAGCTGACAAATTGGCTAGGATTTCTGGGTCATGCAATACACAAACCCCATCTGGTGGTTAGGATATAGCCTCCTGTGAGGCCTTAGCCTGGACCAGATCTTCGGTCATTATCAGCCATTTGGCATATTATTTTCCACCGCATTGGCGGTTTTCTCCCATTGGGGCGATTCTAGAAGACAACATTTGGTAAGCACACTTTCCTACCCTGCCTGTCAACCCTACTATGCCTATGGGGGACTTATATATTGTTTATTTCATATAGTTGTGTACTTTTCCCGGTCGTTAACCGTCCTGAAGAAGCACCCGAAACGGGAAAGATCTCTGTACTGCATCCTGTTGACGGCACGCCTTGCCCATTGTGGAGTTTATTTTGCATTTGGGGACCTCTCCACGACGCATTCGCCAGACCGCTTTGCAACGCTCACTAGCATCCCTGTGTACGGAGCATTCTCCTCCGGCCCCCACCTTCGGGAGGGCTGAGTCACGTCCCGTCTGACATCATTGCTTGACGCATTCCAACCCGGACTTCCGGGTTTGGCGGCTTTTCAGCCACAGTCACTCGGGGGGCTTTTCTGTTTTGCTTTGAGCTTTACACAGCGTCCTGCAGCTACCCTTGCTTATGGACAGCATCGCTGGGATTCCCCAGGGCTGCATTATTATATTTTTCTGTTATCTGTTGAAGCAGGGGAACTGTGAGCAACGCAACGGTCAGTCATTTACTGTTCAGCGAGAGGGTTACACCTTTGTTATGATTTTCTCAAGATGCATGTGCATCGTAATGTTAATGCTTGTAATTTTTGTTTGATGTATATAAACTGCTGCATTGCATTACCTCCTTGCTGCTTTTGATTAGGATTTCTGGGAGCTGCAGGCCAAAATACCCGGGGACCCACAGGCCAGGAACCACTGTCCCAAGGTCTTGCTTGACTGTCTTGAATGGTGCTGTATGACTGGTCCTCCACTGGCATCCTCCTTTTTATGCCCCAGGCTCAGGAGGCAATCGATGTTTCTGCTGGGCCTTGCTTCAGCCAGGCAGTCATGGCCTGAGTCTGTAAGGAGCCAGTCTCCAGGGGCTGAGGTCAAAGGCAGCCTGCAGTGGACAAACACTGCCTTTTCCTCCAAGCTCCCTGCTGCTGTTCTTGGCCTCTCTTGGATGGTGCGGTGTACTCTTTGCTGAGAGTGAGTGAGGTCTCTAAAATCTGATATTTTGGAAACCCTCCCACATTCTCCACCGCATTTAAAGTTTTATGTTTAGTTAGGAGATTTTTCCATACAGTTTTTTCCTTAGTAAGCATAATTTGTGTTTTGATTTATAGGAATTTTGACATAGTACAGAAGTTAGTCTCTTGTTCATGAGTGCGTCTATATTATATGTGTGTGAGGTCAAACTGAGGCTAGGACTGCGGATAAGGAAGGCCCATGCCTGGCAAGTGTTATACTAAAAGCCTGAAGTTCTAAATCAGAAAATCCATGTTTTAATCAGAGGTTTTAATCAATCCAGTCAGAAAGGATGCGAATACGGCTGATGTCAAAATGTACAAGCATAAACACGAATATAGAGACACAAGGTTTTATATAAATGAGAGCTATTCAAATTTCCAACTTCTTTGGCTCCCTCCCCTGATTGGCTGAAAAAGAAGCCGGTCTGGATCCATGCCCTGATTGGTCGGCACTATGATGACGTTGCTGTCTCCAGCCAGGGATTCGTTTGGGGGGGGGGCATGATGGAGGATTGGTGTGGGAAGGCCTGTCAGATGGGCCTCAGAAGGGTCATGTCCTTATTAGGAAAATGTTAATAGGTCTTTGCGTGGTTTAATTGTCCAATTCTTGATGATGAGGAAATGTCTTGGAAAAACAAGGGTGAAGTTTCCCAGGAACAAAACTGTATTCTCAATTCACTTCTGACATGATAAATAAACCCAGTAGTGATGAATTAATCATCTGAATGAATTACTTTGGACAGTATTATCTTAAAATGTTATTGATTTAGCTACTATCCCAACATTCCCCTTGCACAGGACATAATCAGGACAACATATTCTTTGATCCTTCTGAGGTATTTGAACTCTTCCATCTGATGCTCCTCTTGGCTATTAAGGTTGTGTAGGGAAACAACAGTCAGATCAGGAAACTTGACTTAGGCTAGATCTACACTGCAATATAATCCAGATTATCAAATCGGATAATCCAGATTACCTGCTTTGAACTGGATTATATAAATCCCCTTCTACACTGCCATATAATCAAGATTAGTAGAGCATGTGATCCACATTATCTGTTTTGAACTGGATTATATGAGTCTACACTGCCATATAATCCAGTTCAAAGCAAATAATCTGGGCACACTGTACATTTTTTATCGTGTCAGAGGCGACTTGAGAAATTGCAACTCACTTCTGGTGTGTGAGAATTGGCTGTCTGCAGAGATGTTGCCCAGAGCATGTCCAGATGTGTTACTATCCTGTGGGAAGCTTCTCTCATGGCCTTACTTGCATATATATAACTACATAGATTATTTATTTGGGAAATTTCTATATCGCCTTTCTCCAAACAGACTCAAGGCGGTTTACAACAGCATAAAAACACACAATATAAAATAGACCATTACAATTAAACCAAATAAATAAAAACACTCTAAAACTTCCTGGATGAAGAGAAAGCATAATTATAAAGTGCTATAAAGTCTTGGTGTAGAAGACTCTGAAACTCCCTTTTTCCCAGGGAAGTTAGAATGGCTTCCTCCTTGCTGTCCTTCCAGCAGGCTAAAACCTTTTTAACCAGGCTAGCTCCTTATATCCAGAAACACCCAGCTGCATCCTATCTCTTCCATACCTCTACCCTTAATTGCTTTCACCCATGAACTCTTACTTACAGATTACTCAACCCTTTAGAACTCAGACTTACATTAACCCTTCCATCACCAACCACCATCAACTGCAGAACAGAATACATGGCATAAGGTCATGTCAAGGGCTGCTGTAGTTTTATATATTTTTATGGATTTATTCTGAATTGTTTTAATACTAATTATGTTTAATGCTATTTTATTCACATATATGCATATTTTACATTGTATGCTGATGTTTTTATGTGTTGTCGAAAGCTTTCATGGCCGGAATCACTGGGTTGCTGTAAATTTTTCGGGCTGTATGGCCATGTTTCAGAAGCATTCCCTCCCAAGGTTTTGCCTGCATCTATGTCAGGCATTCTCACAATCTCTGAGGATGCCTGCCATGGATGCAGGCAAAACCTCGGGAGAAAATGCTTCTGGAACATGGCCATACAGCCCGAAAAAATTACAGCAACCCGATGTTTTTATGTTTGTGTGTGTGTGTGTGTGTGTGTGCCAGAAGTGACTTGAGAAACTGTAAACTGCTTCTGGTGTGAGAGAATTGGCTGTCTGCAAAGACATTGCCAAGGGGTCGCCTGGATGTTTTGATGTTTTACCATCCTTGTGGGAGGCTTCTCCCATGTCCCCGCATGGGGAGCTGGAGCTGACAGAGGAAGCTCATCCACGCTCTCCCTGGATTTGAACCTCCACGCACAAGAGTTTTTGTTAAGCCGCTTTGATTCTCCTTCAGGAGTGATAAAGTGGAATATAAATAAATTATTATTATTAATGATAATAAATAGAGTATTGGTAATTGCTGTTGCCAATCTATTATCAACATTACCACTAGTCATTGCCACCCTGTGTGGTAGAGACCCTTTAATGATACTTGTGAACTCTACAGTGATGTATTGCTTAAATTAATTTGAAGAAGGAAGAATCTACATAAATTAAGATGGTGCCATTCCTCCCTCTCTCATTCTTTGAGCCTTTGCCTCTCTCCAGTAAGCTGACACTGGTCACTTTGCAAAAACACCTGTAGATGAGCTTTTGTACTTTATCATCTCAACCAAAGTATCGCAGATAGATCTGAGACAGAAACTGTTTGATTTATTTTCTTTCTTCAAGGTCACAGTTGACACCAATCAACTTGTTATTAGAGAAATGCCCACAATTTGACCTCAACTTACAGATATATAGAAATGAATTAGTACACCATTGGAACATCAACACCACGATTCATAAAAAAGCTCTTTTTATTTCCCTGAATCCGATAGTGTCTTTACAGAGAAGAACTCGTATTTGTAGGCTTATAGAGCTCAACGACCCCAATAAAAGCTGAGAAGAAGCAATGGCGTTTTGTAAAGCCGATACGGAATGCAAAACAGGCGTGTTTAATGAAGATATAACAAATAAACCAGGGTGAATCCCAGTGTAGTAATGAGATACATAATTATGCATAAGCAGCATTGTGTCGTACCTAATTAATCTTCCTTTAAAACCCTATTACTAACTTGCTGCATCAGCAAAATCCTATTACTAACTTGCTGTATTGGCTGTGCTTATGTTGTTGTTTTTTAAAACAACCCTAATTGCCATCTGGAAATTAGCAGAAATAGACTGGTGTCAAAACTGTATCTCTTTATTGGGAAGGCACCATTACACAGGGAACTGTTAATTCCTCTTGAACAATGAGGCTGAAGTCTTCCTCTTTTTTAATAAAAGGTATGAGATGTGGATTCCACCTTAATTTTCCAAATAATTTCAAATAAACATGCATGGAAAATCCTACTGAGTTTAATGGACTTATATTCAAGTAATTGCTCATAGGAATAAGATTGCAGCCCTTGCTATTATTAGGTGTATCAGCTATTGAATTTCCATCAATAAATTACATACAAAGTACCGTAATAGATATACAATTAATTAAATTCAGGAGTCTCTCTTGTCTGTGTAGGTGGTGGTGATAGTTGTGTGTCTTAAAGTGATTTCCAACTTATGGTGATCCTAAGACAAAACTATCATAGGCTTTTATTGGATTACCTTTGCATTCCTTTATGGCTGAGAGAATGCGACTTGCCCAGGGTCACCCAGTAGAGATACAAATTGTAGTCACAGTCCAACACTCAAATAGTTACATCACAGGGATGTTCCTTACCTCTATTTAAAACAATAATGTCTATTTAAAACACCCCCAATTTAGACTAGAACCCAAAGTTGATCCCCCATTCCATTTGACACAGAAACCAGTAGCTGCCACCAGGGCCGTAGCCAGGATTTTGATTCGGGGCTGAGTTTGTTTCAGGGGGGGGCTGAGACTGGGTGGAAGAGGGTCTACCCTAGCAAACCTTTTGTATTGTTATCCCAATAACCCCATTAATGTGGGATATAATGAGCATGGTGATCAGATCATGATATGAATAAACATAACAGTTTAAATAATGTACCAGTAAGGCCTTCTCACAGACCACCCTGAGAATTTGGGGGGGGCTGAAGCCCCCTTAGCCCCCCCCCTGGCTACATGCCTGGCTGCCACTGTTCCTTAGACAATCTTAGGATTTCATATAAGGGAGTGTTGTGAACATAACATACAGTGGAACCTTGACTTAAGAGAATCCCCAACTTAAGAGTGTTTTAACAGCTGTCACTTGGCCCAGATTTTGCTTTGACATACAAGCAGTGTTTTGAGTTAAGAGCCAGTGCAAGAGGGAGCACTAATGTGAGAGTACAGGGCTTCCGTGCCTTCTGCCTCCATGCCTCATGCTCTTGTCAGCTTTGGGAGATTGCTCTCTGCTTGCTCTTGTCTGCTTTGAAGAATTGTAGATTAGTTAATTTTGGGCCCATCCAGACAGGGCTTTAACTGAAACGAAATTAATTCAGAACA
Source organism: Anolis apletophallus (assembly GCA_030556195.1). Classification (NCBI taxonomy): domain Eukaryota; kingdom Metazoa; phylum Chordata; class Lepidosauria; order Squamata; family Anolidae; genus Anolis; species Anolis apletophallus. Next base: position 78,870,210 of record JARBWK010000009.1, read on the forward strand.
AAGTAGGGTTTCCCTGTTTCGTTCCAAATTATTAGATACCTGGTAAGCCCTGGGTCTTAAGTAAGATCCAAGCCTTACAAGGTATGAGCCCTGTGTGGATTGGGCCCAAGGACTGCGTCATGTGATCCCCGGGCCCAATCTACACAGCCATCTTGGTTTTTCAAGAGGGCACCCACTCCCTCCTCTAAAACCCCCAAATAACCCCTAAATGTTTTCCAAATTTACTATCCACCTCATTTGTTCCTGTCATGAGGAAATGATATGCTAGGAGGGGGTGACGAGGAAAATCCCTTCTTTTTAGGGGTCATTTTAGGGGGCTTCAGTGGGGCTGCATGCCATCCCAGTCGTTACCAGGATTGCTTATGAACACCCTCCAGGAAAGCTCAGGTTTTTGGGGGGTGGGAGTGGGAGGTTAAATGCATGCCAAAGTGGGTTTCTTAAACATTTAAGTCTAGTGTGGATGTGGGAGCACCCATACTGTAGTTTTTATTCTTGCTATGTTTGGCTTCATGAAGAGAGAAAGGGGGGTGAAAGCAAGAAAGAGAGCGAGGCTGGAATGTGTACAGTGTGAAGAAAATGATGCTTCTGTCTCTTTACTTTGCGCTTTGTACTTCCTTGCCACAATTTTGTGCTGCTGCCATTCTAAAGTTGCTCTTTCTTTTTTATGGTTCCATGTGAAGCTTTTGCCTTGCTGTTACAACTGTCCAGCACACATTTTGTTGCCTCAAATGTGTTTCCTTGCCACAAGTTTGTGCTTCTGCCATTTTAAATGTTGGCTTTTGTTTTTTATTGCATTGTTTAGTATTCATAAAGTACATTTTCTTATATAAAAACACATAACAAAAATGGGGTGGGGCCCGGAACGGATTAAAAGTTAATGCATTTCAATTGTAAATTTGATTTGAGATAAGAGTGATTTGAGTTAAGAACGCTGTCACGGAACAAAGTAAACTCTTCATTCAAGGTATCACTGTATTCCAATGTAGCCTACAAACACCAATCTATAGCAACTATTCCACTGGTTAATCTTTAACAGATAGTTTTGTGTGTTTGGGGGGGGGGATGCTGCCATTCATAGTTAGAAGAAATCGTGAGTAAAAACAAAACAAAATACATAGGGTTTGGGGGCATTTTGGACTATGTGTGTTTGTGTGTGTGACTATGAGGGGATGCTGCCATTCAAGATTTCCTGGGGGCTAATGTACCTCTACCACAGATGCCCACCCCAGATTTAGAAGTCTTTTTATTTGTTAAAGTCAATGCAGAGGAAATATCAGGCAACAGCTGATGCAAGAATGCCTGAATGTTGGAGTGGGAGAGATGTCAAGCGTGCACTGTCTGCTATATTTTTATTAGAAACTACCAGCCAGAGCCAAATTCAAAACAGAAGCACAATAATACGGATATATGCCAAAGAATTCAGAACAGTTCTCCTTTCAGCACCTGTTAGTCCAAGAATGTGTGACCAGAATCAGAAAGCCCTTTCGCATACAAAATAACTCCTTAGTTTTGCCAAGTGTCCTTTTTCAGCAACATATCTTTGATAAGGGGAGTTTTTAGTTACTATTTTCAGACAAGTGCTGAGAACCAAAAACTCTTGCTGATCTGCTGCAAATCACACAAAAATGCCTGTTTATCTTCTTCCCACTTCTGTTGTGAATAATCCCTCCAGCTCGGCCAGCACATCATTTATCTTCCCCAAATGTTGAACTTGTTGGATAGCCTATTGCAACCACCTCTCTTTATTAACTACTGCTGCTGATAAATTACTAAGCTATTATGTTTGCCATTAATTCAAGGCAACTTTGGGTTGAAAATAGAATGGCATAAGATTGGAAAAACTTCTTCTCAAAGCACCTTGAAAATTCTCTCTAAAATAAGTTTAGAAATTATGTTGTTCCTCACAGTTAATTTTGAGCGTGTGTTTCCTTTTTGTGTGTTACTTTTGAAATGTATTCCTATGTAACAGGAATACATTTCAAAAGTAACACAACTACTGTTGTTGTTGTTGCTTTTGTTATAGTTATTTATAACCTGCTTTCCTTTCTTAAACAAGATTCAAATCTGTAGGCACAACCAATGGTTCCAAAGCCACTAGAGGTGGCACGTCCACTTTGGATTTTAATTTAAACTTTAAAGGAGCCATCCAAGGTCCTGGGCTTATTTTGGGGATAAGTTTAAGCACCTTACCTACTTTTTAAGAGACTGAAGAAACCTGAGGTGGGTTGACTACCCCAGTGTTTCCCAACCAGTGTGCCGCGGCACACTAGTGTGCCGTGAGCGTTCATCAGGTGTGCCGTGGGAAATTGGCACTCTTCCCCCTTCTAGCAGCTCTTTCTCCCTCTTTCCCTCCCCAAAGATCCTCTCCGAGGCAAAGGAAGGGCTCAGCCGAATGCCGGAAGCTCCACGTCGGTGAATTGGGCAGTGAGTGAACCTGGGTGTATCAGGAGGCTGAAGCATTCACAGCTTTCCAAGAAACAAATTGAGCCTCTCCGCTTGGAAATGTTTATTTTTTTAATGTTTTACTGAATTTCTTGAGAGTCGTCCCCCCTCCAAGAAACTGATTATAACAGCTTCATGACATCCATAGTTATCTGGAAGCAAGTTTCACTCAGGGTGAAATTTCACAAGGGTCTGGAGAACAAGCCCTATGAGGAGCGGCTTGAAGAGCTGGGCATGTTTAGCCTGAAGAAGAGAAGGCTGAGAGAAGACATGATAGCCATGTATAAGTATGTGAGAGGAAGTCATATCTATGTTGTGTTCATCGAAACAGACCCAGGTTTCACACTGAGTGTATAAATACATTTAAAAACATATTAACTATATGTATTACTATGTTAGAGTGTCATTTTGTGTCATTTTGGTTGGTGGTGTGCCCCAGGATTTTGTAAGTGTAAAAAATGTGCCGCGGCTCAAAAAAGGTTGAAAAACACTGGACTACCCCATTGACATGAAAGCCACCATCATTACCACTGGTCAAAAATAAGTACATTATTTGTTGCAACTTTTTATGTTCTGGGGAATCTGGGAAAAAGAAAACAACAGAGATCACAATAACACAATGAGTATAAACAGAGAAACTATATATTTTAGTTAATAATTAAAAACTGGACCTTCCATAGATCAATCGAAGGCTTTTTCCAAAATACAAGGATGCCTATCTTGCCTCCCCCAGCCCACTTTCTGTTATATTGTAGCAACACACAATAACAGTCTGAAAGGAGTTACACACATGACTTTAACCCAGTCCACACACCTTCCTTCAACATCCGTGCTTTCCGGTGAGGGGTGGGGTGAGTGTTCAAGTGCCCTGCTGCTGGACCTTCTGGCGAGGCATCCGGACACAAAACAAAACCCTATAGAAAAGCTTTAAAACTGAAAAATAACTTATCCACCCATCATTCCCCCTTCTCCAGAGCTCTCCTGGCATGTCATTTCTATGCAAGAGCAAATCAGGTGGATATAGTGTCTGATATGAATGACAAGTTATACAAAAAGTATCAAAATATTGTATTCACTGGTATCGACCTTTCATCCCAGCTTGCTGGGATGAGAGGGATTTGCCCCTCCCTGCCTCGAGGAGAGCAAAGGTTCCTGGGGGAACCTTTCGGCGTGGGGGGCGGGGCTTTCAGCGAGGCCCCGCCCCAACAAGCCATTGCTAGCTTGTTCGGCGTGCAGAGAGGTTGTGTTTTTTACCCTCTCTGCCTGCAGCCTTTAGGGAAAGAGGAGAAGAAAGAAGAAAGGAGGAAGGACAAAGGTAGCAGGGAGGAGAAGAGAAGAAGAGAAGAGAGAAGAGAAGATGAGCCTAAAGAGAAGATAGGAAGAGGGAAGGAGGAAAGGAAGAGGAGAGCTGAAGCGAGGAGGAGAAGAGGAGCGGAGAGGAAGATAGGAAGGCAGAAGACGGGATCGCAAGAGGGGAAGACCGTGAGGAGAAGACGAGAGGAAGACGCGTGGAAGTTGGGGAAGAAGGTGAAGAAGACAACCGGCGAGGCGGAGCAGCGGTGCAGCGGTCATCCAGTGCAGGCTTGTACTGAAGTGAAGGTCGGTGCCGGGTTTGGGGGAGGGGGGAGGGGAGTGTGCTCTGCCTCTCTCCTCCTCGGGGGGATCTTCCTTTCCTTGCCCCCCCCCGCGCGGCTCCGGGCCTGCGGGGCTGGGGGGTGCCGGGCCGCCCGGGGTTTTCGGGGGTGGTGTGCGGCTAGGGGGAGGTTGGTCTCTTACCACCCGCCGAGTGGTGGCTGGGGTGGGGGGGAGTGATCGGGGACCGCCTGGTGGGCCGGGACGTGTTCCCCTCATCCCCCCCCCCTCTCCTTCCCGCCCTCCGTGGGTTGCCTGTGACCGGACGTGGCGAGGCTCTGGTGCTTCGGGGGTGCTCGGGGGGGGGATTTTCTCCTTGCACCAGTCCGGCTGGGGTGGGCCGCGGCGGCGAAGGAAACCGCCGATGGCTGGGCTCTTTCTTTCTCTCCCTCCCCCCCCTCATTCTCCCTCCCCCCTCCCCCTCTCTTTGGGGCCCGGGAGGGGGGCTTGGCCTGGGAGCTTGGTCACCACGCTCGGCTCGGGGCGGGGCCGCGGGGGTTGACAGGCCCATATGGATTGGTCCGTCCTCCACACCATTGTGAAAGCCTACTAAGATACTAAGAATTCTATTGAGGACGTCCATCAAACGCCTCTGAAGAAGTCCATTGGACGAAACGGCCCCCCGCCGGCTTGGGGGTGAGCTCTTGCCGTCAGGCAAACCCCCCCTTGCGCCCTCTCACTACAGTGAGATCAGCAAGGGGCTGCTTGTTCCCCCCGCTGCACTGCCAGCCATTGTTTACATTTAGACGCTGACTTATCGCCATCCTAAACTACCAGGACCACAAGTCCCTGCGGCCAAGCATCATTGTGACGCCGCTCTTTACATCGACCAGCTTAGCGTCTTCACCAAACTACGAAGACCAGCATACCCTGCGGTTCGGACGAACTGACGCATGCGCACGGCATGCACAAGGGCTTATTAGCGGTCTTCTGGTTTTCCACTCGCCACGGACTCCTTTCTTGTCCCTGCCGTACATAGCACTGACTGAGTTACTTCTTTCTTAGCAGGTACAAGACTGTGAGAGGATTGACGCTTTCTCTCACCTCATTGTTACTTATTATGATTTTGTGAGACATGCACTGACTATTGTACTTTATCAATATCATTTAATTGTGTAGAACTTCTCAATGTGAATTCAACCACTGTTGTTGCTATTGCTGTACTTATACATGCTATGTTCATTCCACTGTGATTTTTATACCATAGCTGTATACCAGTGAATACAATATTTTGATACTTTTTGTATAACTTGTCATTCATATCAGACACTAAATCCACCTGATTTGCTCTTGCATACTTTAAGGTGTAGCCCCCTGTTTTTTCATGTCATTTCTATGCACCAGGAGAACTCGGGAGAAGGGAGACTGGTGTACAGGTAAGTTATTTTTTAGTTTTAAGGCTTTTAAAAGGGGGGTTAGGGAGGGAGTTACAGTCCTCTGAGTTTTCTGGGCTGATTCATGCAATGCAAGAGGGCTGTGCGGACTGCCCCCTCAGAAGTCCCAGAACTTCCAAGGTGGCAGTCCAGACAAGGCCCATACTGGGTCAGACCCAGGTCTGTCCAGTATCAAATTATTTCAGAACAAAGCAGGGGTTTCCTGCTTTGTCCCAAAGTAATTAATTTTTACCGGAGGCATAGTTTGGATGCCCCAGGTAAAAATCCAGGAGGGTGTAGGTTTTCCACCCTGTGTGGATGTGCCTTAACTAAATACCGCCTCCCAAAGATACTACTCTATGGTGAACTCGCCATGGGTCAGCGCAAGAGAGGTGCCCCCAAAAAGAAATATAAGGACTCCCTAAAACAACACCTCATGCTCGGCCAGATTGATCACCAACAATGGTCCACCCTGGCCTCATATCAGGAGACATGGAGACGCACTATCCACAATGCTGCAGCCTCTTTCGAGAAGACATGCTGAATGGGTCTCGAAGAGAAATGACAACGCAGAAAGAACTGCAACTTGGAGACAACATCACCCAAGGAGACTTTCTGCTGTGCTTTCTGCAACTGAACTTGTCTATCTCAGATTGGCCTTTTTAGTCATCAACGCGCTTGTAAAAAGTGTGGGTTGAGTCCTTCCTAAGAATCTTCGTTTGCAAAGTAATGCTGAGAGAAATACAGTTTTCCAAAACTTCTATTGAAAGATTCAGGTTTAGTCACTGAAAACTTGAAGCAAAAATTCATATGCTACCTTATCATATGCTACCTTAAAGAAATAAATAAATTGGTAGCATAAGCTTTCATTAAAAGCCCATCTACACCACCCACATACCCCCCAAAAAAATCAGGCCAGAAGTTGCTCTTGGACTTCCACACAATGTTCAGGGACTTCTGAGCCTGAAAGCAGGTTAACCTGGTTTTCCTCCATGTTAGTAGAAGTTGTTAGTAGAAATTCCAGAGCACTCCACACATCTGGATTGGTGTGAATAGATGGACCAGTTCCAGTTCTGACTATTGTCTCATGGGACAAAAACAAGAGGAAAGGTGTTGTCTTAAGCCAGAGTAAGCTGATGAAAATATGAATAGTGGATGAAGTTATGGGGCTGTTTCCACCGTTTCCCTTTCCAATCTACCTTTGTAGTTTTTCCTTTTGTTCAAGGACAGCTGTTTTTAGGCCAAAGATGGAATGCTCAGGAATACCGAAGTGTTTTGTAATTGTTTTTGTATGTTGTCATTCATAATGTCTGATTATGCTCATTTTTATCTTCTGGCATAGAGACTGGCCTGTTTGCTTAATGTAGAGTGAAGGGCATTGTTAACAGAGAATAGCATATGTTATATGGTATGTGAAATATTGTGTATGATGTAGCTAGGTCCAGTGATGGCATTTCCTGAGTGGATGTGTGGGCAGAGTTAGCATCTGGCTTTGTGGCAAGGCTTCCCATCTATGATGTGTGTCCTCGTGTGGATAAGTAACTGTTTGAGTTTAGGAGGCTATCTGTAGGCAAGTAAAGATCTGCTCCCTTTGAAATGGCAGTGTTATTTTCCAAAATAGGTTGTATTACATGGATGATGCATCTGAGTGAGAGCTACATGTGACAACTAGTTGGGTTCTGCTACTTCCTGTCTTCAATCTGTTCGGTATTAGATGCCTTTTGATACAAGTCTTGCCTTGTTGATTTGTTTTTGTTTTGTTTTTTACTTCATATTTTGGGTACTATAGATTGAGTAATGCTTTTTGTAATCCGATGAGTTTGGCATCTTTGTCTTGTTCGTCCGAGCACATGCAATTGTATTGAAGGGCTTGGCTGTAGTGTATACTATGAATTTGGAAATTTTCAGAATGGAAACTGGAGGCATATAAGTAAATTTAGAAGTCAGCGGATGTGTAATACAGTGTTCATTGTTTAATTTGTAGTGCTTTCCAAACTATTGATATTCCAGATGAACATGGCTATGCCTTTGAATAAAACAAAAAGGGGTAATCGCTATCCTACTGAGTTCGGAGGGGATTTAAGGAATCCCTTATAGGAAGTTTGTCTACCTGTCTCTTTACACTATGCAAGTTTTCATTCCAATAAACATTTGGTAGAACCCTATATAATCTGCTATATGATTCTTCATTACGTACTGGAAGCTTATTGTCACTACAGCTTAAAACGTGGTGGGTTGGCTGGCACCAATGGGAGGCTTTCTCTTACCCTGAATAAAAGCCCAGTTCTAGCCATGTGTACCCAAAAGACTTCATAAAAGGAAGACTTGTTCCCAAACGCTTCACTATGGGCCCTTCCAGACAGGGTCCAAAATGCAGACCCTGTTAGAATTTTACTGGAGGAGTCCAAATAACGCCTTAGGTTAAAGAGGATTAATTAGGGACAAAGCAGGGAAACCCTGATTTGTCCCAAATTAATTAGGTATCCCATTAGACCCTGGCCTTCCTGGAAGTCTCAGGTGGAATGGGACATGAGCCCTGTGTTGATTGACCCCCGGGTGCTCCCAGGGGTCAGTCCCCACATCCATCTCGCACACCCTTTTGGGTCACCATGACACTGCTCCAGCAGCCCTTTTTGTGTGTAAAAATGACACATCAGGAGGTCGGGGAGGGGGCAAATCGCTCCTGCCAGAGCAGCCTCATGACAATCTGGTAAGGTTTTTTAAAAAAATTGAAGGTTTTGTTGGGGGGATGGCCACATTCAAGCATGGTAGTTATCACACTGGAATGGGGACATCCGCCCCTCCCCCTCAGGAAACCCTGGGTTTTTCTTTGAGCATGAAGACTTAAACCCATTATGAGCCCAAAAGTAAAGTTCAAACTGGGCATGGTTGCTATAGCACAAAAAAGAGTATTCAATATCTGTATCCAACTAATTTATTTGGCATTCATTTAGAAATCACTTGATCGTAAATATCATATATCTTCACAAATGGGGATGTGGAATTCTGGTAGATAATAGTTCAAATGATATATCACAAAACCCTCTATTCGGAGTCAAACTCAAATCTCGATATGTATATATATTCATTCCTGTACAATCTCAAAATATTTGTAATCCGGATTATAAGGCTTGGAAGGTTTACAAATATTTTGAGATTGTACAGGAATGAATATATATATACATATCAAGATTTGAGTTTGACTCCGGAATAGAGGGTTTTGTGATATATCATTTGAACTATTATCTACCAGAATTCCACATCCCCATTTGGGAAGATATATGATTTTACGATCAAGTGATTTCTAAATGAATGCCAAATAAATTACTTGGATACAGATATTGAATACTCTTTTGTGCTATAGCAACCTGCGTTCCAGTTTGAACTTTACTTTTAGGCTGCTTTGAGGACACCCTTCCTCTTTTCTACTTAAACCCATTATGAAGCAGGTTTCTTAAACCCACTTCATTGTGGATTTAAACCAGATCAGGGCATCTTATGGCCCGCGGCCCGCATGTGGCCCGTCGGCCAATGCTGACCGGCCCGCGGATCCCTCAAGACTTTGTCCTGAAGAGAGAGAGGCGAACTTCCATGGGGGCTGCTACATGTGGAGAGTCAGCCGAGGCTTGGAAGGGAAGTGGCGCCTACCTCTAGCGCTGCCCTCAGGGGTTCCTGTCCCCGCGAGGAGAATGAGGCGTCTGGAAGGCGCCTGCCTGCTCTTTCCCAACGGCCCTCGAAGCATGAGGGAGGGGCCGGGGAACGCACGGGCGTGCACGATCGAGAGGAGGTGAACTGTTAAAACCATTGCTGGGCGCAGGGAGCGTGTGCAAGAGGAAGGAGAGGGAGAGGGGGGGGCCTTGGAGTTGAATTCCCTCCTTGCCCTCCCTTCACTGCGTATTATTATTATTATCATGCCTGTTATGAGCCCATATTAATATCTATGCTGTAAATTGGCCTGGGCAAACTTGAGACCTCCAGGTGTTTTGGACTTCAACTCCCATCATTCCTAACAGCCTCAGGCCCCTCCCCCCCAGGCACTTAAGCGGCTGAGGCGGGGGGGGGGGAGGAAGGGGCCTGAGGCTGTTAGGAATGGTGGGAGTTGAAATCCAAAACAATATTAGTGCAGTAGTGTGTTATATTCCATTTCTGTACCAGTCCCCATTTTTATAAATTGATGCTGTAGGTCTTGGAACTGAGTTATAATGCAGTCATGGATAAGTAAGCCTTTAACCTCTTAATCATTAAAGTAAAATACCCATATACCCATTGTTTTGTACAATTTTAGTGAATAAATGTCATTTTTCCTATGACAACCTCTCTTTTTTATTGCTCATAACATATATTCTTATCAGTCTTATTAATATATCAAAAATGCAATGTAGTGCCTTTTATATTATTATTAAAGAAATTCAATTGATATTATGTAGAATGCAGTTCAGCCTTTAGGTGCGGCCCTCCATAATATTTTTTGGCTCTTGTGTGGCCCCTTGGAAAAAATAATTGCCCACCCCTGATTTAAACCCTGTGTGGAAGCACCCTAACAGAGATGCCTGTATGTCAAACTACATCTCAAATAATATTCTAGAACTCGGTGTTTTAAGTGAAATGACTACTCTGCATCAAACTGTAAATATGCACATACTGTGTTTCCCCGAAAGTATGACACCCCCGATTGTAAGACATATCGGGGGTGTCAGGGGGGTCGGCTAATGTAAGCCGTACCCCGAATGTAAGCCGTACCTGGTCGTTGCCGCCGCCGCAACCGGCCCATCCGCCGCGGCACACCTCCCGCGGCGCACCTTTCTGCTAGGCCTCTCCAAGGAAGGGGAAAGAGTCGTGACGGCGGCGGCGGCGTGGGCGTGGCGACAGGGGACGTCTTTGTTTATATAAGACGTACCCGAAAGTAAGACGTAGGGGGGACTTTTCGGGAGAAAAGAAAGTAAGACGCTGTCTTACTTTCGGGGAAACACGGTAGATACAAACAAATACAAAGGCTCATAAAGGATATAATTCAGAGCTGGGTTTTGCAGTGCATTAAATGTGGTTTATATTAGATCATTCGGAGCATCTGGGAAAACAGCCAAGTGGGGCTTTATGTTACTACTACATATGTGAAAATAACTGTCCTACTGACTAGTGATATACTATTGTATAACTTTAGCTTTCTTCAAATGGCTTTGAAGTTTGTTTCTATTGTGTTGGAGAGACAGTGGTTCACGTCTGCTCCAAGAGAAGCAGATGGTGATTTGTGCTCTAAGCAATCGCTTTGATTGACATTGACATCACAGCCAAGCAGCTATGCCCGCAGCTCATTAAAGGACAAACCCAAATATTCCAAAATCCAATCAGCCTTTATTCATAACTTTCATTCTTATTCAGTAGAGTCGGGGGAAGGACAGGAGGAATCCCATTTCTGTCCATTTTCATTAGACTTCACCGCGTTACATCATACCAACCTGGCAACCATTCTTTCAAAGATAGTAATTACCTCCCAAGTCAGCAGACGAATTATATGAATTATGCAGTGTGCTACAATTTGTGTGATTTTCTGCTTCGCTGACTAATTGCTTTTTTTTTAACAATGCAGCAAATGTGTCAGAATCATTTGCCACTGATATCTAAATAAAGAATACGGAACAGGCAAAATTTTGAAAAATATAGTATACTTTTAAGTTGCTCAAGAAAAAAGACAACCGGACGACCTCTCAGTTCAGAAGAATGGGTGCAATTTTGTCCACTGTGACAGAAATGTACATCTTGACTTTGCCTTGAAAGTGTCAAATTCAACAAAGCAATATTGGCAACCTGCCTCACTTACAATGTCTTAATTGTCTTTTAGAATTCCAACTGTAGGAGCAGATAATCTCTGAAACAGAACCGATCTAGAACCAGAATTCAGAAAAGGTTTTTTTAACACAATGAAACAATAGGAAATAAATGTAACCACGAAAATAGTAAGCATATCATTTTTTAAAAACCTAGGTTAATCATGCACACCAATACCATCGTTATCCTTATCCTTCAGGAGGGTCTGTAAGACCACCCTGTTCCACCAGGCATTTTATCTCTAAGGTTGTGCTTTCCATTATGGTACTAGTCTGTTTTTATTCTGTTTTTAACTACGTTGTGTTGTGTATTCATTGTTGTGAACCACCCTGAGCCTTTTTGGGAAGGGTGGTATATAAATCTAAATAAATAAATAAATAGTTAGAAAAAGTCATCATTGGACTGTTTTGGTTTTAAATTGCGCTGCCATTTAATCTTCCAAGTGGAGAAATTTGTGACACAGTTCATAGCCAAAGATGGCATTCCCTGTACTGACATACTCCAAGCATGTATTTTGTAATGTGATATCAACAAGGAAATGAGATCATACATTGGACCCGTTCTTGTTAGGGCAACGATTAGACAAATTCTCTTCCAAGAAAAGCTGCTCTTTATCTGCTTTCCTCTTGTGCTGTTTCTCACCTTTGCCACTGCCTATGATCTGTTGTGGGCTTGTGAATCTCCTGAGATTTAATAAACAGCTGATGTCAGTGTCACATCCTTCTTTGCAAGACAGCTGACAGCAAAGTTATCCTGACCCATACACACTAAATCAGTAACTGACTACCTCTACTGCATGAAGTTTAACATAGGCAAAGCAAAAGCAATGCTTCTGCTTCAAGAATTACACGTGGGGTGCAGTTTAGCACATATAATTGGAATTACATTCCTTAGGCCAGTGGTTCCTTATCTTTGGTTCTCTTGATGTTTTAGATTTCAGCTTCCACAATTCCATGATGCTATTTGGTGCTTCTGCAATGTGAAGCCCAAGACTTAAGATTAAAGACCACAGAGCCAGTCCAAGACACTCTGCTGCCTAGGCCAAAGCAATGTGCTCATTCCACATATAGAATCGAACTGGAATAGCAACTTACTTTAACAATGGTGAAAGGGTAGCTTTGCACATCACGCCATAAGACAACAGGCTACATTAGAGTGGACAATGTTGGACAACTTATGACAAATGGTGTGGAACTGCTATTCTACTCAAATTCTACTCCAAGCATCATGACCTATAAAGCCCTAAACAGTTTGGGTCCAGGCTATTTGTCCAATCACATCTCCCTATACAGACCATCTCGTGCACTGGGGTCAGCGAAGGAGGTCCTCCTCTCAGTCCCACCCCTGTCACAAGTGCGGTTGGTGGGAAGGAGTTGGTGGACTTTCTCCGTGATCACTCCTTGTCTCTGGAACTCCCTCCCCAAAGAAATAAAAATGATACCCACCCTCCTCTCCTTTAAAAAGCTCTTGAAAATGCACTTGCACACTTTGGCGTATGGAGAGGAGGAGGATTAGGACATTTCAGTTCCACCAGAATGCTAGCTAATCTATCTGCATTCCACTTCTGCTATGATACATGAGAAAAACAAGCTTTATAGTCATTTTAATGTATTTTAATTGTCTTTTCTAGGCTTTATGTTTAAATGTTTAGTTTTGTTATTAGTCTAATTAGGTTTATTTGTATTTGGTCCTCATTTTGGTGTTAATTTCCCTTTTGTCACAAGTTTATGGCTATTATTTTTGTATTATCTTGCTTATTTTAAAATTCTTTGTATTCGAGTTTGGGCATTAAATGTTTGCCCTTTTTGTGTGTAAACCAACCTGAGTGCCCTTGGAGAGAGAGGACAGTCTTTAAATAAAGGTTTTTTTTTATTATCTGCTATGAGAGTGAGATGGTAGACTCTGTCTAATGCAGACTTGGGAAACATGGCTTCCTTGGCTGAGTTTATCCATCTCAAATATGATCAATCTCCTTTTCTACTGCTTTCTATATTACCAAGCATTATCATCTTTTTTGTGATTCATGTTTTCTCATGATATGGCCAAGGCATATTAAGTCTCAGTATAGTTATCTTGTCTTCTATGGAGAGTTCAGGTTTGATTTGCTCTAGTGCCCATATATTTGTCTTCTTAGCAGTCCATGGCTCTTCTCTACATTTCAAATGAGTTCAGGTTATAACTATCAGCTTTCATGACTCTCTAGGTTTGACAATCATACACAGCCATTGAAAATATAGTACAACTTCTATTTCCACATAAATAGGTGAAGCCACAGATAATAACAAACTGTTATTTTTAATGGGATTAGTGATGGGGGCACTGAGAAGAAGGTGTTGCTTGTATAGGAGGCCCTAAGTTAATAACTGAATAAGTGACACCATGGATAAGTGAAGCTGCATGTATCAATTCAATGAATCTGGAGGTTGTACTATACAATGGCATGGACAATCCTAACTTGAGTATTCAATAATATATCTTTACTCTTCAGGATTTACGTCTCTTGTAGTTGCCCTTCCAAGTTTAAGTCTTCTGATTTATTGACTACTAGCTTGGGGACCCGGCGGTGCCCAGGTTATTTGAGAAAGACATTGTGTGTCAAGGTTGGTCCTTATCAGATGTTTATGTGGCTCGCAGTGGTCTCAGGAACTTAGTGAAGGTACTGCAAGTCCCATCGGCCGTAGTCCATTCCCCTCCAAACAGCACCAGGATGTAGAGTGGGTCATGGGGGCTCTGTGTGTCATGTTTGGTCTTGATCATTCATTGGTTGAGGGTTGCAGTGGTCTCGGAAGGTGAGTGAAGGTACTTCAAGTCCCATCATCTGTGGTCCATCCACCTTGAAACTGCACCAGGGTGTAGAGTGGGTCATGAGTATTCTGTGTGCTTGAGGCCTTTCCTTTTCCCTTCGCGTCACCTTAGAATGTTAGAATGTAGATGGCCAATCAAAGTCCTTTATACAAATATTCCTTCAGTGGCAGCCAATCCCCTCTGTCTGGTGCCTTAGAATGTTGGAGTTATGAGGCTGGCCAATCAGAGTCCTTTATGCAAATAATCCCACAGTGGCAACCAATCGAAATGCTGCCACATATTCCTCCGCAAATCTGCACCGCTGCAAACATTCTCTTTTATTATAGTTATAGATAGATAGATAGTTTTCATTGTGATTCATAACTGGAACAAGGTTTGGAGATCTACAACTCTTTAATGTCTGCATTACAAATGCATGGATTAAATCAAGAAGGCCATGCTATTGAGTATGCAAGACCCGAGTAGATTGACCTGGAGGTTTCTCATTTATAGGTTGACATAAGTCGTAGCTTACTTGACAGCAGTTGACACCAAATTTAGACTACAACTTCCAAGCTTGTTTAGCAACATATAGAAGTATAAGTACACCAAATTCTCCCCTGCTCTTCCACTTAGCTGTTAGGCGAAAAGAAACTAGACTAGGCAATGCATGTGGAAATTTCTCACTGCTGGAATTAATGTGGGAGTGAACCCGTGCTGTTTCAAAAGGAGGACCATATGGCCCACCTCACTTACAATGCAGAGCTATGAATCATGGTGTAATCAAAATATTTATATTTAACCTTAGGATCCATAATGAAACCCATGCAACTAATGGATCCCTACTTTTCTTTTTCTGTGGGTGGTGCCCTATGTAAAAATGCAGAGTTTAGGCTGAGCGGAATGACATGTAAGCATTAAGGCAAAATCCGTAACCCAGATTTAGAAAACAAGCATTAGTGACTAATGACTAATTGATTAGTCATCATACCTCAGCTCCTTCCCCTTAGTTTTAATAGCAATTCTTGAAAGCAACTGTTTCTCAACTGATGTTTGCAGAAGATTTTCTGATGAAGTCTTATCTATGGGTTCAGGAGTTTTCTGCTGCTTTGGATGACAGGAGTGGGAAGGACATTGTCTAGTTCAATCTGTCTGGTGTCTTTTTTGCAACTTCCTTGGGGTATCACAGGGCTATGCTTACATGCGTGGGAAGGATTTCTGGAAACAGATGATAACATTATTTACACAAGCTTGGGAAGCAAAAAAAATTGCAATGAATGATGAAAGACAGGAACTAAGTACACTGGAAAGGACAAGCGAGTTTTGTTTCACTATGTGCTTTAAAGTATAAATATGGCCATTTGTATTCCGTCCGGGCTTTAAAACTGTGCTGACTTTTCAGTCATTGCAATTTCAGATGAGCAGTTCCCAGCAAATCATTTATTTCCTATAAAAACTGCAACCTCAGTTGATTATTGGCTTTTCAAAGAAAAGTCTGCAGCTCTTCCCAAACTGGCAAACAGAACGGAATATTATTTCTATTCTGAAAAGAACATTATTTTGGAACATACTCAAACCTCAAATGCTGTTGTCATTTATGTTATCCTGGCATTACATTAATAAATGGTGGTGAAATCTGATCAGTTCCAAGGGACTGTTTTAAAACTAATCTGGTTCAGAAGACCAGACCCTGCTTTAAGCCACATCTGTTTATTTCATCTTTTATATAAGGCTTAGTTACTTCCATACTGAACGTTGCCAGAGAGAACACAACTGAGAGAAAAGATTCATTCCCTCCAGAGGCATATGCAGCAAAAATAAAAACATTACCTTATATTGATTTCTGTTTACTATATTTTTGCCAGCTTCCCATCTCAGAAGAAGGTCTTTCCACATTCAGGATTAGATGTAGCATGCCTTCCGCAAGTCTTACTGTTTATTTTGTTTTACAGGTGTCCTCCTTACAGTTTGATGAAGAAAGGCAACCTGTGATAGTTTTTAAAGCTAATTCTGTGTTTATGGAAGACATTTGATGTTTGCGTGTGCAAGCGTGACACACCTCGCGCCAAGAACTACATGCAGACACAATTGGTTGGATAAAATTGGCCACAACTCAATTTATTGAACACAGGAACATAGGGTTGGCAGCCATGCATGGATCCTGAATCAGGGTAGGACAGTCCCCACGAAAAGTCCACCCAAGCATCCAATGCCTATCCATGGGGAAATACAACCAAGGGCGATAAGCCAGCCTGATCCAGGCAGTCCCTGGGCAGCTTTAAAGTAAGCAGGCAAGAAAGATGGCGCCAACCCCTCATTGGCCGGCCGGCAGGGCAACACTGCCTGCCACCCCAGGGGCTTCTGGGGGAAAGAAGCCCCCTCAGGCAAGAAGATGGCGCGGGGGCAACACTGCCCCGCAAACCGCATGGCCGGTAAGTCAGCCATGCCCATTATCTCTAGAGAGTCAACCTTATCCATTCATAGAACCAATACATTTTGATGAAAATTAGCCAAGACTGTTTATTCCACAGGTGTACAGATTCATTACCCAATAGTGGAAAGTACATCACTAAACATATCCCAAAATACGAAGCTTCTATTAAAGTACTCTATGTTTATAATACATTTCCAGCTCTCGTTGTTACAGATTGTTGTACACTAGAGCAGGAACATCTCTGACCTTAAACACCACACCAGCTTGGTAAAATCAGCAAGCTGTTTATTGCAGAATATATGTAGGCAAAGCAGTAAAAAAACAGTAAAGCAGTAAAGGTACAAAATCCAAAATAACACTTAAGCTTCAGATGGGAACAAAATCCATGAATATATAGGAATGCACGAAGCAAGGCATTTGAAACCATGAAACAATACAGCAGAAAAATCCCATAGGCAAAACTTAAGCTTGGCAAAAAATTGGTACATGAAACTCAGAGCCCTTGAAAGCAAGATGTTGATTAAATAATGATGTTGCCTCAATTGAGGCAACTCATTCCCAGGAATCATTATAAACCTTTCCAGAACCCAAAGCATTCTCCTTGACTTTCCCACTGGATAACGGTTTGTTATCTATCTTTTCCTGTAGACCAGTGTTTCCCTAACTTTTTTGGCCTACCACCCCCTTTCCAGAAAAATATTTACTCACCGCCCCCCTAGAAATTATTTTTTAAATTTTAATAGCAATTAAACATAATGATATATGTATCAATGTTTCTACCTTTTTTGTTAAATTAAATGTTTTAATGTGTTTTAATTTAAATTTAAATGTTATTTTAATTTCATGTTTTTTATAGCATTGAAAAAAGAAGGGGCCGGCACTGGACAAGCAAAGCCCAACTTGAAAAGTGCCTCCCGCTCGCCCTGCCCCACGCCGGGCCCAGCAAGGCGCTCTTGCGAGAACGTCTCCATTGGAAGAAAGAGGCAATACAAAGGACTGTGCTGTGAGCGGGGTTGACGAGAAGAAGGAGGCTCACACTGCGTTTTCCACGGCAATGCCTGCCTGGGGACCATGCGCTTGCGACTGTGTCCCTGCGAGTTGGAATCCCCGGGCAGGTGTTGCCGTGGAAACCGCAGCATGCGCCTCCTTCCTCTCGTCAACCCCGCCCATGGCTCAGTCCTGTGTACCGCCTCTTTCTTCCAACGGGGACGTCCTCACAAGAGCGCGACCCTGCAAGTGGCAAGCAAGCCTGGCTCATGCCACCGCCCCCTTACAGGGGTTCAGTGCCCCTCAAATTCTCCTGAGCACCCCAGCGCCCCCTTGGATTGCCCCACCACCCACCAGGGGACGATACCGCCCACTTTGGGAACCACTGCTGTAGATGAAGTGATCTCATTCTCTGAAAACTCTGCCACTGTTTACTAAAACTCCACTTTCTGTCCAAGGTTTCCTCTCCCTCATTATCTCCCTCATTAACTTCTACACCTAGGAAATCCAGCTCAGCATCATTTTCAGACAGTTGCTCTGAGAAAAGTAGTGAAAGATCTCTCCCAGAAATGTGGCCTTATGAATCTTCCTGAAACAGTGCAGGCCTCTCTTCTGAACCGAACTCAGGCCCAAACAAACCCTCATCCCCAATCCCATCAGGAACATCATTCTCATCATGAGCATCAGCATGAACATGAGACACAATCACAGGCTGACGTACAGCACAGAGTAGTTTGGTTATGTGAAAATTTCGAACCAGAACAAGAGCTCAAGGTTCAAAGGATAGAGCTTCTTGTATGCCTTCACATACTTTTCAACTTATAGCACCTTTAAGGCAACCCTATCATCTTGGAAATGATCATCTTGGAAAGATTTACTCAGAGAGGGTTTGCTATTGCTTTCCTCAGAGATTGAAGAAGTGAGACTTATCCAAATTCCACCCAGTACATTTCCAAGGCAAAGCAGGAATTTGAATCATGTTCTTCCAGAGTCCTAGTCCAACTCTCAAATCATGCTGTTGCCTCTCATAGTTAATATTGAACACAAATACTTATGACCTCTTTCTAGCAATTGGTCCTCCTTGCTTCTGAATGAAAAATATAGCTCCTGCCCTGAATTACAGCCATTTCCCAGAGAATTTAGCCATACTGAATATAATAACAAATTATTTTATTCTAAAATAATCACATTATCCATGCCACGTGAATGAAAAGTTTAGTACATTGCTGAAACATATGGACATTCTCTGTTCCTAAGTAGGTTTTGATGAGAAAATGAGACCTAAAGTTAAATAAAACTAAAATAATAATAACATGTAGAGATAGATCATAATAAAACCTCTTTGCCTTGAAATAAATATTTCTACAGCAGGAAGCAAAAGGCGGCCCAGAAATAGAACCTCTAGTTGAAGAAAAAGCAGGTGTCAGGTGATCCAGCTGCAAGTGTTAAAATGTCAATTTAAAATTAATCTTATGTAAACAAGAGATGGCTCACGAGGCCAATGAACTCAGCATGCTATAGGAGGGTTTCAGACTTATTGGCAGCAGTGATGTTTTCTCAAGCAGTTTATCTAAACAGGACCAAATTAGGATGCTAGCTATCAATTTTAAATTGAATCACTTAATATCAGCACATATAAATCTAGGAACTGCATTTCTAAGAAGCTTCAACAAGCATTTCCTTTCTTTAAGTATTCCTGCATAACACAGAAAATGAAACTCAAAATCCCACAACCACTATAACAAATGAGGGTCCTGGAAATTGTAGTCCAAAAAAATTAATTTTTCACACTCTGATATATTATAGAAGTGGACACTTTTGTCCAATATAGCATGCCCATATGCTGTTCAAGAAAACTGCAGAAATAGAGAAGTGTATTTGTGGTATCATTTTGCACACAGATTCGCATGTGCATTCAGTTGTGTATTCAATTGCACAACCTTGCCATGCAATATAAAGGGTTCTAGGATGTGCAATGTATAACTCCACATTATTTCACAAAACTGCAAGAGTCAAATCTACAAACATGTCTCAGACTGGATCTATTTATTTTATTTATTTAAGACATTTATATTCTGCCCTTCTCACCCCGAAGGGGACTCAGGGCGGAGCACAGCATATATACGCAAACATTCAATGCTGGGACAAGAATACATATATGCATACATAAACATTTAAAAAATCTCAATATTAAAATACACCATTTAAAACCGTCT
The DNA here is from genome assembly GCA_030556195.1 of Anolis apletophallus. Taxonomy (NCBI): domain Eukaryota; kingdom Metazoa; phylum Chordata; class Lepidosauria; order Squamata; family Anolidae; genus Anolis; species Anolis apletophallus. Next base: position 78,889,904 of record JARBWK010000009.1, read on the forward strand.
TGGTCATCCAGGTTCAGAATGCAGATTAACTACATTGAAATGGATTATATGGCAGTGGAGACTCATATAATCCAATTCAATGTGTCAATCCATCCTCAGATTATCTGCTTATCCCAGATTATTTGACAGTGGACATATATAACAGTTGTAACGACTCTCCAACACTTTTGATGTGAAGCAAAAGCACCGTCCGCCACCCAAACACACCTTATATACCCTGAGCCCTCCCTATTGCCCAGTGGATATCCCATAATCCAAAGGGATCAATGAGCCAGCATTATGAGTCCAATTGTCCAATGTCCAGGCAGATTATCTGTCACTCCCACTTGATCCCAGATTAGGTTTGAAAGTCTGGGAGCCTGAACTTCTCCTAAGCTCAGGTCTCCCAGTCCTGACAACAGTTCAAAGCAGATAATGTGTATTATCTGCTTTGATCATTAGGATTATATGGGAGTGTAGAAGGGGGCTCAGAAACACGGAAGAGATTCAGCAGTTCCACTTGTAAATTAAGTGAGTCTTAATTGAACCAAACTCCACCTTTTCCAGAAAGGGAATGAACATCCTGGGAACCTACTCCTAATCCAACATGATTCTTGACCAGCACAGGATTCTGCTAATATGAATGATTATGTCAGGCTGAAAGGTTTCTAGGATGCTACCCTGTCCCTTTCCCATCGATAGCACGCAGGTGACTTTGCTTTGGATGTTCATTCTAATGTCACACTAGTAGAGTTAATGTTTTATCAAAGAATGCTGTTAGTTAGTTTTATGATGGCACATGATTTCCTAGCATACAGAGCATCTGTACTGCAGAGACAACTGTAATGCACAATTCTTTTATTTATTTTTCTTCCAAAATATAGTTATAACACTATGTAAAACATAGTCATACATTATAAAGGATATATTTATCTCTGTGTGTATACATGTGCCTACAATGATATATCTGTGTATGTATATATGTGCCTATGTATGTACTGTATACATGTGCCATACATAATGCCTATATTTAGTTGCTCTATTTCTATACTTTAATATCCGCTATGCCAGAAATCCAACTGATTAGTTGAAGGTTCTTCACAGTTTGGTTCTTGAAAATACATGTAAATACGCAGCAAGCCACTTCCGGCAATGCAGAGCTCCATGCTAGTAATGAATTTCTCCAATGTGTAAAAATGCTATACTTGAAAGAGAGAGATAAATATTGAAAAAATGTAAATTTGTGTGGTTTTTTTTGGGGGGGAGGGGACGACATCTTTCTAAGGGCCCTTCCACATAGCCCTACAGTAAATCCCAGAATTAAGGCAGAAAATCCCACAATATCTTCTTTGAACTGGGGCCCATCCAGACAGTACCTTTATTGTGGTATCTACCACAATAAAAGAGGGGCTGTCCAGACAATATTCTGGACAGTCACAAATTTGACAGTGCATTTATTCCATGCCTTTTTGGAAGGCACGGGATAAACCCACTACTTGTCCAGACACCATTCCCACAGTTTACCAGGCTAAATAAGCCTGGCAAACTGGGAATACCCACCTCCTCCCCCAAAAACCTGCAAACCCCTTAGAAAAGTAATGAAAACTTACCTAGCCTCCATTACAGGCTCCAAGCAGCTCTCTCAGCATGTAGAAATGACGTGCCAAGAGAGCACAGTGGAGAGGGAGGAGGAAATTCGCTCCCCCCCCCCCACTCTCCTGGCGCATCATTTCTATGCGCTAGGAGAGCTACTCGAAGCCTGTAATGGAAGCCAGGTAAGTTTTCATTACTTTTCTAAGGGGTCTGGTGGCTTTGGGGGAGGGGGGAGGCCTCCAGATGTTCTCAGGGGCCAGTCCTGCAAGAGCATCTGGACACCCACCCCAGAAAGCGTGCACTTTCTGGGGTGGGTGTGGACAGGCCCCCAGGAAAATCTGCATTTTAAAATGTGGGTACTCCTGGGGTAAAGGCCTGTCTGGATTCGCCCATTGTTATCTGAGTCCACACTCAGATAATGTAGGTTTTTCTGCCTTGATATTCTGGGATATAAGGTTGTGTGGAAGGACCCTAAATCTAACAACGAGCAAAAAAGCTGAATAATAATCCCATTATTTTTCTTTTTGTCATTCTTCTGAATCTCAATCCCAATGTTTTTATTTAACCATCTTAGCATAACTGCAGTATTTGCCTGGCCCGTCATAAGGGAAGCAATTTAACTCCAAATTGTTGCACTGTGCTCAGAAGAAATCTTTATTTGTTTTTCATTTATTTCATCTCTGGAAGTCTGCTGTGGTTGATCATTATTTCCTCCTCGCACCTGCCCAGTGGTTTGTGCTGGCTGTTAGGCAAGAATGTAATTGCACCAGCTTCAATCAAAAAGGAATATTGATTTGTACATAAATAAAAAACAATGAATTCATCGCCTAGTTTTATTTACTGAAAAGACAAAGAGCATTTCAAAAAAGAAAAAAAAGTAGTGAAATCCAAATCCCACATTTAAGAATGAATGTGCTGCCTGCCTGTCCTGACAAAGCCTTTATTCCTTTGAACAAAACATAATCAAAGGAAACACACACACACAAATCTACTCCAGAGAAAGCAGCCCTGGCTCCATTTGCTCCCAGCATTCCTTGAGGCATCAACAGCTTTGGTTTCCAATTGTCTACGCTTAACCTGTGAAGTTTTCAGTTAAACACATCAAGGGGTTTTTTTTCATCAGCAAGGCCTTTCTCTTATTAATGCCATGGACCTGTTCCTGCCTTTTTAGAGTACTAACTTAATAATAAGGTTGGAGAACCTCTGGCCATCCATATTTTTTGGCATTATATTTCTTGTAATCTCTCACCATTGACTATGTCAGCTGTAGCTTATGGGAGTCACTTCAAAACATCTGGAAGCCAAAGCCTCACTTCCCCAGGTCAAATGCTCTAAGTTCGTCTTTGGAACAGAAGCCAGGAGAAAGTGATGTTTTTCATGACTTTTCGACAATCACTTAGGACACATCTGCACTGACCACTTATGTGATCATCCCCACTCGCAGCTAGACAGCACTGGGCTGGTCTGGATTAACCCAGAGGAAACACTGGGTGAATCTAGAGCAGTGGTTCACAATCTGTGGGTCCCCAATGTTTTGGCCTTCAACTCCCAGAAATTATAACAGCTGGTAAACTGGCTAGGATTTTTGGGAGTTGTAGGCCAAAACCCACAGATTGAGAACCACTGATCTAGAGCATCTCAATTTTTTTTTACAAAGTTAGGGTGTAATATGATCAAGGAGAGAGTGAATCCCTTATCTTAGAGAGTACACAGAGTCCAACGAATCCAAGCAAAAACACTTTAATTAGCAAACTGATCAGTTTGGTCGGCCAGTAATGTGTCTATTCAAACACACCAAAACAGACTGCCGCAAAACAAGTACGCAGGTAAATTCATTTTATATTGTTTCAAGCATCTACATCACACACTACGTATTTTTATAACTTTGTATTGGTTATAGGTGATCACACAGGTATTATGAGTTATCGTCCTTTGTCTCCCTTGTAAGGCTATCTATTTGGCTTATTCACACCACATTACAAGCAGCATCAAGAATGTGTAAAAACAAGCAGGCAGCAAAGCAGACATCTCCCCTTAAAAGGGGGGTTCATTACTTTCAAAGTCTCTCTCTCTCTCTCTCTCTCTCTCTCTCTCTCTCTCTCTCCCTCTCTCTCTCTCTCTCAGGCCTCTGCAGACAGTTGAGCCAGTTCCTAAATAGAACTAAACACAGCTATCTTGATAGCCATCCCACACCCTCCAGGGCAGGTGGCCCAAAGATGTGAGGTGGCCATTCCTTCCTATCCCCCCTCCCCATGTCATGACTGTCCACAGCCTCAGCATGAGGAGAGGGGGCTACCCATTAGGATCAGCAGAGACTGCCTGCTATCTAGAAGGCAGCTTAGGGAGTCCTGTTTGGACCACTATGTGGGCCCGATCCTGCACCTGAGATGCTGGAACAGATTCACATTATTGGTCCATGTTTTATGGCCCTTAGTCTTAGGTATTTTTCATACACAAAGCTTTGTTCTCACATCGGTTCACCATACAAATGAAATCATATGGTAATTATGTTTTAAATCCAGAAAACATGTCCAGGGTAGCTATATTGGTCATGTAGCAAAGTACAACATTGAAAACTCACAAACCAGCAATGCCTTTATGGGATCAATTAAAAGTGGGGAAAATTTTGAAGCTCCCCTGGCTCCATTGAAGGTCCTTCCTTCTCAGGCAAAGGTATTATAAAAAATACAAGAGAAGAATAAAAATAACAATATTAGAGTCACAGGCTTACATTTTGTCAAGATGTTTTTTATTGTCACTTAAGATGGTCTAGCCTAGTGGGATGTCAATACAGATGGATACTTCTGAGCCTTGAATCTCATTTTGGATATAAATTCAACTAACTAAATAAATAAATAAATGCACTGCTTAGGACAGGTATTTCAGATTGATTGATGGAGAATAATGCTCTAATAATTTCTAATAATTTCCCATAATAAATTAAGTTTTTGATACTTCTGTTGCTATAGAAGACTATCTCAGTCGTGTTGGTAATAACTTTGAACCTAGTCATTTTGACCAAAGCCTTCCTATATCAGAATGGTTTACCATTGTTTGGAAAGATTATATGAAAAAAAAACCCTGCAAACCTATAGTTATTTACCCAGGAAGAATTAAGTCCCACCAATCTCCAGTGGAGCATATTTCTGAGCTGATGTAATACTACACTGTACTGCATCATCTGTAACGAAGATACCAACCATAAAACAGTTATCAAAATCTGCTTCTGTGTTAAGAGCAGGCCTTTTTTGCTCTCTCTGCCCATCTGCCTCCCAAATTCTTTTCTGAGAATATGGCAGCTGCTTATTCATCACATGACTCAAGGGAACAGCGACTCCGTCCTTGGCTGCCTGTGGGAAAGTTTGAAGGAATACAAATGATAACACGACTAGCACGAGGAATAGAACGATCACATGCTTTTGATATCAGAGTACATTTCTGATTAAAATTTTTCCACTTTAGAGGAAGACAAATATATGACTCAATACAGACAAAAGAAGGAAATGGTCAAATAGCTATGAAGGTCCTGAATTTAAGGATCTTTCTGTCTCTGCTATTTGGATGCACATCAGTATTTATTTGCTATCTGAGCCAGTAACAGCATCCTTAACAGATGACGGTGAACCAAAAAATCATTCACATTTTTCACTAACATCTGAGAGTGCTTCCAGATAATCATGGATCCCATAAATGTTTTAATTTGTTGGAGTTTAACATCGGCAAGCAGGTTGTTTCCAGTATTGCCTCTTTGCTGGAGGAGGGCAAATTACCATCCAATCATCCTTGAATATCAAAACACTTAAAAGCACAAGTATGTACATACATGTGTTTTGTGTAGCTTCCTCTCAAGTAAATGTGCCTAGTACAGTTTGAAGCTAGTCTTTATCACTCCTGAGAGGGCTCAATTGCTATCACTGTCTTCATATTTCTAATTACCTGATTATTTAGTACCTTCAGATTGATAATGATAGTAGCCTTGGTCTAATTTTGCCAGTTCTTTTAAGGACAAGCTCAGTCCCTTCAGCCTATATATTTATTTATATTGTGCAAATGCGTATCTTAAAATTATTATTATTATTAAACTTTATTTATACCCCGCCCCATCTCCCAGAAGGGACTCTGGGCAGCTTACATGAGGCCAAGCTCACAACACATAGTAAAATACACAACAGCAAATTAAACAATACAATCACTATAACTTACAATAAACAATAATCTTACTATTACATATGATTTATTTATTAAAATATTTATATCTAATATTTATATCCCAGAGTGATATGCTGATAAAACAAGTTGTTAAACAGAGGGGGAAATATCAAGTTAAAACACTGTAGTTTTAAGACTACGTTGTTTTGAACATTTTAGTGTTAAAATGCTTCCACAAACAGCCATGTTTTATTTGGCACTGGAACAAAATCAGTGTTGGCACTAATCGATCATACAAGTAGCTTCCAAAAGTTTTGGCTCTAAATAGAAGATTTTCACTTCTTCAAAGGACTGGCTTTGGCACAGCAGGTTAATCACCACCTACAGCTGCAGTAAATCTTGCCAACTAAAAGATTGATAGTTTGAACCCAGGCCAGGGTGAGCTCCTGACTCTCTGCCCAGCTCCCTCTCTTACCTAGTAGATCTAAAACAGCAATGTGAGTTGATGAATAGGAACTGCATTAAACGGGGAGATATTTTAGACACAGCGTTCCAGAGAAAAGTTTTCAAACAAAGAAAGCTCTTCATCAAGGAGATGAAACACCCCCCTGTGGCTGGAACCAAGCACAACCTCCAAAAGATGCCAAATGAGAAAAAGCCTAAAGTATACACCTACAGTATGTGTTCTCTGTCTTGTCATTGTATAATCGGCATTGAATATTTTGCTGTATATGTGTTCTGTGATCTGCCCTGTGTCCCCTTCAGGATGAGAAGGGCAGAATATAAGTACTGTAAATAAATAAATAAAATTAGAATAATTGAAATTACTGTCTTGGAAGAGCACACTGCTGAAGTACCTCAGTTATATCAAGAATTCCAGAGTGGGAGCTGTGTCCAGTTCATTTTTCATTGGTTGTTGTATCATGTGTTGGATAGCTGAACCTTGGACCACCTTGGAAGAGACCATTGAGGCCATACAGCAGTTGAAAAATGGCAAGGCAGCCGGGATCGATGGAATCCCACCTGAAGCTTGGAAACAGGGAGGTCATGTACTGCATGCTAAATTCCACGAGCTCCTTGTGAGTTGCTGGGAAAAGGTGAACTGCCATCAGATCTCCGAGATGCAGTTATCATCACCCTGTATAAGAAAAAGGGAACAAAATCCGATTGCTCAAACTATCGAGGTATAACACTGCTCTCCATTGCTGGAAAAATCCTTGCAAGGATACTCCTGAACAGATTAGTTCCGGCTATTGCAGAAGAACTTCTCCTGAAAGCCAATGCGGCTTCGGAGCTAATAGAAGCACCACAGATATGGTTTTTGCCCTTAGACAACTGCAAGAGAAATGTAGAGAGCAGAACAAAAGACTCTATGTAACATTTGTCGACCTCACCAAAGCCTTCGACACTGTGAGCAGGAAAGGTCTGTGACAGATCCTGGAACGTCTAGGATGTCCCCCAAGTTCCTCAAAATGATTGTCCTGTTACATGAGGGCCAGCACGGTCAAGTCAGATATGGCGATGCTCTCTCGGAGCCCTTTCTCATAACTAATGGAGTGAAACAAGGTTGTGTTCTTGCACCAACCCTATTTACAATCTTCTTCAGCATGATGCTCCAAAGGGCTATGGCAGACCTACAAGAAGAAGACGGCATATATATACGCTATCGTACTGATGGTAGCTTGTTCAACTTAAGCCGTCTGAGGGCTCGCACAAAGACTCTAAACTATCTAGTCCGTGAGCTACTTTTTGCTGACGATGCTGCCCTTGTCGCCCATTCAGAAGCAGCCCTGCAGCGCCTCACATCCTGCTTTGCAACAGCTGCAGAGCTGTTTGGGCTGGAAGTCAGCCTGAAGAAAACAGAAGTCCTCTACCAGCCCGCACCACAGGAAGAACACCACCATCCTCACTTCAGCATAGGCACATCTGTGCTTAAGTCCGTTCAGCAGTTCACCTACCTGGGAAGCATCATCTCTTCAGACGCCAAGATTGACAAAGAGATAGATCACAGATTATCAAAGGCATATAGTGCATTCGGAAGGCTTCACAAAAGAGTCTGGAGCAACAAGCACCTGAGACAAAGCACCAAAATCAGTGTGTACAGAGCTATCATACTGTCCATTCTCCTCTATGGGTCTGAAACATGGGTCACCTATCGCCAACACCTACGACTCCTCGAGCGCTTTCATCAGCGCTGTCTTCGCACAATCCTAAATATACACTGGACCGACTATGTGACGAATGTTGCTGTCCTTGAGCAAGCAGGGATCACCAGCATTGAGGCCATGCTATTGAGAACACAGCTGCGCTGGGCAGGACACGTCTCTAGGATGGAGGACCACCACCTCCCAAAGATACTACTCTACGGTGAACTCGCCATGGGTCAGCGCAAGAGAGGCGCCCCCCAAAAGAGATATAAGGACTCCCTGAAACAACATCTCAGGCTTGGCCAGATTGATCACCAATAATGGTCCACCCTGGCCTCACATCGGGAGGCATGGAGAAGCACTATCCACAATGCTGCGGCCTCTTTCGAGAAGACACGCCGAATGGGTCTCGAAGAGAAACGACAACGCAGAAAGAACCGCAACTTGGAAAAAACATCACCCAAGGAGACTTTCTGCTGCGCTTTCTGCAACCGAACTTGCCTATCTCAGATTGGCCTTTTTAGTCATCAACGCGCTTGTAAAAAGCGTGGGATGAGTCCTTCCTGAATCTTCGTTCGCGAAGTAATGCCGAGAGAGAGAGAGATATCAAGAATTGGTTCTGAAAAATAATTCCACATTTGCTGAGTTGGTAATGTTTACCTTATGTTAAATGTGTCTGAGCTCCCAGTATATGTGAGGCTTATCTACATCAACTGAAGACTATGATTATTTGCTTTATCAAGACAAGTTGTTACACTCTGAAGGCCTATGTTCTACTTTAATTAATATTAAACATGCTTCTGTGAAGACCTGTAATATGTATATTTACAGTCTATTTGCTGACTCATAATACAAAAGGATCAAAGGTAAATATGAAATATTGACTTGAACAAGAACTTAGAAGGTCTTTGTACACACATATCTTAGCATATACATTTCTACTTTATATAGTAATGCTTTCCTTTTGGGAAATGACATCCTGTTCTGACCATCTTCAGTTCTGTATGGCATAAGAGATTGCTCTGGTATCTGGTAATCACTGACTTGGGACAGCAATTGGGTTGACACTGAGGAGTTATCCAGTTCTGGTCTAAATACAGGTATTTCCAAAATCTGAACCATGACCAAATATGGGGCTCTATGAAGATAGAGACCAACCAAAATTCCTGTTACAGCAGAAGAATACAGTGTTCCCTTGCTACTTTGCGGTTCGCTGAGAGAAGTGGACCCAATATTTCACGGATTTCAAAAAATATTAATTTAAAATGTATATTATTGTATTTTCGCTGTTTTGTGGGGTTTTGCCACCACCACTCTCCAAGGCGCTTTCCCTCCTCAGTCCTCCCTCCCTCCAGCCTTGAAGGGCCTTTCCTTCCTTTCCTTCACTTTATTTTAAGTTTATAAAGACTTTAAATAGTGTATAACTACTTAAATAATATATAAATATTAAAATAAATAGAGTATCCCTACATCGTAGTTTTTCACTTATTGTGGGAGGTCCTGGAACCTGACCCCAGCAATAAGTGAGGAAGCACTGTATAACTTTTAGGGTCATATTGAGCACATACAGTACCAGTTTATGATTCTGACATAAGGGCTGCAGTCAGGCATGTAGCCAGGAGAGGTGCTTGAGGGGCTTCAGCCCCCCCCCCCCAAATTCTCAGGGTGGTCCGCGAGAAGGCCTTACTGTTACATTATTTAAACTGTTACGTGTATTCATATCATGATCTGATCACCATGCTCAATATATCCCATATGCATGGGGGTATTTGGATAATGATACAAAAGGTTTGCTAGGGTGGACCCTCTCTCACTCAGATTCACCCCCCCCCCCCAATCAAACTCAGCCCGCCCCCTGGCTCTGGCTCTGGCTCTGGCTGCAGTTGTACTTGTTTCCAAGAAGGGACGTGTACCATATGAAGTGAAGATGCAAATATAGGCTTATGGCTATGTATAGATGGAGTTATTTGAAATAACTTTGAACTATTTCACTGGGCTTACACTCAAGTAAGTGCCCATAGAGTGAAAACTTCACATTATCTCAAAAGTCTGTCTTTAAAAAAAAAAAAAAGCCCTACAGAGCTATACAGAGCTTTGGTAAAGGACAATCTTGATTTCTCTGAAGTTCTTTGCCTGGAAAATCTATATTTTGGGTAAAAAAAAAGGACTCCTATAAATTCTGGCTGTTGTAGTTCAATCGGGTCACATTTTCAAACGCTGTCCTAGATCTTGGTACTACAAAGGGCCATTTGGCTAACAAAACTGAATAGCTAACCTAAGTGTAAAGTGCTTCCAGAGTGCAGGGTGTGGGCCTCAAACAGAGAGAACTCAGAGTTCAAACATGTGATGAAATTCAGGAAATGCGGATGCTTCCAGATTTATTCACATAAGTCTTTCATCCATACAGGATGTGGGTTACTGTGCTTCTTTTCTGATGTTTGAGTGATGTTTGCCTGATTGCTTCACCGATTCCCAGCAACCCCATGATAAATAGCATACCTTTCTTCTCTCAGCAGGACGGGTTATATTTTCCAGTTGGCCTAGCTGCTGGTGGTTTACTGCTGTGGGTGTTTTTGTTGTTTTCATTTCAAACAGAAGGCGTTCAAGATGAAGCTGCAATGGACGGAGACATAGCTTAGCTGGCTCTTCTTCCTTTTGTTAAACATGCTGGAACAGCTTAATAGGATCAAGATGTGGAAATGGAAAATTATATGGTTAATACTGATAATTCTGGGGAAACCCTTCTAGAAGGAAGTCAGGAACATATGTGTCCCTCCACCACAGTTCAAATATTTTCCAGATGTTTATTGGTCTGTTTGAATAAAAGAGTTTAAAAGTCTTGAAGATAATAGTTGGATCTTGTATCTCTTTTTACTTAATGTAACTTTATATATACTTGGGTGAATAGTTGAGGTGTTAAAAAGGGGTTAGTTAATTGTGAAGATGCATATCAGACATTGGAAGAAGTGCCCAATGTCGGTGCACAATATGCATTGCATATCAGACATTGGAAGGAGTGCCCAATGTCGGTGCACAATATGCATTATAGTTACATAACAGCAGTTACACACATGGCTGGATACAGAAGTTACAAAAATGACCAATTCTAATCCCCACATACGTTCATACACTTACGAATATTTAATTCCCAACAAGGAGCCGCTGTGGTGCAATGGGTTAAGCCCTTTTGCCAGCTGAACTGCTGATCTGAAGACCTGACGGCCAGTGGTTCGAATCTGTGAGATGGCGTGAGCTCCTATCTGTCAGCCCCAACTTCCCATGTGGGGAAATGAGAAAAGCTTCCCACAGGATAGTAACATGTCTGGACGCCCCCGGGGCAACGTCCTTACAGTCAGCCAATTCTCTTGCACCAAAAGGTACTTGCAGTATTCTTAATTCGCCTCTGAATTCCCAACAAGATTCTGCCCGTAGTATTTATCACTTTTCAATCTTTTCATGTTATACATTTTCCTACTTAAGACTAAAGGTAAATTTAAAATTTCTATATCTGATGTTTGGCTGAGTTGCACAGTTAAACTTGAGAGAGAGAGCAAGTCAGATCCTGACTTCAAGAAGTCTGGAAGAAAGTAATCAAAACTTGTACATATACCTATAGCTTTTCTATTACCTTACGCAAAAAGTTGCATATTGAAGCTGTTGGAAAAACATCAGAGGTGGAAAAATTGTGGTCTTATAGATGTCATTGAAATACAGTTCCTAACATTATTCACCATTGGCTATGCTGTATTGGGCTGCTTGGAGTCACAGTCCAGCAATATCAGAAAAGCCACGCAGTTCCCACTCCGCTATATGAAGATGAAGCCTCCATAAAATATTCTATTCATAAATTATCTAATAAAATGATAGAGCGGCAAGGTTTATTTGGTAATCAGGCTATATAAATACAATAATTTATGGAGTGAATCTAGTTCTAATGGTTCTGCTCTAGGTGTGATTTATGGTACTTTCAGATGAGGCTCTTAGCGGATATCATTCACATTTTCCAGGAGATACACGGATAGTTGTCTTTAGCAGTTTACTGCAATTTTCCAGGTAGTGAAAACCATACATACTCCAGTACATCTACACTGTAGGAGTAGTGCAGTTTAACACCACTTAAACTGCTTTGGAATCCTAGGAGTTGTAGTTTCATAAGGCCTTTAGCTTACTCTGGCAAAAATCTCTGGTGCCACACCAAACCACAACTGCCAGGATTCTATAGGATTGAGCCTTGGCAATGAAAGTGATATCGAACTAGATTAGTTCTACAGTATAGATACACCCCTGTCTCTGACCACCAATATTCCAGCACTGTTTTTCTTACTAGAGTGAAGGAAAAAAAGACAATAGGTACGCAATGACTTTTGACTGACAGTACTAAGAGACCACCATGTTGAAGCATTGTTTCTTCTGCTTCCACCAACTTTGTAGAAATTACTGGGGGCTCTTTCATACTACTCTACAGTTCCTTCAACTATCCTTGCTGCATCCTGTGGATTCCTAGGATTTGTAATTTGGTGGGGCACAAGAGACAGAAAAATTGAAATACTTCTCCTTAAATTGCAAATCCCAGGATTCTATCAGATGTGTTGGAGTTAATAAATGTAAATAAACAGAAGCATTACCACAGTGTACTAAACCAAGATATGCCTGCAGTATAACAAAGTGTCACTCAGGCTTGTGGAACAAATAACAGTATCTTTATTTCAGTTCAAAAGTTCAAACAGGGCAACAGCATATAGAGTAGTCTCCTTGAAGTCACACAAAGAATAGAAGGAGTAAAGGGTCCTTTTAAATAGTCTTTAAATATGCCTCATACCTTAAAAATAATCAGGCCTCAGCACTCTCTTCACTGTCCAGGATGAGAATGACAGTTAGTTATCTGCTTTGAACTGGAATATTGTGTTGTGAGAAAGGGCCCTGGATAACACGTCATCTTGGAATGCAACCTAAGAGCTCTCTAAATGTTTCTCGCTGAAGTCCTAGGCCCCTTCCCCACAGCTCTATAAAATCCACACTGAACTAGATTATCTGATTATCTGTCTTGATATTCTGGTTTATATGGCTGTGTGGAAGGGCCTTTAGTCCTAAATGCACATTAAATGATGTATAATGAGCGATTCCCTCTTGAAACTTCCATTCTCTCCGCCCTTCAGAGACTAAAGGGCCAGTTGATCCCCTTGTCTGCCCCTTCTCCAGATGCTAGCCTTCCTGAGTCATGACTCCAGCCACACTCCTACCTCCTACAGTTGCCTATAGAAAAACTGGACTCCTATACCTTTAAAGGTTGTGTAGAAGAAAGGATTTCAACAAGCTTTGTTTGTTTCCTGGTTGCATAATAATCAACATCATTTAATTTTCTGTCTTCTGCAGTTTTCAGTCTAACAATACTATTAATCTTATACCTGTTGCAACTATTAGTCACAGTGAAACAACTGCTTCGGGCAGTGGATTTTGATTGTTGAGGGATGGAAGCAACGTATTATTTAATTTATTATTGCATTTGTATTTCCAGGGAGGTGCACATGTGAGGCCTTTTGCCTCTGTCATCCAAATGACTAGGCTGACCTTGGATACCTCACACACCTTGGTTTGCAGGGAGAAGGACTCATTTGTTTTGCTGTCAAAAGCAGCAAAATGTGTTAGGCTGGACCTCACCGAAATACAGATCTCTGGCTACAAACCGGAGTCCTTGACTCAAACTATCCTATTTATTGGTTCTTGTGAAAACAAAACGTAGCCCCACATTCTGCAGAGGAAGTATGGGATATAACTTTCCCTGCTGTTTCTTCTGTGGTACAAAGAAGATTCACTCATTTAAGTCTGCTGTGCTTTAATTTAACTCCATGATCAATAGGATCTCAAATGTGTTCGGTCTGCCTGACTCATGGCGCTCTGCCTTTATCTCCTTCAAAGAGAAGAAATTAATGATTTCCCCCATAATACTAGTGTTCCAATTGCAGTGGGGGGTTTTTTCTAAAGGGGGAAATGAAAGCTTTAAGTTCCTTTTGCTATTTCAAGTAATTACATATGTCGATGGAGGCATATATAGGCCCAAACCACCAAGGTAGAGTGAATGTTTTGAAAGGACCCCATGTTGCTGCATTGCTGAAGCTCAAGATGTGGAAACCCAAACAGGGGTAGGATTGGAAACTGCAGAGAACCAACACTTTGAAGAGAAACAAACATATAAGAACAATTTAGGACATCTCCCCCGGCAGCATGATAGACTTTTCAGATATGTTGGGTCGTAACTGCCTTGATCATCTGCCAGCACAATTTGTAGTGATGGGAGTTATATTTCAACATGTTTCAAAGGTACACCAGGATAGAAATGATGCGCCAGGAGAAGGGGGAGCCAGGAAAAAAATCGCTCTCTCTCCCCCTGGTGCACCATTTCTATGTGCCAGGAGAGGGCCAGCAGCAGGGTAATGGAGACCAGATAAGTAATTTTTAGTTTTTAAGGCTTTTCGGGAGGGGGTCACAGCCCTCTGGGTTTTCCAGGCTCAAGGATCCCGGAAAACATGAGAGGGCAGTCCGGATAGCGGCCATACTGGAGTAGACACAGATCTTTCAGGAAGACCCAGGTCTAATCCAGTACCTAATTAATTCAGCACAAACCATCTGTGCTGAATTAATTGTTGTTTGGATGCCCCAGGTAAAAGCCCGGGAGCTTGCGCTTTTTGTTAGCTGTCTGGATGCACCCTCAGAATGAAGCAAATGGAACTAGCTGTTTACAGCCTGTCAAGGTTCTGCTCACCTTCAGGTGTGAATAGGGGCAGGCTGTTTGTTTATAGTAATAGGCACCGAAGGCCCCTTCCACACAGCTGGATTATATGGCAGTGTGGACTCAGATAACCCAGCTCAAAACAGATATTGTGGATTATATGGCTTGATATTCTGGGTTATATGGCTTTGTGGAGAACATTAGAAGATTTGGACTGGATCAGAGCAAATTCATGTCCAAACAGATGCTCACAGAAAGTTCACAAGGATGATATGGGTCAACTAAACAATCTTATATTCCAACAATGGATACTGTTCTGTCCCCACGCTATCTTAACTACTTGGAACTGACTGCGCAGGGAACAGATCAGAGACTATATGGTTAAATCAAACAAGAATTTATTACTTGTCAATTTTAGACTTTTTTTCCTCTTGAGTCTCACTACAAAGTCTTTCAGAGGAGAGGTAAAGTCTTTGAGAGACAGTTTCCCCCCTCTTTAGGGAATTTGCATAATTTTAAGGCCATCCAGGAAGACATTGTGATGTACAATAAACACTGAGACACTGAAGACTAAGAGATGTTGTAAATATATGGCAACACATTTACTGATAATGCTTGTGTAATTTGGAAATGGCCTTGAAATGTCTTCAACGATAAAATACTGGCAACACTATTTGACTGGACATATGCATTTTTTTGGTTGCTGTTTCCACAGTGTGTCACACACAAAGAATCTGTGTAGACAAACATTACCCACAACTATAAATTAAGATTGTTCCTGGCCCTTAGCCCTTCTTGGTCCTGAGACCACAACAATATTGGGGGGGGGGGGGCGTTCAGCCCAGAAATATAATGTACAAAATCATTTCCACAGTCTCTTGTTGGGTGCCTACAAGTCATTTCAAACTTATGGAGACCCTAATATTTCTGAAAGTTTAGGGGAATGATCCCCTGTTATCTTGTGTCATTGTATAAAAAATTCAAGGAGACAGCTCTTTTAGGGAATTTTTTTGATGTTGTTTATAGAAAACTTTGAAAATTCCCTAAAACTTAATGGCAGGCCCGGATTACCCATAAGGCTAGACTACGCCATGGCCTCGGGTGGCAGGTTTTGGGGGGCAGCGGATTCGGCCCCCCGAAAACATTTTTTTAAAAAACCCACCCCCTCGCAGCGCTTTCCCCCTGCCCTCTCCCGAGAGAGTCATCATACCTCGGGGGAGAGGGGGGAGGGGCGAGGGCGGAAGGAAGGAAGGGTGCCCTCCCTCGCCTGGGCCGCCCCCTTGCAAAGGAAGGAGGCAGCAAGGAGGAAGAGGAGCTCTGCCCCGCCGGCGGGAATGCATGCATGCGCACGCATGCCCGCCAGCGGGCTTCCCGTCCTCCTCCTCCTCCTGGCCGCCTCCTTCCTTTGCAAGGGGCGGCCCAGGCGGCGAGGAGGAGGGAACGGGACTTCCCTTCCTCCTCCTCGCACCTTCCTTTAGGTCGCGGGAGGAGGAGGAGGAGGAGGTGGACGGAAGGTGTGCGGCACCGTGGGGCTTCCGTCCACTGCCTCCTCCTCCTTCTGTGACCGAAAGGAAGGTGTGAGGAGGAGGAAGGGAAGTCCCGCCCTCCTCTTCGCGCCCTCCTTTTGGTCGCGGGAGGTGGAGGAGGCGGCGGACAGAAGCCCCACGAGCGGTGCCGCACGCCTTCCGTCCACCTGCTCCTCCCGCGACCGAAAGGAAGGCGCGAGGTGGATGGAAGCCATGGGGCCGGTGCCGCGTGGCTTCCGTCCACCTCCTCGGGCCCCTCCTTCCAGTTACGGGAGGGCGGCGGAAGCCGCACAGCCGGGGCTGCTGCCGCATGCGCGGCAGCGCCCTGGGGCGTGGCTTTCCACGCCCTGGGGGCATGGCTTTCCGTGCCCTGGGGGCGTGGCTTTCTGCGCCCTGGGGGGGCGGCGCGGGGCGTCTTGGCCTCGGGCGGCCGAAGTGCTTAATCCGGGCCTGCTTAATGGATAAGTGAAATGTTCTGAAACTTGATGGGCTAACAGTGGTAAATGTGTTTCACCCCCAATAGCTGTACAACTGAGGGAGAAGGGAGCCCCTGAAGTTTCCCCACTAACGCAATTACTATAATGAAAAAGTAACAAAAATATTCATTGCTCTTGTTATAGTAATGAAATTTTCACTAACGATACTTAGAAATAAAATGCCAGTGCCCCCTAATTTTATAATTAGTTTTGAAACTTTTTTTCATTCATCATACAGCCATATATATTGTACGGACGGTGTGGCCATAGTGTGGGTGCTGCTGGGTCAAGTGGCTAGAATTTTAGGGAAGTGAAAACCAGAGGGAGAGGTACTACTGAATCTCAATTAGGGTTTTTTCTAGAAATTTTAAGAATTTCCTAAAAATTAGGGGATGACTCAAACATTCTGAAACTTGTGGAGATGGCAGTCCTCCAAGTGTGTCTGTTTTCATCCCTTTAGCCCTAAAATGATGGAAAGGGGAGTCTTGAAAGTTCTCCCATTGCTGCCAATGGGCCGGATCTTCCTGGAGCAAAAACTGATCTTTTGGCTGCGGGATCAAAAATGGCATTTTGCTCGCTGATTTCAGGAAGCTCCTGAAAAGTGAAATGGGGTTGGGGGGGTTGGGGGGGCACTGAAATTGGGACAATGGAAGCGGCATGTGGTTTACCCGAATTGCACACCCCTCAACAATACATCTTCGCTGAATAACAATGATCCAAAAATCCTTCCGGAAGATAAATAAAATTTTGGAGCTTATCTAAAGCATTCCTCATACATTATCATGGTGGGAATGTGATTGTTGCTCAATTACTTTTCCTAATGGATTTTTCATCTCACCTGTAGCATAGTCAAAATTGCAACCATATGGGTTGATAACAATGCATGAATCAGTGTACCAATGCTAATGTTCCCAGATGGAGGTACATTTTAATGTGAACATTACCCACGGAGTCTGTGCAATTTATAGCCCTAGTCACGGCCCCAAATATGAAGACGAAATACATGTCTTCAGAGAGGAAGCTTATATGCATACATTTGTAAATCTGCTTCGTAATTCACACAGCCTAGAGCCTAGAGCCTCAATAGGCAGTATTTTGAAAATGCCTGAATATGTTTTCCAGCTTCCATAAATTACAATTATGAAACAGCGTCCTGCCACAGTGAACCAGTTTTTTGGTGAAAGAATATGTTAACCTCTGAATCAGACCAGTAACCCTATAGGAATGATGATGGATTACTGACATGATTGTTGCCTTAAAATATGCAGTGTTGAAATACTACAACTTTATTTTAAATTTTACCTAGTTTTATACAGTATCTTGCAGCATTACTAACGTGATGATCCATGTTCTCAGAATGGCAGTGCCATAGACCTTAGTAACTGACATTTTGTGAGGAAATTATAACAACAATCTGACAGGACTGAATATAAATAATGATTCCCAAGCTAACCTTAAATAAGACTAAGCCATTTCAGGTGAGTGATATTTTTAAATTGAAAAGAGTGATTGAGAAAGAAAGAAAGAAAGAAAGAAAGAAAGAAAGAAAGAAAGAAAGAAAGGGATTGTAGGGATAGTTAGGAGATGGGTCAGTAACAAAACTGCCAATATTAAAATGCTTTGACACAAATCTCAATTAATTAATTTCAAGGTTTCCTCTTTAAGCATAACTAAATATGGATATAATGCACAAAGTACCATTGACAACAATAAAACACTTCAAGCAATTAAAACAATACAAAGATCCTTATAAATATCTATAGGAAAAACTATAAAATTATCAGCCAAACATAGGACTTCACAGAAGAGAGCGTTCCAAAGCATACTAACAATTGTAAAATTCTTTGTAGTCAATGGTCTCACTTTGTGCAATGAGGATCTGATTAGCAGACTTGAGATGGCAAATACGAGTAGGAAATTTGCCATCTCGTAGTAGGAAAAGCTCTCGGGTGTGTGGGCTCCAGACTTTGCAAGTAACCAACAAAACTTACATTCATATGGTGAGCCTATGCCTCATTTTGAAATTATACTGACTTAAAGCAAAAAGCTTGAATACTTGCTGGCTTCTCACTAGAGACTTGATCCCACTGAACACGCCAAATGTTTGGGAGAGTAGGTTCAAGGTAAGGTAAAGGTAGGTAAAGGTTTTCCCCTGACATTAAGTCCGGCCGGGCCCAACTCTGGGGGTTGATGCTCATCTCCATTTCTAAGCCAAAAAGCCAGCATTGTCCTAGACACCTTCAAGGTCATGTGGCTGGCATGACTGCATGGAGCGCCATTGCCTTCCCACCATATCTATTGATCTACTCACATTTGCATGTTTTCAAACTGCTAGGTTGGCAGAAGCTGGGGCTAACAGCAGGAGTTCATGCCGCTTCCCGGATTTGAACCTGAAGTTAGCAACTTTAGCAGCTCAGTAGTTTAACCCACTGTGCCCTTGGGGGTTCCCAACGAGTAGATTGATTTACCATTCAGTTTAGTTATATGCTGTTTTGAAATTAAACAGATGATTTTCCTACTTTCATCACACACTTTTCAATCTATTCATTTTACGCAGGAGTCCTCCATTGATTTGCCATCACACAGTTGATATTTATCCACGCCCACCGTTCCACCTCCATTTTCTTTGTGGAAAAGAACATGAAGAACATTTCTGACAGTAAAAGATACCTGCTATTATGGAAAGATATTACACTTCATAGTTATGGGAGCATACTACTTGGAAATGTTTAGTACCACTGGTCAGCAATGTATAGCATGCTGGTGTTTACATGTAACCAAAATTTACTACTTAATCACATTTGAATAACAAAAACTTTTTAACAAATACTTAACATTGCAATAATAATGTGAACCAACTTTTCTGGGTCTTGGAACTGTACCTGCCACTAATTCTTATAGTCACTGAACAGAACTGGAATCACAGCAACAACAGCAATGGCAACAATAAATAAATATGCACCTGCCGGTTTACGCACTCAACTCAGTCAACTTGGAAAGGATAATATACAAATAGACTACCAAGATCTAAATGGGTGTGTGTCAATCAGAATGCTACTTTATACATTGCGCAAGCATTTCTAGAAACTAACCATTACTGTTTCGTGGTGTGTCATATGGAATGATGTACCAGGAAAGGAATGTCATTCTGTTTTTTTGAAAACAACCTATAACAGTTTTCATGTCAGTTTTGTAATGCAATGAGTAATGGCATCCTAATAGTTTCATATCTGGTTTGTGCCAGCTGGTAAAATTCCTTTCCTTCCCTCATACGATTAGGGGGGAAGAGGGGAGATAAAAATGCCATTTCTCAAAGGAGAGAAAAACAAAGGTCACGTTGTCAGAGAATGCTGCTGTAGCAGGCAAAGACTAGACCAGTGTTTTTCAACCTTTTTTGAGCCACGGCACATTTTTTACATTTACAAAATCCTGGGGCACACCACCAACCAAAATGATACAAAATGACACTCTAACACAGCAATACTGGATGAAAGAGTAGTCTAGTCCAGTGTTTCCCAACCAGTGTGCCATTAGCGATCATCAGGTGTGCCACGGCACACTGGTTGGGAAACACTGGACTAGACTACTCTTTCACACAAAGGGAATTCACACAAAGGGAATTTCACCAAAATGAGAAAAATTGTAAAGAACAAACTAAAAGGAGCAGTAAAAAAAATCAAATCCCTCCAAAATGCTTGGAAACTGTTTAAAAATACCTTAAAACAGGCTGAACTAAAATGCATTCCAATAAAAAGAAAGAGGCATGGAAAGTCCAAAAGGACACCAGTATGGCTTACAAATGAAGTAAAAGATGTGATTGGAAAGAAGAAAAACTCATTTAAGAAATGGAAGGCTCTTCCTACCGAGGAGAACAGAAAGGAACACAAGCTCTGGCAAACTAAATGCAAAGCAACAGTCAGGAAAGCCAAGAGAGATTTTGAGGCACACATAGCAAAGAATATTTAAAAACAACAAAAACTTCTTTAAGTACATCAGAAGCAGGAACCCAACTAGAAAAGCAGTTGGGCCACTCGACGACAATGGTCAGAAAGGGAAAATCAGCGAAGACAAAGAGATTGCTGAGCGGCTAAATGACTTCTTTGCCTCCGTTTTCACACAGGAGGACAGACAACATATGCCTTCAGCTGAGTCAGTTTTTTCAGGGAGGGAATTAAAAGAATTAAAACAGATAGAGATAAACAAGGAGGATGTTCTCATATGCCTTACTAAACTAAATGTCAATAAATCACCAGGTCCAGACGGCATCCACCCCAGAGTTCTTAAGGAACTCAAGTGTGAAATTGCTGAACTTCTAGCTAAGATATATAACCTTTCTCTAAGATCAGGCACTGTACCCGAGGACTGGAGGGAGGCAAATGTAACACCGATCTTCAAGAAAGGATCCAGAGGTGATCCAGGAAATTATAGACCAGTCAGTTTAACCTCAGTTCCAGGCAAAATGATGGAAACCATTATTAAAGAAAAAAATTACTAGGCACATAGAAGAACAGGCATTGCTGAAAGAAAATCAACATGGTTTCTGCAAAGGCAAATCATGTCTTACTAACTTGTTAGAATTCTTTGAGGGTGTAAATAAACACATAGATAAAGGGGACCCAATTGATATTGTTTACCTTGACTTTCAAAAGGCTTTTGACAAAGTCCCTCACCAAAGGCTCTAAATAAGCTCTTCAGCCATGGAATCAGAGGACAGGTCTTGTCCTGGATTGGAACCTGGCTAAACTGTAGGAAACAAAGGGTGGTAATAAACGGACATTTCTCTGGGTGGAAAGAGGTGAGAAGTGGCGTACCCCAAGGCTCAGTTTTGGGTCTGTTACTTTTTAATTTATTCATTAATGATCTGGATGTAGAGTGAATTCTGAGGTAGCAAAGTTTGCAGACGACACTAAATTGTTCAGGGTAGTTAAAAATGAAACTGATTGTAAAGAGCTCCAGAAAGATCTCTCGAAATTGAGTGAATGGGCAACAAAGTGGCAAATGCATTTAACCTAAACAAGTGTAAAGTCATGCACATCGGGGCAAAGAACCCCAACTACACCTACCAATTGATGGGGTCAAAGCTTTCTGAGACAAACCAGGAAAGGGATCTTGGGGTTTTGGTGGACAGCTCAATGAAGATGTCAACCCAGTGCGCAGCAGCAGTGAAAAAGCAAATTCTATGCTTGGCATGATCAGGAAGGGAATCGAAAATAGGTCAGCAAACGTTGTATTACCTCTCTACAAATCTATGGTAAGGCCACATTTGGAGTACTGTGTACAATTCTGGTCTCCGCACCTCAAGAAGGATATAACGGAACTGGAAAAGGTACAGAAAAGGGCAACAAGAATGATCCAAGGGATGGAGCGGCTCCTTATGAAATCAGGTTGCAACGCCTTGATCTTTTCAGCCTTGAAAGACGGCGTTTAAGAGGTGACTTGATCGAAGTGTATAAAATCATGCATGGGATAGAAAAGGTGAATAAAGAAAAATTATTTTCTTTGTCACAAAACACTAGGACTAGAGGGCACTCCCTGAAGCTCCAAGGTAGGAAAATTAGGACTAATAAAGGGTAATATTTCTTCACCCAGAGGGTCATTGGGTTATGGAACTCACTTCCAGAAGAGGTTGTGACAGCTGTCAGCCTGAACAACTTCAAGGCAGGATTAGACAGATTCATGGATACCAAGTGTATCAGTAGTTACTGAAAAGGACATTCAAGTGCCACCTCGGAGTTGGTTGAGGTAGGCAGGATTTCCCCTGGGTACTGGTTGTGGGGGTCGGGAGCAGGTCAGGGTTTTGCCCTCCCTTCTGCCTCGAGATCCCGTGTACAACTGGTGGGCCACTGTGTGATACAGAATGCTGGACTAGATGGGCTGAGGTCCGATTCAGCATGGCTCTTCTTATGTTCTTATGTTCTTATGTTCATCCAGTAGGGACTGCTGTATGTTTCTTATCAAGACTATTTTACCTCTTCTGCAGGAGATGATCAGTGTAGTGCCAAATTTCTCCAATCATAGGATTTACTTTTTCATTTAAGTGGAGCCGGCTAATCTACTAACACTGTACACAATTGGATCAAAATACACTGATTCTCAAAGTGGGTGGTATCACCACCCCCCTAGTGGGCGGTGAGGCGTTCTAAGGGGGCAGTGGGAGGCTCAGGGGAATTTGGGGGGCGGTGAACCCCTTTAAGGGTGCGGTGGACTATTGACCATTTAGGAGGGGTCGCACGGTCCTCTTTTTTGGTCCCGCCCCCTTCATTTGACCACCACACGTGGTGCAGTGCAAAGGCTACAGTGCGAAGGCCTCCACGTCCTCCGGCGGAGTCTCCCCGCCACCATGGAAGAAAGCGGGGCCTTCCCTGGCAGAGGCAATTCATTCCAAACCCCTCCAGTATTTTCTGTTGGTCAAGGGGGTTCTGTGTGCCAAGTTTGGCTCAATTCCATTGTTGGTGGAATTCAAAATGCTCTTTGATTGTAGGTAAACAAAAAATCCCAGTAACTACAACTCCCAAATGAGAAGGGCTATTTTCTCAAAACTCCACCAGTGTTCAAATTTGGGCATATTGAGTATTCGTGTCAAGTTTTGTCCAGATCCATAGTTGTTTGCGTTCTCAGTTCTCTCCGGATGTAGGTGAACTACATCTCCCCTAAATCACTGCCAATTCCTCCCAAACCCCTCCAGTATTTTCTGTTGGTCATGTGAGTTCTCTGTGCCAAGTTTGTTCCAGTTCTGTAATTTGTGGGGGTCTCAGTATGTGGAAGTCAGAGCTGAATTGATTGAAGGTACTGCAAATGCCATCATCCGTTGTCCATACTCCCAAACATATGATTATTAAGAACATAAGAACATAAGAAGAGTACTGAATCGGGCCTCAGCCCATCTAGTCCAGCATTCTGTGTCACACAGTGGCCCACTCCCTAGCAGAAAACACCTCACCTTGCCCCCACAACCAGTTTGTGCCTCCATCAACACAATCACTATGTCCATTTTTAATTGGTATCCATGAATCTGTCAATTTGCCTTGAAGCTGTCCAGGCTGAAGCTGAAAAGTGAGTTCCATCCTGACCCTCATATTAGTCCTAACTTTCCTATTTGCATTAGTCCTAATGTGTGACAGAGTAGCAAAATGCATGATTTATGATCAAGTAGTCTTTCAAGGCTGAAAAAAAATATGGTCCCTTGGGGCCTTTTCACCTTTTCCAGTTCGTTATATCCTTCTTGAGGTGCGGTGAGAATTGTACACAGTACCTCACCATATTTAGAGGCAATACAACATTTGTCACGATTCCCTTCCTGATCATTAGAATTTGCTTTTTTTACTGGTTGAGAACCACTGCAAGATCCCTTTCCTGGTTTGTTAAGCTTTGACCCCATCAATTGGTAGGTGTAGTTGGGGTTCTTATATCTTTCTTGTTTGTTTAATTGCTATTAAATTTTTAAAAACTACCCTAATTTCTACCTGCTTTAATTGGGGCAGTGTAGTAATGTTTTTCTGGAAAAGGGTTGGTGAGAACCAGACCAAAAGAGTAATGTTTTTTTTGAAACCAGACCACTGATTTACACAGACACAGATCTTACGTATGATTGATTTTAGGTGTGTTTTAGTGACATTAAATTCAATGGAATTTGAATAGATATTTAATGAAGGCACATTGGGGTGGAAGTATTTTACTTGGATTAATAACAGTTTCTAGTTGCTTCCAAACATTACTTATTGTGTTTATTTTTAGAGACATGTTACCCCATTATCATATCAATATTTTTGTCCTCTTCAAAAATTAATAGACACTGCAAGTCGCTTCTGGTGTGAGAGAATTGGCCATCTGCAAGTACATTGCCCAGTGGATGCCCATTGGTGCAATGGGTTTAACCCAGCAAGACTGAAGACTGACAGGATGGAGGTTCGAATCCAGGGAGAGTGCAGATGAGCTCCCTCTGTCAGTTCCAGCTCCCCATGCGGGAACATGAGAGAAGCCTCCCACAAGGATTGCAAAACATCAAAACATCAAATGAATGGGTAAGAGAAAGCCATTCAGCTCAGATGACCATTACTTAGCTCTGAGGGAATTAAACAATCAATGAGATTCTCATTATTATTTTGTTCCACACAACCACATAAACTGTCTTTATATTTGGGATCAAATCCCTAATGCTGCTTGTCTGGCTAATGGCCCTTCGAAAACTACTAGCAGTCTGATCCTTGTAGAGCAGGTGGGAAGGATTTGGCTCCTTGTCCATTGTGCCAAAAATTCCTTGGCAACTTCTATGCCTCGTTAAATATTCTCAACTTGTTACATAATGGATAGGTTAATTGGCATGATCCCGACTGAACAGGCCACCTGTCCACTCCCAGAAATACGAGATCCCTTGAGAAACATTACAAAACAGGCTCATTTTTCTTCAATAAGTAAAATATATCTTACTTTACCATCCATTGTGTTACAATTAATTTCAGCATTGTAATCTTCAGAAGAGTCTCAAAGAAGGAAGAATAAATCTCTAGAAGGGTGTTGTCAGATTAGTATAGGATTCTTACTCAGATTCTCAAAATGCTGACATCTATTTGTTTATTTATTTTTGCTTCATAAAATTTCCAAATGGCTATAATTTTTCAGTGTCTTATACCCAATGCTAGCAAGAAACACTTTGCTCAAACAGTTTCACTATCTCAGAAAGGATGGCAGGCAGGGGCGGTCCTACAGGTAGGCCAAGGAAGCAGCCGCATTGGGCGCCATCTGGGAAGGGGTGAATTCCCCACCCACCGGGCGTCAGCACAAGACAGCGTCCTGGCCCTGCCGATGTTCCTCAGGCAGTGCCGCGGCTGCCTGCTTTTGGGCCCTGGCCTTGTGTTCTCCGACGCCGCTTCTGGGCATGCGCGGAGGTTTTCACGTAGGCTCAGTTGCTCCAGAGCTGAAGTTGAGCGTAGGAGCAACTGTGCATGCCCAGTAGCTCCTGTGAGCAGAAGCCTGTAAGCAAAGCACTCCCTATCGGGCAGGCAGGGAGTGCTTCCCCTCTCCCTTTGTCTCCGCCCTGCCGCCGAATACGGTGACCCAATTGGGCAGGCAGGGGGCGGAGACAAAGGGAGAGGGGAGCCAAAGGGGTATTGGCGATGATTTGCCTCCTGACAGCTGCCACTGGAAGTAGCTGCTGCGTGCTGAGGCGAACTCCCTCGCCAGGCCCAATCACGTGTGAACCCTACCACACCCGCCCACCTCCCCGCACGCCGGCCGGAAGCATCAAGGAGAGATAGGCGCAACTGCGCAGGCAAATAGTAATATATAATATTTTATTTTACTTTATTTGGGGTTATTTGAGTTTTATAGGAGTAATGAAAATATTTAGTAGAGGATAATTTTATTTAAATAAATAATTTTATTTATTATTTTATAATAATTATATTAGAATGTTATATTATATTATAATGTCAATATATTATAATATAATTATATTGTAATGTAGTATAATATAATTATGATATTATAAAGTATGAATATGTACTATAATATATTGTATATACATTGATACAATATAATACTACTAATGGTATTGTGATATTATAATTGTATATTTGTTTTACATGGGGGGTGCCAAAATAATGTTGGGGGGGCACCAAAATAATGTTCGCTTACCATATAAAATTACTTTAGACCGCCCCTGATGGCAGGGCAGGACTATGCTATGTCCTGGGATTTCAGGGCCAAAACCTAAGATCTAAAGGCTCTTTCACACTGCCCTTTATCCCTTATTTATTAATAATAATAATAATAGTCCTAAATGCTTGGGAAGTATTCTACTTGTGAGTTTGTGATATGAAATCGCGCATATATATCTTGTTTCCTGTGTCATACTGTGTTTTTATGTCGGTGAAATAATAATAATTTTATTTCTTACCCGCCTCTCCTGGTGGCTAAAGGCGGATTACAGAATAATTAAAACTCATAAACATTGTAAAAATACTACAAATCCACATATTAAAATGTATTTCTATAAAAGCTACATATAAAGCATATTTTTATAAAATACATATTAAAATACACAAAACAGAGATTAAACACAAGACACACATTTAAAATTCATGCTTAAAGACTAGCTAGGTAGGCCTGCCAGAAGAGATAGGTTTTTACATTTTTTTTACATTCTAAATCAGTTGTTGGAGCTCTACCGGCAGGTTGTTCCACAATTGTGCAGCAGCCGATGAAAGGTTCCTCTGGGTGGTGGTTGTTAGTCAGGTTCTACTGCTTGGAGCAGACGTCCCCCAGAGGACCCAAGTGTCTGGGGCGGACTGTATGAGACAGTAACCTGGACCCAAACCATGTAGAGTTTTAAAGGTCAAAACCAACACCTTGTGCTTTGCTCAGAAACTAATTGGCAGCTAGTAGAATAACTTTAGGATAGGTATGATATGCTCACTCCTGGATGTTCCCGTAACCAATATGGTTGTGGTTATTTTGAACCAGTTGGAGTTTCCGAACTTGGTACAAAGGTAGCCCAATGTAGAAAATATTGCAGAAGTCCAACCTTAAGGTTACCAGTGCATGCACTACCATCTTAAGGTCCTCCAAATCCAGGAAGGGGCACAACTGGCGTATTAGCCAAAGCTGATAGTAAGCACTCCTAACCGTCACATCTACCTGGACTGACATTTGGAAGGACAGCAAAGGTTAGGGACCAATGTGTTATAAGGATGATGTCCATGAGATTCAGGGACAGGCCCTAAGATTTGGTAATCCTATTTCCTAACAGTTATTTAAGTACAGCCAGTCATTCTGTAAGTACACTTACAACTCTTTCTGTCTCCTCTTGATGATTGACTTGATGAGTCGAGAGCGAAGTAAGACAAAATCAATTATACAACAGTGAGATCTAGAGCAATAAAGCTGGTGCATGTTTATACTACACAGAAGGCATATAGGATGTTGACCATAAAGAGGAGAAAGGCGGAAAATGTCTCACTATCTTCCACACATACCATACAAAAACACATTCTATACCTAAAATTGTTCCTTTTCACGAAAGATACCGATGATTGTTTAATCATAAGTGCTGCATATTACTTCCAGAGGTAGAATACCTCTCTTAGTACTGACAGCTGGGAAACCATTTATTTATTTATTTATTTATTTAAAAAATTTCTATTCCGCCCTTCTCACTCCGAAGGGGACTCAGGGCGGAGCACAGCATATATATGGCAAATATTCAATGCCGGGACAAGAATTCATAAGAACATACATTAGGGGTGGGCAATTATTTTTTCCAAGGGGTCACACGAGAGCCAAAAAATATTATGGAGGACCGCACCTAAAGGCTGAACTACATTCTAATCTACATAATTTATTTATTTATTTACTATATTTACTATATATTACACATCATTAATATTAACATATTAATACATCAAGAAATATTCATATATTATTATTACTATTATCTTTTTTAATATATATAGTATATATATATAGACATTATACTATATTGAAATTATAATATAACATTATATTATATTATTTATTATATTACTATATTATTATAATAAATTATTATAAAATAATGATAAAAACCACTAAAATTAAATTAAATTACATTCAAGAAGATAAGGTGTGAACCAAGATGAAGGCTGACATGCTGAAGAGAGGAAGGATCCCTAGATGGAATGGCCCAATGGTCCCAGCCCAGAGGATGGCAAAGCGGACCCAGCCGCCGCCGCAGCAGAGGAGAGCAGAGCAGCAGGCGATCGGAGGCTGCAGGTCTCTGCCCTCTCTTGCCCCCAGCCGTTCGCCAGCTGATCGCCCTGCGGGGCCAAGAGGAAGGGGTGCCTTTGTCACCATCGCATTGCGGGCTCCGTGGGGCCTGTCGGCAGACAGGCCAGAAGAGCGGCGGCTTTGGAGTGCCTGCCATCCCTGGAGCCGATCCAGGCCTGCAGGGGGAGCAGTCGGTGACCCCTTCCTCTTGGCCCCGCTCCCGACGCCCTTCTCCCAGGCCGGGCAGAAGTGGCTGCCAGGCCGGATCCGGCCCACGGGCCGTAGGTTGCCCACCCCTGACATACATAAACATTAAAAACATTTATCACAATATTAAAATACACTGTTTAAAACCATCTTGGTCATCTGCGTCAAATCTAAATTGGCCTGGTGTAACAACTATTGTGTTTATGTCCTGCTTATGGACTTCCTGTGGGTTTCTGGGTGGCCACTGTGGTTCTAAAATGCCGAGCTGCATGAAACATTGGTTAACTGCTGCTGGTGAAAGGCTATACATCAGGAATTTTAATTTGCCCTGTCAATCCCCTCAGTCAGGAGTAATAGTTATTAAGGGGGTAAAGCCTACATTCGCTCATTGTCAACTTCATGTGAGACTTGCCAACTGCACCAGGCTTCACTGGTTTCCTGCTGCTCGGGTCATGCTCCACTGAGAAATCCTGACTTTTTGTATATTTTGACATGAAGGGGGCTTGTGGGTCCGTAATTCTCAAGATGAACTTCTGGGAACACTTTTCCTCTCAGACTGTTTTGGTACCCCTTTCATTCCTTTCACCTCTGAAAGATTAGACACTCTATTTTAATAATGAGGCAGCTGTCAAGGCCAGCAGGAAGGCCTGCATGTGATAAAATCCCACAAAAATCTACCCAACAGGTGCTCTAGAAACTCAGTTCATTACACCTGCCCAACTGCAAGGAAGCAGCAGATTGCACGACCAGACACCATGGATCCCTTGCTGTGGGAAAGATGGAATGGAAATTAAACAAATTAATCAATTAAACAAATAAATAAAGGGAAGTGCTGGGTTTCCTGCTGCTTGTTCCATAGGTGAAACATACTGCTGAGAACTCACCACTTCACAACTTTTAAAATCTAATTCTTGCACCCGGGCAAGCAATATATTTCAAATAGCAATAGTCTTTAACATTACTACATTTACATTAGGAAACAATGTTTTGGAGACATTAGTTTCCATGGTCTTATTAAATGTTTAGTTTTATGCTGCTGCTTGATTATATTTTTAACCAGTATGTTGCTTCAAGAGCCTTGTAATTGTAATGCTTAATATATGAGTGTTTATCGTACACTGAAGTTAAGGTTAAGGTGTTCATCATATACCGAGGTTAAGGACCCTAACCTCAGTGTACATAACTGTATCATAGTTTTGTAAGACCATTTGTTGTTGTTGTTGTTGTTGTTGTTGTGTATCTACAACTCATTTCTGATTTACCCTAATGCAAGCCTATCATGGGATTTTCTTGGCAAGATTTGTTCAGATGGGATTTGTCTTTGTCATCCTCTGAAGCTGAGTGAATGTGATTTGTCATACTCTCTCAGACTTCGAAGAATACTGAAAACCAGGCGGAAAAGGTAGAGGTTTGAGTGGGAAGGGCGCCATTATAATACATGAGAGCCAGAGTGGTATCACGGTTTTAGCATTTGATTATGGCTCTGGCTATCAATAGCTGAGTGGGGATTTGTATTCTGGTCTCCAAAATGCTCAAACCCTATACCACACTGGTACTGGTGTGTGACAAAAAAAACCCCAATAAAAGCCCTATCTGTTAAGGCAGTGTTTCCCAACCAGTGTGCCATGGCACACTAGTGTGCCGTGAGTGATCATCAGGTGTGCAGTGGGAAATTGGAACCTCCAATGCCCTTTCTTCCCCCTCCTGCCCAACACTTTTTCTTCTCCACTCGGGCTCCCTTCTTCCCAGCCTCGCTCTGCTCGCTTTGCTCTGTAGCGAGTCTGCGCAGTAGCGCCCTCACAGGTCACATCTTCCTCCCTCCCCCCTCCCGAAAACGCTCATGTGTCCCCTTGGATCAAAATGGCGGCAGACGCGGCAGTGTAGAAGAAAAAGTAAGTGTTCGGCAGGAGTTGGAAGAAAAGGCGCGAAGGGGAAGGGGGAGGAAGAGGTCTCTGTCGAAAGTTGGCATGGGCAAACTTGGACCTTCCAGGTGTTTTGGATTCCAACTCCCACCATTCCTAGCAGCCTCAGGCTTTTTTCCTTTTTCTTCCTCAGCCATTTAAGCAGGAAAGGGCCTCAGGCTGTTAGGAATGGTGGGAGTTGAAGTCCAAAGCACCCAGAGGGCCGAAGTTTTCCCATGCCTCCTTCCAACATTGTGATTCTGGATAGAAAACAAACGACAACATAACATAACATTGTTTGAGTCCACAGTGCTCTCTGGGTGTAGGTGAACTACAACTTCCAAACTCCAGATCAATTCCCAAGCAAACCCTTTCAGTACTTTCTGTTGGTAATTCAATATGCCAAGTTTGGGTTAATTCCATTGTTGCAAGAATTCAGGATGTTCTTTGATTGTGTGTTAACTATAAATCCCAAAAACTGTAACTCCCAAATGTCAAGGTCTATTTTCCCCAAACTCCATCTGTGTTCACATTTGGGCATATTGAGTATTCATGCCAAGTTTGGTCCTGATCCAACATTGTTTGAGTCCACAGTGCTCTCTGGATATAGGTGAACTACAACTCCAAAACTCAAGGTCAATGCCCACCAAACTCTTATAGCATTTTCTCTTGGTTATGGGAATTCTGTGTGGGAAGTTTGTGTCTTTCTGCCATTCCTGCCAGGATATCTATGCTGTGTTCATCGAAACAGGTCCAGGTTTCACACTGAGTTTATAAATACATTAAAAAAACATCTTAACTATATGTATTACTGTGTTAGAGTGTCATTTTGTGTCATTTTGGTTGGTGGTGTGCCCCAGGATTTTGTAAATGTAAAAAATGTGCTGCAGCTCAAAAAAGGTTGAAAAACACTGTGTTTAGGAGTCCCCAGTGGCACAATGGGTTAAATCCTTGTGCCAGCAGGACTCCTGACCGAAAGGTCGGAGGTTCAGATCCAGGGAGCAAGGTGAGCTCCTGTCTGTCAGCTCCAGCTTCCCATGCGGGGACATGAGAGAAGCCTCTCACAGGATGGTAATACATCCAGGTGTCCCCTGGACAACATCCCTGCAGACAGTAAATTCTCTCACACCAGAAATGACTTGCAATTTCTCAAGTCACTCCTGACACACACACAAAATGCAGTCTGGCAGAGCCCCACCCAAAAGGTTTTTGAGGTGCTGGAGCACTGGTAACATATGCCTGCTGTGATCCATTAGTCACAGGGCTTACTAAAAGGAGGAGGCTGAATGGGTTCCTGCCTCAACTGATTCATTCAATGGCTGGGAGAGTCCTGCAGATGCGATTTCCCAGCATCTCAATCTGTAATCTGCCTCAGTAACCCTTTGATTGGGGCACTGTCGGACTGAAAAAGTAGGTAGTAAAATCATAAACACTTATTATGGTCTCATAACTATTGAGTGGGACACCAGTCAGTCCTAATCTTTATAAACAAAATTAATTTCTCTCTATTCATCTGTTTGTGATCATACCACATGAAAGCAGCCAAATAGTCTTTCATCAACTTTGGAGGGATTGTTTGGTGT
The DNA here is from genome assembly GCA_030556195.1 of Anolis apletophallus. Lineage (NCBI taxonomy): Eukaryota > Metazoa > Chordata > Lepidosauria > Squamata > Anolidae > Anolis > Anolis apletophallus. The sequence goes on from JARBWK010000009.1 coordinate 78,921,934, forward strand.
GGTCAGATTTAGGATGACACACTTGGTGGGTACCTCAAGTAACTCTGATTGGATTTTCAACAAAATTAGAGGTTGAGTTTGGAATGGCCTGATAGAAAAGACATTTTATGTGGCATATACAAGATCAACTTGGTAGCTGCTGAATACCTCATTTTTTTCCCACTCAATTTGGGAAGTACGACTTAGAGTGCATCCACATGGAAAATGCATGCCCCCCTGGATTTTTTTAAAACCCAGGTGGGTGCAAATTAAAGTTCTGTCTGAAACCGCCCTACGTTAGGAGTGTCTGACTTAAAATAAGATCTAAGTTTTGTCTGACTTTAAGCAAGCTCCGTGGTATATACAAAATTCACTTGTAGATGGCCTTGTGGGGCACCCTAGTTATTTTCCCCCCTTCATACAGTGTGTTTGGTTGTTGATTGGAGCAGACCTGTTTTCTCAAGGACAACTGAGACTGATGCACACGGTGAAGAATGCTCAATCATCCGAAGAAACAAGTATTCATATTTCAATGGAATTGAAAATGATTATCCTGAGCAACAGTGAACTGTATAGCTGATATTAAAAATCAAAAATATTGCCTTCACTTACAAAATAATCCTATAAAATATATTGATTGATTGATTGATTGATTAGATTTATCAACCACCAATCCCAAATGGCTCGGGGCGGTTCACACTCAGAACAAAGTAATGCAATAAAACAGTTACAATAAAATACAATGTAACCTGTGTATTAGGACTCGAAAGCCTGCTTAAACAGAGCAGTCTTACAGGCTTTACGAAAAGCTAACAAATTTCATAAAGCTCGAGTCTCAGAAGGTAACGCATTCCAAAGAACTGGAGCAATAATGGAGAACGCCCTTCTCTGAGTTGCGGTCAGATCGTACAATTTCACACTGGGCACGACTAGGAGGTTCTGCTCTTCAGATCGCAGTGATCTCGTGGGACAATATGGGATAAGGTGCTCCCTCAGGTACACTGGCCCCAGACCATACAAGACCTTGAAAGTCAAGGCTAGCACTTTGAAAGTGATCCAGTACTAAATTGGAAGCCAGTGCAGTTCCCGCAGGATGGGTGTAATATGGCAGCTCACAGGAACTCCTGCAAGGAGCCGGGCTGCAGCATTCTGCACCAACTTGAGTTTCCAGGTCACCGTCAGAGGCAGGCTAATGTAGAGAGCATTACTGTAGTCTAACCTTGAGATGACCATAGCTTGGATCACCGTGGCCAGATCATGCCAGGACAAGTACAGGGCCAGCCTCCTAGCCTGTCGAAGATGGAAAAATGGCACTTTGCTGACAGCAGACACCCGGGCCTCCATTGACAGCAGAGGGTCCAAAAGGACAAGGCTTTTTCCTGATGATGACGGGCACAGTGCCACGCCATCCAGGGTTGGAAGCTGGACATCCCTACCACCCGGACGACGCAGCCAAAGGATCTCCGTCTTGTATTATATGTAATATATGTATTGTTAGGATTTCTATTTTGTTAATGAAGAATGGGAACAAATTAATCCACTCAGGCATGTTTTCCTTCCTTTAACATCTCTCCCACTCAAAAACACATATACAGTACATATCACTCCCACATCACTTTTCAGCATTCTGCACTGTGAATGTGGCAAGACAGTTTATTTGCTGGAATTGTTGTTTGTAACAACCTCCTCATTCTCTCTCACATACACACAGATAGATACAGTTTACAAAGACACCAATCTCTTCCCTCCCCCCCCCCCCCCCAAATCCATCCTGACTTCTAAAACCTAAAAATTGGTTTGCAAAATTATTCACTTTCTAGTAGCTTCTTACGTACTTTTTCAAAGACAGGGAGAGATAGCACAGCGGTAACATCAGCTGTGCTTGCAATCAGAAGGTTGCATGTTCGATTCCAGGGCTGGTCTAGACACCCAGCTGTGAGCCCTGTCCACTGTTCACCCAACAGTTCAAAAACAGCCCAGCTGTGAATAGATAAAACTGGGAACCGCCAAGCGGGGAAGGATTTTTACAAAGAAAGGACTCGCAACGCCTGAATAAAGTAAGATCAGCTGTCGGAAGGTGGAATGCGGAAAAACAGAGGTTCTCCATCATGAGGATGAAGCAACAGTACTAATTGTGTACACAAACTTTTGTTTAAAAATCCCTTTTACAAGAGAGTATTGCTTTAAAGAAGGAATCTGTTTCAAAGAATCTTTGGCTGGACACTTCCTCCTACAAGGAAGAAATAACAATTAGTACTATGAATGTAACAAACTTATGTTTCATTATATATTATTGTTTGTTGTATCTTGTGGAAGATCCTTTTCTATAAAAATAAAAATAATTAGCACTGTGAATACAACATACTTACCAGTTTGCTCCAGTAGAATACCATTCAATGGTTGAGGGAGAGCACAGTTGCCTTTGGAAGCAATCTTGCATAGGAGGGAAGATGTTGCAGAAGGACACCTTGGATATCTTTTCGTGCAGTGAAAGGACATGCATGTACATAACTTCATGATTGGCATCCTGTTGATTAATCCCGACTAGAGTAAATCCATTCATTTAATTACTGAAGTCTGAATAGACCAGTGGTTCTTAACCTGTGGACCACAAACCACCAGTGGGCCACGAGAACGAAAATGTGGTCTGTGAGCCTCCTTCATCTTTATTTATTTATTTTATTTCAGCTCCTTTCGTGCTGCCTGCCACTCTTTTCCTGTCACTGACCATGGCATATGTTCTGTATCAGAAACTAGAACTGATGTGGTCTATCCAATGCAATTTCTGAAAATTGCACCTTAAAACCAATCTAAAGTTGGCCACAAACTGATTCGTAACCCTTTTGGTGCTAATATTGGAGAGCGGTCCCTGGTCAAAGTGGTCCTTGGTCAAGTAGTCCTTGGTAAAGTAGTCCTGGTCAAAGTGGTCCCTGGTCAAAAAAAGGTTGGGAACCACTGGAATAGACACATAGGTAAATCCCAATGATTCAATGGATTTATTCTATTCAGGACTATCAATCGGACTTATGTCCACATGTATCTGTTGCCAGCAAGTTTCCAAGCTGAGTCTGCCAACCGTCTGTGTTTCTATGAAGAGGGGCAAGCAGTCAGGTCCACTTTGGCAAAGGAGTACTCCATTAGATCCAAATGCCAGGCAAGTATGTTTTCAGGTAACATCCAGAAGGGATCTTTAGTTTTAAATGTTTAATGTGCTGTGAAGGAAATGTCTAATTTTTTTGCCATAAGTTAGCAAATTATAAAGAACCTGGGAATAAAAAATGAGTCCATAATTATCAGAATAAATAACATAGCTCATGACTATATGAATAAAAGTCCTCATTTAGGCAGATGTTTTAAAATAGGACAGGGAAAATGGACATTAGTTTGCAGTATAGAAACCATTTATGTCTGGTGAGGAAGAAGGAGGGAATGTATCTGGAACTTTTTCATTACTGTTTTGATAGTTATGATCCCGACAGCCTCTTTAATTGCATGTGAACTTGCATATGGTGCATAAGAAGGTTTCTTTTCCCCTCACCCCCCAATGTTTTGGTTCTTTTTATGGCAGCCGCTCCTCATTCTCCACATATATTCTTGTTCTACTTTTTAGTAGGGCTGCAAGGGGGAAGGGCACCAATAAAGCCGATGTACTTCGAGACACAATGCTAAGTTGTGTGGTCTTGATTTATGTGTATTTCAAACAACCTCTCCCTTGCTGTTTCTGAAGACACTTTCATCTTTTTCATCAATTCTTTAGCAAACATCCTGTCTGATCTGCTTTCCTTCATTCTTCTTCATAGGAACAAGGGTTATCTTGCATGTTACCATAAACGACTAAACTTTCTCTGCCGGGAATTTGTCAGTTCTGCATAGGAGTTAGGCATAAACAAGGCATACACTTAGAAAGAATCAAAGGACAACATGCCTCTTAGCTCTTGACTGAGTGTGGAAAATGGTTTTCATTGCTGGACTCAATTGAGATAATAGGCCTTTTGTAGAAAAGTCCACTTTCGGTTCTTGTTGCTATGTGCCTTCAAGTCATTTCTGCTTTAAGGTAAATCTATCACTAGAGGGTTTTTTGACAGAATTTGTTCACAAGAGACTCACATTTGCTTTTCTCTGTGGCTGAAAGAACATTTATGTATTTATTTATTTATTTATTATTTGGTTTTGTATGCCGCCACTCCCCGAGGGCTCGGAGAGGCTCACAGTCCACATGACCTACTCCAAGTTATTCAGTAGGTTTCTATGGCTGAGTGGGGATTCAAACTTTGGTCATCCAGTGTCCTCGTCCAGTATTCGAACCATTATATACCATGCTGGCTACCCCAAGACCTACAAGAAGCCCTACTTGAATACCAAACAAAAAGTGGGTGATAGGAACAATATCATACGAAAGCTAACTTGCACTACCTGGGGAGCACAACCAGATACAGTGAAGACATCTGCCTTGCACTTTGCTACTCTGCTGCTGAATACGCATGCCCAGTGTGGAACACATTTCACCACACTAAAACAGTGGATGTGACTCTTAATGAGACATGCCACATTATCACAGGATGTCTATGCCCTACATCACTGGAGAAATTAATGAAAGGACCAAGGCAGTGACTTCTCCGACCCATCCCCTGTTCGGATATTAGTCAGCACACCAACACCTTAAATCAAGAAATAGTTTTCCAAGAGCTACAGAGATACTCACAGGAACACCTCAGCAAACAAGAGTCCAAAAATGGCAGGCTAAAACATGGCTGATACCAGATGAGAGATCTCTCCCCTGGAAGTCTCTCCCCCAGAAGACTAGGTGACTATGAAGTAGAGCCCATAACATGCGACTGTGAAGAAGAGTAAAGCACAGAACACTTACTACAATGCAGCCTGAGCCCGGCCACATGCACAATGGAGGACCTCTCTACAGTGACACCAGAGGCACTCCAAGTAGTCAGCTTCTGGTCAAAGGACATTTACTATAATGCCAAGCTGTGTGTTTTTAAATACATGATAACTGTACCTTCAGTTTGCTTCTGACACAATAAATAAATCCTTCACCACAGTCAGTTTGGAGGAATGAGGTGCATACCCATTTAAGAACCTATGCCTACACATTCTACAATGAAAAAGAGTGTTTGGAGAGTAAAATAAAAGGGTGTCTTTATTTCTGTCCTGACAGCAGAGGCTTGCCCGCAGAAGATTGCTATTAGGAACCACTTCTTGATGACTCATTCTGTACACCATGCACTCCGTAGATGCAGGAAGGAGTGATTCATAGTTGCTGACCTTTACCCTTGCAAAAGCCAAGTAAAAGCACATATGTGAGGATTAAGAGAGCCAGAGCTATTTCTGCTAGCAGACAGCTCACATGGTTAAAATCAACATCAGATAGCAAATCATGTTGTCTTCCATATGCCTTGCTATCAGTCTGACTTTCTTTGCACGATAGCACTGGTTTTTCAAAAAGTGGTCTCCACATGTTCATGGAGATTCACATTTGCCAAATGGATGTGACGTCATTTTTACCTTTTCAATAAGGTTATGGTGCACTTATTTCCAATAGGTTGTGGAATTTCCAATACGCACTGCCTTGAGTTCATGAGTAGAAATCACAAGTGCTCCAGCCTCCAGCTCACCACCACTGTGTATGATTCACTTTTCCAAAACTGAAACACTGATCCATCTGTTAATCAGACATCATCTGCTCAGGTCTTTCACCGCTTGAAACTCCTTGGAGCACTCGGCCTTGTTGGTCTCACATCGGATCCTTTGACCGCATCAGGCTATGAATTGACTGTCGCGGGATACTTATTCCGCAGTATCCCTTCTCTTTTTTTGGCCTACAAATTTTCTATCATTATTATGTATGGACTATATGAATTATATTAATTGTATTGATGTACACTATACCACACTGATATTAGTACCGGGACTATTATTCCATTCTAGCCTGAGAACGACGATGCTAATAAGTTCATCTATCCTGTAGTATGTTGTTATATGTGTCTTCTTGATGTTATTTATGATAAAGTATTACATGTATTTATAACTTATAGCCATATATTTTCTTGAAGATAGAGAGCATTCCGTTCATGGTGCCTTCTCTTGTTTGTCCCATAGGAATATGGTAATCCTTGGTGTACTTTGCATTTGCATGTTGATTTATTCATACAGAGACATTAATATACATTATATAATCTATTAAGTGCTTTATTATATTCCAGTGAGCATTTTCACCCCTCTTCTTGTTTTATGATTCATTTTCTCATACAGAGGATCTGAAATATTATTTTGTTGCTATAACAAAGTCCAGCATTGGGTTGCTGTGAGATTTCCGGGCTGTACGGCCAAGTTCCAGAAGCATTCTTTCCTGACGTTTCACCCAAATCTATGGCCGGCATCCTCAGAGGTTGTGAGGTGTGTTGGAAACTAGGCAAGTGGTCCAGCATTCCTTTCCCATCCTGAAGAATACCAAAAACTTGTATTCAAACAAACCTATACATGCATTAAAAAGCATAGATCAGCCATAGGGATATCTGTAGTTGTATGCATGCTCCAGCTTCAGCTGTCCAGGGATTGCATCTGTTAATGCCATCAGGTAAGAAGCTTTGCTGTCATTCCAGCAATTATCATGCCTGCCTTTGAAGCCTCCAGACTCAAGGCTTCCTGTAGGTTTTATACAGGCCTGTCTTTGAAAGCTTCTGAGCCTGTCGCTAATTACACAGGAAGAGAAGCCTTAAGATGTAATGGGGACAGGCTGGGGTGGGAGGGAGGCAGTTGGTACATTGAAATTTGTTTTTGTAGGTAGGGAAAAGTAAACAGTGAAGCTTGTATTTTAGGTAAGGCCAAGTGTGCCAACGGAAGCCATAATTTGCCAGATAATCACTTGACGCATTCACGTGACAAGCCTAAGCTCTGCCAAGGAACAAAGGAAGTATAATCAGTTTGGTTTTTCCTAGGACCTCCTCACATGAAAGTGAGGAAATGTGGGGGGAAATGATCCATTCTTTTCGTTCCCTACCATCTTCAGGGATGACAGCCACCCCATGTCCTATACCCCACGTTTTCCTGCTTCTATCCGGCTTCCCTCTGTCTTCTGTCATTGAGTGTCAAGTAGTACCCTGTTAGGGCATGCAAAATCAGTTGGTGAGTGTGTTAACTGAAAATGCAAAGCACGAAGCTGATTTGTTGGGCCACACCCAAGAAGCTAGCTGAGCCAGGGAGTTTTGGCAACAGTTACATATTTCGGCAGTTAACTGTGCATCTTACAAAGACAGTTTTGCTTCTGGGCTGCTGGAAGATGGCCTTCCACATGGACTCCTAAAGACTATTTGAATCTTCCTCAAAGGACATTGTGTGAGTCAATGCAGCTGTTCACATGACTGTATATATGTTGCACTGCATTTTAAAGAGTAAACTTTCTCTTCTTTACTGATCATCTGCGTGGCATATCTTTTATCTGGCAAGACAGTATTTGGACTAGTAAAATGTGAACTATGCATGATTTTCATTTCGCCACGTACCCAATTCCTGAAAATACAGTCCTTCCTCTGTTTCCCTGCATTGCCACAACAGACTCCCATGGGCTTCCATCATGAGATGGCATCCATGGGACTCTGTTTTGGCAGCACAGAGATATGGAGAGAAGACTGTGTGGGATGAAGTCCATAGGCTTTTATAAAGGTGTATAAATAACATTGATTTGATTTCAGGGATCGTTGTAAACCCCAAGTTTCTGTCTTTCCTTTATCTGTCAATTAACACAGTAGGGATGGATATTCAGGGTGTTCATTAAAACTATAATTGGAAATATATCATTAAGCAACCAGGAATATTGCAGGTAGTTAAGAACATAGCTGTTCACTGTCATGTCTTTGAAGCTTCCTCTGATTTATGCATGAAGAATGACAACACAAATGACCAGTATAGTATAATAAAATTAAATACCAGCATTTGCAAGCTCAGTTTGCACTTATTATGGCTAAGATCAGCTATTATCTCATGTGTGTAGATTACAATACCAGGATTGCATTTGTTTGCTTTTGTTCTTTATTTTTATCCTGTCTCCAAGATAAAGGTTCTTCCTTAAGTGGCTCATATTTTTTATTATTATTATTAATTATTATTATTATTTAAACCAAATGTAAACCATGCCTTCATTGCCAGGCTCCCACACTGAAAATATGCCATGCACAGGAAGTAGGGAATGGGGAAGCCAGAAGGAGAGATTAGTTTTTCAAAGACACAACAAGATTTGCTTGAAGTTGGCATTTATACGTAGTTCTCCTTTGGCATTCCCAGCAGGCTCCAGCAATAGTAACTTGATCCTTTCTTGTGTGCTCTTCCTCAACTTCTGTCATTGTGATCACACTCTGATGTTGTTTAGCTATACACATCCCATATGTGAAATTTTGGACAATATGCCACTACCGTGTTTCTGGAGTCATTATGGTGGTTGCTTGGGAGAAACCCACACATTCTTTCCTCTAACTGAATTGCTCAGTAAGGATGGGATATTATAAATAACAGACCACAAATAATCAATTCTTGGTTACATTGTGGGGCACAACCACCTTACATACAAGATGAACCCATTGTTAGGTAGCCTGAAATATCTCCATGCCCTTCGATATATTTATGCTACATGTTTTGTGGAACCTATGAAAAGGTGTGCTGTGTGAACAATTGGTGTGATGTAGTTCCAAAAAAGTACAGATCTCAAATTTAAGAAGTAAAGTACAGATGGCTAACACTGTAAAAACAAAACAAACCCAAACCCCTTATATGAAATTAAAATCAGTTTTTGGTTTTTTTGTGTGTGTGTGTCAGGAGCAACTTGAGAAACTGCAAGCTCCAGTACTCTGGAATTCGCTCCCCAACCATGTCCGAATGGTCTCCGAACTCCTCCCTTTTCGAAGAGAATGTAAGACGGCTCTCTTCAGGCTAGCTTTTGGGTAAATCCAAACTCAACTGGTTCGTCTCGCTTGGCTAAGAAATCGTAGCCTGTAACATCTAGGTTATGTATTGTGTTTTACTGTTTTTACTGTATGTTTTATTGTATGTTTTTATTGCTTATCTGCTTGTGATCTGCCACGAGCCTGCTGGGAGGAGCGGAATATAAAACTGAATTATAAATAAATAAATAAATAAGTCACTTCTGGTGTGAGAGAATTGGCTGTCTGCAAGGACGTTGCCCAGGGAACGCCCAGATGTTTTGATGTTTTACCATCCTTGTGGGAGGCTTCTCTCATGTCCCCGCATGGGGAGCTAGAGCTGACAGAGGGAGCTCATCCACACTCTTCCCAGGTTCAAACCTGCCACCAAATAACCAAACCAAATCTAAAGTTGACCAAAAACCGATTCGTAATCCTTTTGGTGCTAATGTTGGAAAGTGGTCCCTGGTCAAATGGTCTTTGGTTAAAAAAAGGTTGGGAACCACTGGTCTAGCAGAAACAGGTTCAACAAAATGAGTGTGTGGAATAAAATAAAAAGCCGATTCGATGTTTTCCGAGTTTGCTGAAGCTCTGTTTTTGGATTTAGTCAAACCTCCTGAGACAGTAATCACCTGCAATCTTAACATTAATTACAGTGAACATATCATTCTCATTCTCAGGAGACCTCTCCAAAGTATGTGTTTTTAGGAGAACAGCCAAACATTTCCACTTACATTAATTGCAGCTGAGTGAGCAACAGCCAAAGGTCCTGTAAGCTCTAATCCTGGGGGTGTCTTTTCTGTTTTAAGACTTTACATCATGTTCCAGTATATCTGACCTGTCTCGTCTTTACTGGGAAAGGCCTGGGAACATGATTTACTCAGTTTCATCTTACTTGTTCCACTTCCCAAATTTGCAGTGAAAGCAACTGGTACATTTGCGAAAGGAATATTGTCTTTCTGAAAGCCAGGTGTTGTTTTCATTTCCAGAATCCATATTCCACAAATGGCTGAAACATGGATCAGCTAGGCTTTACAAATGGCATGAAAGAAGTAGCCCTTTGAGAGAGAGGCAATGATTTACACACATTTACAGCACACATCCTATTCATACCTTGTGTAAACCCATTGAATTAATTATTCAATTGTGAATCATCACATAGCTAAATCCTATTGACTCAATGGATTGAATTTAGTTGGGATTGCAAACAAGATTAAAAACGATTTTTTTCCACAATGCTTGGACAATGTGAATATTTATTTAATTGATAACAAAGTCATGTTTAAATTCTTTGCTCCACATTTTTGTATAAACTTTTGATCTACTATCCAAATGCTACTTGTTTCACTTGATTAGTGAATGCATGTGCATCACAAAATATACCACAGCTATCTATTTGTGCAGGACTCTTTCTGTGATATATGAACGTAATACCCACTAAGTTTGTGCATTCGGGGTAAACCTTGACCTGGCTTTCGGTCGGGGCCCCAATCCATTTTTTGGGAGGCTCCCAAAATTGGGAGGGCAGATATCTGTTTTTGCTGTGAGATGCCAAAAAATTATGTTTGGGGGGGGGGGGGGTCTCACCCAGGCTTTCCTTTGCGGTTTGCTCTTTAAGGAGGCTGCTTCCTACCTGCTGTTTTTACTCAAGAGTTAGTGGCGCTTGGCTGCATGCACTGGCAGGCAAAGGTGCTTTCTGGACCTGCTTTCCCACCAGCTGGAAAGCTCTGCTGTGCTCTGAAGGTCTCCTCGGGAGTCGGGAGCCTTGGGGAGAGCGCAGCGGGTGCAAACTCGCTCTAAAGGCACGCACGAGAGAGAGCGCATGAGAGAGAGAGAAATGGAGGGGATGGAGCAGATACTTTGCCAGGAGAAGGAGCGAGGAGGGGCATGAGAAAGGAGGAAAGAGGGGCACAGACCAGGTTTTTTTGGTCCGTGATCTGTGCCCCCCTCCCCCTCGGCTTGTGCCCCTAGGCCGTGGCCTCGTTGGCTTTATGGGTAATCCGGGCATGTATACACTCTCTTTCCAAGGCAGGGAGACAAGTTCTGGGAGGTAGTTGGCTGCAGGCATGCACACTTTCTCTCACAGGCTACACCACGCTAGCCCGCCATGCACTCTCCAAGGCATTTTAAGGAGGGTTCCCCCTTCCAGGTAAGGAAGAGTGATGACCTCCTGGAAAAGAAGAGTAGTTTTCAGGGATTGAGGATTTACTTTATTTTTGCTGTGGGATTAATAAAAAGTTTCAATTGTGATGCCAAAAAAGCAGGCCAAGAGCCGGGACCCGCTCCTGCATGCTTTTGTGTCAAGGTGATTTTCGTACCTGAAGGGGCCTTCCTGTTCCATGCTCCCAAAGTACCAAAAGAAACGAAGGAAATCGGAGAAACGAATTCTGTGCACAACTCTAATACCCACAGCCTGTAGCAGAGATCCCTGCTGAGAATACGAATACGACTGTATAAATTATGGAATAAAGGTACTGTTATAATACCACAAATAAATGGAAGTACTCTTGAGAACACTACAGGGCAAATTATTATTATCCAATAGCTATTTTGCCTCTTGCTCCTCTTTATATAGCGTTGCCTGAGGCCACTGGATCTTTTTTCGAAAATGAAGACAGCTTTAAAAAAAAAGCAAGTGCAAATATACCTTAATGAATGCTATTCAGGAAGCAATATTTGCAGCTGTAAAAGAGAATGAATAGACTTTCTTCATATTTCTAATTGCCTCTAAGAACTGCAGAAAGGAGTCTTAAAGGACATGAAGTATAATTGTCATTGAAACCCCCCACCCCCACCAATGTCACTTGCTGCAGAATGTTAATTATTCATTTTGGACCTTTAGCTGCATATACAGCTGAAGTTATTATCCTTGAAGGAACTGCAGAACAGACAATTCAAAATGCAATCTCCCTACTTTCTACCCATTAGTAAGACAGTGGTAAGACTCAATGAACCTAGTGGAAATTGTTAATGTATCTTTTGGGGAATTCAGTTTCTCAAATCCCAGAATTGCGGGTATCACTCCAAATATGTATTTCTCCAGGTGGACTATAGCATAATCAGTTTATGACAATGAGCTAAATACAACTACATATGCAATTCGGTTTTCAAGGTCAAACTCTGAAAACTTACAGCACTGTCTTGCTCTTTGTACATTTATTAGATCCCTCATGATAATCCAATGTGAGAGAATTGGTTGTCTGCAAGGATGTTGCCCAGGGGATGCCCAGGAGGCTTCTCTTATGTCCCCGCATGGGGAGCTGGAGCTGACAGAGGGAGCTCATCTGAACTCTCTCCGGATTCAAACCTCTGATCTGTCTTCAGTCCTGCTGGCACAAGGGTTTAACCCATTGTGTTACTGGGGGCTCCTTTGTAAGGTAGTAAGAAAAGAGGAAAACCAGTGTCACGACCTGACACTGGTTTTGGAGACTATTAATTAAAATAATACTCCCGGTAGTACTGCCACCAACCTAATATTAAATTAGGATTTTAGATTGATAATTAAGATGTTTACTTGGTAGTTCTTTTAACTGAGCCGCCCAAAACAACCACACTGTGAGGAACTAAAAGATAGAGAGATGGAGGCTTCTTAAAGTTAACAAATAAAAAGAATTTTTAATTAACAAACAGCTATTAATGAGGCACTGATTGTAATGGTTCAACAGAGAGGCAACAATAGCGTACGGTTACTGATAATTTGCTGGAGCGTGCGGTTACAGAAAATAGTTCACTAAGCTTAGATCTTAACAATACTCTAGTCAGTACTGAGTCTTGACTAAAATATAAACCTGTCACCCTATTGTCTGAAAATAGCAGTGAACAGCTGGTTCCTACTAGGGGCTTCTATCCACCAGAAGTCCCCCTGAGTCTTGCCTGACTGAGTTAGCTACTTGCTAGCTCCCAGCCTTAGAACCCACTTTTCCCTCTATACACTGAGGAGACAAGGTGTTTAGTCTGACTCTACAAAGTCAGCCCTAATGGCTATAACCTAACTATCAGTGTCACCCCAAACACCCTGGATGTGCCACTATAGTAACAGACTTGTCAGAATCTATGGCTGAGGCTTGGAGGATATTGTCACTCCAACCGCAAACCACGACAGCTAGAGCTGAGATGCCTCTCAATCAAAGCTCTGCCCAAGACTGAGGATCTTTCTGACAAGATCCCTCCTCTAGTCAGCTCTGCTCCTCCCCTCTGGCACTCAGCCAATCACAGGGCACTCCTATCTCTGAGCAGGATTGACTTTAAGGCCACACCCCCTCTCTGGCTATGAGCTCCCCCTGATAGCTGCTAGCTGCAAATCCCTTACCAAAATGGATGCCAGCTATCTTCCAACAGAAATGCAAAACTTCCAAGCAGGCTTTCCACCCACTTAGGACAGGTAAGTCCTTACACAGGCGAATCAAATAAGTAAATCATGACCTTGAGTCTGCAAGATCCAAGTAGAGTTGCTGATGATAGGTGATTTGGAGCTTTCCCATTCTCACTCCGTTATAAAGTGGAGAAAAGTCTCCAAAGTGTGAACTTTGGAGACATGGACAAATCATGAACCAGAGGCTCTCAGCACTATCCTTTCTGAGGCCCAAGTTATGGCAGCGAACTAACATAAGGATGGACGTTTCAGAAAGAAAACATACAACTCACCCTCCATACACATGGATTCTGCATCCATGAGTTCTGCTCTGCCTGAAAATATCCCCCCCACCCCCCACATTGCAAAATAAATCCAGAAAGCAAACCTTGATTTTGACATTTTATTTGCATTCAGAGAAGCTGGTAGAAATTTTCACGGGGAAATGTCGTTTACATTTATTATGATGGCAGCAAGGCTTTCAAACAATCCTTTCACTTTTTGAAAGTAATTTTACAAGGAAAAGAGCAAGATGCACAGTTATTTTAATGAAATCATATGTCTTACCAGTCCTCTGGCACACTTTAAAGGTCATCATATACTCCAGGGACCTTTCACATCCTTCAACTAGAAGTGAACCATTTCTTCAGTGTGCCTTCCCCGCTTCCCATAACAGCGTAATGAAGCTCACTGCATAAAATCCTTTTACTGAAAATTTTTAAATAGGTCAAACATGACCGTGTGCTAATAAGGAAGGTGTAATTGCATGAACTTAACTTGCAATGGCCTAGGCTAAGAAAAAATGCTGTGGGATGTGGAGCTTGCAAGTATATTTCCTATATATACTTGTTTCAATGTGTCTGCATGTTGATAGAGGGGGAATCGGATTTGTGTAGGAACTGTATAGCTTGCAGGGAAGTTGCGTAATAAATCCACTATAGACCTTGAAGCAACATCAGAGCTTGAAATAGATGGTAGTAATCATACGTTTCCTTTCTGTCAAAGCACCGTTATCAGCTGTGCAACAGCCTCAAATTAAGCAGGTGAAGCTTCTAATTTGGAAATGAATATGGCAGAAATTCAAGAACACTGCAGTCACAATCACGGTAGTGATGGCAATTGTAGTGAAGGGCAGAATATATTTTCCTTTTGCTAGGAAAAACGTAGAGCCATTAAGGAGATTATCACATGAGGCTCGAGTTTGAAGCTCCCCATCTATAAATGGAAGCCCTCACCATCACACGTCATTGTCAAGTTGCACCAAACCAGTCTTCAACTCATGTCAAATTAGTACTTTCCAAATAATGAGAAGCTCTGGTCTTTAGGAAGCGAAAAGCACTTCCAGCATTAATTCAAAGTGCTTTCAGCTTGCTAAAAACCAGAGTTTGAATTGGTGTTCAAAGTTTTTTCATGTGGTGAGATAATCCAAAAGTACTTCTGTATTGAGTTTTGGGACAGTGATGCGCATCACTTTGAATTGCTCTACTTCCCCACAACCATTTAACTTCCAGCGGGCAAACTGAAATGACCTCTGGCTGTAAAGCAATGACTTCTCTCTTTCACCCTATCTTCTGCCTTTAAAAAGAAAGGTGTGATAGAGCTTTTCCTTCTTGATTAAGCATTTTCTTACTGTATTGTCGAAGAGTTTAATGGCTGGAATCACTGGGTTGTTGTAGGTTTTTCGGGCTATATGGCCATGTATGGTCACAACCTCTGAGGATACCTGCCATAGATGTATGCGAAATGTCAGGAGAGAATGCTTTTAGAACATGGCCATATAGCCTGAAAAACCGACAACAATCCATTTCCTTACTATTTGCAAGCCTTCCTTTGTTATATGGCAGAAGTTTCAGCAGTCATGTAAACCACGTGAAGGTTTGCCAGTCAAAAATGCACCTTCCCCTTGCAGAATACACAAAACAGGGAAAGGCTTGTAATTACAAAACACATTGTTACTTTTTCTTTAGTTTCCAGCCAGCTGATGCAAATCTACTAAGACTGTTTTCTCAGGAGTGGCTCAGGATTTCATGGCCTCCATGAGAACCATGGATCTGTTCCAAATGGTGTCTGGTTTTACCCATGTTGCTGGGCACACTCTGAACTAGACTTGTGCACGGATCCGTTTTAGCTGTTTTCCTTCGGCTTCACTGGACAGCCGTAATGGCAAGGGCTTCGGCTTCTCTTGACAGCCATAATGGCAAGGGCTCAGACACTGGGCACAGCTTTTTGCGTTCTGTTTGGGAGTATAAGGCACATGCTTTCTTAACCCTGTTCCTCAAACTCAGGCCCCCTTAAAAGAAATGAAAGTACCCCAGAAATTGAAAGGGGAGCCTTGTAAGTTTCCCATTACCGCTGGTGGCGCAATGGGTAAAACCCTTGTGCCGGCAGGACTGAAGACCAACAGGTCGGAGGTTCAAATCCAGGGAGAGAGCAGATGAGCTCCCTCTGTCTGCTCCGGCTCACCATGCGAGGACATGAGTGAAGCCTCCCACAGGGATGGTAAAACATTGAAACATCCGGGGAATCCCCTGGGCAATGTCCTTGCAGATGGCCAATTCTCTCACACCAGAAGCGACTTGCAGTTTCTTAAGTTGCTCTTGACATGAAAAAACCCACCAATTGGCTGAATCTTCCTGGATCTTTCAGCTTGTGCAATTCAGCTTCCTAGACAAAAACAGATTTTTCTTTAGTTGATTTTCAGGAGGGTCCCAAAAACATATCTGGGTACCCAACAAAATTTGGATACCAAAAATGGATCATTTTCCAGCCGAATTGCACAAGCCTACTCTGAACCTTATTTTCTGTACTGGATTGAATGACTGGGTTTGAACTGGGTTATTTGAGTTCACTGTCAGATAATGTGGAATTTTCTGCCTTGATATTTGGGGACATAGGGCTGTGTGGAAGGGTCCTGGGATCCTAATATGGAGGGCCCTTCCACACAGCCCTATGTTCATAATTGTGTTGTTGTGGACCAATCAATAGCTGGTCAGGATTAGATTTTTCTCAGCCTCAACCCTCTCCCAGGCTGAGGGACCGATGAATATGGTCCACCCAAAGAGGTTGATGGATCTGAATAGATTCTTGATGGCTCTTGCCAGGGCCGTAGCCAGGATTTGGTTTCGGAGGGGGCTGAGTTTGGTTCGGGGGGGGGGGGGCTGAGACTGGGTGGAAGAGGGTCTACCCTAGCAAATCGTTTGTATTGTTATCCCAATAACCCCATTAATGTGGGATATAATGAGCATTGTGATCAGATCATGATATGAATAAACATAACAGTTTAAATAATGTACCAGTAAGGCCTTTTCGCGGACCACCCTGAGAATTTCGGGGGGGGCTGAAGCCCCCTTAGCCCCCCCCCCTGGCTACATGCCTGGCTCTTGCAGGTTTTCCTGTTTTTCTCAGCAGGTGAGGTCCCACTTTAGCTGCTATCCTATGTAAACCAGAGATTCATTAAGAACTTAGTTTTCTCTCCCAGACCATTCTAGTGCTCTTGCTCAGATGAGATAAGGACGAGAAAAGTTATTCTCAATCCAAGTACTTTGGACTTCAACTCCAAGAAACCTGATAAGACAACATTCAAGAGTTATGGGAGCTGAAGTCCAAAACTGCGAAGGACCAAAGATTGAGACCCACTGGAGTAGAGAATTTAAATTATCTTTCCAAACTACCAATCTCATGTTTCTCTCGTTTGGAGCGTGAAGTGTAATCAAACTGGTGTGATTGTGCAGTGTGGATAGGATACATTCCAGATTTTTAAATATACATAAAAGTTATATTTTTGAGAGCACAACCTCTGCTGACTGTTATCAGAAAAGCAATGTGCATTGTTGGATGTGCTTTCAACAAAGGGATGGGGGGAGTCAAGCGTTGCCATGCAATCATCCAATAGGATCAGATACATTTCTCCCACTGACTGAGGCCGACTGCTGTGTGACTAAGCAATTCCCTTCACATTCAATTTCATTGGGTAAAATGGAGGTCAGAATGCTAGCTGAACACATGCCAAACACTAGTGCAGAGGATCAGTATGCACAGACAGACAGGGCCTTGTTTCAAAACATATGATATTTATAGTACTTCTCTTTCCTTACGGGAAACTAGATGATTGGGATTACTTGTGATGTGACCTTTCCCTTAAGTATCATGCTATTAAAAAAATACATGCTGTAGGGCAGGGGAGAGTGAATAGCACTGCAATGCCCATCGTTCCCTGCTAAGGAGTATATTGAGTGTGGCTGATAGGGGTGTGCAGTCCACCAAGCAATTGGAAAGCCACACATTTTCTACACCTGCTGTACAGAATCATTGCGAAATCAACTTTTTAGGGGATTCAGAACATCAATACTTTTCTTCGTTTTTGTTTTAAAGTTTCAATACCTATATCAGGGCCCCCTAAACTAAGGCCCGTGGGCCAAATGCAGCCCTCCAAGGTCATTTACCTGACCCTGGCCCTAAACTTTAGACTTAGAGTCACCTTAAGTCTGAAACGACTTGAAGGCACACAACATTTCTAATTAATTTGATTATCTCATCAGCCAAAAGCAGGCTCACATTTTCCATGGAAATACTGGTAAGTTTATGTTGGTTAAAATTGTTCTTCATTTTTGTATTGTTCTTTTATGGTGTTTTTTCAGTGTGCGCAGAAATTTGTTCATGTTTGAGGGACCATGAACTGGCCCTCTGCTTGAAAAGTTTGAGGACCCGTGCTATATATGGTCATCTCGGTTTAAGGATCAATTCAGCTAAATTAGACTGTTTCTTTGTAGATATGTGCAGGATGACAAGAAAGGGCAGTGATTCACACTAATGTAGTGAACATGAAGAATTTTGATTGGGACATATCTCACCTGGTGTTTTCCTCACACCAGCCTACTTCCTAACCTTCAGAGAAGTGGGGTTGATCCTTCAAATGTTTGGGGACTGCAGTTCCCATCAACTCTAATGTGGGTGGATGAAAGCTGCAGTCCAATGGCTGGCAATGTAATAAACAAAGGTGCTCCGGTGGAAATAGTCCCAATAGGATTCTATATTTAACTAGCTGTACCCAGCACACGTTGCTGTGCCCTATTTAGGAGATGCGAGAAAGTCTGAGTATGTAAGGGTTGGAATTGTTGTTAGTTATGGTGTTGTTGGGGCCCTGGCTGTGTCATTGTGGGTTGTTCTGGTGGGTGGGATGTTGAAGTCCTGGGGAGTTGTTGATGTGTGGTGTTGCTGGCGTTCTGCATAGCTTGTGGATATACAATGTTTTTTGTCTTTCCGTCTGCTGTGTTGATGTAGAGGTTGATGCTTGGAAGTTAACTTTGGAAGTGAGTGGAGGTACTTGAAATCCCATTATCCATGGTGTGTCCTCCTCTGAACTGCAGTCGGATGGAGTGTGGGTCATGGGGGCATTGTGTGCCAAGTTTGGTCTTTATCGGTCTTGGTTCTGGGCCACAGTGGTCTGTGGGGAATGATGGGTTTTGAAGTAGTACAAATCCCATTATCCATGGAGGTACTTCAAGTCCCATAATTCATGGTCCACTCTCCTCCAAACTGTAGTAGAATGTAGCGTGGGTCATAGGGGCTCTGTGTGCCAAGGTAGGTTACTGTAAATTCAGGCCATACACAATGTCCCATGAGCTGGGGCCTAGTCAGGAACAGCAAGTTAATGAAGCCTTACTGTCAATTCAGGCCATACACAATGTCCAATGAGCTGAGGCGTAGTCGGGAGAATCAAGTTAATGAAGCCTTACTGTCAATTCAGAGCGTAAACAGCATTCCATTAAGTGAGGCCTAGTCAGGGAAATTAAGTTAATGAAGCCTTACTGTCAATTTTGGGCATGGTCTGTGATTTGTAGGGGTGTAAATTTTCTGTGGGTAGTGAATTGGGTGTTTGTGCCTCAGCCCTTTGCCTTATCCTCCTCTGACAGTTTATTATGGGTTGGAATGTTCATGTTGGCTGGCCAGTACAGGAGTTATGCAAATCCGTCCTTATTGGCAGCCAATCATGTTGTCAGAATGTAGAGGCTGGGAGAGTCGTTTGCAGCCCGGAGGATGCTGGGAAATGTAGTTTTTACTTGTTGTTTTGGGGGCCTTTTAGGTTTTGGGGGGGGAAGTTTCTTTGCTACAAACATACCTTGCTTGAGGCCTATTTCTGTTGGCAAGTTTGGTGTTTCTGCGTTGTAAGGTTTCACTGTTTGGGACTGTCGTTCCATGACGGGAACCCCTTTATATAATAGATATTTCACAATAGGATTCCAATAAAGTGTTGCTTTGGCTGTTCAAAAGGTGTGGTCCGCGACGGTACATAATGGATGGCCAAAGACCGTTTCGCCAGAAACCTAGCTTTTTCACAGCGGTAAACCCATGAATGCCTAATTTCATGGAGCGTTGTGTATCACGAGATAAATCAACAAGTACTTCACAAGTAGGACGATAGATGACCCAAAGATAGAGAATCCTATTGGGACTATTTCCACCAGAGCACCTTTGTTTATTACATTGCCAGCCATTGCAGCTGATTTCGAGGCTTTTTGGAACCTCCAGACCTGAGGATCGACAAAAAGGAAAGAGCCTTCCACACTAGGATTATATTGCAACAGCGACTTCTTAACCTGCATTGGTCTATTGGAGACCTCACAGAAGTATCT
This sequence comes from Anolis apletophallus, assembly GCA_030556195.1. Classification (NCBI taxonomy): domain Eukaryota; kingdom Metazoa; phylum Chordata; class Lepidosauria; order Squamata; family Anolidae; genus Anolis; species Anolis apletophallus. The sequence goes on from JARBWK010000009.1 coordinate 78,941,820, forward strand.
GCATCTTCTTTTGGTTTGGCTCTTCTCCTTTCTACCTACTGGATGGACAATTCTTACATTCCTTGGGACTGGAAGGGACTACCACTACTATTGTGTTTCTTCTTACTATTTGATGTATATTTCATATATATTCCAAGAACCCCCCCCCTTCCTTTTTATGGTTACCTATTAAGTGTGTACCAATTGAATTATAGATGTCCTGAAAATATATATTTCTATATTGAACTTTGCATTACACACGAGTCTTTATCCTTGATTAACTGCTATTACGTATGAGGGTTCTACTCCACTGTCTATGTAACCCTTTCAGTGTTTGAGCTTCACTGTTCCGGTACTTTCTCTGTGTTTCATTGTGGACAAGCATACAGATGCAAAGTTGTTTGTTCTGCTCCACAGCCGGACAATATGGAGGATTCTTCTAGGTCAGTGGTTCTCAACCTGTGGGTTCCCAGATGTTGTGGCCTACAACTCCCTGAAATCCCAGCCAGTTTACCAGCTATTAGGATTTCTGGGAGTTGAGGGCCAAAACATCTGGGGACCTATAGGTTGAGAACCACTGTTCTAGGTAGTGCTATTTTGCCAGATTGCCTTTTGATCCACTTCTGAGTCTGTTCAGGGCTTCCAAGTTGCCCATTCTTGGTTTGCCCCTGAAGGCAGACCCTCGTGGGGGAACATCCAACTGGGATTTCCCAGTTTAGCTACCCAGAGGGATACTCTGCTGTTGCTGTAGGAACATTAAGAGGAGTGGTGGTTCTCGTGAAGCTTTTCCTTGATTTAAGTCTACTGGGAGGAGGCTGATAGTCATGCAATGGATGGCTTTCATGGAGTTTAGCCGTACTTCTCTCCCAGTTAGCAGAAACTTCCTCTTGCACGTTGGGGGGAGGGGAAGGAAAGTCAGCTAGCTTTTTTTTTTTTGGTCATATCTAGCACATTTGCAGAGGTGGCAGCAAATACAGCAATCCACAAATAATTAAATCTTCAAATGCTTAGCATACAAATGTGGAGGTTTGAGCAAGGAAATCCATTTTTTCTCAAACTCTAGAGACATCATCGTATTAGAGAATTAATCCACTTTAAATCCAGTTGCTGCCTCCTGCAGAATTGTGAAGTTTGAAGTTTAGAGAGGAGCGTTTAGCAGCCTCACAACTACAAACCCCAGAATTCTGCAGGAGGTGGAAACCGGATTTCAAGTGGATTCATTCTCTAATGCAGTGTTTTTCAACCTTTTTTGAGCCACGGCACATTTTTTACATTTACAAAATCCTGGGGCACACCACCAACCAAAATGACACAAAATGACACTCTAACACAGTAATACATATAGTTAATATGTTTTTAAATGTATTTATACACTCAGTGTGAAACCTGGGCTTGTTTCGATGAACACAACATATATATGACTTCCTCTCACATATTTATACATGGCTATAATGTCTTCTCTCAGCCTTCTCTTCTTCATGTTAAACATGCCCAGCTCTTCAAGCCGCTCCTCATAGAGCTTGTTCTCCAGACCTTTGTGAAATTTCATCCTGAGTGAAACTTGCTTCCAGTTAACTATGGATGTCATGAAGCTGTTATAAACAATTCCTTGGGGGGGTGGGGGGGAGGCAACTCTCGAAAAATCCAATAAAATAGTAAAAAACAAACAACAAAACATTTCCAAGTGGAGAGGATCAATTTTTTTCTTGGAAACCTGTGAGGGGGCTGCTAGGAGGGGGGAGAATGCCAATTTCCCACTGCACACCTGATGATTGCTCACAGCACACTAGTGTGCCATGGCACACTGGTTGGGAAACACTGCTCTAATGTGATTAAAGTGTAGGTCTCAGCAGACTCAACCAGTCTAGCCAATTATGAAGGGTGTTGAGACCAATAGTTTGTCAACATTCCTGTGTTAGGACAGATGTATGCTTCAGCTGATATTGAACCTTCTTCTTAGAAAGTATGGAAGAGGAACCTGTAACTTAAACTCTGCATTCTGTCCAATATGTCCAATGCAATTATATGACAAATCAAACCATTTGGCCTCTCATAAGCCGGAATATCCAAGTGGTGTAATCAAGTAACAACATGAGCAAATACAGCACAATTAGTCGATGCCAAATGAATGTGGAAGGTGCCATATGGTGATCATACAAACTGCACCCCAAAAGTACATAATCAAAATGTTATTTGATGTTTACTGTATACATAAAATCATGCTTGAGTAAATTCAGTGGAATAAATGAAAATGATTTTTCATTGATGTGAATGAAGTTTAGAAACAGAGCTGGAAGAGACAACGAGAGTCATTCAGTTCATCCCTCACCATACAGGAACACATGGCCATCCCGGCTCTGCTTCAAAACTTCCAGAGAAGGAGGCTCCACACTCCCAGGCAACTCTGAATATCAGAATAAAATCTCTTTTTTTGCTATTCGAATCCATTTCTTTGTGCCTTACTCTCTAGAGCAGTGTTTCTCAACCTGGGGGTCGGGACTTCTGGGGGGGTCGCGAGGGGATGTCAGAGGGGTCGCCAAACACCATCAGAAAAGACAGTATTTTCTGTTGTTCATGGGGGTTCTGTAGGATAAATTTGGCCCAATTTTATCATTGGTGGGGTTCAGAATGCTCTTTGATTGTAGGCGAACTATAAATCCCAGCAACTACAACTCCCAAATATCAAGTCTCTTCCCAAACTACACCAGTGTTCATATTTGGGCATATTGCCAAGTTTGGTCTAAATCCATCATTGTTTGAGTTCACGGTGCTCTGAGGATTTAGGAGAACTACAACTCCAAAACTCAAGGTCAATGCCCGCCAAACCCTTCCAGCATTTTCTGTTGGTTATGGGAGTTCTGTGTGCCACATTTGGTTCAATTCCATCATTTGTGAAGTTCAGAATGCTCTTTGATTGTAGGTGAACTATAAATCCCAGCAACTACAACTCCCAAAGAACATAATCAACCCCCCCCCCCCCACACACACACACACACCACCACCACCACCACCACCAATATACAAATGTAGGCACATCGGGTATTTGTGCCAAATTTGGTCCAGTGAGTGAAAATACATCTGACATATCAGATATTTACATTACTATTCATAACAGCGGCAAAATTTAGTTATGAAGTAGCAATGAAAATAATTTATGGTTGAGGGTCACCACAACATGAGAAACTGTATTAAGGGGTCACCGCATTAGGAAGGTTGAGAACCACTGCTCTAGAGCAGCAGAAAATGAGCTCGACCCATTTTCAGTGTGTCACCCTTCCAATCTTAACCTTCCCTTTTCCAAGCCAAACATCCCCAGCCACAATGAGATTTAGAGCAATTGGTTAAAGATATCCCAGTGCAGGTAAATGCTTTTTGTCAACCTCATAGACTTTTACTTTTTCACATCACCTCATCCAAATATGTCAATAGATACTTCTTTATTTGAAATGGAATGCATATTGAAAAATAAATCACATTTCTCTGAAAGTATTCGAATCGTATTTACACACATTGGTTTGGTGACATTTGTTTCAGTTCACAATATGCCAGAAAAAAGTTTTGGTACATCACTGCAGCTATTTTGCAGAAGCCAAAGTTCACAAATCATCAACGTTAAACAAAACAAAAATAGATGCTTTGTGCTGAGAACAGTTACTTCCAACATATGATAGAGAAAAAATGCAGGCTTGATTTGTATTTCTTCTGAAACTAAGAGGAGTCTCTTACTTGCATTGTTGAGAAGCAAATTACAAAGCAGGATAGCGGGATTGCTCATCAATTAAGTTAAAACGTGGAAAGCTGCTTTACCAACATGGAAGCATATTGGTAAATGAGTCATAATATCAAGGTTCAGTTGTTTAGATCTCTGCATTGTGGAAAACACAAGAAAGGCAAGGAAATAACATAAAGGCACATGTGCAAAACCATATTGTTATTATATCACCACAGGCTGAATGTCTTTGCTAGATTATAACCATCCCTTATGACGTGCATATGGTACCAGTCTTGCGTAAAGAAACAGAACGGCATCTATGCAGCTCTCGGCTGAGTGCTTTTTGCTTAATAAATATTCTCATAAGAGACTTAATTAACTTGAATGCAATTCCTTATAAACTGTAATAACAATCTGACTTCCAAGATGCCAGTCTCAGTGCGCTGTTCTTCATGCTCATGGTCCCTTACAATAAGGATGTGGTACTACATTGCTTCTGAGCCCAAGTAGGATTTATAGCCATAATCCAAGACAAGCATTTAGAGTAGTCTTGCTTACCCAACATAAACGGGCCAGCAACATGTTGGATAAGCAAAAATGTTGGATAATAAGGAGGGTTTAAGGAAAAGTCTCTTAAACATCAAATTGTGCCCACTGGGAGGCACAAGACGCAACCAGTGCTGGCCAAACACTGTGCCCAATGAGAAAAGTCTGCGCCAGCTGCGTCTCGCCCTTCCTGGCATGTGCCCAGCATGTGGAAAGGCCTGCTGCACGATGTTGTCTAGAGAAACAGCTGCGGATTCAGGTGGGAAGTAGACAGTGTTGGATAATACAGAATGTTGGATGAGCAAAGGTTGGATAAGTGAGATTTTACTCTTTTTGGAGAAAGAAACAAGGCTTAATGAGACTTGCACCTGAATTTAGTTTTCCACATGGTTGTACAAGAGGCTATACTCATTGAAAACAACGGAACATACTCCCAGATAAGAAAATATGGTAGCCTTTATAAGGGAACAAATATGACATTAGGATTCTAACCTAATTTATACAATGCTATACATGCCAACCAGTTACACATTGCATTGTTTTCAGTGGGGCTTGTGTCAAAGCAAATGTCCATGGGATTGTACCATGAACCTGCTGTTCTTCAAACAGTCCAGGCGTGACCTCCAATAACCTAATATTTACTACAAAGGATTTTTTGACACCAGAGACTAAACAGCATCCAAGCTCTTCCTCAAGAAGGTGCTTTTTACTATAACTCCCTACAACTCCAACCAGTATAGTCAGAGATCAAGGATGGTTGGCGTAAGGGTCCAAAACATCTAGAGCAGTGGTTCTCAACCTGTGGGTCCCCAGGTGTTTAGGCCTACAACTCCCAGAAATCCCACCCAACTTACCAGCTGTTTGGATTTCTGGGAATTGAAGGCCAAAACATTTGGGGACTCACAAGTTGAAAAGCACTGATCTAGAGGACATCATGATGTAGTATCCTGCTGTTTCCTGTTGGGGTTTATTTTGATTTTTTACAGGTAAATACAACCTGAAGCATACTGAATTAAGAGTGCATCCATCCACACTGCACAATTATAGCACTTTGATGACCACTTTAACTGCCAGGACTCCATCCTACAGAATTATGGGATCTGTTATTTGGTAAAAACACATTACACTCCCTTCTTATTGAGATTAATACATAATTCTGACCTACGAAGGATCCTAAGTGCTTTGTCAAACTTTGTTGTTATGTGCTGTCAAGTCGTTTCTGACTTAACCCCAAGATGAACCTATCGCAGGGTTTTCTTGGCCAGATTTTTTCAGAAGCAGTTTGCTTCTGCCTTTCTCTGAAGCTGAGAGAATGTGACTTGCTCAGGTCACCTAGTGGGTTTCCGTGACTGAACAGGGATCCAGACTACATCATACTGGCTCACTGTTGCCATAAATTCCAGAATACCATCGCATGGGGCCATGGCATTTAAACTGGCATCACTGTGCTGTAAATATATACAGTTATATAGGAATTCTGACAATGACAAGGGAAATGTCACCCTGATCCTCATCCAGGAAACCCAATTTATAAGAGTGACTGGTAAATTACTTGGCTAAACAGTTTAAGACATAGTGGGACAATTTTAGAATACAAGCTGAGGAGGTTTCAAAAGGATATGAGCTGAATCGAATGAAGCATTATGAACAAGGACGGAAATTACAGAAAGAAGTGCAATACCCCATTTTCAGCATGGTTCACTTCTTGGATCTAATGTAAAACAGGGTATGGGAATTTCACACATGTACCCCAATGCTATTTGACTCCAGCTCCCAGCAACCACATGCCAACAGTTGAGAATGCTGGGAACAGCAGTCCAACAGTACCTGGAGAGCTGTGTTTTTCCGATCACTAAAAAATAAAGGCATCATATCAATATAGTCTCTATTCCTTGATAGCCCATCAAATCAGACTTAATATATTGTCAAATGCTTTCATGGACAGAATCACTGGGTTGTTGAGTTTTCTGGGCTATATGGCCATGTTCCAGAAGCATTCTCTCCTGACATTTTGCCTGCATCTATGGCAGGCATCCTCAGAGGTTGTGAGGTCTGTTGGAAACCAGGCAAGTGGGTTTATATATCTGTGGAATGTCCAGGGTGAGAGAAAGAACTCTCGTCTGTTTGACGTAGGTGTGAATGTTTTAATTGGCCACCTTGATTAGTATTGAATAGCTTTTCAGCTTGTTACTGCCTGAGGGAATCCTTTGTTGGAAGGTGATTAGCTGGCCCCGATTGTTTTTTGTCTGGAATTCCCCTGTTTTTGAGTGTTGTTCTTTATTTACTGTCCTGATTTTAGATTTTTTTTTAATACTAGTAGCCAGATTTTGTTCATTTTCATGGTTTCCTCCTTTCTGTTGAAACCATCCTCATGCTTGTGGACTTCAATGGCTTCTCTGTGTAGACCGACATGGTAGTTGTTAGAGTGGTCCAGCATTTCTGTGTTCTCAAATAATATGCTGTATCCAAGTTGCTTCATCAAGTGCGCTGCTTTCTCTGGTTGAAGTAGTCTGAGGATGCTTGCAATAGATGCAGGTGAAACATCAGGAGAGAATGCTTCTGGGACATGGCCATACAGCCTGGAAAACTCACCACCCAAATCAGACTTAAATAGCCTGAAGAAGAAATACTTAGAAGTGGCATATCCTGACGGGAATATATTGTACTCCCCAGATGAACCAAAAACAAAAACAATCTAGTAGGTAAAGGTTTTTCCCTGACATTAAGTCCAGTCGTGTCCGACTCTGGGGGTTGCTGCTCATCTCCATTTCTAAGTCGAAGAGCCGGCATTGCCCATAGACACCTCCAAGGTAATGTGGCCAGCATGACTGCTGTTACCTTCCCGCCATAGTGGTACCTATTGATCTATTCACATTTGCATGTTTTCGAACTGCTATGTTGGCAGAAGCTGGGGCTGACAGCGGAAGCTCACGCCGCTCCCCAGATTTGAACCTGTAACCTTTCGGTCAACAAGTTTAACAACTCAGCGGTTTAGCCCACTGAGCCTCTGGGTGCTCCTTAAAACAATCTAGAAATGAAGTTATTTTTTTCCTTATACATTAAGATCCTGCTTTAATAAACAAATATATCAGACATTCGGTTCACAATAGGCTTCCGCTTGTTAACATGAAAAGTGATGTAAAGTCATATAGGGAAATCCAAATGGAAAGTTCAGGTAATTGTCTTTAGCTCTTCTTCCATTGTTTTCTCTCTCCAAAGGTGGACTACTTGTACACATCCCATCTGTAACTATGTTTTGTATTTTCGTCCTCTGTAGATGCCCCACAATCAGAAATACCTTGCAAACAAGCTCCCCTCTCTCCCTGCTAATAAATAAACATAAAAATTAAAATAGATTAGCATAAAAACGATAGCACAGCATCTGTCCTGCGAGGCCCAGCAGGCCAAACAATCATTTCGTTAAGTCGCAATCAAAACCTAGAAGAGTTGAAAGACTTCTTCAGATCAATTATGGTCTGTGTCAAAATCTGAGAAGACTCCAGTGGCTCAATGGAGGTTCCTCTTTGCATCTCTGATCCTTACGCTTGTCGAGTCTGTTATCCACAAAAACAGCGTCTTTTTTGTTTCCCGCCGTGCCTCTCGAATTCAATCTATAACAACACAGGACAGAGAAATGAAAAATCAAGTCACGTTCTGCTTTGACAAATGACAGACAAGCCCACGACTTTCCCCCATAAATGCAACATCAGCTGTGAAAAGGATAAGGCTCTCTTGCAAAATATTCTTCTGGAAGGAGAACATATGTGAGCCTGTCTTGAAGGGTGTTTGATCAGCAGTTTACGTCCCAGTGAAGGAGTATTCCCCACCTCAAGGTCAACTCACTAAGTCTTCCCAGCACATGCACAAAGTGCAATACTGTACTTCCATAGCTATTTGCTCAAAATGATAATCATGACACGTGTGAACTGGATGAATGCAAAGCTTGTTCACAATTCAGGTTGAGTGCCCCATACGCAAAATGTTTTGGAATAGAAGTGCTTTGGATTTAACTCCCCGATTTTTTTGTGTGTCAGGAGCAACTATTATAGAGTCCCGGGAGGTGCAGTGGGTTAAACCCCTGAGCTGCTGAACTTGCTGACCGAAAGGTCAGTGGTTCAAATCCGGGGAGCAGAATGAGCTCTTGATATTAGCCCCAGCTTCTGCTACCTAGCAGTTCGAAACCATGCAAATGTGGGTAGATCAATAGGTACTGCTTCGGTGGGAAGGTAACAGCTCTCCATGCAGTCATGCCGGCCACATGACCTTGGAGGCATCTACAGACAACGCTGGCTCTTTGGCTCAGAAATGGAGATGAGCACCACCCCACAGAGTCGGACACAACCAGGGGCAGTCTAAGGTAATTTTAAATGGTAAGCGAACATTATTTGCCCCCCCCCAAAAACCATTATGGTGCCCCCACTCCATGCATGCCTAGAAGCTCTCTTGACAGGGGGTGCCAAAAGGTCGCAAGTTCAAATCCAGGGAGTGCGGTGAGCTCTCGGTGTCAGCCCCAGCTCCTGCCAACCCAGCAGTTTGAAAACATGCAAATGTGAGTAGATCAATAGGTACCGCTCTGGTGGGAAGGGAAAAGGAAAGGGCCTGAGGCTGTTAGGAATGGTGGGAGTTGGAGTCCAAAACACCAGCAGGGCCCAAGCTGGCCCATAACAGTTTGACACCGCTTCAGCTGCTCTGCTTTCAATGCTGGGAGTTGCAGTCGGCTGAGGAGCAGCCTGGGCCTCGTGCTCCCCTCGGGGCCCCTCCCTCCTTCTTTGTGCTAGGCTTTCGGCCGCGCCTGCGCAGAGAGGCGCAATTGTGGCATCTGCGGGGGAGTTTCCTCCTCGCTCCCTCACCCAGGGTGCGCCTCCTCCTCTTCCTCCAGATGCACACACTGCAACCGTCAGACGCAGGCCTCAGTGGCACGGAGCAATGGGAGATGTAGTTTTACACGGCCTCGTGTGTGCCTTCTTCCCCAAAGAGTGCTAGGGCCTCACTAAAGTGCAACTCCCATGTGTCTGGCAGGCGGGGGAATGCGCCCTTTACCCAGATGGCGCCCCACGCAACGGCATCCTTTGCCTACCGGTAGGACCGCCCCTGGAAACAACTAGACTTAATGTCAAGGGAAAACCTTTACCTATACTAGTGGCTTGAGAATCTGCAAGTCGCTTCTGGTGTCAGAAAATTGACCGCCTGCAAGGATGTTGCCCAGGGGGTGCCCAGATGTTTTACCATCCTGTGGGGGGCTTCTCTTGTGTCCCAGCATGGAAAGCTAGAGCTGACAGATGGGAGCTCACCCCGTTCCCCGAATTTGAACCGCCAACCTTTTGGTCAGCCGTCCTGCCAGCGCAAAGGTTTAATCCATTACTCCACCGAGGGCTCCTTTGAATACCTGTATTCACATAAATGTAGGTAGTGTGCTATCTTGGAAATAGGACCCAAATATAAACTTGAAATTCATTTGTGTTGTATAATCTTTATGCAGATAGCCTAAAGGTAATTTTATACAACATTTTAAAATAATTTTGTGATTTGTACAGAGTTTGTATACACTGAACCATCAGAAAGCCACCCCTATGGACAATTTTGAGTTTTGAAAAACTTTGGGATCCTAGATAAGGGATGCTCAACCTGTACTGTGGTCATAATGGCAGTGCATCATGGGAATAGCTGCCAGAGAGACGTAGACATGATCCCTGGTCTAGATGTATAGTCTATATGTCTGATATATCTGGCTATTCCTACACATCAAGGAAATGTTATATGAATCAACCCCCAGGCCAAGAGTGGGAACTGTATGGCCCTCCAGATGTAGTTGAATTGCTGTGCGCAACATTCTTCACTTCCAGCTAAGGTTGGTGGGCACCACAGTTCCACCATATCGAGAGGGAAGCACCATTTTTCACTTCCAGCTAGAGGTTGAGTGGGAACAATTGGTTCAGTTCTAGTTCCACCATTTCCCCTTGACATTAAGTCTAGGCGTGTCTGACTCCGGGATTGGTGCTCATCTCCATTTCTAAGTCGAAGAGCCCGTTGGACACCTACAAGGTTGTTTGCATGGCCAAAGTGAATGATCTATTCACACATGTTTTTGAACTGGTGTGCAGTAGCTGGGGCTAACAGCAGGAGCTCACCTTGCTCCGCGGATTCGAACCGCCAACCTTTCAGTCAGCAAGTTCAGCAATTTAACCAGCAATTTAACCCACCGGGGAGCCCCTAAGACACTATTCTCCACTCCTCACTTCAGTCCAGCAACACAAGCCACCCAAATTGAACTGTGAGGAAAAGTAAAGCTCACAGACAGATCTCAGTCCAGCAAAAGGCGAGGGTACATCTAGATGGGAAAATGTGGGAAGCCTTTACCTCTGTTTATGTAGTGTCTGCCTTTGTTAATTGTATAATGGCATTGAGGAGGGAAACCACCTCGGAGAGCGGCGGTGGCAAAACCCCACAAAACAGTGAAAATACCATGATATATATTTTAAATTAATATTTTTTTTAAATCCCCAAAACAGCGAGTCCGCAATAAGCGAACCGCGAAGTAGTGAGGGAACACTGTATATTGTTGTTGTTATTATTATTATTACAGAAGGACTGCAGTTTAACACCACTTTAAGAGCCAGGGTTGAATACCATGGCATTCTGGGGTCATTACATGAGATAACCAGCACTCTTGGGCAGAGCTAAGGAGCTTGTAAAACTACAATTTCTGGGATTCCCTGGGACTTAAATGGGATGTCAAATTGAATCCAGAGTATCTCAGAGCTCTCCAAAAGATGAGACAGGTTAGTGTGTTGGCTGCAGTGTGCAAGTGTGTTGTGTGCCTGTAACGAGAAACCTCAGAGTCTATGTGAAATATACTGTGTGGTATGATTTTCATGAGATATGTTGTATTCCAGGTATGGGCAAACCCAGGTCCAGGGCCGATATGGCCCCTTGGACTCTTTTCTCACGCCCTCTTTCTCTCTCACTATAGTACTATCCTTCTCTCCTTCTCTCTGTCCTTCCTCCTACCCTGCTCTTTCTCCTTCCCTTCCACCCTTTCGACCTTCCTTTCTTCCTCTTTCCTCCCTCCCTCCCTTTCCTTCCTCCCTCCCCTTCCTTCCCTTCCACCCTTTCTTTTTTCCTTCCTTCCTTCCCTCTCTCTCTCTTTCCCTCTTTCTCCTTCCTTTTTGTCTTTCCTTTATCCTTTCCTTCCTTCTCTTCCTTCTTTTTCCTTCCTCCTTCCCTTGCATACTTTCTTCCTTTTTGTCTTTCCTTCCCTCTTTCCTCCCTCTTTCTCTTTCCATCCTTCCCTTCCACCCTTCCTTCTCTCCCTCTTTTCCTTTGAGTCCTTCCCCTTTGCCTTTCCTTCCTTCTCTTTTTCCTTTATACTTCCCTTCCTTCATTCCATCCTTCTTTTTCTCCCTTTCTTCCTTCTTTTTCCCACTTTCTTCCCTTTTGTCCTTTCTTTCCTTTTGTCTTTCCTTCTCTCCCTCTTTCTCCTTCCATCCTTCTCTTCCTCCCTTTTGTCCTTCATTCCTTCTCTCTTTCCTTCCTTCCCTTCTTCCAAAACTCTTGTAGCCAGTCCTCCTTGCAGAGTCCTAGCGTGCGAACCCCCAAGTTAGAAAGTTTGCCCATGCCCACGCCTGTTGTATACCCATACATTTCATGCTCACAATTTATGGACATGTGCCTATCTCTTATAAGGGGTTGGTTTAACCCAGGCATGGGCAAAGTTTGGCTCTCCAGGTGTTTTGGACTTCAACTCCCATCATTCCTAACAGCCTCAGGCCCCTTCTTTTCCCCCAGCAGCCGCTTAAGAAGGGGGCTTGAGGCTGTTAGAAATGGTGGGAGTTGAAGTCCAAAACACCTGGAGGGAAGGCCCGAATTTGCCCATCCCTGGGTTAACTGTTTGGAAAGCTCTGATGCACTCTCAGAGGGGCTCCATTTCCCTACCCTGCCCTATATCTCAGGATCTGATCCCAGATTATCTGATTTTAACTGGATTATATGAGTATCAGATCTTTCGCTCAGTGTCAGCAAAAGGTCAGGAGAGAATGCTTCCGTATGGCATGTTCCAGAAGCATTCTCTCCTGACGTTTCACCCTCATTTATGGAACTCATCGCAATAGAGAATGAATCCACTTTAAATCCGATTTCTGCTTCCTGCAGAATTCTGGGGTTTGTAGTTTAGTGAGGCTGTGAAAGACTCCTCCCTAAACTACAATCTCCAGAATTCTGCAGAAGACAGAACCTGGATTTAAAGTGGATTCATTCTCTAGTGTGCTGATGTCCTATGGTAGGCATGCTCAGAGGTTGAAGGGGTCTGAGGATGCCTACCATTGATGTGGGCGAAACGTCAGGAGAGAATGCTTTCATATGGCATGTTCCAGAAGCATTCTCTCCTGACACTTCACCCACATCTATGGCAGGCATGCTCAGAGGTTGAGGGGTCTGAGGATGCCTACCATTGATGTGGGTGAAATGTCAGGAGAGAATGCTTCCGTATGGCATGTTCCAGAAGCATTCTCTCCTGACGTTTCACCTACATCTATGGCAGGCATGCTCAGAGGCTGAGGGGTCTGAGGATGCCTACCATTGATGAGGGTGAAACATCAGGAGAGAATGCTTCCCGTATGGCATGTTCCAGAAGCATTCTCTCCTGACGTTTCACCCATGTTGATGGCAGGCATGCTCAGAGGTTGAGGGTCTGAGGATGCCTCCCATAGGTGTAGGCAAAACGTCAGGAGAGAATGCTTCCATATGGCCATGCCCCAGAAGCATTCTCTCCTGATGTTTTGCCTACATCTAGGGCAGGCATGCTCAGAGGTTGAACGTCTGAGGATACCTACCGTAGGTGTGGGCAAAACGTCAGGAGAGAATACTTCTGTATGGCCATGCCCCTGAAGCATTCTCTCCTCCTAACGTTTCACCCATGTCAATGGCAGGCATGCTCAGAGGTTGAAGGGGTCTGAGGATACCTGCCATAGGTGTGGGCGAAACGTCAGGAGAGAATGCTTCTGGAATAATAGCTGTAGAGGCCGGAAAACTCACCGCAACGCATTGATTCCGGCCTTGATGAAAGCCTTGGACGACTGACTTGCCTTGGCTTCCCATTTGCAGGAAAGAGGTCCAGTCCCAGGGCGTCGGATCACGTGTGAAGGGGACTGAGGCTGCGAGGGATGCGTGTCAAGGCGCACGTTTTGCAGAGACGGAGCAAGGCAAGGACAGAGGCGAGGAGACTAGGCTTGGCCCGCTTCTGCTTCAAGGGAAGCGTCCTGGCTGGAGTTGGGAAGGGAGAGAGAGAGAGACCGCTTTCCAGGAGGCCAAGGCAAGCCGCAGAGGAGGAGGAGGAGGAAGAGGAGGAAGGGGGCCCTTCTCAGGCGGAGTTGGAGGCGCTCCGGAGCCGGGCAGCTCCGCCGGGCATGGGTGGCTGCTGCTGCTGCTGGAGGACGAGGTGCTGCTGCTTCTGCCGCGTGGAGCGCACGGCCAGGATGGCCTGCCGGTTCTTGTACTGGACCAGCTGGAGCGTGATCTCGGCGTTCCAGCCCTGCTCCTGCGGGCAGCGGAAGTCCACCTCCTTGCCCTCGGCCATCACGACGGTGAAGTAGACGTACTTGCCCTTGCGCTCCACGCAGTCCACCGTCTTCATGGTGGCGAAGGGCAGCTCCTTGATCTTCAGCGCCAGAGGCTCCGAGGAAGAGGGCGGCGAGGCGGGCACCCCGTTGGCGGCTCCAGGCTCCGGCTTGGCCGGGATGAGCAGGAGCCCTTCCTCGGTCAGGACGCAGCGCTTCTTCTTCCACAGCTGGAGCAAGCCGTCGCTGCGCTTCTCCAGGACGCCTTCCTTCACCGGCTTGCACACAGGACTGCCGCCGCCGCTCTCCAGCATCCTCCCGAGAAGAAGGCCTGGGAAGCGAGGCAGCGGGGATGATGCAGCGCGCCTGGGGTGCTCTCCTTCTCCTCCTCCAGCTCGCCTTCCTCCTGGGTGGGTCCGGCAGCCCCTCAATCGCTGCCTCAATCGAGAGGCTTGCTTTCCCCTTCTCCTTCTCCTTCTCCTTCTCCCTCCCTCTGCAGCAGCGGCCAAGAACAAAGCGCGACTGCTGCTGCTTCTGCTGCTGCTTCTCCTTCTCCCGCGCTGGCCGTTTGCGCTCCTTTAAACTCCGGAGGAGTCCGCCTCCAGGATGGGAAGGGGATTGGAGGGGAGGGGAAATCACTTTTTCATGGGCAGAGGCAGGACGGAGACAGGGCGCCCCCGCAGGAATGCGCTTCCCACAGAAAGGCTGGCTCAGTCACTGCGAAGCCCAGCCTTGCGGAAACCAACCCAAGCGCGCCTGGAAAGCAGAGGGCAGGCAGGCAGGCATGATTCTGCCCGTCTTCCTCTGCTCCACAAAGCACACACCAAGGCCTTAAATCCAAAAAAAAAAGAAAAAAGTTTTCTAACGCAGTGTTTCCCAACCTTTTCTTGAGCCGCGGCACACTTTTTACATTTACAAAATCCTGGGGCACACCACCAACCAAAATGACACAAAATGACACCCTAACACAGTGTTTCCCAACCTTTTTTGAGCTGCGGCACACTTTTAACATTAAAAAAATCCGGGGGCACACCACCAACCAAAATGATACTGTAACACAGTAAAGAACGACAGGGGGATGTTGAGCTGCTGGGAGCAGCTGCTGGGAGTGCCGAAGCCAGGGGAGGAGCCAGGCCACACCATGCCCCGCCCTCTCCCCCTGGCTTCAGTTCTCCCACAGCTTCGCCAGCCTTGAGGGTGCAGTGCCAAGCCAGCATTGTGCTGGCTCTGCCACAGCTGGCTTGGCACTGCCCCTCAAGGCTGGCGAAGCTGTGAGGGCGCAAGCTGGGGAGGGGCGGAGCCAGGCCATGCCATGCCCCTCCCCCCTCTTCAGATCTCCCACAGATTCTCCAGCCTTGAGGGGGCAGTGCCAAGCCAGCATTGTGCTGGCTCTGCCACAGCTGGCTTGGCACTGCCCCCTCAAGGCTGGCGAAGCTGTGAGGGCGCTTAAGCTGGGGGAGGGGGCGGAGCCAGGCCATGCCATGCCCTCCCCCGGCTTCAGTTCTCCCACAGCTTCACCAGCTTTGAGGGGGCAGTTCTCCCACAGCTTCGTCAGCCTTGAGGGAGCAGTTCCAAGCCAGCATTGTGCTGGCTCTGCCAGGGTGGCAGTGCTCCCTCAAGGCTGACAAAGCTGTGGGAGTGCTGAAGCCGGGGGGATGGGGCGGAGCCAGGCTGCGTCATGCCCCCCCTCCCCCCGGCTTCAGCACTCTCACAGAGGAGCATGAGTGGGGAACGGGCTTCAGTAGGCGGGGCTCCTCCGCGTGGCTTCAACAAGCAAGGGGCGGGAGTCATGGCAGATTGGAGGCTGGTTGGAGAAACAGCCGAAGGAGGCGGTGCCCCGGTCCCTTCTTCTTTTTCTTTGCGGCCGCCCATCCCTTCCTCCTCCTCTCTCAAGCAGCAGGAGGGGGGAAGGAAGGGGGGCAGAGAGCTTTTCTCGCGGCACACCTGATGATCGCTCACAGCACACTAGTGTGCCACGGCACACTGGTTGAGAAACACTGCTCTAACACACTAATACATATAGTTAATATGTTTTAAAATGTATTTATACACTCAGTGTGAAACCTGGACCTGTTTCGATGAACACAACATAGATATCCTGCAGGAATGGTAAAAAGAGACACACGAAGGTGTTTTTCTGCCAGCAGTCCCTCTCTGTGTTTAGAAAAAAATGTGTCCATATAGCTTCAAAGCAGTCCACTAGCCAGGCCCGGATTAGCCTCTTCGGCTGCCCGAGGCCAAGACGCCCTGCGCCGCCCCCCAGGGCATGGAAAGCCACGCCCCAGGGTGCAGAAAGCCACGCCCCCAGGGTGCTGCTGCGCATGTGCGGCAGCAGCCCCGGCCGTTCGGCTTCCGTCGCCTCCTCCTCCCACGACCGGGAGGGCCCAAGGAGGTGGACGGAAGCCACGCGGCACCGGCCCCACGGCTTCCGTCCACCTCGCGCCTTCCTTTCGGTCGCCGGAGGAGGTGGACGGAAGCCGCGCGGCACTGCTCATGGGGCTTCCGTCTGCTGCCTCCTCCACCTCCCGCGACCAAAAGGAGGGCGACGAGGACGAGACTTCCCTTCCTCCTCCTCGTGCCTTCCTTTCGGTCGCGGGAGGAGGAGGCGGCGGACGGAAGCCCCACGAGCAGTGCCGCGCGGCTTCCGTCCACCTCCTCCTCCTCCCACGACCGAAAGGAAGGCGTGAGGAGGAGGAAGGGAAGTCCCACCCTCCTCCTCGCCGCCTGGGCCACCCCCTTGCTAAGGAAGGGGGCGGCCAGGAGGAGGAAGGGAAGCCCGCCGGCGGGGCGGAGCTTCCTTCCTCCTCGCCGCTTCCTTCCTTTGCAAGGGGCGGCCCAGACAAGGGAGGGTGCCATTCCCTCCTCCCGCCCCCTCGCACGCTCTCCCCGCCCTCTCCCGAGGTATGATGACTCTCTCGGGAGAGGGGGGGGAAAAGCGCGCGAGGGGGCGGTTTTTTAAAAAAAATTTCGGGGGGCCGAATCCGCTGCCCCCCAAAACCTGCCGCCCGAGGCCATGGCCTAGGCTGGCCTTATGGGTAATCTGGGCCTGCCACTAGTGCTGTTCTTATTCATCAGTACACCTCATGGAACAATAATGAGGCTTCCACCTTCAATATATATGCTCCTGTATCATTCCAGGTGGGCATTAGACGAGTCCCTCGTGTATAACTGGTAAACAGGAGAGTTGTTACACAGTCAATAGAAAGGCTATCACATCCAGCCAATGCCAAATGTAGTAATAGTTGGTACAAATAAACACAAAAACGGCCAAAGGAGGCGGCGCCCCAGCCCCTTCTTCTTCGCCACCGCCTGGCCCTTCCTCCCCCGCAAGCAGCAGCAGGAGTTCAACAGGAGGGGGAAGAAAGGGGGGAAGAGAGGTTTTTCCGCGGCACACCAGGTGATCGCTCACGGCACACTAGTGTGCCGCGGCACAGTGGTTGGGAAACACTGTTCTAACGGGCGGCAGCCAGCTTGCTCACTCACTGGAGCATCATACAGGGAGCATACCACCCCCGTTGTGTCAGCTCCATTGGCTGCCGGTCCATCTCCGAGTCCCATTCAAAGTGCTAGTTTTGACCTATAAAGCTCTATACGGTTCTGGCCCAGCTTATTTGTCCGAACGCACCTGCCCCTATGTCCCATCTCACAGCCTAAGATAATCTGGGGAGGCCCTGCTCTCGCTCCGCCAACATCACAAACACATTTGGTGGAAACGAGAGACAGGGCCTTCTCGGCGGTGGCCCCTCGCCTATGGAACACACTCCCAAACAAGATCGACTCCATCCCTCCAGGCTTTCAGGAAAAAAATTAAATCGTGGTTCTGGGACCAGGCCTTCAGGCAGCAGATGTAATTTGCACCTTAGTGGACATTGACTGGAATGGCGATGAGGCAGATGACAGTGCTTTGTTTCATGGTTTTAACTAATGCTCTCTCTCTCTCTCTCTCTCTCTCTCTCTATATATATATATATATATATATACATAGGTTTTTAATGATTATGTAATTGTTTTAATGTTTTAATGTTTGTGTATGACTGTGATTATATTTTTGTATCTGTGTGTAGCGGCCTTGTACCGTTGCGAATGTAAGCCGTCCTGAGTCCCCCTTCGGGGGTAGAGAAGTGACGGGGTACAAATAACAGAAATAAATAATAATAAATAAGATCAATAGAGATACTTGCAGGAACACCTCAGCAAGCAAAAGTCCAAAAGTGGCAGGCTAAAACCCGGAACCTCAAGCCATGGCTGATGTCTAAAGAGAGAGACACCCACACACACACCTCAGGCACACAGAAGACTAGGCGACTTGGAAGGCACTAAACCAGTGTTTCTCAATCTGGGGGTCCTGACCCGGGGGGGGGGGGGGTGTCACCAAAGATAATCAGAAAACACATATTTCTGATGGTCTTAGGAACCCCTTTGGCAGATAAGGCTGAAGATATTCCATAACCTATTAGAAACAACCTTATTGAAAAGGTGAAAATGATGTCACATCCGTTTGGCAAATGTGAACCTCCGTGAACATGTGGGGACCACCTTCTGAAAACTATTAGTCAAGAAAAGCATGACCTTGTTAGAAGTCAACCCTTTGAATAAGTGATATTCATATGCATTCATGTAATGGCACACAGGGAACTCAAATGTTGAACTAAAGAACCATGTCTTTGAACTGCCAAAGATAAAGACACGCCACTACAAAAATATATTGGGTGTTTCTCTGAAGATGAAATTTGCAGTTGTGATTATAATTGCGGTTCCCCAAAAGATATACACTCCCTTGAAACCTCTTGGTTAAAATATGCACTCAAGAGAGAAAACAAAGTAATCTCCTTTAAAAATAACATCCCAGGTTTACTAACAAACTTCTTGTATATATTGTAGAGCAGGTCTCAAGCTTTAAATATCTTGGTGTTACCCTCCTCAGCAGCAACAGCAGGAAAGCCCACGCAGAGTGTGCAGCAGAGACAGCACAAAAGAGTTCATCCGCTATCCTAAGATATCTCAGGACGGGAGGAGGTCACTTTATACCGGCGACTCTTAAACTTTTTGAAGCAAAATCAGTCGCACAAATGCTGTATGGAGCCCAGCTTGGACCCTTCTCAAATTATGCCCCACTAGAGCGTGTCCAATCGAAATTCCTAAGAGCGGCTCTACAGGCTCCCAGATGTGTCCCTAACGCTACCCTGCGATTGGAGACAGGCTTCGTGAAAGTGGAAGCGAGAATATGGACAGCTATTCTCAATTACTGGCTACACCTATGCTTCTCCCCATGTGGTCTTGCCCCCTCATCAGGAGAGACGACTTCCAGTCCACATGGATTAAAACAGTCTCAGCAAAGATCGCAACACTAGGTTTCTCCCAAGGACAATTGCTAAGCATGAGATGGGACCAAGCCAAGGATCTCATTAAGCAACGGATCCTGGACATAGAGCGCCAATCTGACCTAGCCTGTTCCCCAGCCTTCATTGTTAGTGAAGCCACTAGATACCTCACTGCCCCCATGGCATACCTAACAGATCTGGAGGTGCCCAAACACCGAAGGGCTTTTACCCTGGCAAGATGCCATGCCCTCCCATCGGCTGTATTGGGGGGAGGTATCAGAAGACCCCTTCAAGCAGAGACTATGCCCCTGTGGATCTGGTCATGTGGAAACAACTGAGCACGTGCTTTTTCAATGCATGTTCTACAGAGATCTTAGATCCAATCTCATTGGACCATGGCTTTTAAAGTACCCGGGGCGCAGTGAAAGATGTTATTCCACCCTGCTGCTTTCGGACTCTAACACTGCAATGACTTACAGTGTTGCTAAGTTCTGTGCTGCTGCCCTTAATATCAGACGGAAGATAATTGACACCGTAAGGCAACAATATCCTGTCTCTTAAAATATATTTTTATACTGATTTCTAGTCTGATTTTAAATAACTGTTTACTGGGGAGTTGTCCTTCTCCTCTTAGGACGCTTGTGCCCGCTTTGTGCTGGTCTGTGACCGTAATAAAGTTTTGATTGATTGTATATATTCAGCATACTGGTCCATAGTCCAATGTCTTAGCTGTAAGTCATACTTCTCTACGAAAGTCCGAACAGCAACATACATGCATCCACCTCCACTGAGGTCTGATGCAAAATGAATACAAAATGGAATCCTGTGTCTGAAGCACACCAAACCAGAGGTATGGTCATATTGGCAAACCAAAATGTACATACCATACAGGTTAACAATTAAACACATTTACAAAATCTCCCAATGGCTTGGAAGATTGCTATTTCCAACAGGATTCACCCTCAAAGGCCTGGCAGTCATACACTGCACAATTAAATCAGAGTTGAAAGAGACCATAAAGGTCCAACCCTCTGCCATTAAGGTATACACAAAGCACCCCAAACAGATGGCTGTCCAGCTTCTGTAAAAACCTCCAAAGGAGGCGCCAATGAAGCTCTTCCACTGCCCGACACCTGCCAGGAAGTTCTTCCTGTTTAGGTGGATTTTTTCCCCCTTAGGTGAATCCATTGCTCTTCTGCCCTAGTTATCCAGAGCAACAAGTAATAATACTTCCTCTTCATCTCCTGCTGTCGAGATGCTAATCTCCATGTCCAAGCCGAAGAGCTTGCATTGTCCAGGTGTGGCTGGCATGACTACATGGAGCGTGGTTTACCTTCCCTCCAAGGTGGTATGTATTGATGACTCACATTTGCATGTTTTTGAACTAAGTTGGCAGAAGCTGGGGCTAACAGCGGAAGCTCACCCCATCCCAGATTTGAACTGCCGACCTTCCGATCAGCAAGTTCAGCAGCTCAGTGGTTTGACCCGTTGTGCCACTGCAGCCCCTAGCTTGCCCCCCTCCTCAGTGTGGTCTCCTTTCAAATATGTAAATGTCTCCCTTCTCTGGACATATTACATGTGAAATCTGACCACAGCAGAATGGAGAGGGGCTACCAATCTATGATGCAGCCTAGATGGGCATTGGCTTTTCTAGCTGCCACATAACTCAACTGACTCATGTCCTAAGATTCCTAGAGCCTTTTCACATGTAGTTTTCAAGCCAGGCATCACCCATCCTCTGTGCATTTCATTTTTTCTGCTTAAGTGTAGTACTGTACCTTTTCCCCTAGCATATTTTTTCTCCATTGACAATTGTCTTACCTGGGAACTTGAAAGTACATGCACTGGTTTAGGTACCACCACATTAAATAGTACTGCTCTGACTTATTAATAAGCTTAAATTACTATATAGTCATGTTGGATTTTATGTGGTGTCATAGTTTAAGCCTTGGATAACTTGAGATGAGGGTTTGGATCTCCACTCAGCCATGGAAACCACTGGGTGACCTTGAGCAAGTCACTTGATCTCAGCCTCAAAGAAAGATAAACCTCTTCTGTTGCTAAAATAAAGGTTGCCGTGAATTGGAAACAACTTAAAGGAACGAATAATCTACTGTGTTAAGGAGGATTTGTACATAGAGGAATATACACAGGTCTCCAAATCATAAAAGTTTTTCTCAACCCAGATTTTGTTGATACACAACTTATTTCACACACCTGAAAATCCACAGAATTCCCAAGGAACTGTTTCCACACTTACTGTACTAACAAGTCTTACATTTCAGAAGGCAGAGCTAAACTTCTGCAGGACTCGAGGATACTTCGCAAGCTTCATCATTTCTGCTCATACTATTACAAACTTGTAAACACAGGTAGAATTAATGCTGTTTGTCACCATTTTTAACTGGAATGGCTCGATGTTATGGAATCATGTGAGCTGTAGTTTGGTGAAGCACCAGCACTTTGGCAAAGGTTATGTCTAGGTCAGCCAGGTGATTCTGTGGTCAGCCTGCAGATAATTTGACCATGAATTCAATGTTTAATGAAATGTTCTCCCACGTTAAAAAATAATATTTTTTGCACTTTTGTATGGATCCTGAACCCCTACCTTCTGCAAACAGAACTATTGTAGGTAAAATAGATGTAGTTGATGAGACACTGATGTAAAGGCAGAGTAGTGAGCAGGTGAAGTCTGTATACAACTTTGTCTTCTAAGTGAGCTGATATTGGGTATACAGGAAGCCAGTATACAGATTGAAGAAACGATACAAGATGGAGCCCGTGTGGTACAGTGGCTTGAGCATTGGATGATTCTGGAAACCAGGGTTTGAATGCCTGCTTAGCCATGAAAACTCATTGGGGGACCCTGGGCAAGTCACAATCTTTCAGCCTCAGAAGCCTCCATGATAGGTTGCTTTAGGGTCGCCATAGATCAGAAGGCACACAAAAAATGCATTTAAAGTAAGTCTTCCTATTCTATTTCTAATTTGTTTTAAAACCAATTTGGATTCCTTTCTCTCTCTGGATTGTATTCTGATGCCTTATGAAATTCAGCAGCAGACAAGCAACAATGGGTGCCAGCCTTACCATGCACCTCTGCACGCATAACGAAAGATCAACAGAGATACAATGACACAGCCATCCTGACATTCTGGAATTCCATTTTTGAAGGCCTCAAATGTTTCCAAATTAATGAAACAGCTGCAAAATTGTTTTTCATATCCGTACTGGTCTTACCACTCATCTCACTAAGACAAAGTTTTGATGATTTTAAAAACTAGTTTAAGCAAGCAGAGAACTCTGAAGAATCTCTTTATCAGTCATTGAAATATTTAGGCAGAAATTCTTAATTTTAAATATTTCAGTATAGATACATACATAGTGCAACTATAGCTATATATTGTGTCAGAAATGAAGGTTATAATATATCAGATCACTAGAAGACAATTCATTCTGTGTACATCTTTCTTGCATCAGACGGAGGCAGCACATGAACAGCTAATTTGGTGTTCAATACCATAGCACACAGATGCCATCTAGTGTTGAAATAAAAATTACCTTTGTGTGCTACATGCACACTACTGCCATCTCCTGAATTGCTTTTATCCACAATTAATATAAGAAACAAAACACCTGCACTTTACTTACATATATTCAGGCACCAGCTCATGCTTATACCAGAATAAACATCTGAAAAAGTAGCACTTCCTACAACGGAAATGTAGCTTTTTGAACCCTTAACACAATCTAAGATCAAACTAGATCCATTTATCCTTGATCCCCAAAAATAGACGCATACAAATTTCTATACTTTCGTTAACAATGGGACAATCTGCAGCTCAAAATGTGTTGAGCCTTTGAGAACATGTCTTCATTGAACAGCCATTTTCTATTCTTTCCCCTCAAACAGTATGAAAATCCACTATTTCTTCAATGGTCAACAGGCATGAATTTAACATTACCTTGTACATTCTCTAGCTATGTTTTAGGTCCTGAATCATTTCCTCTTTCTGACTTCAGCATCCCATGTTGCATTAGATGCCATGCTAAAGGGTTGCCCAAGTTTCAGAAACACTCATTTTATCTCTCATTGGGACTATGACATTGGGTATTTTCTGAAATCCTTTTACCATTGGACCAGTATTTAATTTAAGCATCAGACATATTTCACAGCCATCCCACTTCAAGGCAGATATACTTATTAGACATACCACTCCAGTGTTTAAAGCAAACTGTCAAGAGAAGTCAAGAGAGCAGTCTGCTCATCTGGGAAATTCATGGGATGGAAACAAGAAGTCACATATTTTTGACTTTGTTCTATCAATTTGAGTTTGATTTTGACCGAGCTCGACTAATTCTGATTCTGTCACACTATCTCAAGAAAAAAAATCTGGATGCTGGCTTAATGTGTGCAAGATGCTTTCCTTGTTTATTCCCAATGCTTTGTCCAAAGTTACACAAGGGGAAAGCGAATTATGTATTTTGAGTTTGTAGGCCTTCAAAGCAGATGTTCTGATACAGTTAGCTCAATAGTCTGGACCATTTTAGTGATAATCAACAGAACTTCATGTGAGTGTGGAGAAGAGCAAACCACAGATGACCAATTATTACAATGCAGTCTGGGCCCTGCTACACCAGAGGAACTCCAAGTGGCCAGATACTGGTCAAAGGACACATAAGGTCAAGTTTTTTAAAACCTTTGTGTTTTTAAAAAATACATTACAACTGTATCCTGGTTCACTTCTGATACAATAAATAAATAAATAAACAACAGAACTTCAAAGTTGGTATGTCACAACAGTTTAGTTTTGTTCATGTCTGCAAGCTTTCTGAAATAACTCTGAAGACACCACTTTCTATGGAAAGTAAATGCAACATTAAGAACCCCTCTTTTTAAGGAGTGAGTGAAGATATTGCTATCTATTCAATATGTCATGAAGCATTATTCTTATAAAGCTTTATTTGCCAAAAAATAAAAGAGGAGGCTCCCAAAAGGCAGTGAATGACCTTCAAAAAAGGAATTTTCTAAACATCATTACTGTAAAGCAAAGGAGAACTTCGGGTGTTCTTCACTCCTCTTTCCCATCCAGAAGCCAGGATGGTGGGAGTTGGAATCCAGTATCTGGAAGACCAAAAGGTCTCAATTACTACTTTCAAAGGACAAGATATTTTTTTGACCCTATATCCTTTTCAAGCTTGCTTGTACATATGTACTTGAAAGTTTTCTTTAGCAAATGCTTCCTCCTGGATTCTGCCTTGTTGTTTTAGGTTTCCTCAAAAGGAAAATCTGTTTAAACAAACACACAACCAATTTCTGAAAATACTAGGTTTATTCACACCCCAGTGATAAACAACCTTAATATGATGTTTCTAGTTTTTCTGTAGGTCACCATCACAAAATACAAAAACTTAAGGAGCGTAAACAAGCAGACAGTTATGAATGTTCCATGTGGTCTTGATGGAAATGAACAGATTATATGGAAGTAGTCAAATTAAAAATGCATGTCACCTCCTAGTTAGTATGAGTCACTGCCGTTTCTATAACAAAGTAATGAAGGCACAGCTAGTGCAAGCGGACTTAAACCCATTTAAACTACTAGGCTGAAAAAAGACTTTGGTTGGTTCTTCAAGAAAGGATCCTTTCTAAACAAATAGTGGTCTCTGTCAACAGTTCAGGTATCTTCACAGCTGCAGTCTAATAGCTACATGACAACAGACTTCACAAGAACCAAACTATATATAGCAATGAATTAACTATTCATGCTTTAGGGATTTACTGCATTCTACATATCGGCAGAAAAGTACTATTAAAATGCTAGGTACAAGGAACCTACATTTTAAACTGGTTCTGTCAGTTTGTTTTAACAAAATGTTTACTTAATTCTACCAAGATACAAAACATAAGGCTGTAAGTAACTAATAGTTGTGTTTAGGCTATTACAGTGCAGATAATCCTCAAGGCCACATACACACTGTTTCACTGCTGCTTGCATTCTGCTGGGTTTTGATCCTTCTGTTGGAGAGAAGAAAAGGACACATCAGTCTAAAGATCGTAGGTGTGCTGCTGGAGGAATCTGCGTATTACAGAAACGTCCTTTCAATGCAACTACCAAAAACATACATATTGATTGCTCACCTTCGGGTCATAATCCGGATCATTTTCTTCATCGGCTTCTTCTTCCCCTTCCTGAAACACGAAGTGTTAGAAGTCAAATATGTCTGATATTCCAGTATTTATTAACACCCTTGTGGTAAATTGAACCACATGAAACAATTAATTTTATTTATTATTTATTTAGTATATTTACCCCTGGAGGGACTACAGTTTAGAACATACCTTTCTCAACCCATATATACTGTATGTGTGGTTGGTGTATATATATATTAATTATATGCTATTAATATTATTAAATTATTATTAATTGTGATTTATATAAAATAAAATCACAAGAACTAAACACTGATATATAACTATAAATTAAACGTATTAAAACCATTAAACATAGATATATACAACATGTA
Organism: Anolis apletophallus; assembly: GCA_030556195.1. NCBI lineage: Eukaryota > Metazoa > Chordata > Lepidosauria > Squamata > Anolidae > Anolis > Anolis apletophallus. The sequence continues at coordinate 78,967,451 of JARBWK010000009.1, forward strand.
AACAGTAAAACAAACATAAAATGAAAATCTGTCATATTTCTGTATCTAACCCCTTACAAACCTTACCTCATCATCAGCTTCCTCGCCCTCTTCATCATACTGTGGGAAAAGGGATAAATAAGTGAGTATGATAGCAGATACTTTTTAAAGGAAGTGTTAACTGATAATAACAAAAGGAAGCTTGTCGATTCACTGTGAAGCAAATGTCAAATGTGGGTAGCACAAGACCCAAAACACAAGACACCCTGGCTTCATAATCTTGGGAGTTAAATAAGAATAAAGAATTTTCAGGTAAATTGGGCTTATGATAAATACAGCATGGACAAAGAGTGAGTGAGCATGATCTATTTAACACATGGCAACTCAGAAGCATTTCCTTCGTAATTTGGGAGAAAAAACCCCACAAAAATAATTCCACTGCTGAGAGTAGTCGAGCCATCATTAGGCTTGCATCAAAGATTTCTGTATAGGGCGAAAAATCCAAACCATTTCACTTTAAACTCAAATCTATCTATCACCTGAGTTTTTGAAATGTGCTCCTTGAACGTCATTGATATCTATCCCATCTACATGTAATTGTGTGTAATCTAACAGTCATGTGCACTTAAATATGGAACATTAGAGTTTTAAAATACTAATGTTATTTTGAAGATAAAATGTCGGGTTACTGAAGTGTTGTAAGTGCTGAGTCACAGTTACAGTGATGAAGCATGAGGAGAATGAAACTCTGAAGTTAGGTTTGCATCAGGTGTATAAGATAATGCATGAATGGAACATTGTAAGTGTATATAAGAATACCAACAGAGTAAGTTGGTGTCGGTGTGGTGATGATGTATGGTGAATTGGAGAATTCTGGAAAGAGCTGTGAATACTGTAAGTAGCTGCAACAAAAGATAAAGCCTTCCTGTGGAAAGAAGCAACTGCATTTGCTGTTTATTGCAAGTATTGCTCACATACTATAGACAGTACTTTAATATTACTTGGAGGTTTGAGCTGACAAACTCTACTTCAGGTTGAAGAAATAGAATTCAGTTATAATTACCAAGAACTACAAACTTAATTATAGCTTCATTTTCAAGCCCTTAGATACAGCAAAGCTGCTAACTCAAAGTGATTGTGGCATTTGATGAAAATAATTGCGACTTACATCGTCATCGTCATCTTCAATGGCTTCTCCTGTGAAATACAATACTGATCGTGGGACGATGCGCTCCCGTAGAAAGTGACCAACTTCAAAATCAGCTGCAAGAACGACTTCAGCATCATCATCCTGCACAAGTGTAAGAATTCATAGTTCCATTAATGTGTCCTGAAAGAACACAAACTGTTTACTGCCCAGATTATCCCCATCAGTTTATACATGTGATGACACAACTTTATATTACTCTCTCCAATGTGCTGAATTTTTAATATATTCTGAATATACCAATAAAATTTAAATTTTGGTTTGAAGCCCTGAAATAGTGCTTGAATGTAGATAATGCAGATTCAGAGGTCCATGAGTAGTTATGTAATTTCCTTTGGTGCAAAGTTCCATTAATCTTTTCTGCTTTTGCTCTTCAAAGAATCCCCAGTACCTTGTAGTTTTAGTTCTCAAAGTAATCATAATAATTATTACTTGCTTCTCCTTTTGACAGCCATTTTAACAAATGAGTCACCTACTGTTTTTACTTAAGGTCTGTCCACTGTAAATGTATTGATGTAAAACACATCAATAGTGCTCCTTTGTTTAGTTTACTACCAAGCTAACAGCAGCTATCTTACAGATGTTTATTTGCACCAAAATAATAGTATATAATATGCTCTACCTTCATTTGATTTTTATTCCTACCACATGTGCTAATCGGTGTAGCAAGCTAAACTATATTTACTGCCCAATACAACTTGCATCAGCAGCATAATGTTTATCTAAGTAAATGCAAAAACAACTAGAAATTCACATTGCTCATTTTAGAAAAGTTTGTTTCATCACTATCAAAATATATACCTTTCTTTTATTTACATTCAGAATTTAAAATGTCCCTATTCAATTTTTATCATTAGGCACATAAAATTACAGGACTTACCAAATCTCCACTTTCTGGGACTGCCAAAGCAAAAAACAAAACAAAAATGTGTTCATTATATTGCAACAATACTATATAATTATATATGCTGTAAAAACACTTTATATTACATTCCTTTTTTTAAAAAAAACCCCTCAAATACTAAATTTTCTACTTTTGTTTTTATGGAAAGGTTTTACAGCACTGGACAATGCTTCAGCACAGCTATTTGAGCAACATGTGGGAAAATAGAAGTGAGGCCTATTTCAGGCAAGATAGAAACTGTTAAGTCCTGGGAAGCTATTCCATGGCTGTTTGGTTTTAACAGTAGAATCAGCCAATAAATTTTTTTGCACATGTCTGCATGCATATTTTGATTAGCCTCTGTCATCCTAAAATCTTGCGTCATCTACAAACATTATTTTTTACTTTCCCACCAGTCTCATTCCTCACTTTTTTGTTGACCTTGTTTTTGGCTATATATTCTAAATTCAAATTTTTGAAATTAACCAAAGGTTTCAAGGCAGAGTATACGCTAAGCATCTCTGAGCTTCCAAACATTTGAGACCAGCTAGGAAATGAAGACTCACTATGGAAGAGAGAGAGAGGGTGTGTGCATATATAGAGTTTTGCCTGCCATTTATACTAGGGGGCTCATTTATACTATTTTCTAAGCCCACCTTTGCCTTTTTTACAGTCCCTCCTTGCTCCCTTTCTCAGTTTTTTGGCAAACATCCCATTCTTGTCTTTTGCTATTCTTTTATTAGTTTTAAAGAATAGTGTATCAGTTTATCTACACGTAAGCTTTGTTCAATCTTGTGCTCTCTAGATGTTTTGAAGTACAACTAGTAGAGTTAACTGGCAAAATAATTGTCAGGTACCGTGTTGGAAAAGGGAGTTTCAGTAAGTTCAGGGGTTGATACAGTCACCATATATCTTTCTCTTCTTTAGAATATTCACAATACTGTTCTTAGGTTTATTTCCCTCTTCTGAAGAAGCTACTGAACGGTGAAATAAGTATGTACAGTTCCTGATACAGGTTGAGCCCTGCTTATCCTGAAATATTTCAAAATTGTACACGTGCGTGGCTGAGAGTGATAGCTTTGCTTTCTGGTTTCAAGGTAATGTTATATAAAACATTGATTACTTTTGTGCTTAGACTTAGGTTCCATCAGCAAGGTATCTTATTATGTACATATATGCAAATATAGGTGATCCAAAATCCCCCTCCCCCAAGACTTCTAATTTCAAACAATTTAAATAAGGAATAATCAGCATCATGTTATTATATATGCTTTTCATGTATATTGTACACTACTTTATGGATCCTTATATGAAAAGGCAGGATATACACTTCAAAATTTACCTTCCGGAGGACTGAAAAAATTGAAAAAGGAGTCATTGGAAACTGTTTTTGTCACTGTTCTGACTGTTCCACGGCCCTTGTGTTTTTGTTTCTTTTTGATGGTTTTCAAAGTAACATTCTTCCCTTTTTTCCAGTCTATTTGGCACCTATGAGAAAACAGCATTATCAAGCCAAGCATACACATATGTTCTAGGTATACTACTGGAAGATTTGGCTTAAATACACCTCACTAGTTTGGATCTAAAAATAGTAGTCCAGTCATCTGGCCTGTGAATCCCTTGTGTTATTTTTCTATATGTGGAGCTCTTTACAGATGGATAGTTACATCTGAATTTAATGTAACCACTATGCATTTTCCTCAAATCATGGCTTGAGGGCTTCTGAGAGACTTTTCCCAGGCTGTCAAATTCCATTCCACTGATTTGACTGGAGATTAGATTGTGGAATCTCCTTTTTCCTCATGGCATCCAGCATTCTGATAACCCTGGTTGTATTTACAGGTGGCACTATAGCAACCATTCTGTCTTAAACCTAAAAACACTGCTCGGAGTCCCTATGGATAAAGATTTCTGTCCTCATGTACAGCTCTTCAGACATACAGAAGAATACTGTAAACATGAGTTAATTTTGTTTTCAGACTATTAAGACATTTGAATGAGTTAGAATGTAGATACTTTTAACTGAAGCAATAACAAAAAGGCAGACGAATTGCCATCCACCTACCACTTATAATTTTGTCTCCTACAATTCTACCTTACTCAAGACAACAAAATTTCAAAGTAAAGTTGCATAGTTCTAGGCTCTAAAATTTCAAACTACCACAAAACACTTTCTAAAAATGCAAATTACAAAGGCAACTCAGTGTATGAATATAATCCTGTCCAAGAAGGAAGGCTTTACTCTCAGTCCCACCACTTGTCACAGATCCATTTGGTGAGGAGACATGAGAGGCCTATCTCAGTAGCTGTTTCCAGGTTGTGGATTTCCTTTCAGAGAGATTAGGCTGGAGAACCCCCTCTGCTCTTCTGTCAGCAATTAAAAACCACTTTATTTAAGCAGGCATGTTGCAATTAACTTAGCTGTACAAAATGTATTTTTTAAATGGGGAACATGTACTGTACTGTAGTTGTACTTATAGTTACGTTCTGGTTGTTAACCTTGAGTCTTTCTTTTGGCAATTGTTATGATCTCCGTTGACAGAGGTAACCAATAAACCTGCATTCCAAAAGTCTAACAAACATTGCAATGAGGAAGGTTATCAATTATTTTCAGAGGGGAATACACTTACCCTGAACAACCCATAATTTCTGGTCCATCAAAGGAGAAAGGATCAGAATCGTCAGGTTCTGACCTCATTTTGTATGTTTTTGTCAAAACTTCATTTGCGAAAAATTCATTAGGTTCAAAGTGGAATTCTAATGTAAAGGTCTTTTAAAGAAAAGAAAACAACATTAGGAACAACTGGAAAATGTATCATTATCTTTACTACAAATTCCAACTGTACTAAACACACACAACCTTTTGCCCAATTTTCCTATGATTCCTCCAGTGATCCCCAACTCTAGTCCTTCAGATATTGTGATCAAAATACAACACATTTCATCTCGAGGAAGCACAACACTCATAATAGGGAGTTGCTACTAGCATTTTATTTGTTACTCAAATAGGTAACATTTAATTATTCTTTGTCCAGATCAAGGCTGCTCTTGTTGGGGACTTCTGGCAGATAGAAGTATACGTATTTCATCTCTCCAACACAGGACGTTTAGGGAAGAGCCCAGAAAGAGGACTGAGGGTAACAAAAAAACGTATCAGTGTCCTATCCTGGCCTAGACTAATGGCAGATCCGTAATGTTTCAGATGTCTTTCTTATCACCCTCAGCCAGTGCTTTGTTATATACTAGAAAAAAATCAGTTCTGCATAGAGAAAGAAAAAAAAGGGCAGGTCATTTTCTGCATGGCATCAATTGCTCTATTTTTGAGGGTTTACATGGTAGGAGAAAGCAAACTTCAGTTCTAGTCTCACCCAAACAAACCATGCAGCAATGCTCAACTGGAAAGTAAACACTTTATAAATAAATTCTTAAGAAATTTCAATACATGAATGTTTATTACTCAAAACTGATCTATGCGGGCTCAAAAGTGACCTCAGAGTGCAATCTAGTTTGACAGGATTATTCTAGCAGTTAACACAGGAGGAAACATTAAACAGTACTACTTCCTGACCTGCCCCAACTTTTATATGAATAATTTAATCTCTGACTGAAAGTCTATGGACTGCTTCTTCCCTTTAGCTGGAAACGGAAAGCTCAAACATTGTTATATGCTGATCCGTGTGCATATTATCACCCACCCAATCAAGCAAAATAGCAGTTTGATGAGAAGCTGGTCAAAGTTGGCTAAAGGTGGGTACATTATTGGATTAAAAGGTCACAGCTACATTCTGAAGATACTAAGAGACCTTCCACACAGCCCTATATCCTAGAATATCAAGAAAGAAAATCCCACAATATCTGCTTTGAATTGGGTTATCAAGTCCACACTGCCATATATTCCAGTCCAAAGCAGATAATGTGGATTTTCTGCTTTGATATTCTGGGATATAGGGCTGTGTGGAAGGGTCCTAAGATCACTTTCGTTTGGAAGGACACTTATTTCATGAGATAGAAAACTTTAGACTGCTAATGAGAAAACAGGTGCTAGTAACCCCCCACCCAGCATTTTCTGCATTGTTTTAAGGTATGTATGTATATATAGAGGCGAGAGAGAGAGAGAGAGAGAGAGAGAGAGCAAGCAATATTTGCAACAATATCATTTTGTTTGATAGAAAAACAAGGAGCTTCCTTCTCTATCAATTGGGGAATTCCTTGCTACTTCTAGAAGAAGCTGCTTTGAGAGACTGCCATCTAGTTTTGGAAGTGGAGCTCTCTTTAGTACTGGCTGTCCTTTGTTCTCTTAATGGGAATAAGGACTCACTCTCTTTTAAACTATAAGAGCAAACTGACATTATTTGTGACTTGCTGGCAGATTGCAGCAAGTCTATTACACATAAGATGCATCAGCAGCCCAGAAAACGTCACTGTCGGCAGTAGAACAGATCTTCTGTCAATGTAGTGTTAGTGACTGGTTTAGTAGTTCTCATATTGCCTTATATGAACAGCAAGCAATATTACTTTTTTTTTACAACTCTCTCTTAAATGTGTATGTACTCTATACAAAGAACATGCATGTCTACACACACATCTGACTACATATGAATTATGAATTCATAATGAGCCAGTTGGTCCTCCATACCCGTGAGTTCTACATTCAAGGCTTTAAAAAATCCCAAAAGCAAGCATTGATTTTGCTATTTTTATAAAGGACATTGTTTTACTAGACCATTGTAAATATAAATGGACTTGAGATTCCATGGATTTTGGTATCTACAGGGAATCCTGGAAGCAAACTCCAATGAATACGAAGGGTTCACTGTATACAGAAAGCATTTTTCAGTTGCTTCAATTTTATTATTCTCACCAAACTTCAAAAGCTTACCATAGGGTTCCCAGCTTCTGAAAACTTCACTTTAATATCTTTCAAGTGTTTCAGAATTGGTTCATCATGTTCCTGTGAAATATAATAGAAGTTAATATCAGACAGTGGCTTTTGACACTCAGTTCTCTGGAAAGGGGGCGGGATAAAGTTTTATTATATTATTACTACTATGCACTTACTGAATGGTGCATAGAAAAGCATGAACAGTTATATACAGAAATACTATTTTCTAGCACAAAAAGTTTTACAATTCCATGTAAAAGAAAAAGGTTGCATTTAGTGATACATATATTATGTTTTTTTTAAAGAATTACAATTCTTAATTATGACATGTTAACTGCAGATATCATGGCTTATAAAGAAAACTCAGAATTTTGTAAAAATGTTTAAAATGTAAGCTGAGAATTATTTAGTCCAGGCCTAAGCGATCAAGTCTACTGCTGGTTCATCCAGCAGAAGCTGATGAGAACACAATTAAATACATTCCCAAAGTGGATTTTTGGAACATTTTGGAAAATGAACATGAATTCTAGCAACAATATCTTAATAATGACTAACTTCCCTGTAGTTATGGACATTTTATCAGCAGTGTTTCAGATCATTACAAGCGGATCCTTTTTTTACCTGAACCAGATCACTGAGCAAGTCAACATTCTTGAATACAGTCAGCCAAAATTCAGGAATTCCTTTAGGATCATCTTTTTCTTGATCTTTTTTCTCCTCTTCAAGCTTGGCCTTCTCTTTCATTTCCTCCTTGTTAAAATTAAGAAGTTACTCTTTCTAAAAGTGGAGTATTGCACACTAATCAAGCGACTCAATGTTACACTAGTAACTACAATGAATAAGAAAAGAGTCAGTTATATTCAGAATCCCTGCACCTCTATACGCCATTCTGAAGTATGCATTCTTCCACTAAGCAATATTTTTTAAAGGTGCAGTATCAGAATATTATATAACCTTATTAATATGATTACAGGCTCTGAAACAGCCAATCATATATATGCTCTGAATTATAAATTCTATTTATAGCTAGAATAAATTTACCTCTAATTGACAAAAATATTTTCTTTTTTAAAAAGTATGTTGAGATACTCACTGAAATTTCTTCTTCAGCATCTGTTTTCCATTCACATTCTTCATCAGTAGGTTCATATGCTGCATTGATGATTTCACTTCTCTGAAAGATCAAACCATTTTTTCTTTAAGGTTATCTTGTTACTTTGACTTGATGCTTATCGCAAAGCATTGAAGCACAAATATCTTTGACAAATAAAACAGGATTGCTGATCCAAGCAGAATTCTGTTCCATTTTAATTTTCAAATACAAAGCAGTGAAAACATATAGATTACCTTGTCAAATAAGGGCTGATAAAGAGCAGCATATTTTCTTTCCAGTTCATGAACTTCTTCATAGAATTTTGCTTCTATCTGTGCACATTTAACTTGAAGATTCTTGAGTGCATTTACACGTCTCTTAACTACTTTAGGTAAGCTGAGGGAAAAATTATATTTCAGTGTTAAACCATGACCACCATGTTAAGATATAAAAAGAAAACTTTCTTAAAATATGTTGGTGGAATGTCCATTTATATCCAAGGTTACCAAAAGAGCTACCTTATGATACACTGGGCTATCTACATAACACCAGCACAGAAAGCCAGCTCTTAGCTGAAATTTCTACATTTTAAGGTAAATTTTAGAAGACAACACTCTTACTGCTCACCTTAAAAAGCAAGATTAAACAGCAGTTTATAATCTTGATTGTGCAGTGAACTAAATGTAGACCATTTAAAATTGTATTACCATGTTTACTAGTTTAACTGAAAGGGAGAATTGGCAGCATTATTGTGTCTATCTAGGTCACCAAAGACTTCCGGGTATATGGTTCACTTAGTGACTGAACAGCTCTTAAATTATTTGACTTGTAAAGTCTACTGAACAGATGTCAAACTGAGAGCATATTCCGGCTACGATATTATCCAGATATAAAGTTCCATTACTGTATTCCGAGCTCATGATTTCAGTTTGTGGCAAAGATTTTTTTAAAAACGAGACTTAATACTAGTTATTGAAGTGTCTTAAACAGTGTCCAATATGTGCCTCCCTTTCCTCTCTTACTATAAAGCCTAATCTCGAAGTAAGGAAGCACCTGTATATGTGGTCCTCCTTTCATGCCACCTGTTCAAAACATACCAGTCAAAATTCAAATGTGCCTGTGGCTTACATAGTGTACAAGCAAAGGCATAGGGGGAATCTAATTATTTTCGCATTTATCAAGGTAGAGTCCCCAAGAGCCATCTGCATAGCTTAACCTGTTCAAATTATGTATAGGGTAAGATTTTCTATTTCTTAAAATAAAAAGAATAATACTGTGTAGTTCTTGGAGTGCAGGGTTAGAAAGAATACTTCAAATGCATGCCTGAAAATGCATGCATCAAGCACATACCCACAGAAATTTCACTCAAATACACTTTTTAAACTTAAAATATTCCCATTGTATAAGTCCACATTGTATAAATAGCTGCTTCTTATCATTACTATTATTTTGAAGATTGTGGGAGTTGCAATGGGAGACCGTCTTTATAGGTTTATCTGATGTGTATCTGTAGACGATGTTTATAATAGCCAGATTTAGATCAGTCATCACCAAATTCAAGAAACATCACGCTAGCATGCAAACTGTGTTTGAATTAAATGAAAAAGCTAAGAGTATATGTTTCAAGGGAAAGGTGTTGGAGGTTACTACATGAATACACATAACATTCAAAGTTTGTTGCACATTGCATTTGAGAACATCAATTATACTGTGTGAAAGCTGTATGTTTCATTACCTAGCAATCAGGATGACAAGCAGGTAGCTTCTGATAAAAACTCAATGAGCTAAGTTCACAACAAAGAGGCCAAATAGGACTACAGTGTTTTGTTCTGAAGACGATTTAGAGCAGAGATAAACATTATTTTTTAGAAACCGGGGAAAAATGTCTATGTGTGTGTGTGCACACACACACAACTACTGAAAAAAGATGATAGTTTTTACAGAGACTTTCATGATGTAATTCATATTTTCATATTGGAATCATCAGCAAACTTTGAAAATTATAACGGTTTCTGGTACAAGTTGAAGATGCTAATGTTTTGTGAAAAAACCCTGCTTCCTAATCAGCATGTGTGCAGGTGCTCTCATCAACTGGGTAGAAGGATAGCCTAATATCCCAACTTTCTGGAACCAAGAACAGAGGAGAGGCACACCTGCTTTGCATGCAGTCACTTTTAGTCCCACTGGGACAATTCCTCTTATCTTAGCTGCTGGGGGAAGATAGAAATGTGAATACTAATGAGAAAAAGTTAGAAGAGATTTATTTCTTGACTGCTACTAAATGGGCAACAGCAGTGTACTTTTCTTTTACAAACAGAAAAGGTTATTCATTAAGAAATATTAAGAATTATGGCAAAATATAGTGAAAAGAAACATTGGTTGAGAAATTTCCTTCTTGGTGAGCATTGTTTGGGACTTAAATTACTACAGATAGATTCACTACAATTTTGGATTTGAACATTCTGACAATGAAATTGCTCTATTAGCATAAAAAAGCACTCATCGGAAAAAAAAGTCTTTATAAGTACTGTAGCTAGTGAGTATTTTGCACAGTAAATGCATAAACAGTCTTTGATTAAATGTGTCCTTGTACTTCTTATTCAGGTCCATTGGTGATATCAATTAAGAGAGGGAAAGGACACTTGCAAAATATTATAAAATCAAGCAAGCATGCAAGCATCAACTCCAATTCAAAGTATTATTTTTGTTAATTTAACTTCAGTTGCTTCAGTTGACATGCTATGTACATTTTAGAGGTGAGATACTGCACTTGAAGCAGTCAAAAGCTTGCTTTTAAAAACTCTCTAAAACAACAGTATGTCAGTGAAAGCAGCATCATTTACAACTTACTAAGCTTGGATCAGGGACCTTGGAGAATAGGAGAGGCTACTTAGATACTACAAGAGAAAAGAATTGTGGTTACTACTATTACTCCGTAGAAAGAGAGGTAGGTGATATGGTATGAAAGATATGCAGAAAGGGAATTTGGGACATCATGATCATCAATTATGACCATGACAGAGCCACTCACTTTTAAAATTCTGGCAAGGAGAGAAAGGTAGAAAAAGCTGTGGACATACCGGCATGTGTCCCTATTGCATTTTATCCACAGAGAAACATTTCCCTTTCAATGGGAAAAGGGGTCCCCTAATGTATGCGTTGTATTGCCCAAGGAAACAAAGGTTGTCCTCTTCGTGTATTATGCAAGCGTAGGTTCCCTTACATATGCAGTAGCACTTTTTTCACCAATGGTTAAAATCTGTATTTGGCTAAAGGTTATAAAAACAGAATTATGCATGTAGTGTCATTGTGCATTGCTCCCCATTGAAGGTTGTGCTTTGCGTATTATACATCAGTGTGCAATGCATTTGACTGAGCAATTATATCACAAAATGGCATAGCACAATTAATATATAGTCCTGCAAACATAAAATTACACGGTATCTCTTTGATACAGTATCTTAGCTCAATCTATTGCTCTGCATTGGCTAGAATATTGCCAGTAGTGTGCAATACAATAGTGTTCAGGTACCACATTGCTATCTGCCTTTACTTATTAGGCAGATCACACATCCCTGCACTATTGAAAATGTAGCAGCAGCAGACAACTTTGAATATGAGAGACATCTCAGGGATTAAAAGTGGGTTTTTAATAAGGTGCTTATCAAGTGGCAAACTGCTTATTTACAGGGTGCAAAGGATGTCATCCAATGCAGATAAATTTTGCCATTATAGCAAATTTAGTACTGGCAGCGGAAACCTTTGAGAGATTGCATACAGCTTGTGTGCAACATGTTACCAATGCATATACACCAAGACGGTAAAAAGCCAAATGGTCTGTGCGTTTCCAGCAATGTGGCTAATTAGTTGTTTGGCTTTCACTCAATACTGCTCTTAGTAATTCCGATGATATGACTTGAACAGTATTCTAATGATTGTTCAGCCAATTAAAAAGGAGTGGGCTGAACTCTACAATACATTGCCAATACGATTCTGAACAGTGAAAATTAAGAAAAAATGATGGAGTGAGAAAGTTTTCGTCTGATTTCCTTTTACTGGCATGTAAAATGAACAGAATCTGGTTAAATATTTTGTTTATAATTTCATCATGTCATTATATTTGTGTAATTTCTGTTAAACACAGTCTTTCCCAGTCAACAAAATATGTTCATTCAACCTTAGAAAGTCAAATTAGAGAGAAATAAAAAAAATCTGACTTCTATTAAATTAGATCTTTCAAGATCCCACTGGCTACCTGGAAGAAATAAAAACTACAGGTAGCAGGCCAGAACAGATGCTACAGTGAGCACTTGTTTCCCCCTTCCTCCCCTACTCAAGAATTTTAAAATAGAGAATGGGGTTGTGCTATTATTAAGTAAAGGTGGGAAACAAATTTAATATATTTTCAAAAACATTTTCTGAAGAATAAAAATCTGAAGAGGATTGCTCCTTCCCCCATTTTGGCTTTAATATTAATATTACAATATTTTGTAAAGGTCATCACTCGCTAATCTTTTGCAAAATGATTATTATTTGACATAATTTAAACAATTGGTGGTGCAGTAGGTTAAACCGCTGAGCTGTTGAACTTGCAGATTGAAAGGTTGCCAGTTCGAATCCGGGGAGATAACCTCCCGCTGTTAGCACCAGCTTCTGCCAACCTAACAGTTCGAAAACAAGAAAATGTGAGATCAATAAGTACAACTCTGGTGGGAATATAACAGCGCTCCATGCAGTCTTGCTGGCCACATGACCTTGGAGGTGTCCACGGACAATGCTGGCTCTTCGGCTAAGAAATTGAGATGAACACCAACCCCAAGAGTCGGACACAACTGGACTTAATGTCAAGGGAAAACCTTTACCTTTACATAAACAATTTGAAGTATCAAGTGGTATAAGACAACAAAACACTATAATCAAGGTATTGTTCTTATGATTTTGGATTTCATTATATAGTTAGTGAAATAAAACATTATACCTTTCAATATACCCTGTTGGTGTTCCAACCAAACCATCAAGTCTTTCTTGAAGGGCTGCAAGAATTTGAGGATTCTGCATCATTTGTACAGTCAGCTGACGTGCTTAACAAAAACAAAAAAATGATACTTTAAAAAATGCACAAACTTGTTAAGAAATCGCTGTAATCTAATCACCCAACCCAGACATAGATTGTGATATCTGTATCCACATATTCTGCAACAAAAAACAATGAAAATATCCCCCCAGATAAAAATACCATAAATCAAACCTTGATTTTACTTTTTAATATAATGAGGCCTGAGCACACACTGATTTTGGTATCCATGGGAGGGGGGAGCAGATACCAAGGGGTTCACTGTATAGTATTGTCCACATTTCACATCTGTGTCCAGAAGACAAGCACCAAAGCACAATACCTTGACAGATCTAATGTTACTGTGATGCTGCTTCTAGCTTTTTGGAATGGCAGAAAATATGCGGACAGGGATGGTTGCCACCCCCTTGGCAATGCTTGCATGTCCTTCTCTCAGTGGAATGACCCTTAAGTTTTCTACAGGCCATATCAAAATCTGAAAATGGCCCCAAACCCTGCCCTTGACTTGTAGATGAGACTGACATGAATAAGGCAACCCAGGGCATTTTGGTTAATTTTCAAACTAAGATTTCTAAACTGACACAGTAGGACTAACTATATTAAGATTGCACTGAAGGAAAGATCGCACTAGTATTTAATTAGCAGACACTTTTGTCCAAGAAGTTAACTAAAACACTGCATTGTCAACAGGTTTCTGTATAAAATGCTGAAAGTGTATCTTGTATTTATGTTCAGAACAAAACTTGAACAGAACAAATCTCACCTCAACTCATTGCAACCTTACCTTTGCTATTAGCATCCTCTCCAGATTCTTCTTCTTCTACTTCTTCAACATCTTCCATATCTTGCTGATCAAGTTCAGCTTGTTCTTTGCTATAAAACAAAGATCAAACCAAAATTTTGAATCTATATGCAAGTTTTTATAGACAGTTACATCAGAATCTAAAAATATCCTAGTTCAGCTTATACTATAAAGATAAAAACCTTTCAAATATTTTTTTCTGAGGCAAACCCACAAGTTTTCTTGTTATTGACATTTGCTTTTTTATCTTTCAAAAGCTATAATCAAATATTTTCATATTGGAGCTCATTTATAGTACAGATTCGTGATGCATATCAGTCGACACAGGTCCTGTAATCTCTTTCCTTTCACATTTAACTGCCAGAATTCCATTGTTATGCCAGAATTTTAGGAAAAGTCTGGAATTATGTGCATTCTAACTGAAGATACTGAGATACAAAGCACACATCAGGGTGTGCTTGGGTTAAGCCTTTTGCAATTAAAACACTGCTCTAGTTAAGAGATTTTAAAGGTAAGAATTATACAGAAAAATAGGCATCATCAGAATCACGAGGAAACTTTTTTCATAACAGATAGTACGACATCTCTACTCTCTGTAAAAATAGTACCATACAAAAGTTTTATTATTACACTCCTGAGCTGGATGGAAAGTGCAATATAAAAGTACTAAAGGTACTTTTGTTCTTGCACTCCAAGAGCAATAAATGATACTGCAATCAGAATTCTGTAAGTTGATAGCTACATTCTGATTTCTTTTCAATTACTAAAACTATATACACTATCTTACTCACCCAGCTCAGAATTCAAAATTTATTTGAGAATTGCCCTGAGAATGGATTAATGTATGTGTGTCTTTAAATATTTTTTCCTTTCCTATTTCCCCTTCAATGCATACTACCTTGCCTTTAGCATCAATTGTAACTGGCTTATTTAGAACAGGTAAGACAACACTGTCCTTTTGATTTAGCTTTATTGACCAAATTCAAAAGAGAAGGGACAGGCTCAAATATAACACTACTGACTTCAGACATATCAAACCTTCAAAATGTGCATTGGATTTGGCAACTGACTTGACATTCTACCCTCACTGTGACGACTTGAGGCATGTAACATCTTCCATTCTGTACTGTGTATGGCAGTAGTTCTTAACCTTTAATTTACTATAAAACCCCTTTAAATATATTTGGTTGCCGGGGTCTATCAAGACTTAAAACATAAAATATTATATATTATTTTATTAAAAGGATTCCATACATATTATCATCATCATCTGCTGAAATTAACAAGTAATATTAAGGTCTAATATTACTTGTTAATTTCAATGAGTTAATATGAAGGTTGGTGCTGCAGTTTTCTTACAAATCTTGTTATATCAATCTGAATATTTGAATCTTGTATTCTGAGTTCTGGCTGTAATTTTTCAAACAGTTTCTATACTTTTTATGATAAAGGAAAGCAGAAAATTATTTTTCATAGGTATGTCTTTATGAAAGGCATAAATATTTTTATAGACCTCTTTGATTGTTCTGCTACTTGTAAGTGAGTCCAGAAATTTAAGGGACTGTGACTTGAACTGCAGTTTTAGGCTATTTCTATGAACTCGCCTTCTGTTATTGTGAGCCCTCTACTTCATAGGCATTGACTGAAAATGGATCTCACATCAAACAGTTATTTCCATGACTTTTGAATGATTTGAGAGATTGTAATTAAATTTTGTACAAACAATTTCTATGCCAGCAAAACAAAACCTCGTTTGTTGGATCAATGTCCATCTGTCGGCATGCCTTCCTCCCTTTCATTCATTCTTTTTATTTGGGCTACACATGTAACCTACATTTTCACATGTTTGAGTATGAACACTACACTCAAAATCTTTGCATTTTAATCATAGCATAAATTATGCTAGATCTCACAACTGTGCAATGGGTGTTAAAGCCTTGAGCATCCAGATTTAAGCTAACAATTCCCATCAACACTAAATAAGCAGTAAGCTAATGGCAAGGAATTAGAGAAGTTGTTATCCAAAAGAATGTGGAGAACTACATTTGGCTATCGCATCTGAAAGAGCCAGGGACCCATTTATATAATTTGTTGATAACCATCCTAGATTCTCAGGGTAGACAAGAGAAACTGAACAATGTTAATATACATACACACATCAACACGTTGAAATGTTTATTTATTTGCTATAGTACCGAATAATTGAGGAGGGGGATCAATGTGTCAATATTGAAATGTTTTGTTCTTTAAGCTTAATAACAGCCATCTAAAATCAATTACTGGTATGGAAATATGGAGCTATTTTTCCTACTGTAAATAATATATTTAAACTCAACAGTCTGAAGTATGTCTTGATAAGTACATTTCTTATTTAAAAGCACACAAAGATTTTGTTTGTTTTATAACTTCAAGTAAGTTCTATAATTTTGTCTTAACACGTATATATCTATTCCTTCACAATATATGCAAAGCAATATTCAATGCAAATGAATGTGATCAATAATTTAATATGTATTGCTTACAATTCCAAGTAGCTCTTCACAACCATAAGTTAAGAAAGTCTGCTTTTTAAAAATGCATGCCAAAATTTTCCATACCCTGCATTTGGCACCAGTATGACACCACAGATGTCTTATTAAAATTGCTGATCACACCCCCTTTAAAACATATAATGGTAACTCAAGTCAAAGTTAAAGATCATCCTTACTTGTCAATGTCTGCCATTTTTCTAGACCTCAGAAAATCTCTGGAAGAGAAAGGAAATGATTATTTTACTGTTAAGTAAAGCTTAAAGCAATGAATTATGCTTGAACCAAGACTGTACCCTTTTATAAGTTTTCAAGTCTGAAAGCTTCTGCTACTGCAGCAGCTTTCAAACTGAATGTACAGCCCCATTTGTTATAACCACTATGTGTGATGCTGCTTGAAAAGGCTATGATAAATAGGATGCAGTTATGCCCAAATGCTGGTTGCCTGATATTTCAAGGGATATGTTGTAGAAATTGAATACACACTACTGATACACTGACATGTAAAATTAGTCTATGGTATCTGGAAGAACATGGAGAAATTATTATTCTCTGAGTTGAAGAGTTTTCACTTCAAACCACACACATTTATAATAATTATATGCCTTTATCATGTTATTTGAGACAAATCAAGCTGTCCTCCAGTTTGAACAGCCATGACAAATAATCCAATCATCTGCCATAATAATTCCAGCACTAACTAGGAGGTCTCCAAACAAGTGATATATTATACAGGTGACTCTGATGTTACAAGCATTTGTTGTATCTGAACCTTTGACAGTATTATACAATATAATACCAATAATAATACATTATAATTATATATTTTACATTACATGCAATATTACTAATAATATTACAATATAATGGTATAGTACAATATAGTAATATATAATACTGATATTGTAGTATGCTAATAATATAGTGTATGTATACATATCTTGTAAGCTGCTCTGAGTCCCCTTCAGGATGAGAAGGGCGGCATATAAATGTCATAAATAAATAAGAAGCATGAACAGTCTGCAAAGAGGTCCCATTCTGCTGAGGTAAATTTGTGCTTGCAGAAACAACTCACTAATGGAGATGTTGGGTTCTGCTTAACCCACAGTGGATACCAATTATATGGACTTCCACTTATCCCAACCACTGTCACCAAATGTGATACTTTCCTCTAATCCGGTATTTATTGTCACCAAATGCAATGATCTTCCTAACCCTCTGTTGTAAACTTCCACTCAACTAGTGCCACCAAATGAGGTCTTCAATTTGTCCCAACTACTACCTCCAATGTAAGGAACCTCCTCCTGTAACACTGCTGTTACCATTGACTATGGAAACTTCCTAGATCCCCTCATGGTTTTTGTATGAGATGTTATTTTCTTTTTCCACAGGACACTACCACCGCAAACACTGCCACCACAAACACTGCATCTGAATTCAACTTTCCAATATGCCACTTCTCACAGAGGCAAAAAAAATATAAAGGTATTTATTGAACAGAAACTTTAACCCATCCCCAATTCTGAGAGACTACACAATTTTCCCTGGACCAACTATTATACCATAGACTTTTCAAAATCCTTTCAAACATTTCACCAATCACAAATCATTCCCAACATTCCATTCTCTTATCACTTCCAAAATATTCTTACCTCATTACGTCGAATACATTGTGTACACATAGTACTTAAAATCTCATAACTGAAACTACATTTCCCCCTGAAAAGTACTGATTATCACAGAGAGTGCTGATTTTCACTAGATTGCACTACACATTTTTCTAGTTCTATGAGAATCTTGAAGGGACCATAACAACCAAAGACAAAAATCAGGAAGCAGGAAGCAGAGCTGCTTGAAGTATATTGAGCAATATTCTGAATGTCCATCAGATCTGGATAGGCTCCCCTTTCCCAAGAAATGGCAAATGTCTGCGCCTTCTTAAAATGTTTTTTTTAAATATAAATTAAAGCTCAGGTTTATGTGTTCTTGTCGAATAATGTATATAACTCTATTGCTTCAGCATAATGCCTAACATTTGCTATCTTGAATTCTGAAGTTCCAGCAAAACAAGAATAAATTTATTTTCTGTTCTAATGGACCAAACCACAATGTGCACATAAATAATTTTAAAAGGCAGAGTTTGACTATCGATTGATACTGCATTTTCTCCTATTACCATTCACAACCTCATGAATATTCAACCCAGAAACTTCAGAAGCACAAAAAAGTACTTTTAAATACTACACTTTATTTCATTAAATACCTTCTCCTTGGACAACCAATATTCTTCACTTAAACCTATTTTAAATGTATGTTTTCGAACAGGCCTTTGTGCTACATCAGCTCCAAGAAAGTGATCTTCATAGTACAAAGCAGAAAATTTGTTCACATTATTTCATCTTTCAAATAAATGACTGTTTTCAAAATTCACTCTGCTACTCACATGAATTGAACTAGCCATTAATAAAAATATATTGAAGTTGAACTGTACTACAGCCAGCCCTCCATAATTGCTGAGGTTAGGAATGCCAAACTCCCGCAAAAATGATAAAAATATAAATAAAAAAACCTATCTTTTTATCTGAGAGAATATCTCTCAGGGAATCCCAAGATCTTCCAATGCGACATTATGATAAACTTCTGGCAGAATAGAGTGTATTATTACTTTCGCTGATCTAAAATCTAGACCAGATATGGTCAAACTTTGTCCCTTCAGATGTTTTAGACTTCAACTGCCACAATTCCTAAGTCCGACGTTTACCCATGCCTGGTCTAGACACAATATTCCTACTGATGTAGCCTAGACTTGTTTCAGTAACCTTTTTATTAAAAACCAATAATATGCACAGATGAAATCAAACCAAGTTAGACACCACCTGACATCTTCTTGCAAAATATACCCAGGAATGTCTTTCTTTTCTCCAGCCTTCACTCTCCGTATGATTGTTATTTCAGTGGCAATACTCACAGAACTATGTTTCTTATTTTTAACATGCTATGATAGTTTATGACTGTAGTTTATTTGCATTTGTAAGGATTGTATATGTGTCCACACATGGGTGCATTTTCTTGGGAAAATATGGTGTGACTGTTTCACTTATGTTATCTCAGAATCACTACTTTAGCTTCTATGAAACTGATTTGGTTTTGTTTGTTTCGTTATATTTTTGGCGGGCGTTTTTTTTTGCTTTTCTTGGAAGCAAAAGTGTAATTTGGCATTTGAAGCTTAAATTCCATTTTTGTATTTGTTAGCTCTGAACCTCAAGAGTTTGGTCTATGTAAAATGGATAATGGACCAGAAAATAGTCCAGTCATAATACATTCCAGAGTTTTGCCTTGTACCTTCTTGAAAAAAATTATTTGTAGCCTCAAGAACTAGACTAGCAACATATTCATCATGGCCAATCCCTCCCATCAACACCACAGCCAGCCATATAGTAAGAGCCTTCATAACTAACAAAATTCCAAATCTGCCCAGTAGCCATAAATGTTAAGAGGCTGTGGTAGAAAGGAAGCCTGTACCAAAATAATTTTATAGGTCCAAATTTCATCAGGAACAGAAACCTCTAGATTAATATTGATGAGTATTATTTCTCTTTGTGGAGAGAAGAAAGCTGGGTATAAATAAAAATAGTAATATTGTTCTGCACTTGTGCCATAGGTGCTCTCCTATAACTATCATTCTATTTTATGTGCAAACACATTTGACACTATATTCCACTTTCTAGAGGGCCCTTCCCACACAGCCATATAACCCAGAATATTAAGGCAGAAAATCCCACAATATCTGCTTTGAACTGGGTTATCTGGTTACCATATATTCAAGTTCAAAGCTGTGTGGAAGGGGCCTAGGGTTATGTACTATAGTGGTACTTAAACTGATTGTCCATGGACCAGAGCCTTTCCATGTCACATCATCTGACAGTTTGCATGAAAAAAAAACAACTGTGGCTAAGAGGCGCAAATATGATACCTATTCCTAGAATACTTGAGGGAGAATAACTCTGATCCCCCAACTGCAGCTAGCTTAAGAACTGACACAGCTGTCTGCATCCTAGCTTGCCTGCGTAATAGCTACCTGGCACACCAAGGGAATAAATTTTGAACAGAAAGTATCAATAAGAACAGGAGGCCTGTAGTGTTTTCAAGACTCCAACAGATTCTCTCATACATTTCATCTATCTATGCGCAACAAAGCATATAGCATGTAGTATGGCGTTGGAATTCTTCTATTCTCCACCAAGCATTTTCACCCAAGCATTAGGACGGTATCTGCAGTGATATTCAAGAGTCCTTCATTTAGGATTCTAGAATAGTTTTCTTCTTTGTCTGAGCTGGCATCAAGCAGCAAAACACACAGGCAACATCAGGGATCACTCTGAAGTATCAAATTTTCACCAAGACAGCCAGGGCAGCTTGCATAAAGAGCAATGCCAAAGTTCAAGTATTTCTTAAGCACAATTAACCTTGGGAGTATAAGTAAATGTTCAGATAAATATGGTTCAGGATTTAAGTTTTAGAACTAAGGGCAGATAATTCACAAGTCATCAAGAGATCACTGCATATTTGGCTGACTATACGGGATAATCAGATACAAAGTTTTCCAATGTGTCTACAAATTCATCTCAAAACTCTGAAATAATCACCTAGCCATTAAGGTAGTAATTTCTAAGATCTTAAGTAATAAACATCTCAATTACCAACATCTAGTTTATGCTAAGTAGACTATTACAGGTGATTTTGGTCATAATAGCAGATACATGGGGAGAAGGAAATATAAAGGGGATATATTTTATCCTATTTGTATGCATTTAAATAGACTCCAACTTAAACTTTTTACATTTTTAGCTACTTTAAATGACATTAAATATCATGGAAATACTATACCCCATACCCTATTTAGGAAAATAGTGTCAAGCACATAAAATAATCTGTCTAGCACAGAGTACTGGAGTATACAATTTATTCAAACTCTATTCAGCCTGGCTTGTACATCTGTCAGACTAGTGATGCAAGGATGGGGTTGGGAATCCTTCCACTACTCAAATACAAACAAAATACTGACCAGCCAAATGACAGTTGCTTGTTCTAAACATAAAGAACTTGGTTTGTTTTGTCCATTCAGACCTGCACTCCAATCTCATAACATTATAACACACCAATGCAATCCAGAAAGCACTCAACAAGCCTCCACCTCCTAGACACACTGCTGAAAAGAAATATCTTGCAGTGTCATTATTTTCATAGCCCTTCTCTTCAGCTTCTTTCCCGCCCCATGCTTCCCTTTCCTGCCTTGTCACAACATTCACGTTGTCGCAACCTGTTTTGCTCCCAGGCTCTCCGCTTTTGTTTCCATTTCTCAGCTGTACTTCCCCTCCCTGAATGGTGTAGAAATATTGTGTTATCATGGCTTTCTCATGAGTGGAATCGCTTGCTTACTGGACAAACCAGCCAGATGTATGAAAATGAGCATGCATGCCAAACGAGGAGTTCGAAAACATGCAAGTAGATCAATAGGCACTGTCTTGGTGGGAAGGTAAATGGCGCTCCATGCAGTCATGCCAGCCACATGACCTATAGTGTCTATGGACAACGCAAGCTCTTCAGCTTAGAAATGGAGATGAGCACCACCCCTCAGAGCTACAAAGGGAAGCCTTTACCTTTATCTGTGTTTCAATGTTTCTAGGCACTGAATATTTGTGTTTGTGTCTGTATATGCTGGAATCCACCCTGAGCCCCCTCATGGAGATAGGGTGTAATACAAATAAAGTATTATTATTATGAAACTCAGTTGGATGCAGGTCTCCAGCTGCTTCTGCTATTAACTCCAAGTGGTAGGATAAAATAAATATCCATTCCTAATCAAGATACAGTTGGAATCGGAGCATACAGGGGGAAATGGTGTCATTTTTGAAAAAGCTGTCCCCTTTCAACATATTGTCCACATAAAAATGCAAGGTGAAAGAAATTAAACCTTGCTTGATTATCTAGTTCCAAAAAATGGCTTATTTTCTAAGGAAGATTTCTGATTTGGAAGAATCATGCTTGATGCAATTCCGGTCAGTTTAGAATATAGATTCATTTAAGTGTCAACACTTTAGAGCAGGGCTGTCCAACTTCTACCGGGTCCAGGGCCGGAATAGAGGTCACTGATGACCTCGGGGGCCGCTTGGCCCCGCCCCCAGCCCAGGCCCCACCCTCTCCTAAAGCTGTCATTCTCCCTCCTCCTACTCTTTCCCGGGCGCCACAGCGCCAGGGAAAGAGGAGGAAGAGGAGGAGGGAGATTTCTCCCTCCTCCTCCTCTTTCCCGGGCACCGTGGCTGGAGGAGGAGGAGGAGGGAGAGCAGAAGGCGGCGCCAAGGGCAGCGCGTCACAGGCCTGGCGTGATGCGCTGCCCTTGGCGCGCCGCCTACTCCTCCTTTTGGCGCCCCCGCCCTTCCTAGGGCGGGAGAGCCACCGAAAAGGGCATAAGGCGGCGCCAAGGGCAGCGCGTCACAGGCCTGGCGTGACGCGCTGCCCTTGGCGCCGCCTACTCCTCCTTTCGGCGGCCGCCCTTCCTAGGGTGGGGAGCCACCGGGGGCAGAGGGCGGCGCCGGGCAGGTCACAGGCCTGGCGGTGCTGCCCTGGGGCCGCCCACTTTTCGGCGCCTCCTAGGGGCGGGCGCGGGTGGCAGAAGGCCTGCCAAGGGCAGACGTCACAGGCCTGGCATGACGCTGCCCTTGGCGCCGCCACTCCTCCTCGGCGCCCCGCTCTTCCTAGGGCGGGGAGCGCCGGTGGGCAGAAGGCGGCGACAAGGGCAGCGCGTCACAGGCCTGGTGTGACGCGCTGCCCTTGGCGCCGCCTACTCCTCCTTTTGGCGCCCCCCGCCCTTCCTAAGGCGGGGCCGCGGGCAGGCAGAAGGCGGCACCAAGGGCAGCGCGTCACAGACCTGGCGTGCGCCGCTGCCTTGGCACCGCCTACTCCTCCTTCGCCCGCCCTTCCTAGGGCGGGGAGCCGCGAAAGGGAAGGCGGCGCAAGGGCAGCGCGTCACAGGCCTGGCATGACGCGCTGCCCTTGGCGCCGCCTACTGTCACGATGCACGTGACACCTACTCCTCCTTTTCGGCGCAGAGAGAGGGATGGAGGGGGCGATGCAGGGAGGAGGAGCTAGCTCTGATGACCTCGGGGGCGCTGGCCCCGCCCCAGCCCAGGCCCCACCCTCTCCTAAAGCTGTCATTCTCCCTCCTCCCTACTCTTTCCCGGGCGCCACGGCGCCAGGGAAAGAGGAGGAAGAGGAGGAGGAGGAGATTTCTCCTCCTCCTCCTCCTCTTTCCCGGGCACCGTGGCTGGAGGAGGAGGAGGAGGAGAGCAGAAAGAGCGGCGCCAAGGGCAGCGCGTCACAGGCCTGGCGTGACGCGCTGCCCTTGGCGCCGCCTCCTCCTTTTCGCGGCCCCGCCCTTCCTAGGGTGGGGAGCCACGAAAAGGGTGGCAGAAAGAGCGGCGCCAAGGGCAGCGTCACAGGCCTGGCGTGGACGCGCGCTGCCCTTGGGGCCGCCTACTTTTCGGCGCCCTCCTAGGGGGGGAGCAAAAAGTGGCAGAAGGCGGTGCCAAGGGCAGCGCGTCACAGGCCTGGCATGACGCGCTGCCCTTGGCGCCGCTTTACTCCTCTTTTCGGCGCCCCGCCTTCCTAGGGCGGGGGAGGGGTGGGGAGCGCGGCCACAGGCCTGGTGTGACGCGCTGCCCTTGGCGCCGCTTACTCCTTTTTACGCAGCGCCCTTCCAGGGGAGCCTGGCAGAAGGCGTGCCATGGGCACGCGCGTGACGCCTGCCTTTGGCACCGCCTACTCCTTTTGGCGCCCCCTTCCTAGGGCGGGGGAGCCGCTGAAAAAGGGCAGAAGGCGGCGACAAGGGCAGCGTCACAGGCCTGGCATGACGCGCTGCCCTTGCGCCGCCTACTCCTTTTTTGGCGCCCCGCGCCTTCCTAGGGCGGGAGCCGCCGTGGGCAGGAAAGGCGGCGCCAAGGGCAGCGTCACAGGCCTGGTGTGACGCGCTGCCCTTGGCGCCGCCTTACTCCTCCTTTGGCGCCCCCGCCCTTCCTAAGGCGGGGGAGCCGCTGAAGTGGGCAGAAGGCGGCGCCAAGGGCAGCGTCACAGGCCTGGCGTGACGCGCTGCCCTGGCGCCGCCTACTGTCACGATGCACGTGACACCTACTCCTTTTCGGCGCGGAGAGAGGGATGGAGGGGCGGTGCAGGAGGAGGAGCTAGCTCTCTTCCTCCTCCCTGCCCCGCCTCCCTCTCGGCCGCCATTTAAAAAAATTAGAATTTTTTTAGATTTAAAATGGCGGCTGGGGGCATAGCTGGGGCCGTGCCCAACAGGCTGGGGGGCCGGATCCGGCCCCAGGGCCGCCAGTTGGACAGCCCTGCTTTAGAGTAAGAATAATTAGGCACATGTCCATGGATGTGACTTTTAATGGGAAATGAATATTGCCTGAAGACACGAAAAGGACACATGAACAAGTATTCACAGGAGATAAGAAACAATACTGAAAGTAGCAAAACACAGGTAAGTGCTTATGTGCACAGGGACTCTTCCAACATATAAGAACCCTACTTCTCTACTGAGCATGTAAACCACATGTAGGGCCAATACAGTAAAAAGAGGCCTTTGTAGAGCTTTTTAATCTCTGTCCAGACACTATTCTGTCAGTAATGAACATGGAGGGTCTTCAATTACCCATCAGTCCAATTTCAAGGTGCTTGTTTACACACATACTGAAAAAAAGGAACAGATTTGTATCATATCCTGAGATAGTCATTTGACTCCCTAAGACTGCATCTATTGTGAAATGTATCAAACCCAAACTAAAAGGTTGAGTATCCCTTATTCAAAATGCTTGGAGGCATAAGTGTTTTGGAATACCTGTATTTGCACATAAGTAGAGAATTAAATGTCTTGGAGATGGGACCCAAGTCTAAACATGAAATATATTTATGTTATATGTACACATAGCCTGAAGGTAATTTTATACAATTGTTAAAATAATTTTGTGCATGAAACAAACTTTATGTATATTCAACTGTCAGAAAGCAAAGGTGTAGCTTGTTCAGGCAGCTTTTTAACACAAGTTTTACCATTCATGAATGCCTTGAACAACCTTGAAATATTAATCTTAATGTTTGGAACTAGAAATGTTTGGGTGTTTTCTGGGAGGGATTTTGGAGTATTTGTATATACAGTACTTAGTTAGGTACCTTGGAGATGGGACCAAAGTCTAAATACAAAAATCGTTTGTTTTATATATACCTCATACACATAGTTTGAAGATAATATTGTAAGTAATATTTTTAGTTCCACATGAAAAAGTCTGTGTACACTGAAACACCAGAAAGCAAAGATGTCACTATCTCAGCCACCTATGCGGACCATTTTGGAGTAAACATTTTGAATATCAGAATTCTTGTTAAGGGATACTCCACCAGTATATCTAATTTAAACACTGTTTAAGCGGTTAACTGTTTATAATGTACAGCATTTTCTTCTTGAATATTCAAATACTTTCTGCTTCTAACTTGCTGGCCATTTAAACCATCTTCCTTTTCAGAAATCAGTATCTTGGCCACTTAGAATAAATATATGTTACTGCAAATACTGAAAGCCGGAGTACTTTTGAAGCTGTAAAGATGCCTATTGAAGACTTTTACATTATACTGCTATAAAGTTTACAATGATAAAACGAGGGTTCAATATTTTACATTACTGTAAATGAACGACAATATGCAGGATGCTCCATGATATGGCTTTTATCATGTAATCACACTGGGCAGATTAAAGAATATAAACTTACACCTGGAAGATGATGTATCCTTCCTTCATTTTTCTAGTGCTTTGTCTACTTTTTCCTTATCAAATGATGCATTAAGGAGTAAAATGCTGAATGTATCTATTGTTGTTTTATTTGTACTACAGTACTAGCTAAGTATGGCTTGTAATATGCAAACTACATGCTTTTAAACGTTAAAATTTCTCACTTGTAAAAAAAACCCCTGCAAATTAGCCACTATTTAACAAAAGGATTAGAACTTCAAAGTGAATACAGGTATACTTCAGTTACTTAAACAGATGTGTCTCCAGGCTTTACATCTTTAACAGAAATTGGGGACCAGAGACCGAAATGACACTGAAAGGATAGGGACAGGTTCCTATATCACAAAAAAGAAGGGTAGTTCAATATGTTCCAGCAAACTTTTCATCCATAATGAATAATATCTACATATGAGATGAATCAACCAGGTTTGGTAATTTTTGCATAACTGCGAATCCTCTGGATAATACTTAGAAGCTTCTTCCAAAACACATCCAGCCATGTTTTTCCTCCCTTCCGATTTCTATTTTGGTGGCCAAACCTAGTTATTTTTAAGACGCATGGGGTATTTGGTAAAGCATTTTTATCAACATTCCCCTTTCTTTCAGCGTTGCTCTTCATACAATATATTTTGTTATTTAATTGTTTATAGGCAGGCACACATGACTACGGCCCATTTTTGATGGTTATTCCTCCTCCCGACTTCCCATTTCATAAACGGTGACATGGGTGGGGAAAAGAACAGAAAAACAGGGGGTTGTACTCCTTCAAATTCCTTTAAGCAGGTCTTACACCTTCAAACCCCCCTCCTCTGTAAAATTGATTATCCTTTCTCTCTAATGCCCCCTTTTGGCCTCCTTCCAGATAATGGAACAGTACCAAATTATGTTTTTATCAGCTTAGGCTTATTGCTGTTTACCGCATGCATGATGCTGCAGATCAACACAAAAATTCTCCTTTTCTCCACATCCGCCCAATGTTGATGTTGCTAAAAAAAAACCCAGCTAGTCAGAGGATGAGGGGGACTAAGGGGGTAATAATAATAACTTTATTTTTGTACCCAGTCTCCATCTCCCTGAAGTGACTCGGGGCGGCTCACATATGGCACAATGTGCCAGCTGTGCCTGTACCTTGGAAAGTCTGATCTGGCTGTCATCCACGCTCTGGTCACATCCCGTATAGATTACTGCAACGCACTCTACGTGGGGCTGCCTTTGAAGACGGTTCGCAAACTGCAGTTAGTCCAATGGGCGGCAGCCAGATTACTAACAGGCTACATAGAGGGAGCACACCACCCCCCTGTTGTGTCAGCTCCATTGGCTGCCTGTCCACTTCCGAGCTCAATTCAAAGTGCTGGTTTTGACCTACAAAGCTCTATACGGTTCTGGCCCAGCTTACTTGTCGGAGCGCATCTGCCCCTACGTCCCTCCCAGCAATTTAAGATCTTCCGGGGAGATCCTGCTCTTGCTCCCGCTAGCATCTAAAATACGACTGGCCGGGAGGGGGGACAGGGCCTTCTCGGCTGTTGCCCCCCGCCTGTGGAATGCGCTTTCAAGCGAAATACACTCGTCCCCATCTCTCCTGGCATTTAAAAAGAAGCCAAAATCTTGGTTTTGGGACCAGGCCTTTGCAAAATAGCTTAAGCAACATCTTGACTGGAATGGATTAGTGATGGCGACAGATTTGAGGATATGACTTATTGTTCTTATCAATTCAAAACTGTGGACGGAGTATTGTTCTGATTTAATTCCTGTTGATTATTGCTTTAATCTTACTGCTATTGTTTAACATTGTATTTATGGTTTATATTGTATTGATTGCAGCATTGGATTGCTTTTGTTAGCCACTCTGAGTCCCCCCTCAGGGGTTGAGAAGGGCGGAGTAAAAACGCTGTAAATAAATAAACAAATAAAGCAACGCATAAAATAAACACACAATACAATAAAAAGTAAAATAAAAAATAAAACCAATAGCATATAAAACAATAATTTAAGCTCAAAACACGTATGGTGAGAACTGTCGTAAAAGATGGCCAACTGTATACAGGAACAAAGGCATGGGGCAAAAGTGTAGTACTGTGTCATTAATTGTGGACCATTGGGGCTAGACGTTCTCAAAGGCTTGTCAGAGGCTATCAGAGGGGTTGCCAAAAATCATAGGAAAACATATTCCTGATGGTCTTGGGAATCTCTTTGTCAGAGAAGTCTGAAGAGCTTTCCACCTATCCTCTTCCTTTTTGAAAACAGATGGCACAGTCTCCCACCAAAATTCTTCCTCCACTATGATTGGCCGGCCTTTCAGCCAAGGGGAGGGCTGTTCCTGAGACTCCGGGGGGGAGACCAGGTGTGCTTGGCGCATGGCAGCGTGGTGCGTATGTGTGGGAAAGGGATACAGTGAGAGGAAAGCTCACACCAGCGAGTCCCTTCAAGGCATGGGGATTTTAGAGGGAAGTTTGGCTCAATTCTATTGTTGGTGGGGTTCAGAATGCTCTTTGATTGTAGGTGAACTATAAATCCTAGCAACTACAAGTCCCAAATGACAAAATCACACCCCCACCCCAAGTCCACCAATATTCAAATTTGGGTGCATCTGGTATTTGTCCCAAATTTGGTCCAGAAAATGGAAGTATATCCTGTATACCAGATATTTATGTTACAATTCATAACAATAGCAAAATTACAGTTATGAAGTAGCAACGAAACTAATTTTATGGTTGGGGGTGACCATAATCTGAAGAAATGTATTAAGGGGGTCAAAGTTGAGAACCACTGGTATAGAGCTTTGTAGGTGATGATCTGCATTTTGAATTGGGACCAGAAACTTATCGGCAACTTATCGGGTATAAAAAGACTTTGTAAAAATAAGTTTGTCAGAGATTAACTAGTGTATGCCTGTATTGACTCAAAACCCACCAAGAACTTATAGTAAATACAAAGCTCGATTAACATTTATTTCAGATAAACTGGTATATCAGAGCTTTCCCAGTTCTCTAATCATCTTCACTGGGGCAGAATGTGAAATACTGCTGGTTCTCTGTATCCACAGACTTTGTACTCACAAATTCAATCATCCATGGCCTCAAAATAGTTTTTAAAAGAATGCCGAAGAGCAAACCTTGATTTGTGACATTTCATACAACAGGTACCATTTTACAATGCTATTGCATAAAGAGGACTTGAGCACCCAGATTTTGGAATCCATGGGTGGTTCTGCACCCAAACCATAGATAACAGCAAGGGCCCACTATATTTTGCAGAAAACAACCATGCCTTGAAAATCTTAATTTTGCAATCAATTGTTCCTCCCTCAAGCATTTTAAACAATATTTTCAAATTATGACCCACCATTAGCCAACCTACATTTTTTTAACATTCACTGGACTTTTCTCTCCCTGATCACACCCCTCCTTTCCTGTCTTCTTGATATACCCAACATACACACTGTGAGCATGCTGTTATTGTGGCCTACTTGGTTTCAGATGCAAACACCTGTTTATTTGGCAAGCCAACTAAACAGCTAACATTACTTCCAGCTACTTGAAAGTCTCCTCACTTCCTCTGAAATTCCCAGCATCAGAGTTAAAATACAGCAACTATAACCTGAGGGGAACAAACCTTTAACATGAACAAAATAAATTTGGAAAGATTTACCTTGCTGTATCACCCCAGTGAGGCAGAAATTGTACGAGTCTGTTAGGCTTACTGAGCCCTAAAAAGAAAGCAGAAGGTTCCCCCTTTTCTAGAGCCTTTCCTCAAAATAGCTGCCACTGGTGACAGGTTAATCCAATAAATTCTTAAAATAAGAATTAGCTTTAAGCCAGAAATCATATTACTAGGACTGTTGGATGAATAAATAATAATACGCAACACGAGAATACTGCAGTACATGTTAACAGCTGCAAGAATCATATATGCTCAATTATGGAAAATGACAGAAACACCAACTATTAAAGAGTGGGCAGTGAAGATGTGGGAACTAACAGAAATGGACACATTAACAATTTTATTGAAGGATAAATCACTGAACACATTCTCAGAAGAATGAAAATATTGTTATCATTATATATCTGAGGGAAAGTGAAAGACTTTATGTACAGGCTTGGAGATATAAACTGTTGGGATATGCATTTGTCAATGTAAAAGCATGCAAAGCAAATAACTTGCTGGATATAAGGTGGAAGAAAAATATTAAACTACAGAGAAGTAGGAAATCTGCCTTTAAAACTAATGTATGTACAGTATATATGTTTATATTTTAGTTACATGTAATTAGACATGTATGTTGGTAAGAGAAATTGTGCAGTTAAGTTATAATAGAATTGTTCAAGTGTGTTTATGTAGCGATGTGTAAGTACTGTTGTTTTCTTTATTTGTGCTTGATGTTGGTAAGAGAAATTGTGTAGCTATGCAATGGTTCAAGTACAGTAAATTTGTGTATGTACTGCTGTGTTCTTTATGTTTTATGTTAAAAACAATTGTAGTTATGCTACTTTTGTTCAAATATGTTTATGTACATGTATTTGTTTTCTCCATTTGTGTTTGGTTAGTAAGAGAAATTGTGTAGTTATGCAATTGCTGCTCATGTACAGTATATTTGTGTATGTATATAAGTACTGCTGTGTTCTTTGGGTTCCACATCAAGAGCAATTGTGTAGTTAGTTCTGCTATTTTTGTTCTAGTATGTTTATGTATGTGTAAGTATTTCTGTTTTCTCTATTTGTGTTTGATGTTGGTAAGACCATCAAGGGCTGCTGTGATTTTGTGATGTGATTTAATATGCTTTTATGGTTTTAACCTGGATTGTTTTAATATTAATGTTGTTTAATACTGTTTTAATATTTGTATTGAAATGCTTTTAGTTGTGAGCCACTTTGAGTCTACTTATGAAGAGAAAAAGCAGAAAATAAATAAAATAAGAAAAATTGTGTAGTTATACAAGTGTTGTTCAGATACAGTATATTTATGTATACATTTAAGTATTATGTGTTCTTTGTGTTTCGTTTTAAGATAAATTGTGTAGTTATAACGCAATTGTTGTTTAAGTATGTCTATGCATGTATAAGTATTGCTGTTTTCTTTATTTGTGTTTGATGTTGGTAAGAGGCATTATGTAGTTATGCAATGGTTCAAGTACAATGTATCGGTGTATGCATATAAGTACTGATGTGATCTTTACGTTTCATGTGAAGAGAAATTATGTAATTCATTATTCTGTTTTTGTTCAAGTATGTTTATGTACGTGTAAGTATTGCTGTTTTCTTTATTTGTGCTTGATGTTGGTAAGATAAATTGTGTAGTATGCGATGGTTCAAATACAGTAAATTTATACTTGTGTATGAATAAAAGTACTGACGTGCTCTTTATGTTTCATGTTAAGAGAAACTGTGTAGTTATTATATTTTTGTTCAAGTATGTTTATGTATGTGTAAGTATTGTTGTTTTCTTTATTTGTGCTTGATGTTGGTAAGAGAAATTGTGTAGTCATGCAATGGTTAAAGTACCATATGTTTGTGTATGCATACAAGTACTGATGTGCTCTTTATGTTTCATGTTATGAGAAATTGTGGTTATTCTATTTTTGTTCAATTATGTTTATGTATGTGTACGTATTGTTGTTTTATTTATTTGTTTGATAATGTTAAGAGAAATAGTGTACTTATTGCAATCATTGTTTAAATACAATATATTTATGCATGCACATAAGTACTTTGTGTTTCATGTTAAGATAATTTGTGTCGTTATAATGTAATTGTTTGATAGTGGTAAGAGAAATCATGTAGTTATTGCAATCATTGTTCAAGTACAGTATATTTATGCATGCACATAAGTACTTTGTGTTTCATGTTAAGATAATATGTGTTGTTATAATGCAATTGTTGTTTGAGTATGTCTATGTGTGTATAAGTATTGGTGTTTTATTTGTGTCTGATGTTGGATAAATTGTGTAGTTATAACGTTGTTCAGGTATTTCTATGTCATGTATGCATGGTTTTGTTTCCTTTCATTTGCATTTGATGTTGATAGGGAGAAACCGTATAGTTAAGTTACAATGCAATTGTTGTTCAAGCATGTCTATGTGTGTAAAAGAATTGTTTTATTTACTTGAGTTTGATATTGGTAAGATAAATTGTGTAGTTATAATGTTGTTCAAGTATTTGTTTGCCATGTATGTGTGGGTTTGTTTGTTTTTATTTGCATTTGATGCTGATAGGGAGAAATCGTGTAATTAAGTTACAATGCAATTGTTGTTCAAGTATGTCTATGTGTGTAAAAGAATTGTTGTTTCACTTGTGTTTCATGTTGGTAAGATAACGTTGTTCAAGTATTTGTATGTCATGTATGTGTGGGTTTGTTTTCTTTCAATTGCATTTGATGTTGATAGGGTGAAATCGTGTAAAGTTACAATGCAATTGTTGTTCGAGTATGTGTATGTGTGTAAAAGAATTGTTGTTTTCTTTACTTGTGTTTGTGTGCTGGTCAGTGATCGTAATAAAGTTTTGTTGTTGTTCTTGTGTTTGATGTTGGTAAGATAATGTTGTTCAAGTATTTGTATGCCATGTATGTGTGGGTTTGTTTTCTTTCATTTGCATTTGATGTTGATAGGGAGAAATCGTGTAGTTAAGTTACAATGCAATTGTTGTTCGAGTATGTCTATGTGTCTAAAAGAATTGTTGTTTTAGGGAGAAATTGTGTAGTTAAGTTACAATGCAATTGTTGTTCGAGTATGTCTATGTGTGTAAAAGAATTGTTGTTTTATTTACTTGTGTTTGATGTTGGTAAGATAATGTTGTTCAAGTATTTGTGTGTCATGTATGTGTGGGTTTGTTTTCTTTCAATTGCATTTGATGTTGATAGGGAGAAATCGTGTAGTTAAGTTACAATGCAATTGTTGTTTGAGTATGTCTATGTGTGTAAAAGAATTGTTTTAGGGAGAAATTGTGCAGTTAAGTTACAATGCAATTGTTGTTCGAGTATGTCTATGTGTGTAAAAGAATTGTTGTTTTATTTACTTGTGTTTGATGTTGGTAAGATAATGTTGTTCAAGTATTTGTGTGTCATGTATGTGTGGGTTTGTTTTCTTTCAATTGCATTTGATGTTGATAGGGAGAAATCGTGTAGTTAAGTTACAATGCAATTGTTGTTCGAGTATGTCTATGTGTGTAAAGAATTGTTGTTTTCTTTACTTGTGTTTGTGTGCTGGTCAGTGATCGTAATAAAGTTTTGTTGTTGTTCTTGTGTTTGATGTTGGTAAGATAATGTTGTTCAAGTGTTTGTATGCCATGTGCGTGTGGGTTTGTTTTCTTTCAGTTGCATTTGATGTTGATGATAGGGAGAAATTGTGCAGTTAAGTTACAATGCAATTGTTGTTGAAGTGTGCCTATGCCCATACATGTATTGCTGTCTCCTTCTGCTAAGGAAATAACTGCCATTGGCGAACGAGGCTGTTTTGTCTCCTAGAATCAACAGCAAGGGAAGAAACGGGGGCCTTGCGTTACCTGTGGACGCAACCACACCAGGTTCGCATCAACTCTCTCCTAACAACTAAGCGGGTTTCCGGGGCTGCTTGTATTCCTGTAGAAAATCTAATTAAGAGTGATGAAGCCTACTCCAAGCCTTCCCGCCAAACACAGGCGCCCTCCTCCCTCTTCCTTCTCTCCTCCCCTCATTCGAGACCCCAAAACTCCACAGAAGGGGTGGATGTATTTGTGCCTCACGCCTCGCGAGCCACCTCCCGGCCCAGGCGCTTCGGGCCCCGGCCACGCCATCTACGTGGCGCCGGGGAAGCCAAGGCCTCCTCGTCCCCACGTGTTTGGCCGTGGCTTCAGGCGGGCGGACTAGGCCGTGGCTTCAGGCTGAGGTGCCCACCCCGCGCCCCGCTCTCCTGAGGGGAAAGTGGCCTCAGAGAGCAAGAGAAAGCTCTGACACAGAGACACGCGGCGGGCGAAGAGCCACAGCAAAGAAGGGGGAGAGGAACCGCCTTAGCCCGCCTGCTTTCTCCATTCCCCTTGGCGCCAAGCTTCCCCCCCCCCCCCTCAAGAGGTCTTTTCTTTCCTGCCTCATCGAGCCATGTCGTCGTTATGCCGCCATTTCAGGCAGTCCCGGCCTCGCTCGCGCTCCCTCCCTGGCCCCCCTCCCTCGCCATTCCCGCCACGCGCCCTCTCTCTCTCTCTCTCTACCTGCGCGAGGCCGGCTCTCTTCTCTTCTCCCCTCAGCCTCGCAGTGACTCAGGAGCGAGGAAGCACAGCGCCGCGCGGCCAGCAGTAGGAAAGGACCCAAGCTCCCGCCGCTCGCGCTCATATAGAATTAACGTCCCCACGTAACGCTTCTTCCCCCCTCCCTCCCTCCTTCCCTCACAGACACACACACACCTCTCTCTCTCTCTTCCCCCCTCCTCTCGCCTTTCCCGCGCGCTCCTGTTGCTGGGTAACCGAGCGCGCGCGCACACGCACGCACACACACATCCGCCCTCCCGCTTGTCCGCGCGCGCGCTCTCTCGGAACGTCCACACTCGCTGCCTAGTGACAAGGCCAAAGAGAGGGGAGGGGAGGGGAGGGGGGGAGAATCTCACTCTCCTTTTTCTCCACCCCGCCAATCAACCCGCCAACCCCTGCCTTAGCCAATCAGCGTTCCAGGACGGGAAAAAGGCCCTGGCGCTTCACTGGACACGTGCTCCTCGGATTCTTTCAGGACAAGCAACAGTGCGCGTGCGCGTAAGGCGCGCGGGAGGGGGGGGGAGGCAAAGGAGGAGGAGAGCAGGGAGGAATGACAGTGGCAGTTGGGAAGGAGAGTGGCTAGAGCAGGCCTGGGCAAACTTGGGCCTTTCAGGTGTTTTGGACTTCAACTCCCACAAGTCCTCACAGCCTCAGGCCCCTTCCTGGAAGGGGCCTGAGGCTGTGAGGAATTGTGGGAGTTGAAGTCCAAAACACCTGAAAGGCCCAAGTTTGCCCAGGTATGGGCTAGAGAGAGAAAGCATGAGGGCACTGCCCCTGAGAGGGGGCCACATTGGCTCATGCTGGCCTCAAAACATCTCCCTTCAGCCTCTGGAACGCAATCTAAATGGGAAGGGAGGACATCCAATCCAGCCTTCCTTCTGTTCAATTTCTTAATGGAGTATTTCCGCATAATAATAATAATAATAGAGTTGTATCTTTGGGAATCGTATCTCCCAAAAGATACTACTCTATGGTGAACTCGCCATGGGTCAGCGCAAAAGAGGCGCCCCGAAAAAGAGATATGAGGACTCCCTGAAACAACATCTCAGGCTCGGCCAGATTGATCGCCAACAATGGTCCACCCTGGCCTCACATCGGGAGGCACAGAGACGCACTATCCACAATGCTGCGGCCTCTTTCGAGGAGACACGCCGAACGGGTCTCGAAGAGAAGCGACAACGCAGAACGAACCGCAACTTGGAAACAACATCACCCAAGGAGACTTTCTGCTGTGCTTTCTGCAACCGGACTTGCCTATCTCGGATTGGCCATTTTTAGTCATCAACGTGCATGTAGAAAGAAGCGTGGGATGAGTCCTTTCTGAATCTTCGTTCGCGAAGAAAAACATAATAATAATAATAAAGAGTCAAATTGACAAAGAAAAAACATGGCTGTGGTTCACAAATGGAACTTTGTAAAAGGAGATGGAGGGCCTGATCCTGGAAGCCCAAGAACTAGCCATTAGAACAAATGCCATCAAAGCCAGAATTGAAAAGTCGACAACAGATCCCAAATGTAGACTCTGCAAGGAAGCAGATGAAACAAGAGATCACATCCTCGGCTGCTGCAAGAAGATTGCACAGACGGACTACAAGCAGAGGCATAACACCCTTGCTTAGATGATTCATTGGAACCTGTGCCACAAATACCATCTGCCTGCAACAAAGAACTAGTGGGATCACAAGCCGGAAAAAGTTACAGAGAATAAACATGCCAAACTCCCTTGGGACTTCCGAATTCAGACTGACAAGAGTTTTGGAGCACAATACTCCTGACCTCACGATCGTGTTAAAAAACAAAATATGGATTATCAATTTTGCAATCCCAGATGACAGCAGGATTGACGAGAAACAACTGGAAAAGCTGACACTATATGAGGATTTAAAGATCCAACTGCAAAGACTGTGGCACAAGCCAGTAAAGGTGGTCCCAGTGGTGATCGGCACACTGGGTGAAGTGCCTAAAGACAAAATTACCACCTGTCAGCTGCCAAAGACCACCCTACTGGGATCGGCACACATTATTCACTGATACATCACACAGTCCTAGACACTTGGGAAGTGTCTGATGTGTGATCCAATACGAAAAAGCAGGGGGCTACACCTTATAGTATGCAAGAGCAAATCAGGTGGATATAGTGTCTGATATAAATGACAAGTTATACAAAAGTATCAAAATATTGTATTCACTAGTATACAGCTATGGTATAAAAATCACAGTGGAATGAACATAGCATGTATAGGTACAGCGATAACAACAACAGTGGTTGAATTCACATTGAGAAGTTCTACACAATTAAATCATATTAATAAGGTACAGTAGTCAGTGCATGTCTCACAAATCATAATAAGTAACAATGAGGTGAGAGAAAGCGTCAATCCTCTCACAGTCTTGTGCCTGCTAAGAAGGAAGTAACTCAGTCAATGCTAATTACGGCAGGGACAAGATAAGAGTCCGTGGCGAGTGGAAAACCAGAAGACCGCTAGTAAGCCCTTGTGCATGCCGTGCGCATGCGTCAGTTCGTCCGAACCGCAAGGTATGCTGGTCTTCGTAGTTTTGTGAAGACGCTAGGCTGGTCGTTGTATGGAGCGGCGTCACAATGATGCTGGGCCGCAGGGACTTGTGGTCCTGGTAGTTTGGGTAAGTCAGCGTCTAAATGTAAACAACGGCTGGCAGTGCAGCGGGGGGAACAAGCGGCCCCTTGCAAGTCTCACCGTAGTGAGAGAGGCGCAAGGGGGGTGTGCCTGACGGCAAGAGCTCACCCCCAAGCCGGCGGGGGGGCCGTTTCGTCCAATGGACTTCTTCAGAGGCTTTTGATGGGCGTCCTCAATAGAATTCTTAGTATCTAAATAGTAAACAATAGTAGTAAAAGTCTAAACCTAACAAAAGGTGTTTGCAATAGCATGCTAGGGTCATAGGTAGAAGTAAAGTTTGATTTACCTTAGTAGGCTTTCACAATGGCATGGAGGATGCACCATTCCATAGGCAGGATATGGTACCGGGGGTCAATCAGTGGGAGACTTAAGTAGAGAGGCATTAGGGAAGACTATAAGGTTTAAAGGGGCCACACATTCATTTGTTGAGGAGCGCATTGATGGATAAGGGGTCATTAAGGCCTCCTTTATGTTTCTCAGTGGCCATTTGGATGATCCAATATGTTTCTCTTTGTTTGAGGATGTTGATTTTGTCACAATGGGGTGGAAATTTAACTCTCTCTAACACCTGAATCTTTATATGGTCAAAAGTATGGTTGTGGCCAGTGCAATGGGAATATAATGTGGAGTCTGTGGATTTCAGTTTAATTTTAGATTTGTGCTCAAGAGATCTTTTCCTCAGACTCCTAGAGGTGTAACCTGTGTACTGCAAGGAGCAGTTACACTCGAGTAGGTACACCACCCTGTTGTTAAACAATTAGCATATGATTTCAATTTGAATTGCCTATTGTTAGTTGTACTAGTGGCAGTCTTAGATTGTTTGATGTGTCTACATACGCTGCACGATCCACAGGGATATGTGCCAACTATTAGACTACTCTTCAGAGTGGGTGTTTGCAAGTCGGTGTGGGAGAGTATGTCCCCAATGTTTTGTGTTCGTTTGTGTGCCAGCATGGGAAATTCATCAAGTCCCTGTATGTTGGACACAAGTGGCCAATAGCGTTTCACTATTTTGACTAATTGGTCTTTGTGTGGGCTAAGAGTTAGGGGCCATGTTATTCTGTTGGTAGTTTTCCTAGGTTTTTGTTGAAAGAGTGATCGTCTGTCTTGGTGGTCTGCCCTTTGTTTTGCTTTATTCAGGATTGCGTCTGGGTATCCTCTGTGGCTAAGATTCTTGAGTAGTATCTCTGCTTCATGGTGGTAATGTGTCTCGTCTGTGCAATTTCTCTTAAGTCTTAACAACTGACTATATGGTAAGTTATTTTTTAAGCTGTGTGTGTGATAGCTCCTGTAATGGAGTAGACTGTTTTTCTGTATCGGTTTTCTGTAATTCCTTACTCTAATGGAGCCGTTGTGGATGTATGTGATCACATCTAGGTAGTTGATTTCTCGTTTGTCATGAGCTAGCGTAAAGGTAATGGCTTCATGCCATTGATTAAGCCAATTACCTAAGCTGACATGTCTAAGTCTCCCTGTGTTACTTAAGTATAAATCATCGATATATCGATAGCAAGTCTTGATCTTTGTAACTATGGGGTCAACCTGTTCTCCAAACAGCATTCTTTTTTCCAGGTGGACCATGAAGATGTTGGCTACTGTCGGAGCTACACTGCTACCCATTGCCACTCCGTCCGTTTGCAAATAGAAGCGGCCATTAAACACAAAGTAATTATAATCGAAAATTACATCAAGTAACTCGATTAGAAAGTGTGTGGGTGGGTTTTTTTCTGTTCTACTGTCTAGTAGGTCCATGATCATGGCCCGGGCCTGTTCCAGAGGGACTTAATAAGACTTAATTTGCATTATTATTAACAGTTACCTTGTAGGGGTAGGAGCCCCCGGTGGCAAAGTGGGTTCATTGGCTCTCGATGACTCTTGCAAAGGAAAAGGGCAGCACGAGGTGCTTGTATACAAATATATTCAGGGATATCAAGTATATCAAATATCACTCCATGTATATCACAGTATCAATATCGACATATAACAGTGAAATAATAGCTGGTGCGGCAATCCTAAACAATAAGAAGTAAGTACTGGAGAATATCAAGCAGATGCTTACATACAAGTAAGCGCACAGACGGGGGTTTGAATAGGAAAGTTTCTATGTCCGTACTCACAAGGACGCTTGGCGAAACGACTGAGCACCTGCACAAGCTAGTTTCGTTGACCACTGGATGCTTCCCTCGAGATTATTTATGGACTTTATGATGGACTGTTATTGAATGAACTCTACTATAACTTTGTTTACTTAATTGAGATTCTCATTACTTTTGGAGGCATCCCGGGCCAGCGTCCTTGTGAGTACGGACATAGGAACTTTCCTATTCAAACCCAGTTCAAATCCGGGGAGCGGAGTGAGCTCTCTCTGTTAGCCCCAGCTTCAGCAAACCTAGCAGTTTGAAAACATGCCAATGTGAGTAGATCAATAGGTACTGCTCCGGCGGGAAGGTAACGATGCTCCATGCAGTCATGCCGGCCACATGACCTTGGAGGTGTCTGTGGATAACGCCGGCTCTTCGGCTTAGAAATGGAGATAAGCAACACCCCTCCCCCCTAGAATAGGACACAACTAGACTTAATTTCAAGGGGAAACCTTTAACACACACACCTTTACCTATAGGGGCAATGATCCTGAGCAACACACACTCTCTCGGCTTCAGATGAAGGCAAAGGCGAATCCTCCCCAGAGCAACTCTTGCCAAGAAAGCCGTGTCATAGAGCTGCCTTAAGCTCCATGTACACTGACCATGTAATGCAGTTCAAAGTTGCCTCTGAAACTGTGGTGTCCAGACAACAAACTCCCACAAAAGCAGGCAAAAGAAAGCTCTTCATGTGCATCTGGGCTTTGAACTTATTCAGGGACTTCCTGTGTAATCATCTACACCAGGGCTGTCCAACTGGCGGCCCTGGGGCCGTATATGGCCCCCCAGCCCCTCCCTCCGGCCCCCTAGACTTTTTAATAAAAAATAAATAATAAAATAAATAATAATTTTTTTAAAAAAATACCTACTTCTGGGTTCGGAGCAAGTATCGCGAATATATGCAATCCACACGGGATTTCGCTGTCAACGCGAGATCACGCCGGCGTTGACAGCGAAATCCCGTGTGGATTGCGTATTCTCGTGATACTCTTCGGTTACTCTACTACTGGATCGCTGAGGCCCACAGACGTGATTAGGACCTTTTTCGACTCAGTCGGTCGTCGCCTCTCGTCGTCCGGGTACTCCTGGATCCTGCGCGTTTGGAAAAGGTAGGCGAAGCAGGGGGCTCCTCAGGGGCTCCTCATTCCCTCCCCCATCTCCCCTCATGTATTAAATATAAAATTAAATATATTTAAAGATGAAATAAGGGGAGATAGGATACATTAAAATAAGGGGGAAGGGGAGGATGGAATTAAATATATTTAATATTAACTTAAAATAAGGGGAGAGGGGAGGATGGAATTAAATATATTTAATATTAAATTAAAATAATTTAATATTTTATCCCTGCATTTTATCTCAGTAAAAGATTATATTTGACTGTATGGATGCCCCTTTTGAATGCCCACCCTGCATTTAATGTTAGTAAAAGATTATATTTGACTGTATGGATGCCCCTTTGAATGCCCACCCTGCATTTTATCTCAGTAAAAGATTATATTTGACTGTATGGATGCCCCTTTTGAATGCCCACCCTGCATTTAATGTTAGTAAAAGATTATATTTGACTGTATGGATGCCCCTTTTGAATGCCCACCCTGCATTTTATCTCAGTAAAAGATTATATTTGACTGTATGGATGCCCCTTTTGAATTCCCACCCTGCATTTAATGTTAGTAAAAGATTATATTTGATTGTATGGATGCCCCTTATGAATTCCCACCCTGCATTTCCCCTTAGTAAAAGATTATATTTGATCGTATGGATGCCCCTTATGAATTGTAAGTAAATTGGAGCCGGGGGAGGAGCGGGGCGTGGGCAGAGCTGGGGGAGGGGTGGAGCCAGGGGCGGGGGCAGACCCTTCGGCCCACCAGGTCATCAGTGACCGGAATTCAGGCCCCTGGGCCGGTAGAAGTTGGACAGCCCTGATCTACACCAGGCATAGGCAAAGCTCAGTCCTCCAGGGGTTTTGGACTTCAACTCCCACCATTCCTGGCCCCTTCCTTTTCCCCTCATTCCTTTTTCAGGAAAGGGCCTGAGGTTGTCAGGAATTGTGAGAATTGAAGTCCAAAACACCTGGAGTGCTGAGCTTTGATCATACCTAATCTACA
This sequence comes from Anolis apletophallus, assembly GCA_030556195.1. Taxonomy (NCBI): domain Eukaryota; kingdom Metazoa; phylum Chordata; class Lepidosauria; order Squamata; family Anolidae; genus Anolis; species Anolis apletophallus. Next base: position 79,008,856 of record JARBWK010000009.1, read on the forward strand.
CAGTGAAAGCCACACTGTATTGCGGAAAGGTGAAAGTGAAAAGACTTTGCAAATTCAATATATGATGTGGGCACAGGGACATACAGGCATACTGGGCCTGGTCCTTTCTCCTTCTGATGTCAGTCATGGCCAGAAGTGGATGAAGGAAGGTCACAGAAAGCGTTGTGTTAGGATATAAAAGCAAAGAAATGAGGAGAGGCAAATCTATGGAGAGCTTTGAAGGTAAAGAAGGGAGATTAGGCATGTTGCACCTGGGAATAGAACAAAAGCTAATGTGCTTTAAAGATGGGAACCACATGATCAGAGCCATGAGACTCAGAATCATTTTGGCAGCCCAGTGCTGGATAGACATGAGATGACCAAAGCGGTAATTTGCAGTAATCAAGTCACTATTTTGACACATTTTTACTAACAGAAATGTTGTCTCTTTTTTTTTGTACTGAAAGAAAAAATTCAGCTTACTGTCTGTTGTAAAAGTTTCTTAACACTTTTGAAGGCTGCTGTCAACACTATCTGTCTGCATCCCTTGAATTAGCAAGAATCCTAAGATAAGATGTATGCTTTCAAAATAAGCCCCGCCACTTCGCATCTGCGCTCTTAAGCCAGTGTTTCTCAACCTGAGGGTCGGGAACCCTGTGGGGTCACGAGGGGATTACAGAGAGGTCGTCAAAGGCCATCAGAAAACGTATTTCTGATGGTCTTAGGAACGCCTTTGGCAGAGAAGGCTGAAGATGTCTCTGCCTGTCTTTCTCTTCCTTTTTGGAAACAGCCAGCAAATCCTCCCACCAAAAGCCCTCCTCTGCTGTGATTCCCAGCCACTCAGCCAAGTTTCTGAGACTCCAAGAGGGTAGTATTATATTGACTCAATGTATATACAATATATTATACCATACTCATACTATATTATATCATAATTATATTATACTACATTACAATATAATTATATTATAATATATTGACCGCCTACTTGGCCTATCTTGTAGGACCGCCCCTGAGAGCAGGTGTGCTTGGTGCATGGCTGTGTGGTGTGCAAGCGCGGGCGAAAGAGAGCGTGCGAGGATGGAGGGAGGCTTGCGCTAACGAGTCGCTTCAAGGCATGGCAGTTCTGTGTAGGAAGTTTGGCCCAATTGCATTGTTGGTGGGGTTCAGAATGCTCTGATTGTAGGTGAACTATAAATCCCAGCAACTGCAACTTCCAAAGTTAAGGTCTATTTCCCCAAACTCCACCAGTGTTCACATTTGGACATGTTGAATATTCATGCCAAGTTTGGTCCAGATCCATCATTGTTTGCGTTCAGTGCTCTCTGGAGGTAGATGAACTACAAATCTAAAACTCAAGGTCAATGACCACCAAACCCTTCCGGTGTTTTCTGTAGGTCATGGGAGTTCTGTGTGCCAAGTTTGGTTCAATTCCATCGTTGGTGGAGTTCAGAATGCTCTTTGATTATAGGTGAACTATAAATCCCAGCAGCTACAACTCCTAAATGATAAAATCAACCCCCCTTTCCAACTCCACTAGTATTTAAATCTGTGCCAAATTTGGCCCAGTGAATGAAAAGACATCCTGCATATCAGATATTTACATTACAATTAATAACAGTGGCAAAATTACAGTTATGAAGTAGCAACAATAATAATTTTATGGCTGGGGGTCACCACAACATGAGGAACTGTATTAAGGTTAAGAAAGACTGTCCTAAGCAAATGAATTGATTTCCAAGAAGTAGCCTTGTTAATTTCTTGCAATATAAAAAGAAGGGGGGGGGGGGGTGGATGTAGCACCCTCTTCACAAATAGCTAGATTTTATTTTAGCATGAACTTTCCTGGGTGTATATTATGTTTATAGTCACAAAAGCTTTATGCCAAAACAGACAATGAACAGTGATCCTGATATACAAGGGCGGGTCAATAAGTCAGTGACTTTTTGAATTTCCCACCTCTTAACTGAAAGGGCAACACTGCTTCTGTCAACAGGCATCTGTCAGTTGACTCCTCTCAAAATTTATTTATTTATTTATTATTTCAATTTGCTAAACCGCCCTTCCCGAGGCTTAGGGCGGTTTCCAAACATATATAAAGAACATCGAGATAAAACATTCTAAAAACACCCTAAAAATACCATAACAATCATTTACAGACACATAAAATAGCATAAAACTTGACAAGCTGTGCCATTTAGTTTGTGTTTGATAGCAATTGATAGCAGACTACCATGTGATTTGAGGAGAGAATGGAAAAAAGTGAATTTCGTGTGCTCATTAAGCATTTTTTGCGGAAAAAACCATCACTCAAACTAAGGCTAAGCTTGATAAATACTATGGGGACTCTGCACCATCAATTTCAATGGTAAAAAGTGGTTTACTGAATTTCATTGTGGCCGTACAACCACAGAAGGTGCCGAATGTTCTGGACGCCCAGTTGAGGTCTCTACACCCGGAACAATTGAAAAAATTCATGATATGGTGTTGGCCGATCAGAGATTGAAAGTGCGAGAGATTGTGAAAGTCATAGACATCTCACATGGCTCAGTGGTTTCAATTTTAAATGATCACTTGGGTATAAGAAAGCTTTCCACAAGATGGGTGCCGCATTTGCTCACAATCGACCACAAACACAATCGTGTGACAATTTCGCAGGAGTGTTTGGCATTGTTCAGCCGCAATATGGATGGGTTTTTGTGCCGTTTCATAACTGTGGACGAAACGTGGATCCACCACAACACACCAGAGACCAAACAGCAGTCAAAACAGTGGGTTTCTTGGGGTGAATCAGCGCCTAAGAAGGCCAAGGTGGGTTTGTCAGCCAATAAAGTCATCGCGACCGTTTTTTGGGATGCACGCGGTATAATCCACATTGACCACCTTCAAAAGGGTAAAACAATCAATGGCGAATATTATGCCAACTTATTGGGTCGATTTAATGAGGATTTGAAAAAACAAAAAGACCGCATTTGGCCAAGAAAAAAGTTATTTTGCACCACGACAATGCAAGGGTGCACACATGTGCAGTTGCCATGGCAACAACCCATGAATTGGGATACGAATTGCTCCCTCATCTGCCCTATTCTCCAGATTTGGCCCCGAGTGACTATTTCTTGTTTCCAAAACTGAAAAAATGGCTCGGTGGAAGGAGATTTGACTCCAACAATGAAATCATCTCACAAACAAATACCTATTTTGATTACCTCAACAAATCTTATTTTTTGGAAGGGATACAAAAATTGGAAAAATGTTGGACAATGTTTATAGAGCTCAAAGGAGACTACGTTGAAAAATAAAATGATTTTTTATCCAAAAACCTGTGTTTCATTCAAAAAGTCACGGACTTATTGACCCGCCCTTGTACATTGCTGAACATTAATTTGTGGTAAGACCCAGCATCAGGGCTAGTTTTGTTTTAGGATGCAGCCCTGGTGTTTGTGAAGTAATATTTAAACATGGGCATATCTGCAAGCAAATATGAAAGTACTTCTGAAAGATATAGTTTGTTTTCATAGCTAGTAACCACAATTACATTTCTTACTTTCCCTTCTACATCAAAGAAGCCACGACAGCCCTTTCTCACAGGGGACAGGCATGCATTTGCAGAGTAGAATGTGTAAAGGTCAGAAGGCAGCATAATGGCAATGGTGCCCAAATCAGATTGTGCAACAGTGGATCACTGAAAAAGAGATAAAGAGACAATTGTGAGAAAGAATAATGCAAAACGACATGCTTCCATAATTAAGCTAGCATGATTGCAGCGGGGCATCATCTCCCCCTGCAGTCTGGTGTACATTGAGTTTCTAGGAACAATCAGTCTTTTAATCCATCCACAGTGCTGCTCAAGAGTGGGGATCCATGGACAAGTGCCAATCCATGCACTTCTGGCTGCTAATATGCAGCAAGTTTCCAGGATAGAAACAGTTATATTGTCAACACAAATATGTTATCAGTTCCTGGCACATTAGAGAGAAACCATGACAGTACTTCACTTCATAATTCTACCAATTCTCATGAGAATTGCACTTTGAGCTGGCTTCAAAATCAAGACACATAAAATCTTACTTGTAAGTCCAGTAGTGAAACTCTAGTCTCCTATAAAACTGGTCTCCTATAAACTACATCTTAACTAAAATGTGAAAGTTCTTGTATGCTATGGTTGCTTGTAGGCAACGAGCAAGATTTTTCACAGATCTTGGCTTAATTTGTTGTACAAATCATCCCATTATTTTTGCTGGTATTTAACTCAACTTGCAGCTATATGATCTGGTCTGAGCCAGGACTGAACCCATTTTCCACTCAGGATTGCCACAACTAGATCTTGCATCTATGGCATCACAAGCGCATTGATGACTAAAATAGAAAATGGCCGCGTTGAGCAGAGGCACGAATGCTGTGCTCCGCCAGGCCCTTGGAAATTCCCCTATGGAACGGGTCCTCTGGTGAGGCTGCTCACCCCAGATAGAGAGGGTGCCCTCCAGAGTTCCAGGACACCTTCCTGGTCTCTGGGGGGGGCACTGGTGAGCCCCCCCGCCCCCCGTTGGAGGTCCTGCAGCTCGAGGCGGAGGCCATCCTCGAAGTTGGCCTGGAGTCAGCTACAGCGGCCAGGATACGAGCAAGCTCGAGAACGGCTGGCCTGGAGAGGACTGTTTGCGGGGCTACCCATGGGATCTGCCCGTCCTGGTCCCCGGTCCCTTGGCCGGGCCTAGGGACGGACTTGGAACTAGGGTTGCCAGCACTGGAGCCTTCCACCCGCCCCGCCATCCAGTGGGTGGATGCCGACCCCCCACCAGATTCCCCACCCGCCACCCAGGGGGTGGCTGCCGACCCCTCACCAGTCCCTCCTTCCGATGGAGCCCTGCTTGGGCTACGGGGCTTGCGGGACGCCATAAACAACTCACCTCCCTCCTCCCCACCCTGGGCCGGTTGGTGGAGCAGCTGGCCACCCGGCTGGAAGTAGGCCTCGAGATGGGATGTGGAGCGGCGGTGAGTGGGGCGCAGAGAGCGGGGGTGCAGCAAGGAGGGGAGGTTCCCCACCATCGGATCCCCTCGACTGCCCCCCTGCACGAGCGTCGGATGAGAGAGCTGGACCTTTGTGACCCCAGAGCTCCGAGGCCCGCCGCTCGGGCTGCCCCCCCCCCCCTTGGTCCCGCTGCCGAGTTCGCCGAGGGTGGCCTTTTCCCCGGGACGAGGCCCTCAGCCGAAGCCGAGGCGGCGGTGGAGACCCCGGGGGTCGCATGGTGGAGTCCTTGGAGGGCGCTGGGGCGCGACCCCCCCCCCCGGCCCGGAGAGGTGGGCGGCGGCTGAGGCCGCAAAGATGGCGCCGGGCTCGACCTGCTCGGCGTCCTCCGCCCCGCCCCCTTCGCTCCCTCCGCCCATCCTGGACACGTCGACCCCGCCTCCCCCTGCCCCAGTGCACCCGTCATCATTGGGCGCCTGGCCGGCGACGCCAGGGGACTTCGACATCTCCCGCGCTCATAAAAGGAAATATGACCCTTCAAATAACTGGGGCCCATGTCATATTGGGCTATATAAGTAAACATCAGTACTGTACCTTCATTTTTGCCCAGAAGCAAACAGTATGTTTTCTGTAGCTAGCCCCAATTAACAATCTGGCTATGGATTTCCTCTGGTAATTGGAAATATATAATGCCAACTTTGTCAGTGAGGTCGAGCACGACACCCCCCCTTTACGCCCCCACCCCAGGTCAAATTAATGAAAGATGGATCGCTGGATCAGTGGAGGGAAGACCCGCGGAAAGCCCAGCTGATTGGACATGCGAATGATTGAAGGAGCGGAGCAGCCCTGCAGCAGCCACAATCCCCATTGATACTTTATTTCCCCCTTTATTACAAAGTAAAACGCTGATATGAGGAGTGCGTCAGCTTCCCCTGGTGGCCAGAAAGTTTGCCTCTGTTTGTCTATATGTAATATGTCTATATGTGTAATATGTCAAAATGTATGTACTGTACTGTGATAAATGTCACATGTTTATATGTCATATGTTGAACTGCAGGGATTGTCTGCAAGTATGTGTACTGTAATCCGCTCTGAGTCCCCTTTGGGGTGAGAAGAGTGGAATATAAATAAAGTAAATAAATAAATAAATAATCCATTTAATAAATGTGCACTACAGTGTGTTATCCTTATATATGATTATTTGCATCCTCTTTGCCTCTTGTGTATTTTTCTCGCCTTCCTGTCTCTGGCAGCCGACCCCAGTAAACATTTGGCCCCATAGCCCCCACAGCCCTCAGAATATAACCTACCATCACCCCAACTAATTTGGAACCATCCTTGCCCCCCGTGGGTACCCCAGCACCCATAACTGGGTTCCCCCTGTATCCATGAACTCCTTTTGTGTGTGTGTGTATCATATAATATTTTATGTTTTAAAAACTTTCAGAGATCTGAAGCCACTAAAGTAAGATTCTGGTAACTTTTCACCCGCACCTCTTGACCCTGAAATTCCCTCCAGTGGTTTTCCTAGTTATCACCTAACTACAATGGACTCAAGCAACCATCATTCCTGGAATCAATCCATCTGTATTGATTCCCATAAGACAGGTTGTGCAGGGGACAACAGGACGCAGAGTTGGGCTGCCCCTCCTTTGTACAGCTGCATGGACATAAAAAAGGAACATTAATCACTTGGCACTTCTTCCCTGATAATGGGAGGTCTTGTCCTGCTTTTTAAGATGCCATTTCCACATTTCCCAGAGATGGATTTCATAATCCCATCACCTTGAGCAATACCTGACATGGACTACAATGGACACCGTGATGGGTCACTCAAAATACAAAGGACAATCCCATAACCATCAGGGACCTAATGGCCTTACTGAAATAATTCCATGAAAATGAGTATTCTTTTTTCCAGCTGGTCATCATGCCCCCATCAGCCATTAGAGAGCAGAAATCTGCATTGGAAGCAGGGGATGCTCTCTGATTGGCTGGTGGGTACAGCAGTCCCGCCTCACAGAGGGAATCCTCCCATCTGGCCATGACATCAACGCAGCTCCACCAATCCATGCAAAGCTGGCTCCAGCTGTGCATGCATGGGAAAATACAAAAGACCAAACCGTATTAAAAATGTGTGCTTTATTCTTGCAAAATATGTCAGCTTCCTTTTGTGGCTTACCACGAGCTGTCATCCTTTCCAGCTGGATTGAATAAATTATCTCGGTGGCTTCTGATTCAGCTGGTGAGATTTGTTTGATTAGGAAACATTATGTCATAGCTTTTTGTCTTGCCGGGCACGGACTCACAGTAGCCTAGTGCCGGATCTTGCTATCCACTTTTCGGGTTTTGTTATCTGCGTACTCGGTCTTGCTATCCATGGTCCGGATTTCACTGTCCACGAAACACTCTAAATTGCTCGATTTCATGAGGACACTGATGACTTAAGAATCTACTAGTATCACACACACATACACACATGGTGCTTTGAAGCATCAAACATATTTTCCATGTTAGATAAGGAAACCTCCACATGTTTGATCAAGAAAATATTTCAGGGAAGGACTCTACCATTTAAAAAAATTCCTGATTGATATTTTTAGAGCAGAGATAGCCTAATAATTTATCAGGAAAAAGGCAGACTGACAGCATGGCTGAGACTTTATCAAACTCACATGGGAAGGAATTCATTCCCTCCCTAAATCTGAATTAGGCTCCTTTGCATTTTTTCCTCCTTTTTGCACTTGCTTCCCGCCCCCACCCCCCTTGTTGGTGAAAAGAGAGCAGATTTCCCCACAGGGAACACAGCAGCAAAGTAGAGAAACACAATATATGCAACCTTTGAAACCTGATGAAAAAGAAAAAGGATGTGGTATGGAGGGGGGAAAACCAAAAGACAAATGTGATTATACACCTTTTATGGCACAAATAGATTTTCTTTAAAGCTTCTATTTTTCAGTAGGTTTTTTTTAGCTCTTTTGGGACAAATCATGGTTCTTGCCTTAACACTACAAAGATTGCTCATGCAGACAGAGAGCAAGAATGCCTAGAGCAGACCAGAAATCAGCTTAAAATGCAAAATAGTACCAATGTAATACATCTCGGAGAATGGCAGGGGCTTCCTTAACCCTTTCGCAGGAACATACTGTAGTCTGTTTATTTATTGATCAACTTATTTTTATTCTGCCCACTGTGACAAAGTCTCCAAGATGGCAAAAAATGTAAGTGCCTATAATGACGACCTTTCAGATTTTTAAGAAGAAAGCAGTGGGAGGCTGCAGTTTTTTGATGCAAAGGCTGTGGGTAGTGGCCACTTAGCCCTTTCCTGTTCATTCCATTTTAAATCAATGTAGCTTCCACCTTCTTGGCTTTTAAACTGCTTTTTCTTCTGTGGGACTCCGCATGTGTCTGCAACACAACGAAAAAAGCAGCTTGTATAGTGAAGCATATTGGCCATATTACACCCCAAAGTTTAAATATAGAGGTTTTCATAGAACTGAGTGTCATGCACAGAACTCCGGTAGTGGAGCCACAACACTCTTCTTTGTACAATGATTTGTACAGGGAAAGGTATGGTATTGAGAATTCTCAGTCAGAGAGTTGTTAAACAGATGTCCAGCTTCCAAGTAGCTGAAGCAATCAATACCTCTTCCGGCTGAGACTTGGATTTTTTAGTGCTTTCAGTTCAGTGGTTCTAGCATTCAGTGGTGTCTGGATTACATTAAATACATACCAACAGATAAACTATATTTGTCTTTCCTTGGTATATTTTTATTGGATAGTAGAAGGCCTAATCATGGGCCATTGTGGTGCAGTGGATTAAACCACTAAGCTGCAGAATTTGCTGACTGGAAGGTTAGCGTTTCGAATCCACAAGATGGGGTGAGCTCCCACTGTTAGCTCCAGCTTCTGCCAACCTAGCAGTTTGAAAACATGCGAATCTGAGTAGATCGATAGGTACTGCTTTGACGGGAAGGTAATGGCACTCCATGTAGTCATGCTGGCCACATGACCTAGGAGGCGTCTACAGACAACGCCGGCTGTTCGGCTTAGAAATGGAGATGAGCACCACCCCCCAGAGTCGGACTCGACTAGATTTAATGCCAAAGGGAAACCTTTACCTTTACCTTAGAAGGCCTAAATATCCTAAAGACACAGATCCCTTCTGATCTTGGAAACTAAGCAGGGTCGAATCTTGTTGATACTTGGGTGGGAGACCAATAATAAATACCAGGTGCTGTTGCCTATATTTTAGAGCAGTAGTTCTCAACCTGTTTTTGGCCTACAACTCCCAGAAATCCCAGCCAATTTGCCAGCTGTTAGGATTTCTGGGCATTGAAGGCCAAAAACATCTGGGGACTCCAGGTTGAGAACCACTGTTTTAGAGGAAAGTACTGGTATCTTTGAATATTGCTTGTCTATAAAATTAAACCTTGACATTTATGGAGTTTTTATAATGTGACAGGCAATTTTAAGGCACAGGCACAAAGAGCTGCCGGTTAATGTGGGAAACACAACCTGAGCCATTTGTTAATTTACGAGACGTTTTACAAAACACGTAAATGGTCTTGGGAGATGCCTTTGTGAGACTCGGCTGGGGCTGATTTAGATACAAGTTTCCCATTCAGATGACAGCCTATTGATTGAAAGAAAATTGCTGCACAGATTTGTTTTCTCAATATCTACAGCAGAATTTAGCCTGATAAAAATGAACTCCAGTTAATCATATGGTGAGAAATAATCTTTATTTTGGAACAGAATCAATGACGGTAGCATCCCAGTACTCTGTACTGACTGTGGTTTGAACTGCAAACATTGCAGAGCAATTACGTTAAAATATAAGGTGAGTATACTACTGAAGTCAGCAAACACAACAAAGAAACAGATTCAGTGTTCATAGGTATGATTTAAATCATAACAGACAGGATTACCTCATACTTTCCCCCCATTTGTTAGAAAGTTGATGAACATGAAAAGATGAAATGGTTCGCAGTAGCTGATCCATAGCAACATTCAGATGTTTTAGTTTACTGATCAGCTGGTGAATGTTCAGCTATTGCTTGAAGCTGCCATACCTTTAAAAAGTATGGAAATGTTATTTTTTGGACTATAAGTCCCATTTCCAGGTATTTTGGAAAGACATTCATAGAATCATAGAAGAGACCTCATGGGCCATCCAGTCCAAGCCCCTGCCAAGAGGCAGGAAAATTACATTCAAAGCACCCCTGGCAGATGGCCATCCAGTCTCTGTTTAAAAGCCTTCAAAGAAGGAGCCTCTACCAGACTCAGGAGCAGAGAGTTCCACTGCTGAACAGCTCTCACAGTTAGGAAGTTCTTCCTTGTCTTCAGGTGGAGTCTCCTTTCCTGTAGTTTGAAGCCATCGTTCCATTGCGTCCTAGTCTCCCGGGCAGCGGAAAACAAGCTTGCTCCCTCCTCCCTATGACTTTCCCTCACATATTTATATATGGCCATCATATCTCATCTCAGCCTTCTCTTCCGCAGGCTAAACATGCCCATCATGCTGGTTGTGGGATTTTGGAAGCTGTGGTCCAAACTAGGATATTGTTTAGGCATTTGAAAGGTTAACATGGGAATTTTACAAAGTGAAGCTTAATGGCCATGGCTCATATAATAATTTTCTCAAAATGTTCTGACATAGAGACGTTAATGGTACTAAGCACATGCTGAACTCCGGGAGTCTGGCTGCAATATTCTTCTTAGTAAAATTAATGTATGGTTCATAGCTATCACAGTTTTTAAAATCTAAACTGAAGTTCATTAGAAATGAAAGTTGCCATCCATAGGTACACTGCCATTAAATTTGTCCACATACCCGACTTATACCAATTGTCCCAAATGATTTCATGGTCAATGTTAGCTAGAAGCCCTGACAGTTGTGTAACAATATTTCAGTAATGACAATAGCGACACTTATCCAGTAGTAAAGCAATAATTCGCTTTTTCTATACCAAAGGAGGCCAGTATATCCCAGCTGCAACAAAGGTCTTCCAAGCAAAGGTAACAGCCCAATTACTATATGCAATTCCAGTATGGATCACCGGCTTCACATCTAAAGTAGAACAAGTTCAGTCAGGGTTTCTCAGAAAATTGTTTGCTGTCCCCAATTGCGTTCCATCTGCTGTTTAAAGATTGGAATCAGGAACAGCCTCACTCGAATCACTAGCTTGGAGAAGGGCCCTAGGATACTGGATGGAGAGGATGTACAAAGGGCCGGAAGCAGGATATACACATTTGATTCAAGAAGACCTCTTTAAATCCCACCGAATCAAAGCATTAAATCAGAGACTTAGGCAGATGGGCCTCTCAGAGAACATACTGAGCAGTTTTGAGCATAAAAAGGCAATGCAGATCTTAGTGGAATGAATCTGTGACATAGACAAACAGGCCTCAATGACTCTGCCATGCTCCACATGTTCTCCACTGAATTTAGGCTTAACATTTAATTCTTTGGAAGGTGCCAAATATTTAGAAAATTTAAATATCCCAAAATTTTGTCTTGCTTTCAGTTGAGCCAGATTTAATGCCCTTAAATCGGCCATACTAGAGGGTAGATGCAAACAGGGGCGGCCCCAGGGATTCCGCGACCTACGCGGTCGCGTAGAGCGCCATCGCCTGGGAGGGGCATCACCGGCTGGGAGGGGCGCCGCCGCGCCGACTCCGCGCCCCCACCGCGCCACACTGCCCCTGCGCCGCCGTCCGCGCGTCTTGCAGAAGCACCAGGCGCTATAGCGCCTGTAGACTTTCTGCGCGGCGCCGCACTCCCCAGCGCGGCTGCCGCTTTGGAGCCAGCGCATGCGCAAGACCTGCACTGCACGCATGCGCGCTGGCTCCAAAGCGGCAGGCGCGTGTGGAGAGGCGCTGCAAAGCGCGTCTACAGGCGCCATAGCGCCGGTGCTTCTGCAGCGTGACGCTCGGCGGCGGCGCAGGGCAACGCATGCTGCTGGCTCCAAAGCGGCCGGCGCTTTGGGAGCGAGTGCTGCGTCTGCGCATGCGCCGCCGCTGAAAGGTGCGCCGCGGAGGTGTGTCATGTGGCCAATGGGGCCGCCCGCCAGCGGCGCACCTTCCTTGAGGCGCAAGGCCGAGAGGCGCCGAGGCGGACGCGGCGCGGCGGCGTGCGGTGCCGAGGCGGAGGAATGACAGCGGCGGCAGTGTGGTGTGGCCGTGGCGGCGGCGGTGAGTGGCGGCGGCAGCGGCGGGGGGGGGCGACAAAATTTCTTCGCGTACCCCCCCCAAATTAGGTCGGGCCGGCCCTGGATGCAAAGGGACTGATTACGAACACAGAGTTTGCCCTTGCAGGGAGGGTAAAATCTAAACTGTAATACATGTACTTTTTATTTGCACAATTTACAAGGATGATAGACTAAGGTTAATATGCCCTCTACTCACCAAATGGCCAGGAAGAACCCTAAATTGGTACTGTACATATTTACTGTCTGATCTTGACAAAAGGGTAACGGAACAGGTGGCCAAATTTCTCTTTGCAGCGGCAAAAAGCCGCAAGTGCTTCGTGAATAACCTGTAAATGCTAAGAGTGTAACAAAGAGTACTTAGGACACTTATTATTAATTGGCAATCAGTTCCTGCTTTAAATTATAAAGAGAGTCATGCAACCTATAACGAATGGTGATACTTGTTTTTATTAATCATAACCCAAATGTGATGTTATTAATTTCTTAAATGTTGTATTCCATTGTTCTTTCACTTGATTTAGCCGATGGTTTGTTGACCGAAATAAAGGCTACTGACTGACTGACTGACTGAATAGCGACAAATGCACTGTCTCTGGGGATAGGGCGTCACATATCCACAGGTACAAAATATAGCTCATCCATTGCTTGGAGAATACAGTGACGCCACAAGAGAAGAACAACCTCAAGACAGAAGGCACTCAACTATACAACACAAATGGGTAAGCCAATTTTCCTGTTTGTTGTGCTAAAATCTGATCATGCAAAAAGACTGCATTATCCTAAAAATCTGTGTAAACCAAGACATTTTTATGCACATTACGAGCATAAATCCTTTGCTCATAATGTGTCAGGATCAGAAGAAATATGTCAGAAGTACAAAATACAAGTTGACTGAGGGCCCTTCCACACAGCCCTATATCCCATAATATCAAGGCAGAAGATCCCACACTATCTGCTTTGAGCTAACTGAGTCCACACTGCCATATATTCCAGTTCAAAGCAGATATTGTGGGATTTTCTTCCTTGATATTATGGCATATAGGGCTGTGTGGAAGGGTCATATGACTTATAAAATGCTTGGGACCATCAGTGTTTTGGATTTGGGGTTTTTGCAGATACACAATGAGATATCTTGGAATTTATTTATGGTTCATATACACTTTAGGCATATATCCTGAAGGTAATTTTGCACACAATAGATAATTTTGTGCCCGAATCAAGTTGTGTCTGCAACCATCAGAAAGCAAAAGTGTCACTCAGCCATCCATGTGGACAATTTGAGTTTTGGAAAATGTTAGATTTCATAATTCTGGATAAGAGATATTCAACCTGTATTGTCCTTATCACACTCACTCACACACACACACACACACACACACACACATTTGTCTGTTTTCCATGAGATCTGGTCAATTTGTAAGAAAGGCAGATGTGGCCTAACAGCAGGAACATTTTATATCTAGTCATATAGAAAAGCAGAAGCCTCCAGTGGTGGCAGGACTGCTGACCGACAGGTTGGCAGTTTGAATCCGGGGAGCAGGATGAGCTCCCATGTCAGTTCTAGCTTCCCAAACGGGGACATGAGAGAAGCCTCCCACAGGATGGTAAAATATCAAACATTCAGACATCCCCTGGGCAACGTCCTTGCAGACGACCAATTCTCTCATACTAGAAGCAACTTGCAGTTTCTCAAGTCACTCCTGACATGAAAAAAATTATAGAAAAGCAAGTGAATTTAGTAGGACTTATTCTCATGGAAATGTAAATAAGGTTTCAGCCTAAGTCTGGCCATGCACACACACACACACACACACAGAGTAATGCTGTGCTATTGGTTGTTTTATTTATCGTATCAGAAGCGAGCCAAGGGGACAGTTGTAATGTATTTAAAAACACAAAGTTTAAAAACTTTGCATTATATTAAATGTCCTTTGACCAGTAGCTGGCCACTTGGAGTGCCTCTGGTGTTGCTATAAGAAGGTCTTCCATTGTGCATGTGGCAGGGCTCAGACTGCATTGTAATAGGTGGTCTGTGGTTTGCTTTTCTCCACACTCACATGTTGTGGACTCCACTTTGTGGCCCCATTCCTTAAGTTTGGCTCTGCATCTCGTGTGCTATTGGTAAAATAGCATATTTATGCTATAGCATAAAGATGAGATTAACAATAAGCAGAATATTGAAAACAATACTGATAACAAATATTGCAATAATGTATTATGATGACTTTATTCCTTTACTGTGAAAATACATAATGTATACTCTGATAATATCTATTATGGCCACCCAAAAAACACAAATAGCTCTGCAAGCTATTGCAATTTTTAGAATTTTTCACCAGGCTGGTGCAGAACACTGCCGCCTGACTCCTGTCTGGTACGCCAGCTGGTAGTCACATAACACCTACCTTTCAGGATCTGCACTGGCTCCCAATCGAGCACCGGATCACCTTCAAAGTGTTGGTTCTCAACTTTAAGGCCTTGCACGGCCTGGGGCCAATGTATCTGAGGGACCGTCTCCCCCCATATTGCCCTATGAGACCACTACGATTGGTAGGTGCCAACCTCCTGGATGTCCCCTCTGCAAAGTCTGCTAGGCTGACAGCAACCCGGCGAAGGGCATTCTCGGTGATTGCACCCACGTTATGGAATGCCCTTCCCGCTGAAACGCGTGCCATCCAGGACCTTCTCCCTTTTAGGTGGGCCTGCAAGACCTATCTATTTCAACAAGCCTTCGACTTGTAGGTCTTATCCTGCGCAGCCCGCCTGCATGTAACTGTTACCTGTGCGTTTGTTAAACCCCAGGTTTTTAACTTCTATTGTATTTCATTGTGTTTTTCCAGGCTATGTTTTTAATTTTATAATGTTTTTTTTATGCTGTTTATTCGGCACCTGTGAGCCGCCCCGAGCATAGAAGCCCAATAAATAAATAAATAAATAAATAAAAGTGCTTTTTAAAAATGTTAGAGAAAGCAAAACAAGGAAGAGCCAACACTGTTTATCACAACATAGACGTAGCACTTAGATTTGTGCCTTCAAATCAACTGTCGATTAAGGATGACTTTTAAGCAAGGAATATTCAGAGGTAGAATATTCAGAGGTGAAATAAGCCTACAACATATGGTATCAATGGATGGTCCCTCATCCAACAGCTAACCTGGTTAGACTCTCCAAAATTTCATGGATGACAACAGGGACACATGTTGCCAAGGATCATTAGAGTTTGCTTAGAATGGCAAAAGGGTATCAACGGGAAACAACAATCAACCTAGTAGAGATTGTATCAGATTTTGCCTGAATCTACAGGGAAAGGCAACTCACTTCGTTTCTCCCCCTGTACAGTGTTCCCTCACTTATTGCTGGGGTTAGGTTCCAGGACCTCCCGTAATAAGTGAAAAACTGTCATGTAGGGATACTCTATTTATTTTAATATTTACACATTATTTTAGTAGTTATACACTATTTAAAGTCTTTATAAACTTAAAATAAAGTGAAGGAAAGGAAGGAAAGGCCCTTCAAGGCTGGAGGGAGGGAGGACTGAGGAGGGGAAGCGCTTTGGAGAGTGGCAGCGGCAAAATCCCACAAAACAGCAAAAATACCATAACATATATTTTAAATTAAAATTTTTCGAAATCCGTGAAACCACGAAGTAGCGAGGAAATACTGTACTGAGTTAATTGAGTGCAAACTACTTCTGCAGTTTCAAATTAGTTTGCATCGACTGATGTTAAGTCAGAATGAGGACAGAAACAAGAAGGAGAGAGAAACAGGGACATGTTTTAAGCAATTGAGGCCCCTTCTACACTGTCATATAAAATCAAGATTATTTGCTTTAAACTGGATTATATGGCAGTGTCAAGTCATATAATCCAGCTCAAAGCAAATAATGTGAATTATCCGATTTGATAATCTAGATCAGGCGTGGGCAATTGCCGGCCCTCCAGGGGTTTTGGACTTCAACTTCCAGAAATCCTCGCCAGTTTACCAGCTGTTAGGATTTCTGGAAGTTGAAGTCCAAAACACCTGGAGGGCCGGCAATTGCCCACGCCTGATCTAGATTATATGGCAGTGTATAAGGGACCTGAAAAAGTGGGCTGGTAGAGAACTAATAAGGACTATTTCTGCTTAATTAGGACAGATGATAAGTTGACCTCATGTATAAGATAGATTTGGGGACCAAAATTATGGATTTTGATATGGCCCGGAGATAAATTGAGGGTCATTCTGCAGAGGGGGGAAATGCTAGTGCAGCCTCAGGGGGCCAGCTATCCTTGCCTGCCATTATTGCCATTTTCTTGCCCAGATATTTGTGGACGTAGTGCCATAACAGACAAAGCAGAGATAGTCCTTATTAGTTCTCTACCAGCCCACTTTTTCAGTTGCTTTAAACATGTCTCTGATTCTTTCTCCCTCCCATTTCCCTCTTTATTCTGATTTAACATCAGTTGCTGCAAACTGAATTGAAACTGCAGATGTAGTTTGCACTCAATTAACACAGCACAGGGGGGAGAAACAAAGTGAGGGTAGAGTGTTACCTTTCCGAGGATAGGCTAAGCTCTTGCCTTATGCAACTCAACTCAGAATTTTTTGATAAGTGTTAATGCACAGCACTTATATTGATTCACCCTTGCATAAGTTGACTCAGGTTTTTTGGGTCAATATTTTTAATAACATTTCTAGATTTGTACATGATTATATTGGATAGTTCCTAGGCTTGTGGAGCCAAAAAGCAGAAAAATCTGAGTCCTGATGCTTCTGTATTTAAATAAGTGCCTGTTTAATTATTTAACGTTAAGATTTAAAATGCTCTTTCATATGATTTTAAAGGACCCTTTCCATTTCATTCTAACCCAACCCTACAAGAAAAAATACATTTTACAAATCCTAGGAGAAGGGACTTATCTATCCTTGTTCCTTGGGAATACTCGTGCAAGAAGCAGACTGTATAAACTAAGCTTCAGGGCTTTAATAGTTACTGGCAGATAATAAACTATGCAACTTTGAAAGCAACCACAACATTTTTATGCATCCCTATAGAGCAGGGATGGGAATTCAGTGGTCTCTAGGTTTCCTACAACTCTCTGTAGAGATGTCCAATGCAGTCTTTGGTATACCACTATCAATAAAAGATAGAAAATAATAATTTCTTGTTACTGTATTGCTACTAGCAGAATGAGGAACAGGTTCTGAGGCATTTTGCCTCATGTGCAAAAATACTTTGATTACCTTTTGAGTACCTTGATGAGGATTTGCTGTTCTGCATTAAGCAGCGGAAAGCCTTGGCCTTGCCCTGCATTAAACCTACCTTTTGCTCCAATTGTAGTGATTTCAACAAGGACCATGGATAAGGAGGGCCATGCCTGATGAGCTTCCACTAAAGCAGATCAGTCCGAATCAAGAACAAGCACTCCGGGTTGAAGGTAAAGCTACAGAGGTTGATTACAATTTGGCCAAATAGGTTATTTATTGAAGGGTTAGATTTGATAGAGTTTTTATGGTACAACTCTTGTTAGGACCATCCTAGAACCACTAGCAGCTTCAACATTTTGCAACTTTGGAGCAGTGGAAAATGTTTTAAAAAAGAAAGAAAAATCATGTATCTTGTTTGAAATTTATGTCCAGAAACTTTTGGAGAGGGGTGCTATGGCTCAGCAACACAATGCTTCCTATGCTTTTGGTTACACATTACAATAAGCTATTGGCTGAACTCTACAATTGTCCCTTTGGCCTGAAGAAGAAATCTCGGCACTGCGGTTTTCATTCGGGCCAAATTTTTTATTTAATCCTCTGTAGAAAGTTCACCTTTTAAAATTTGCTGGATCAGTTTCTATCTTTACCCATAGCTTATCAAATGCCTCTCCTTTTCCTTGTACTCTCTGATGCGGGAACTCTTTGCCGTATCAAGTGTGGCTGGCATAAATTATTAATTGCTGTTATAATCAAGTAGGCTCTATTTTTGCAATTTGATTAATTCTCTGCCTTTTTGTTTCATTCTTTTAAACTATGGCCTACCATGTTCCGATTAATTCTTAACACTGTCATTTCAGCCCTCCAGCATCAGAGCTCTTGCAGCGGATGTACAGCTTGTTATCCTCTTAGCCCTATTTAGATTAGTGTTCTGCTTACATCTTAACAGTACATTTGCATAGCCTAGATCTATATATTTGTAATACTCAAACTTAGTTAAAATATTTATTATTTATTTTAAAATTTCATGGCCCTCCTTTTGATCTGATTTCCATAGCGGTTGCCTCAACCAATGTATTAGGTCAACATTATGGGGTCAACAGTATGGATTTGGAGATGACCCATGCATAGAAGGGAAAGTATCAATGCTACCTTGGACCAGCCACCTCTGCCACTATTTCCCAAACCAAGCATTAACCTCCCCCCCCCCAAACCCAGAAGCAGTACTACTGTAAACAGTGTACACTTTTTTGTGTGTCAGAAGCAACTTGAGAAACTGCAAGTCACTTCTGGTGTGAGAGAATTGGCCGTCTGCAAGGACATTACCCAGGGGATGCTTGGATGTTTTGATGTTTTATCGTCCTTGTGGGAGGCTCCTGTCATGTCCCTGCATGGAGAGCTGAAGTTGACAAAGGGAGCTCATCCACGCTCTCACCAAATTTGAAGCTCCAACCCGTTGGTTGTCAGTCTTGCAGGCACAAGGGTTTAACACAGGTATGGGAAAACCCAGGCCCGGGGGGTGGATGTGGCCCCTTGGGCTTTTTTATCAGGCCCTGCTCTCTCCCTCCCTCCTATCCCTCTTTTCTCCCTTCTCTATTTCTATTGTCCTTCCCTCCCTCCCTTCCTTCTCTTTTTCCTTCCTCCTTTCTTCCCAGGTGATGTTTAGCTGGGAGAAGAGAAGGTAGAGAAGGAACATGATAACCATGTTTCCAATTTCAAAGGGTGTCCCATTGAGGAGGAGAGAGGGGGGAAACTGACTTTCTGTTGGTCTAGAGACCAGGGCACAAGGGAGCAATAGGTTCAAATGGCAGGGAAAGAAATTCAACTAAAAAGATTAGGAAGAACTTCCTGAGAGTAAGAGCTGTTGGCGAGTGGCCTAGGCTGCATGAGAGTGTGGTGGAGCCCCCTTCACTGGAGGCGTTTCTACAGAGGTTGTATTTTGATTGGGCCTTCCTGCATGGCAATGGGTTGGACTGGATGCCCTTGGGGGTCTCTTCCAGCTCTAGGATTCTAGGGTTCTATATTAGGAGTAGGCAATACGGCGTCTCATGGATACACTTTTTCTCTCTCATCCACCATATCATCCTGACCATGGCTAACTCCTTTGGGATCCAACCGTTTCCTGTCTTTGCTTCACTTTCTGCCTCTGAAAGTGTCAAGGAAGGGAGGAAAGGGCAAGGAGGAGGCTTGGGGAGAAGCCCCTTCCTCCTGGCCCAACTACCCTTCTCTGGCCCACCATGCAGCCCCCAAGTTAGAATGTTTGCCCATGCTTGGTTTAACCCATTGTGCCTATACACTGAATCAGTGTTTCTTTTAGGTTTTCCCTGAATTGAATAAGCTTTTGCCTTTCACACTACTCAGAGAAGAAGATTCCTTTTCTGATAAGAGTCAAGGTAGATCCAGGTTTCTTGAGTTGATTTTTGTCTCAAATGTTTGACAGATACATGAGTATATAGGGTATATTAACTTGGAGAACCAGGGCTTAGACCCAAGATTATTCTTGCAGATGAAAAGCTAGTCCAACACTCAAATCTCTAAACTACATTGGCTTTTATGAGTGGGGAGGGAGTTTCAAATCTAGAAATTATAAGAAATCACTTCCAGTTTTGGAAAAAGGCCCCCTAAGCCTAAATCAGTGGGATAGGGGTATGGCAAAATGCCCCTCTCCTGCTCTTTGAGGGTGCAAGGCCTCTGATTTTTTTTTTTTTAAAATGAGGTTTTATGGAGAAGTAGGTGTGGTTGTCTTAAGGTCCAGGGAGAGCCATGCATGGTCTCCAGATTACTG
Organism: Anolis apletophallus; assembly: GCA_030556195.1. Lineage (NCBI taxonomy): Eukaryota > Metazoa > Chordata > Lepidosauria > Squamata > Anolidae > Anolis > Anolis apletophallus. The sequence continues at coordinate 79,028,978 of JARBWK010000009.1, forward strand.
ATAACTGTCCAACCCTGCTCCAAAATAAATTCAAGCTATTGAAGAATTTCTAGGTCTTCTTGCATGATCCTAGGTCAGTGGTTCCCAACCTTTTTTGACCAGAGACCACTTGACCAGGAACCACTTTGACCAGGGACCATTCTTCAACATTAGTACCAAAAGGGTTAAGAATCAGTTTTTGATCAACTGTAGATTCGGTTTGGTTATTTGGGTTGCCGATTCAGAAAATTGCACTGGATAGACCACATCAGCCCTAATTTCTGATACAGAACAGATGCCATCCAGTAGTCACCATCTGCTTGACCACAGAAAACCATATTTAATAATCAGAGCTGATGTGGTAGTAGTAATCTTTTGTGGGTAGTCAGCCTCTCCCCTCCCGACATCCCCATTGCTTCGGCACTATAAGAAGGTTTTGCGAGACCGGTCACTCTTGTTGCCGCATGGTTTCGAGGCAACAGTGTAGTAATGGTGAGGCTGCGGACCATATTTTTGTTCTTGTGGATCACAGGTGGTCCATGGACCACAGGTAGGGAACCACTCCCCTAGGATGCCTTCCACTGAAAGCTGACCATAGGGTTACACCGGAGGAACTAGACATTCCTAGAGATAACATTTTAATAAATTCCACTTATAATCAAATCCACAAAAGTCAACCATGCAAATGTGGAGGGTCAACTATTTATGATATACTTTACTACTGCGTATTTTATTTTTGTTTTTCTTTAAGGGGGTTACGCATGGATGAAACTGGTGTTACATTAAGATATACCTTCTGTTTCACGATGGGAGGTTTGGCCAGACAATAACACAGTTGCTAAATGTTATTCAGTATTATCAGAAATGTCAAGAAAAGCATTTCCTTTGGATGTGCTCTGGCTATCTGATGCTGATAAGAAACACTCCGCAGTATTCTGTTTCTATAGTCCTGGGGAGAAACCAAACAAGCTTGAAGCAGCCAGCCAAGCTGGTAAACATTACAGACCCATGGATTTTCACATTATTTGCCAGTAGCTTTTCAGTTTGCTTTTAAATCAAGCTCATTCTATTCCTCAAACTGATGGAAGGATTAACTGAGAATATTCTATATTATATCCTAAAGGAATTCACTTAAATGACACTGATTTCAGTAGTCCTCTTCTCATAAATGCCTCTGAAACAGTAAGTATATAGTGCAAGGACTGCTGCACAGCAACAACATCACAACTTTGAGCAAACCTGGAAGTGGCAGAATACCATGGATTGAGATAATTATTCTGCAGCGATGGTGTAGTGCAGCAAAGTGACAGTGTACAAAACACAGGGCTCTTACCAGACATTTTGCTGCTTGAGGCAAATGAAAAGATATGATTCTTCTTCCATTACATACAGAAGCCAAAGAGTATTGTAGTTGCATCTTTATTTCATCCCTGGGAAAAAAATAGTGTTTGTCTCCAGACTCATGGACAGCAGACTCATTTGAGGACTCAACAGAAATTTCTATGAAACATGTCCTCCAAAATTTCACTGATGAAAGCTTGGACAAATGTGATTAATCAGGAACAACACATAAGTTAAGAAGCTGCAGGAGTTTGTTTTTGCCTTCGGAAGATTACATATTCTCCTCTCTTTTTCCTTCGGCTGAATACAATTGAATATATGCTATTATTCTATTTTGAAGTCAATTTGCCTCAGGGCCTTTCCAGATAGGCCGTTATCCCAGGAGCATCCATGTTTTAAAAATGCGGATGTTTCTGGAGGGCTATCTAGTACACACACCCCAGAAAGTGCGCACTTTCTGGGGTGGATGTCCAGATGTTATTCCGGGAAATCCTGGAAGAACACTGGTATGCTGTAACCCCCTCTCCAAAAGACCCTAAAAGCCCTTTAGAAAAGAAAAGTAGTTACCCAACCTCCATTGGAGAGCTGCCGCAGCTCTCCTAATAAATAGAAATGACGCACCATAAGAAAGCGAGAGGGGAGGAGAGCGATTGTCCTTCCCCCCCCCCCCCTTCTCCTGCTGTGTCATTTCTACACACCAGGAGAGCTGTGGCAGCTCTCCAATGGAGGCTGCGTAAGTATTTTTCTTTTTAAAACGACTTTTTGGGGTTCTTTTTGGGGTTGAATTTAGCCTGGAAAACTGTGGGAATACTGTCTGGTCTACAGTCCAGAAACTGGAAGTAGTGAGTTTATCCCACGCCTTCCAAGAAGCTGCGGAATAAACGTTTTATCAAAAAAAAACCTGCCAAAGTTTCCTTGAAGGTTTTTAAACAGAGGTTGGATGGCATCTGTCAGGATGGCTTTGTTTGAGTGTTCCTGCACAAGAGGAGGTTGGACTGGATGGTTTTTGCGGTCTCTTCCAACTCTATGATTCTATGATTGAATATATGTATGATTTTCCTTAATACGAAAAACATAGTCAAAGGCTTCCATGGCTGGGATCACTGGGTTGTTGTAGGATTTTTGGGCTATATGGCTATGGTCTAGAACCATTCTCTCCTGACATTTCACCTGCATCTATGGCAGGCATCCTCAGAGGTTGTGAGGTGAGGATGCTTTCCATCAGGGCTGGACTAAGGCAATATAAAATGGTAAGCAAACATTATTTTGGTGCTCCCTCGCTCTCTGGCCTCGTGGAGGGTGTGCATGCGCGCTGGGTGCGCACGAGCGGAGCCAGCTAGTTCTGCGCATGTGTGGAGCCAGCTAGTTCCGCGCATGCGCACTGGGTGCTCACACACGGAGCCGGCTAGTTCCAGGCGCCATTGGTGCGGCGCAAGGCGACTCCAGTTGGATGGAGACACCAATCGCCTTAAGCGAGGCTGAAAAGGAGGAACTTTTTGCAGCTGGGGCGGAGCCTCCCGCCTCCGAGAAGTTCCTCCTTTTCAGCCTCGTTTCGGGCGATTGGTGTCTCTGTCCAGCTGGAGTCACGCTGCACCAATGGCACACCTGGCGGCTGGATGCGCCCCTGACCACGTGGCATCCTAAGCGGGCGATTACTTTGCTTACCATTAAATCCGCCCCTGCCTGTCATAGATGCATGCAAAACATCAGGAGAGAATGCTTCTAGAACATGACCATATAGCCCCAAAACCCTACAACAACTCATGAAAAACATATTTTCTCCACAAACAATGGTCTTCCTTCCACTTGAGGCAAAATGTTATGGTCACTAAGAGTCATGGGTTACGATGGCATATAAAATCAGAGGTAAAAGTAGGGAAGTTTAATTCATGAGCTCATATTATCACCTTCTCAAGACATAAGAACCTGGATCTTCTATCAAATAGAAACTATCAGACCCACTCATTTAATGGATCTACTCTGTTTTGGACCAGTGATTGGATTTAGGTTTATGCAAACAATGTCCTAGAAAGGGAGGAGGTACCAATTATCTAGTGACCAAAATATATGAAATTATGGGATGTCCTTGCAATAATCAAAGAATTAAAAGACAGAAGCATTATCCCTCCTCCACAGTTTTTTCTTTTAAAAAAAACCCTCTAATCTTTTGTAATAGGTAGTTTAGTAGGTATATTTATATTTCACATACCTTTTGTGCCTGGAGATGAAGTAATTATGTACCCATTCTAATATGCTGTCCAACTGTGATAGTCGTGCTTGAAATGAGCTCATAATAGTGTAGTTGCAAATGGTTTTTAATATTCTTTTTTGTTACACTTGTAATTTTTGTGTTTTATTATGAAACCTGTACAAGGACAGAAGTTTTCTATTTCAAAAATATATATAATTGTAATGTAATCATATTATTATATGTATCCATTTTAATATTTTAGCAGCACGTGATGATTGCAAAGAGGTTATCGGTAGTATTTTCTTCTCCTGATCGCCTCATTTTAAAAAAAATTCTTTCAAAGGAAAAGGAAGAAATTATAGTCTACATTGCATTAGAACAAATCTGTTCTTAAGCTACTTAGCAACTAATGTATTAGGTATTGCCTTTGTTTCTAGAACTGTTTCTTGTAACTAGGCATTCTGACAAAACTCAGAAGCCTCCAAAAATCCACAAGGCGCCATCTTGCCTTATATGACCCACTCTATTGTAGATTAAGATCTTCCAAGGAGGTCCTGCTCTCGGCCCCACCAGCCTCACAGATGCGGCTGGTGGGGACAAGGGACAGGGCCTTCTTGGTGGTGGCCCCACGGCTGTGGAACTCCCTTCTGAGTGAGCTCAGGTCGGCCCCCTCCCTCCTGATCTTTAAGAGACAAATATCACAAATAAATAAATAGTATTTGTTGCCATATTGTATATTATTATTTATAAATAAAAATAATAATATACAATATGGCAACAAATATTATCCACACCAACGTAGGGTATAACAAATAATATCACATTCAGATTTGTTGGAGCATTCAAGAAATCAGTTAATGTCTGTGTGTCAACTGTAAAATAAGATGCATGAAGCTGATTGGTCAGGCTATACTCGGGGAGATAGTTGAGCCTGGGACTTTTGGTTACTGTCACATTTTTCAGGCTTGAGCTATGGAGGTGCTTGGAGGGAAGCAGAGAGAAGCAGAGAGAGACAGAGTTTGGAGTGTACTCTTGCTTCATGAGCTGATGGAGGAATTTTCTCCACATGGGCAAAGAAACCCCATTTTACATCTCTCATAAAAGGACCTTATGTGAATCAATGCGATTGATCACATGATTGTACATATGTTGTTCTGAACTACGAAGAGTAAACTACTTGTTCTTTATCGTTCGTTTCATGGCATATTTTCTTTCTCTGGTAAGACAGTGTGTGGGCTGATCAAATGTGAACTACATATGGTTTATTTTACATTATGACACAACATTTGCTTCCACCCTACATTCATTTGTTTGTAACCGCCATATTTTGTTCAATTAGCATTCAAGGATAATTCAGGAGACACCATCATTTGTATATTTTGTGTTGTTCTGTGTTTATTTTCTCCCCTGTACTATTTTTGTGCAGGATGATAATGTTTGACAAAGCGAAAGGCATTAGGAAAAGAGGAAGACTGCATTGGGAGTTGATTGATTCACTCAAGGAAACCACAGTCCTCAGTTTGCAAGACTTGAAAGCAGGGCTATGACCAGGCTCTTGGAGATATTTCTTCCATAGCACCACAATAAGTTGAAGTCAATTGACAGCAAGTAATAACAACTGTCTTGGCTTTTTTAAAAAACAGAATATAGTTTGTCCACAAAAAAATTGTTAATGAGCAAGTGAATGTTGGATACTATTCAAAGTGTTCACAACTGGACTGACAGAAGTAGAGAGTTCTGCCAGTTTTCTGAAAATGCCACTCAGAAAATCAAAGGACCCATCTTAATACGGTGAAAAGTTAGTGACAAGAGAGCTCCAATAATAATAACAATACACTTTATTTATATTCTCCTCTTCTCACTCCGAAGGGGACTCAGAGTGGATTACATTACACATACGGCAGACAATCCCTGCCGGTAGACATACAATTACAATACAACACAATACAACATGTACAATTTTAGAAGGATTTTTCTTCTTCTGGCTGTGTTACAGGGTGCAGTTGCTCCATTACGTCATTGCGTCATTACATCACAAGGGGGTGCTGTTGCTTCATCCTCATGACGGAGAGCCTTTGTTTTTCTGCATTCCACCTTCCGACAGCCGATCTTTCTTTTATTCAAGCGTTGTAAAGTCCTGGGTTTTTTTTGTAAAAGTCCTTCCCCGCTTATTGGTCCCCAGTTCATCTATTCACAACTGGGCTGTTTTCGAACTGTTGGGTGAACAGTGAACAGGGCTCACAGCTGGGTGTCCAGACCAGCCTGGGAATCGAACATGCAACCTTCTGATTGCAAGCACAGCTGCTGTTACCGCTGTGCTATCTCTATCTCAAAAATGTTTTTGATATTTTGATATTTTTTGATATTTTTTAGCCATTTTGTTTCAACTGTTATAAGTTGCTGTTCGGGGGGAAAGGCAGAGGAAGGCGAAGATAGCAACAAGTATGACAAGTGACATCCCATCTGATGGCCAAAGTTATGTAGTAAAGGTGAAGGTTTCCCCTGATAAGTCTAGTTGTGTCCAACTCTAGTTGTGTCCAACTCTGAGGAGTAGTGCTCATCTCCATTTCTAAAACAAAGAGCCAGCATTGTCTGTAGACACCTCCAAGCTCATGCGGCCAGCATGACTGCATGGAGCACTATTACCTTCCCGTAGAAAACGGTACTTATTGATCTACTCACATTTGTATGTTTTTGAACTGCTAGGTTGACATAAGATGAGGCTGACAGTGGGCGCTTACCCAGCTCCCCAGATTTGAACCACCAACCTTTCGGTCAGCAATTTCAGCAGCTCAGTGGTTTAATCTGCTGTGCCATCAGGGGGTCCAAGTTAGTGCAATATTGGGTGCCATGTTTTCAGCTTCTATATTCCAATTTGTTGAGTATCTTCTCACTGATAATGATCAGAAAATTGCTAAAATTACAATGGCGAGTTTAGCCCTTTGACGAAAAATTTCAGCTAAGTGCGGCTGGCAAATCCTTCAAAAGCTCATTTAATTAAGTGATTGTAGGAAGTCACACTACCTAAGACGTTTGCTGAATTTTAAGATGTTGCATCCTTAATGTTCAAGAACTGAATGTGGGCTCTGTCATTACTCAAATGCTGCCTTTAATTACCTAGACATGGACATTTAATTTTCATATAAAATCTGTCATTATTAACTTACAAAGAAGTCTTGCCTTTATTAGCTAAAGCTGGTTCAATCAGAAGGAATTTAAGAATGCAGCTGTAGATTTTTAGAACTGCTAAATATGAGTGTATTTCTTTTCCACACATATAAAGGAGTTATAGAGGCAGAATAAATGCTTTTGCTGCATGCAAAACTATTAAAATGGTCATGGTTTAAAAGCAGTAGAGGGGAATTAAGGCTGAGATTTTGATTATAGCCCTGAGATCTCAAACAGGGATGTTTGGCTACTTTCTTAATCCAGACTTTCCCAATGTCATTCTCGTTAGACGTTTGTGATTACAGTGCCCATCAGACTCAGATAGTGAGGCCCATGATGAGAGATGATAGGAGTTGAATCCCAAAACTTCAAAGGACAATGTTTATGATAGGTAATCATAGTATATCTGTCATCATAGTTCCCTTGGCCTGTGCCACCGGTGGAATAGGGGAACTCCAAATATAGTTACTTTGAAGCATGTATCTTAATCGAAATACTACCAGGGAGTAAAACATGAAGATGGGATGTCATAGGCCAGTATTTCCCAACGTTTTTTGAGCCGCAGCACATTTTTTACATTTACAAAATCCTGGGGCACACCATCAACCAAAATGACACAAAATGACACTAACACAGTAATGCATATAGTTAATATGTTTTAAAATGTATTTATACACTCAGTGTGAAACCTGGGCCTGTTTCAATGAACACAACATAGATATCCTGGCAGGAATGGCAGAAAGACACACACGAAGGTCTTGCTCAACAGCTGTCAGTCTCTCTCTGTGTTTAGTTTTTATCGCAGCCAAGCTAGAGTAGCTCATCTCACACAGATATGTGGTTGAAAACGGGAGCAATGCCAAAATAGACCAACAGAAAATACTGGAAGGGTTTGGTGGGCATTAACCTTGAGTTTTGGAGTTGTAGTTCACCGACATCCAGAGAGCACCATGGACTCAAACAATGATGGATCAGGACCAAACTTGGCATGAATACTCAATATGCCCAAATGCGAACACAGATGGAGTTTGGGGAAAATAGACCTTGACATTTGGGAGTTACAGTTTCTAGGATGTATAGTTAACACACAATCAAAGAGCATCCTGAACTCTTGCAACAATGAAATTGAACCAAACTTGGCATATTGAACCAACAGAAATTACTGAAAGGGTTTGCTTGGGAATTGACCTTGAGTTTGGAAGTTTTAGTTCACCTACACCCAGAGAGCACTATGGACTCAAACAATGTTATGTTATATTGTTGTTTGTTTTCTATCCAGAATCACAATGTTGGAAGAAGGCTCACCACTTTAAGGTCCCTAAAACAGGCATGGAAAACTTCAGCCCTCTGGGTGCTTTGAACTTCAACTCCCACCATTCCTAACAGCCTGAGGCCCTTTCCTGCTTAAGTGGCTGAGGGGGGGGGGAAGGAAAAGGGCCTGAGGCTGCTAGGAATGGTGGGAGTTGGAGTCCAAAACACCTGGAAGGTCCAAGTTTGCCCATGCCAGCTTTCGACAGAGACCTCTTCCTCCCCCTTCGCACCCTTTCTTCCCCCTCCTGCCGAACACTTACTTTTTCTTCACTCAGGCTCCCTTCTTCAGGAGGGGAGGGGGGAGGGAGGAAGACATGACCCATGCGGGCACTACTGCGCAGACTCGCCCCACGTCTTCCCCCCTCTCCCTCCCCTCCTGAACAAGCTCACACTGCCCCCTCGGATCAAAATGGCGGCAGCGTGAGCAAAGCGAGGCAAAGTGAGCAGAGCAAGGCTGGGAAGAAGGGAGCTCGAGTGGAGAAGAAAAAGTGTTTGGCAGGAAGAGGAAAAAAGGGTATTGGAGGTTCCAATTTCCCACGGCACACCTGATGATCGCTCACGGCACACTAGTGTGCCGTGGCATACTAGTTGGAAAACACTGTCATAGGCTAATGAATAAAAATATTGTTGATCTTTTATGCCCTCAATTGCTTGTATATGCCAGAGGTGAATCATTTTCCTTTCTAAGGCATGGGTGAGCAAAGTCTTGTCTGAGGTTGAAGGCAACTCCCTCCCTCATCTGTTTTTGCTGTCCTCCTTTGCATGCCTCTTTTTTCAAGAAGAAAAGAGAGGTGGAGTACCTTTCTTAGAAAATTTCAGTCGGAACACTTCACCTTTTGAGTGCCATTGCATTATAGCCTTTACATTTTCAGGTTCGACATTCATAGTTTTGATTGGGTTGCTGTTAATTTTCTGGGCTGTATGGCCATGTTCCAGAAGCATTGTCTTCTGACGTTTCACCAACATCTATGGCAGGCATCCTCAGAGGTTGAGAGATCTATTGGAAACTAGGCGGAATGTATATCTGCGGAATGTCCAGGGTGGGAGAAAGAACTCTTGTCAGTGTGAATGTTGCAATTGTCCATCTTGAATAGCATTGAGTGGCCTTGCAGCTTCAAAGCCTGGCTGGTTGCTGCCAGGGGGAATCCTTTGCTGGGAGATTGGCCTTGATTGTTTCCTATCTGGAATACTCCTTTTTTGAGTGTTGCTCTTTATTTACTTTTCTGGTTTTATAGTTTTTTTTAATACCAGTAGCCAGATTTTGTTCATTTTCATGGTTTCCTCCTTTGTCCACAGGCTTATAGATTTCAGTGGTTCTCTGTGTAGTCTGACATAGTGGTTGTTAGAGTGGTTCAGCATTTCTGTGTTCTCAAGTCATATGCTGTGTCCAGGTTGGTTCATCAGGTGCTCTGCTTTGACTGACTTCTCTGGTTGAAATAGTCTGCAGTGCCTTTCATGTTCCTTGATTCATGTTTGGGCACTGCTGCATTTGGTGGTCCCTATATAGACTTATCCATAGCTGCATGATGTACGGTAGACTCCTGCCGTAGTGAGAGGATCCCTCCTGTCCTTTGCTGAACGTAGCATTTGTTGGATTTCTTAGTGGGTCTATAGATAGTTTGTAGGTTGTGTTTCTTCATCAGCTTCCCCTTTGCGGTTAGTGGTTCCCTTGATGTATGGTAAAAACACTTTTCCTCTGGGTGGATCTTTGTCTTTACTCTCGTGGCTTGTTCACACTTGCCTCAAACAGACAAGAGTTCTTTCACCCACCCTGGACATTATTCCACTGATATATAAACCCCACTTACCTAGTTTCCAACAGACATCACAACCTCTGAGGATGCCTGCCATAGATGTGGGAGAAACGCCAGGAGATAATGCTTCTGGAACATGGCCATACAGCCTGGAAAAATGACAGCAACCCAGTGATTTTGACCATGAAAGCCCCCTACAACACATAAGATAAAGGTTTCCCCTGACGTTAAATCTAGTTATGTCCGACTCTGGGGAGTGGTGCTCATCTCAATTTTTAAGCTGAAGAGCCAATGTTGTCTGTAGACACTTCCAAGGTCATATGGCCAGCATGACTGCATGGAGCGTCTTTACCTTTCTGCAGAAGCAGAACCTATTGATCTATTTCCATTTGCATGTTTTTGAACGGCTAGATTGGTAGAAGGTGGGGCTAACAGTGGGAGCTCACCCCACTCCCCGGATTCGACCTGCCAACCTTTCAGTCAGCAAGTTCAGCAGCTCAGTGGTTTAACCCACTGCTCCACCAGTTTTGATTATTTGTAAGTTTGAAACACTACTCACATCTCCTAAAGTCGAGGCTGTCGTTTGTACATTCATATGGCAACCCCATCTTCAAGAGATGAGGAAGGGCACTGTTCAAAAGGTGGGCGTCCTTCCTAGTATGCTTGGGCAAAACAGATACATCAGGCCGTAGCCTCGGAGGGGCTGAGTTTGTTCGGGGGGCTGAGACTGGGTGGAAGAGGGTCTACCCTAGCAAATCTTTTGTATTGTTATCTCAATAACCCCATTAATGTGGGATATAATGAGCATACCCAGATCATGATCTGAATCCATAATGTACCAGTTGTTCTGTGAATTCGGGGCTATCTGAGATGCCTGCCTGGCATGAGACCAGAAATAGCCATATGCTTCACTGCCTACCCATTCATCTTCACCTGATTCTGTGAATATTTATCTGAGATCCTCAGAGACCAAAGTATGTGCCTCCAAGTCACCTGTTGACTTATGAAACTCCATTAATTTCATAAGATTTTCTTAAGCAAGGAATATTGAGGTCATATAAGTACTGTCGTTTAATTAATTCTGAATAACCCAGTAATATGGATAGAAAAGTAAAGGTGGTTGTTTGGTGGGAGCAAAGTGGCAGTGAGGAGTACTTACATCAGTTCTCAACTCCAAATTACCTCCAGATCTTTATGTAGAAACTGTAGTGCACTTTTGTGGTGAATCCCAGAGTCCAAAGGTTTGTGAATCTAATGTACACAAATGTGATTATGCAATGAGTTTCCTAGGGAAATTGAAGTTCTCATTCCCCTCAATGGGATTGTAATCGGGGTTTCTGAAATGGTATTTGGATCACTTTGCAGATAATTCTCAGGTCATAGTGTTTTCAAAGGCCATTCCGACTGTCAGAATTATGAAAAGTTCTTGCAAAATTGTTAGATGCGAATCATACTTTTATCTCTGGAAATTCATTTAGCAAGAAAGGCTGGATGTACCAACTGCACAGTTCCTCTTCTGACTGTTAACATTAAAAGGCTTTGACAGGGCCCTGTCAACGGATGCAGTTAAGCCCTGCAGCATCTTTCAGCAGTCACAGCCTCCGTGGACTTTTTGTCAAACATTTACACTGTTTTTCTGGTAGAGAAAAATTGGCATGGCTCTGTTGGTACTAAAAAGATTGTACAAGTTTGGTATCCTTTATCCAAAATGACTTGAACCAGAAGTGTTTGGCATTTTGTAATGCGTGTATTTGTACACATATACATAATCTTAGAGACGGGACCCAAATCTAAACACAAAATTCATTTATGTTTCACATACGCCTCATGCACATCGTCTAAAGGTAATTTTTCTTATTATTTCGATTTGTATACCGTCCTTTCCATTTGGCTCAGAACGGTTTATCGAACAACAAACAATGCACTTAAAAACAGTAGAATAAAAGAGTTTCCACAAAATCCTCCAACCAGGGATGGATATAGATTTCAATGCCTGCCGGAACAGTGCCATTTTGCACACTTTCCGGAAAGCCGGCAGCTCACTGATTGCTCGCACTTCGGGTGGTAAGCTATTCCATAAGCATGGTGCTGCCACAGAGAAAGCTCTTTGTCTGGTTGATGACAGACAAATAGTTCGCAAGGGTGGAATCTGAAGGAGGTTAAGGTCTTCTGAACGGAGCAATCTCTGGGGAACATACGGGAGTAGACGGTCCCTTAGGTACACCGCCCCCAGACCATGCAAGGCCTTAAAGGTCAGAACCAACACTTTGAAGATGACCCGGTGCTCAATTGGTAACCAGTGCAGTCGCTGCAAGGTTGGAGTAATATGGGCCCTGGCCGGTACTCCAGCCAAGAGTCTCGCTGCAGCGTTCTGCCCCAGTTTGAGCTTCCGGATGACCGTCAAAGGAAGACGAATGTAAAGGGTGTTACAGTAGTCTAGCCTCGAGATGGCCGTTGCCTGGATTACCGTGGCTAGGTCATTTCCAGAGAGGTAGGGTGCTAGGTGGTAAAAGGCAGATCTGCTGACGGTGGAGACCTGAGCCTCCGTCGTCAGCAGTGGGTCCAACTGGACACCCAGGCTTTTTACTAAAGATGAGTGGTGCCAATATCTCCACCACTCATATGGACAATTTCAGATTTTGGAGTATTGTATACATTATGTTAGTAATTTTGCAGAGGGTACAACATTTGTACATTGAACAATCAGAATGCAAACATGCCAGTATCTCCACCACTCATATGGACAATTTCAGATTTTGGAGTATTTGGGAATTTGGAATTCCAGATAATGGAAGGTCAACATGTACCTCAGTTGCCATGGTGTTCCCTAGATCTTATTCCTCCTTTCTGTCAAACAGACCATTAGACAAGACCATCAGACATAACAGCAACGATGGAACTCTCAATATCATAGTTATAGCTCATCATAGAATCATAGAGATGGAAGAACCCTCGTGGGCCATCCAGTCCAACCCCCTGCCAAGAAGCAGGACAATCTCATTCAAGGCATCCCCGAAGGATGGTCATCCAGCCTCTACTTAAAAGCCTCCAAAGAAGGAGCCTCCACCACACTCCAGGGCAGTGAGTTCCACTGCTGAACAGCTTTCATTGTTAGGAAGTGATTCCTAATGTTTATTTGTTTATTTACTTATTTATTTATTTATTAGGAGTATTTCTATCCCGTCCTTCTCACCTCTGAAGAGGGACTCAGGACAGCTACCAACAGGCACCATTCAGTACCAAACAATAAAAACAAAGCATAATATACATTTATCATACATTAAAACAATTATAAATACCTTAAAACCGCTCGCTTTCACGTCATCTTCCAAATCAATCCATTGCCATCAGATAAAAACAGTCCATTAAAACAATCTATTCCGTGAAAGCTTGATCCCATAACCAGGATTTGAGCTTCTTCCAGAAGGTCATGAGGGAGGAGGCAGATCTGATCTCATTAGGGAGGGAGTTCGACAGCCAAGGGGCCACCACCGAGAAATCCCTGTCTCTTGTTTCCACCAAATGTGACTGCAGTGGCGGTGAGACCGAGAGCAGGGCCTCTCCAGACGATGTTAAGGTCCTTGGGAGTTCGTAGAGGGAGATACATTCAGACAGGGATTAAAATCCAGATGTCACTTGATGGGCAGTGTGGGGCTCCACGGCCCAATTGGGCAAAAGTGTCATAGAGCACAGACATTTCCGCGTATGACAAAGTCCTTAATGACTTCATCATATTTATCTGATCTGGTGCTTATGTTGTCGAACAACCAGACAATCCCACAGACTGGTTGTCGAACAACCGGACAAGTCCCGCAGACCGACTGCGGGACAGAGGCCGCGAGGGTTCGGTTAACCTGGCGAGCCCGGAGCGACTAGGTCCTCGTAGCCTACCCGCCTCCCGTAGATCCAATTATGCTCACCAATACTGCAAGGTAGATGCCATGAAATTGTTTATTCTGCTCAGCTGAGAGGATGAGAACCGCAATACCCTGATTCCCGCAAAGAACGCATGCATATACATTCAAAACATTGGTTTTTAAAGGTTACAGAACTGTCAAAACAATTGAACTTCCCGCCCACCTCCTCTCGGCTGATCGGCTGATGATTGGTGGGACCAGCTGATGGGCGGAGCGCTGGCAACCTATCAGCGCCCTTCTCCATCTGCCTGTCCAGCCAATCAGGTGTCTCCAACCATATATGGAGTTCCAGGAAGGAAGGCTTAGGTGAAGCTGTCATCAGGAAAGGATTATGAAAGAGGACAAAGAGGCCTTTGGCCAGGTGATAGCCCAGGGCAACAAGATCCGGATTTTGCTATTGTTTCTGACGATGCGATTACTGAGTCTATGTGCTTCCCCTCATATGTGAATGAGGAAGAAGGAGAAGAAAAGGAAGAGATCCAACGAAGATAATTCACTTGGATCCTGGGTGGCAAAAGTTCTATTGTGAGGCACACCTGGGTTCCGAGGCCAGATGTGTCACTCGTTATGCAATCCAATCATCTTTTGTCCAATTTCCAAAGGCAAGTTTAGTTAGACTAGAAATCCGACCGTTAAACCGCCTCAGGACTGATGAAGCGTGGGGCCAAGACAAGAGCTTAGCTTTACCATAACAAGATCTCCATCAGGAAACGCATGCAATATGAATATGGTGATCCATAAAGGTTTTGGAACAGGGCTCAGTCGCATTTCCTCTTGACAAACACAACAAAACACTTTCAAGGCAGTCTTTCTTAACTAACAAGGGCGAGATGGGGAAGGGAAGGGTTACAAAGAGTCAAAGGGAAACTTATGAAGCCACACTGTACGTACAGGGACACAGGGGTGAAGGCAATACAGAGATCCCCAGCAATTATCCCCAACACATTCCCATGCAGCTGTTGCTCCCAGAGTTGTGATCTTAAAACAGGCAACACAATGCTGCCTTCCTTCTGGGAGTTGTAGTCCTCCTTGATGTAATTACTGTCCTTGGGAACTGCAGAGCCTTTGGGGCTTGGGGTGCAAAGCAGTGGCAAAGTCACTGAGGGTCCATGATGAAAAACAAGGCTTCTTGGCTAAATCAGCCAGGTAGAAACATCAGGAACAGTCCAGGAGAAAAAACAATCAGAAAGGGGCAAATGAGGCTGCAGTACTAGAGAGAACTAGATCTTCCTTTGGCATCAATGCTTGCCTTTCACCCACCCCCTGAAGAGATCTCTTTGGGCCGAACTGCCCCAAAAGCTGTCGTTTTGAGCTGGGATATGCTTCCCCAGGCCGGAGAAAGGATAGGGAGAGAGGAAGGAAGAAGAGGAAACGATGGGAGAAATGGCAGAGTGTTTATTTATTGTTTTGTAACGTGTGGCCAAAAAGTCTTCCATGCTATGTGCTGTATGAAGTGTTGTAAATGTGGAGATGGGAGGTAATGGTGGCTGGGTTTCCTGGGAGGGACAAGGTTGATGTAGTGGTGTATGGGACCAGGTGAGGCAGAAAAGGAAAAAAAAAAGCTTGGTACTGGTGCAACTTGGGCCGGGGGCCAAGAGGGATACTGGGGACCCTCTCTTGTTCGTTCTTTTTTGGGTTTGGGGCTTCCTGGCTCGACTACATTTATCCTGACCATAGCATATATCAACTTATGCTAAGAACTCATCGTTTCTATATTTTATTGTAAATCTTCGAATACCTTAAGAATTTCTGCCTCATTTTAAAGATGGTTATCATGGCTTAGTTCCAATAACAACTATGTCCTTGGGGTAACACTGGCAAATTGGTCAATTTTGGATGTTCCGGCTTTGAAACCCTCTGTGCATCACAAATATGGATGCCATTGCAAATTGGGTTTTCTGGAGACCTTTTTGAGTTTTGATGGTCCCAAACATTTTGATTTCTTTTTCATTAAAAAGGGAGATAAATCTCAAAAAAATCTCTAATGTATCTATTTGTCTGTATTACTTCTTCCTGGAAAGGGGAAATAAGAGAAGAAGCAGTTGTATTCAACATTAGTGTCCTACCTCAGGCTTGAAGCCACTGATGACCACAGCATCACACAAGAGTCCAAGATAAACGCAAACAGTTTATTGTAAAAAAGAAAAAGAAAAAAAGAAGGCACGATTGGTGGGGACGAGAGACAGGGCCTTTTCAGTGGTGGCTCCTCAGCTTTGGAACGCCCTTCTTAGTGACATCAGATCGGCCCCCTCCCTCCTGACATTTCGCAAGAAGGTCAAGACCTGGTTGTTTGTCCGGGCATTTGCAGATGTAGTATGATTATTAATTGAGACCTAAGGAACGACGTCATCGTAATTGGAAATCAATTTAATAACGAGACGCTGATATTGTGTTTAATTTTAATTGCTAATTTGTATATGATGTGATTGTGTTGGTAACTGTTGATGTATTTATCTTGGGCAGTCCTTGCCATGTGTACACCGCCTCGAGTCGCCTTCGGGCTGAGCAGGGCAGTATAGAAGCAAAGTAAATAAATAAATAAAATATCCCCCTCTCTCTCTCTCTCTCTCTCTCTCTATATATATATATATATATATATATATATAATACGTAAATCAGGAAATCAGGTATATAGTAATCCAAATAGTTGGTAATCAATTGTCTCTTCTAAATCCAAGGGTAAAATAGTCCAAAGATAGTCCGAGAACACCAAGTCTGGGTCTTAAGTCCATAAGCAAAATTTGAGCAGGAATACAAACCATGAACATGAAATACTTAGATCCAAAACTACGAACAAAACGTGAAACAGGAATACAAACCAAGACCATGACACACTTCAATCCAAAACCAAGACTTGAAATGAGAGAGCCAAGCCTAGCTGTTAGCCATGATGCCTGAACTGAAGAGCAAAGTGCCCATTAGCTACGTATTAATAAACAGACATGAAAGCATTATGTCTACCCTGGAATTTCTGCTTCCCTCAAAGGCGTGAAGATCTACGAAGCTGGCTATCTGCTTGAATATGTAAGTGAGTCTCCTTGCTTAAGTCAGAAGCACCAGGTGGGTTCCCATGCGAATTTCTCATCCCTTCATCTTCGCTAGACTCCTTATCTGGAGAGGATGCTTCCAACTCTTTGCCTGACCTTGAGGTTCAGAGGCAATTAAATTCTGTTTTACATTCCTGGTCTGCATGAGAAGGAATCCTAGGGCCTGTATCAGAATGAATCCCAGGAAAGCCCATTATCCCATCTGACTCTAAGTAATCAATTATAACCCATCAGCCCCTGTCTACTGTGACTATGGGTCCATGGGACTCTTTTTCATAGCATGAATAGTAGATTTGCCTGTTTTCTCCAACCAGACTTTGAAAAATGTGGTTTTACTCTGTTTGTGAAAATGATGCTGTTGCCTTGTGTCCTTTCAGTGTCCAGTATCCCTTGGGGGGGGAAATGTGCAGCTCTAGATAAAAGTTCTTCCAGCAGTTGTTGCAAACCCTGTATTTAGAGAGCCTTGATAAACTGCCAGTCCAAACAATTACATCCTATAGCCAGCTTTTCCAAACAGTATCAGTCTATTTGTCAGCATAGGACAGATAACCAAATTATGACTTTGAACATCATCAAACATGCTTTCTTTTTAATGCAGTGCAAGTACTTTTCTGTGTATGAAGGGCAAATACTATTCCAGCTGTTCAATATATGCCAGGCTGTCTTATACAATATTATCAATTTAACCTGCCATTCTGAGACTTCATCTTTAATATTTTAATCTTTGTGATATTGTTAATTGTCTTCCTTAGACCCTGCATATTCTCCCGCAACTATTCTGGCTTCTTTACCATGTGAATCTTGGCCAAATCTTTCGAACCATTTCCTCTCACAACATACAATTCCCTATCCATCTTAGCTACTTACTCTTGGCAACTCTGCTTGCCAAGAGTTCTTAATAGAGACCGAACACAAGCGTGTGAATATTTACACCTTGGTTACCACAGATCTTCTTGCATTAATTTTGAAGATAGCTCAGAAGTAGCTTTTTGTTGTCCTATCTGTGTAATCTGTCCGGACACTTACGCTTCCTTTCTCCATATACTCTGCCAGACTCTTGTTGACTTCTTCATTAAAATCCTAACTTGTGTTAAGTCATGATACTCTGTGACATTCAGACAATCTGTCTTAAGAGTAATTAACAAATCTTGGCTTATTATTATCAGTTGGTAACGCATATCGAGTTACATCCAAACGTTCTCACATTTGGATGTGACATTTCTTTTAATGTAAGCTAAGCTCTCTGCAGCAACGATGGTCTTTGATAATAGGGCTGTTTGATTAAAAAAAGTTTCAAAACTCATTTCAGATGTAGTCATAGATTGCGTTTCAGATTATTTAGACTTCCAAAAAAATTCCGATAAATTTCGGAATTGATTCGTAAGTATTTCCGAAATTCGGAAGTTTTTGGAAATCTTCAAAAATGGTGTCCGCTTTCAAAAATGGGCCAAAAAATCAGTAGAAGGGAGATTCAGCTGTTAGCCATCTGCCAATGAGCAATCAGCAAGAAAATTTGGAAATTACATCCGAAATTTGGAATTCCGAAATTTGGATTTCGGATTTCCTGTTGGGAGGGCTGCTCTCGAAATTGCTAAAAAAAAGTTGGAAGTATCCGAAAAACTTCTGAAATTTGAGCATATCCGAAATTGTATAACAGCCCTAATGGATAATACCTAAGGAAGAGAGGAAAGGAAGGAGAAGCATATGACTTTTTGTTAAGGCTTTATAAAGTATGGTGTCTGAACAAGGCCAGAGAAACAATCTAAATGATCATCGAAACTTGCCAGGAAATATACAAGAAAACATTACAGGGGTATGAATTATAATTAGCACTGACAACTAATTTGAACCCATGTGTTATATTTTTTTAATTAATTAAACATCTCAAGGATATTTCAAAATATCAGCAAAAACCTATTTGTATTATCAAAGGCTTTCATGGCCAGTTCAATGGGTCGTTGTGAATTTTCCTGGCTATATGGCCATGTTCCAGAAGCATTCTCTCCTGACCTCACAACCTCTGAGGATGCCTGTCAAAGATGCAGGTGAAATGTCAGGAGAGAATACTTCTAGAACATGGATACATCACGGAAAACTCACAACAACCCACAAATCTATTTGTTGCTGTTTTTGCGTGGGGTGGATGGTGTTAAGGCTGTTAGGATATACCCTGAAATCAATATGCCCTGCTACTATTAGAAGAAAATGACATATTTCTTTTCTCATCATTTTTGTAAGCTGGAACATTTGCCATTATACTCCAGAGTAAAGATGTCTTGTGTGGGTGGAGGAATTAAACCTATTTCCTCCCCTCATTGCTTACAATTTCTTTGTTAAACCCATCAAAATTATTTTATGTGAAATATATACACATTCCTCTGAGCACAGTACAACACTGTTATCATAAAGGTTAAGTTTAGACACACAAAGTCTCTGTGGTGGCAATTGTTTGGTAGGGATAGTAACTTTGGTGCTGTAGTGGTGGGAGAAGTGGAAGCCTCCATAGATGCATCTCATTAAAGCTGATTATGATTTTAGTATATGTGTGACAGATATACAGTAAGAGCCCTGTAACTCTGAGGGATACATTTCCATAGACCAGGGGTCGGGAACATATGGCTCGGGAGCCAGGTGTGGCTCTTTTGATGATTGCGTCTGGCTCTTCCCAGTGACAGCCCCATGGCTTCCACTCCGGACACAAGCAGCCCCGCCCCTGCCGCGCTCGCCAGCACTTTTCGGGCTCCTCGGCTCAGCTTGGCCCGGCTCCTCTTCTCGGCTGGAAAATCCTGGAAAGGAAGCACCAGTAACCTTAGCGGGTTCACCATCCTGCTTTGCTTTCCTTCCTTGAAGGAATAATTCTTTTTTTAAAAAAAGAACTGGAAGCCGCAATCTTGGAAAACATGCCTCTTCAGGTTCCCGAGAAAAGGGATAAAGGACTGCCTCTCCCTTCGCGCGAGGGATTCTGGCCAGTCTGTAGGGCGGGAGTGTTGCGGGCGTCACCAGGAAATGTAGTTTAAGGCTCTTTTGGGGCCTTCCTGAGGCAGATGGAGCCTCAGGAGCGAGTTAAGGGCAATCGTGGGGCTCCTCGGAGGCGGGATGCTGTCTTTGGGGCTGCTGTGGAGGGCGTTGGCAGGCGGAGGGCATGAGGAGAAGGGGAAGGGGAAGGAGGACAAGGAGAAGCCACCATGAAGCCGGGCCCGAGCCATGGAGCAGGAGCGGGCACTCGAAGTCTACGGTCAGTGACTCTATCTCAGGGATAAGCAAACTTAGGCCATCCAAACTCTGCCTTTGCGAGGAGCCTGGGAGCATCTTAAAATATATAATATATATTATATGGCTGTCACGGAAATAAATTTCCAAATAGTTTGCTTTCATGGCTCTCTGAGTCAAAAAGGTTCCTGACCCCTGCCATAGACCATGGTCACATGAAACTGCAAATATAGCCAAATACCATTACATTACAATATTTCTGGCCTCCGCATACTACTGTGTTGTGTTGGAGGATCTAGAGCTCACACTTTTTCAGCATGCGAGCTACTCTTAAAGCAACCAAGTTCAAAAGATCTACCTGCCCCCGCCGCTGTGTGCTCCCGCCGCCACGCGCTCCCGCTGCCGCGCATGCTCCTGCTGCTGTTTTCCACCCGCATAGCGCTTCTTCTGCCTGCGGGGCATTGCAGGAAGGAGAAAGCACGAGGCGGGGCATCCAGAGGGAGCACTCCGCCTTGCCTGTCTCGCCGGCAACGTAGGCTGCACAGCTGCTTCTGGACGAGAGAGAGGCAAAGCGCTCCCTCCAGAGGCCCCGCCTCGTGCTACCTTCTTCCTGCAATGCCCCTCAGGCGGAAGAAGCGCTACACAGGCGGAAAACAGCAGCAGGAGCGCGTGCATGCAGGGTGTGCGCATAGGGTGTGCGCGTGCATGGCAAAAGTGCCCCATTCGGCTGGTAAGGCCTGAAGATCACCTGCAAGAGAGCCAAAGATCTACTAGTAGCTCCCGAGCTACCTAATGAGCACCCCTGATCTAGAGATTTCCTTGGTCCATTGCAACTCTATGGCAGCTTCCAGGGGAAGCATACTATAGATTTGCCTAGAACACTGCTTCTTAAACTGTGGGACTCGACCTCCAATGGTAGGCCAATGTATGGGACACAAAAAAGTTGGCAACAGTGAAAGGTTTCTAAACGCCACCCATTTACACAAACCTCTTAGGAACAACATGCAGTGTTTACAGTGGACTCTATAGAAAATGCTTTAATTGTACTTTACAAAAAGGAAAATCAGCTTGTTTGGCAAACCTTAAAAATGCTGATTTATTTTCAGTAAATGCTGAATGCTATACCTATTTTATATACCCATATACCTGAGGTCATGAAAAAATTATTGATTGGAAAGGGGTCACAAATGGAAAATGTTTAAGAAGAACCTGGAATATACCAAGAAAGACCATGTTCCTTAAGTACTGATCAGTGAAACTACAGATGTGGGTTCTTACTGTAGTGTCATGTATGTACGTTTCCACAGTCATGGTCCAAGATCTATCAGAGTGCTTCCATTGACTGAACTGCTTCTGTCAACAAAAATAGGAAGCGCTCATCCCTCCTTCCCTACTGCAACTGGTGCTCTGTGCTGCTGAACAATAAATTCCTGCCCTGGAAGGCTAGGGAATCAACTTGAGTCATGGGGAATAGCGGGGATGCCTTGATCTACAGTGAAAAGAGAAGTTCCATCTGTGGTGTGTTAGCACCAGCACCATATAGGCCAGTGTTTCTCAACCTGGGGGTCGGGACCACTGGGGGGTGGGTTCACCAAAGATCATCAGAAAACATAGTATTTTCTGTTGTTCATGGGGCTTCTGTGTGCCAAGTTTGGTTCAGTTCCATCATTAATGAAGATCAGAATGCTCTTTGATTGTAGGTTAAACATAAATCCCAGCAACTACAACTCCCAAATGACAAAATCAATCCCTGGCAACTCCACCAGTATTCAAATTTGGACGTATTGAGTATTTATGCCAAATTTGGTCCAGTGAAGGAAAATGCATCCTGCATATCAGATATTTACATTACAATTCACAACAGTAGCAAAATTACAGCTATGAAGTAGCAACAAAAATAATTTTATGGTTGAGGGTCAGCACAACATGAGGAAGTGTATTAAGGGGTTGTGGCATTAGGAAGATTGAGAAATACTGCTGTATAGGGATACCATGCAGACTATTTAAAAGGTAAACTCTTATACCCAAAGGCTTTCAAGAGCAGCCAGTCATGTTCCTTTTTGGCTAGAAAAAGGTTGAGGGTCAGCACAACATGAGGAACTGTATTAAGGGTTTGCGCCATTAGGAAGGTTGAGAACCACTGATATAGGCCATATACCAGTACATAATATGGAGCCCCTGGTGGTACAGTGGGTAAACCCTTGTGCAGGCAGGACTGCTGACCAAAATGTTAGCCTTTCGAATCCAGAGAGCAGGGTGAGCTCCCATCTGTCAGCTCCAGCTTCTCATGCAGGGACATGAGAGAAGTCTCCCACAGGATGGTAAAACATCCAGGCGCTCCCTGGGCAATATCCTTACAGACAGCCAATTCTCTCACACCAGAAGCAATTTGCAGTTTCTCAAGTGACACAGGGAAAAAAATCAATACATAAAAGTGCCCATATGCTATACCCTCCAACTATACCAATTTGGAAAAGACCATCCAATTAATCCACTTTTTTCAGCTGTTTTTTTTTAACGACTTCAACCAGAGAAGTCAGCCATAGCACCTGATGAACCAACCTGGACATAGCATATTATTTGAGAACACAGAAATGCTGGACTACTCTAACAACTACCATGCCAGTCTACACAGGGAAGCCACTGAAATCCACAATCATGTGGACATTCATCAGAAAGCAAAAAACCATGAAAATGAACAAAATCTGGCCAGCAGTATTAAAAATTTTTTAATCACAGTAAAAAAAGAGCAAAACTCAAACACAGGAGAACTCCAGAGAAGAAACAATCAGGGACAGCTCTAAATCACCTCTCAACAAAGAATTCCCCCAGGCAGTAACAAGGCACACCTAAAAACTGTCAGGCCATCTAATACTAATCAAGGTGGCCAATTGAAACATTCACAGCTAGCTCCAACAGACAAGAGTTCTTTGTCCCACCCTGGACTTTCAACAGATATATAAACCCAATTTCCCTAGTTTACAACAGACCTCACAACCTCTCTGAGGATGTCAGCCATAGATGCAGGCGAAACGTCAGGAGAGAATGTTTCTAGAACAGGGGTGCTCATTAGGTAGATCGCGATCTACTGGTAGATCGCAGGCATGGCGGAAGGAAGGCTCAGTCCCACCCCGCAGGATCCTGCTGCCGCCCAGGTGCAGAAGGAGGTTGGACTGGATGGCCCTTGGAGGTCTCCTCCTATTCTGCGAACCCATTGTTGTTATTATTATTATCAGAGGCTGAATGGCCATCTGTGAGGAATGCTTTGATGGTGTTTTTCCCTTATGGCAGAAGGAGGTTGGACTGGATGGCCCTTCTACTCTAGCAACCTTTTGTTGTTGTTGTTGTTGTTACTATTTCTATTAGTAGTAGTAGTAGTAGCAGCAGCAGAGGCTGAATGAATATTATCATCATCATTATTATTATGAATAAATTCAGGGGCTTATTATACTCACATTTGGTTGAATTCAGTCTTACAATATATTATATGGCTCTCACTGAAATAAATTTCCAAATATATTGCTTTTATGGCTCTCTGAGTAGTGGGTAGGTAGATCATTTTGACTTGGTTGTTTTATAAGTAGCTCGCATGCTGAAAAAGTGTGAGCACCCCTGTTCTAGAACAGGGCTGTCCAACTGGCGGCCCCGGGCCGGATCCGGCCCCATAGCCTGTTGGACACGGCCCCACCTATTCCCTCAGCCGCCATTTTTTAATTTTTAAAAATGATTTTTAAAAAAATGGCGGCCGGGGGAGGGGGAGTCTGGGCAGGGAGGAGGAAGAGAGCTAGCTCCTCCTTTCGGCGCCCCCTCCCCTACCTAGAGGCGGGGGCCGCCGGGCAGAAGCGGCGCCAAGAGCAGCGCGTCACAGGCCTGGCGTGACGCGCTGCTCTTGGCACCGCCTACTCTTCTTTTCGGCGGCCCCCGGCCTAGGAAGGGGGCGCCGAAAAAGGAGGAGCAGGTGCCAAGAGCAGCGCGTCACAGGCCTGGCGTGACGCGCTGCTCTTGGCACCGCCTACTCCTCCTTTCGGCGGCCCCCGGCCCAGGAAGGGAGGGGGGCCGAAAGGAGGAGTAGCGGGGTGCCAAGAGCAGCACGTCACGCCAGGCCTGTGGCGCGCTGCTCTTGGCGCCGCCTACTCCTCCTTTTCGGCGGCTTTAGGAGGGGGCGGGGCCTGGGCTGGGGGCGGGGCCTGGGGGCGGGGCCGAGTGGCCCCGCAGGTCATCAGTGACCTCTTATCCGGCCCTGGACCCGCCAGAAGTTGGACAGCCCTGTTCTAGAACATGGCCATACAGCCCAAAAATCCTACAACAACCATGAGTTCAAATTCCCAAAGTAGTTTGCATTTTATTAACTCAGGTGCAAGAGGAGTTGGACTGGATTGCCCCTGTGGTCCAACTCTGATTTTATGATTCTATTCCAAGAGATGAGTCAAGGTTTTCCCTTTCCTGGAGGATCAGGCAAAGGGAAACTGCTGGAACATTGTGTGCTCTTCTTCACTAATAATTTTTGCCATCTTACCACATTCTAGTGTTGCTTGGCTATGCATGTCCTGGTTTTCGTACCAGTGAATGCTATCAGTAAAGTTGATGAAGTCTTGCCATCAACATCAATTTGTTTCTTTAATGGAAATAATGAACAATTGCTGTTGATCACAGATTGGGTATCTCACCTCTAACTTAATTCTGAAATGCACAATGTTGAGGCTGAGCCATAAAGTAGGACACATCAGGAATCATGACTCGGCTTTTTGCTGTCAAAGTGGTTGTTTTGTTTCCAGCTTGATGGATGCGAAAGTAGATCAAACTTTACTGATTCATCTTCTTGAGAGCAGTAAGACTGATGGGCCGGGCTGTTTGTTGATACTTAACTGATTAGCCCACTTTCCCCTCCTCTCCGCAAACGGTCCCTTTGATTTAAAAATGCAGCTTCCTTATAGTTGGCATCTGCCAGAAAAATGCCTTGCTACAAAAACTGAAAGCACTCTCCACTGAGTTTTCTTCCTAAAAGCATGAGCAATAATAGCGCTTTGAAGTCAACTCGTACCATTCATCCCCTGGAACAGTACGGATCAAAAGCTAAACCCAAGAGCCTGGCTGGGTTTGTTTAAAAATACCCCATTTTTTCCAAGATCCGTTTCTTTTTCTGTGACAACTTTGCCTCTTTCTTTCCTAATCCAAATTCAGTTAAAGATACTGGGATAAATGCTTAAAGGATTTCTTATTTCTTGTCTCAACAAGTCATGAGACACCTTTGTAAGGTAGGTCGGTCAGTAATTTTATCCACATATGGCATGTTCAATGGTGAACCAGGGGGCAGGCCCTACCATTGAATAGAATGAAGCAGTTGTCTTAGGAAGGAGTTTATGGGGAGCCAAGAATGCACTGAAGGGAGCAGGAAATTTGCTAGTTTGATGCTCTCAGGTGCAGTGGATGACGAAGTCCTATTCACAAAGTTAAAGGAAAGGTTCATCTGCTAATTGGGATAGCTATAAGGCAAAGAGCAGCAGGCATAGAAACCATGGTGTTCTCTACATCAGTGTTTCCCAACCCTTTTTGAGCCGCGGCACACTTTTAACATTAAAAAAATCCAGGGGCACACCACCAACCAAAATGACACAAAATGACACTCTAACACAGTAAAGAATGGCTGGGGATGGTGGCCTTCTGGGAGCAGCTGCTGGGAGTGCCGAAGCCGGGGAGGGGCGGAGCCAGGCTGCCATGCCTGCCCCCTCCCCCGGCTTCTGCTCTCCCAGCAGCTTCTCCAGCCTTGAGAGGGCAGTGCCAAGCCAGTGGTGGCAGAGCCAGCACAATGCTGGCTTGGCACTTCGCCCTCAAGGCTGGAGCAGCTGCTGGGAGTGCCGAAGCCGGGGGAGGGGGTGGAGCCAGACCGCGCCATGCCCCTCCCCCTCCCCCAGGCTTCAGCTCTTCCACAGAGGAGGAGCATGAGCGGTGGACGGGCTTTAGTGGGCAGGGCTCCTCTGCGCGGCTTCAGTGAGCGAGGGGTGAGAGTCATGGCGGGAATCATGGCGGCTGGGGAAACAGCCAAAGGAGGCGACACCCCGGTCCCTTCTTCTTTTTCTTCGCCACCGCCCGGCCCTTCTTCCTCCTCCCCCAAGCAGCAGGAGTTTGACAGGAGGAGGGGGAAGGAAGGGGGACAGAGAGCTTTTCTCGTGGCACAGCAGGAGTTCCATCACGGCACATTAGTGTGCCGCATCACAGCGGTTGGGAAACACTGATCTACATTGAACAAAAAAATGTTTGGGCCAGAGAATAACACCAACTGACCCTTATCAGTTCAACATCAAACTGAAATGCTATTGGTAGTTTTAATTTTAAAAATCCATTAAACCAGTTGTTAAATGGCAAAGCAACACTTGTGTAAACCTAACCCATTCAGTAGATTTAGTTGGAACAACCAATGGAATTCAGGCAGTAGCAAGATGTTTTTGTTGTTCTAGGAACTGAATTTGATGTCGAACATGAATTTGAAAGGCCCTGCCTTAAGGACAGAAGCTGGCCAGACCCACCAAAGAGGATCCGTTAACCCTGGCGAGACAGAAAGCACCTAAAATAAATTTTCTTAAGTTTTCCAATAAATCTCACCAACTTGAAGAAAATGCCACCGAACCCTTTTCAAAGAAGATATTGTGAGTTATTCTGCCTTGATATTTTGGGTTATATGGCTGTGTGGAAGGGACCCGAGAAAGAATAGACATGGTTAGGGCCATAAGTGATTCCCCAGTATCTGCATAAAATTTCCTACAGATGACTTTAAAAAAAGAAGCAAACCTCAAACTGGATTTTTTTTGTAAGACTTGTAGGATATCAGAAAATATAAGTGACTAATCCCGTCAGTACAATTTACCATTTTTAAAAGACACACTGCTATATTTCTAGTGGTAATTTCTAAAGCTTTAATATTTGTTTCCATGTTGCATAAAAGTGACATGGGTGCACACCTCCGTATCTAGAAATGTATGGTAATGTTTCCAAGTTCTATTTAAAGTACACCATAGTGTGTGCTGTTTCAGAGACATTACATGAATGCCTTTCGACTATTGTATACCTTCTGTTGGACACAGAAACATCATTTCATGTTACTTAAAAAATTTTTTTTTAAGTATATCATATTTTCCAAAATGAGAAGCAACCTTCTAAAGTAGGAGCATTTGGATAAAGTTCTCAACTTGTGGGCCACAAGACCTAAAAAAAAGGTCAGTGTCTCTAGATTATTAAATATGGTTTTCTGTGGGTGAGCAGATGGTGACCACTGGATGACATATATTCTGTATCAGAAACTAGAGCTGATGTGGTCTATCCAATGAAATTTTCTGAATCAGCCCCCCAATTAACCAAACCGAATCTGAAGTTGACCAAAAACTGATTCGTAACCCTTTTGGTACTAATGCTGGAGAGTGGTCCCTGGTCAAGTAGTGCTTGGTCAAAGTGGTCTCTGGTCAAATGGTCCCTGGTCAAAGTGATCCCTGGTCAAAAATAGGTTGGGAACCACTGGGATAAAGTCACCAAAAGAAGATATCAGGAAATACTTTATTTTGACATTCTTGAGACATGTTGAATGTAAACATTGTTGTTGTGTGCCTTCAAGTCACTTCCAACCTAAGGCAAAACTAAGCCAAATCTATCATGTTTTTTTTTCTTGGCAGTCATTGTTCGGAGGGAGCTTGTCATTGCCCAAGATTACTTTCAGGGCCATGGAAAGGTTCAAACCCTAGCCTTCATAGGCAGAGTTCAAATCTCAAACTATTATTCCACATTGGCTCTTGAAATGTGTGTGTGTGTGTGTATCAAATTATATCTCAAATTAGCAATGCCTTCAATGTATGTAGACTCTATTTTTAATGTAAAAGAAAGCTACTTTATTGATAGGTAGAACAGATTCACATTTTTTCTTGACTATCTTGTTTTAGTCAGGAGTTTAAACCACACAGGTGATGGTCTAGCCATTTGCCACAAGAGTCACATAGTTTGGCAATGTTGCCATCAAGCTGCCAATTGCTCTTTTGGGTGCAGTTATATTGGGGCAATTAAAGCCAGTCTGAGAAATGTGGCATGACTTCAGAAAAGCAGTTAACCATGGAGTGTGAGACCAATACAGATGAGTCTCCCTTTCCCAAGGGCAGTGATGTGATGAAGCTAGAGCTTGCAAGTTTTTTCATTTCTTCTTCCACCCACATGGGTTCCCCTGTCCCTGCGTGGCTCAGTTACAAGCCTCGGGTGGGTGGGGAGAGGAATAATTTCTCAAACATAATGGACTGTTATGAGCTCTCCTTGCTATAATTAAAAGGATTTTGAGGATAGCTTGGATTTATATGTACATTCAATTATCACTGAACATTGTTACAGCTAATTTGTTGATGTGGATCAACACAAATCCCTATATTTTGGATGCTCCTTTGAGAGTCTATGGAGATGCATGTCTGCACTTCAAAATTTGCCACAACCATGGCAATACACAAGAATACTTTATATTATAACCTTCATCTGTGCAGGTGACTAGATTCAATGGCTTTAGAGGTCCTTTCCAGAGTTAAATGTGGTGCATGTTGTATCACCAACCTCTAAATTAGATCTTTTCTTTGCTAAAGACTTGCAAACAGGGATCATCTTTCTGCTGGGTCAGACAAGTAAAGCAAGTCCAATTACATTTGTCTTGCTAAAAAGTTGGCTTTGTCCTTAGGCACAATAAGGTGACAAGAAACTAAATCTGGACAGAGCCATAGGAATGTATTTTTATGTACTGTACATTGCTTAGAAAAGATATGTGAGATGTGTTTACAATTTCTCCCTATCAGGCATTTTTTCTAATCTACGTGATCTCCAAAAAATAGAATCAGTGTGTTTGTGTAGGCGGACGGGAGGAACAAGACCATACGACATACATATTCAAAATGTAGTCCTTGTAAACAAACCTGCCAGGAGCAAGCTGCTTCTTGGAATTTTTCATTAATGCAGAGAAGTTCTTCGTATCCAAAACCCCTCAATCCAGATTGACAATTAAATTTCCAACCCTTGGGCTCATATTGCTTACCTTTTCCTATTACCCCAATTATTCCTCACTGTAACTGATACTTGAACCTTAAGGTGACCACTTCTGGATGAGTGGCTGTTTCAATCAGTGGGTTCAATGTGACAAAGTGTAGCCAGTCCTCCATGATAATTATTAAATTAAAATATTAGACAGTGACACGGAAAATTAAAACACTACAGATTTATTGTAACCCATGAACATCTAGCTTTATGCTACTTCCACATACTGTACACCTGGAGTGCTCATTAGGTAGCTCGTGATCAACCAGTCGATCCCAAACCCATATGAGGTCGATCCCATCCGGATGGGGTGCTCCTGCCCTGCACGCGTGCGCGCTCCTGCCATGACCTTCCGCCCGCGTGGGGCTTTTTCCGCCAATGAGGCTTTAGTGGGTGGGCCCTGGCGCTCGTCTCTTGCCATGGTGTGGTGACGTGACCGCCCATTGGTTGCTCCTGGGGGAGCAAGGCAAAGGCGCGCGCAGAGATAGGATGCGAGGCTGCGGGAGGGAGGGAGTGAGTGAGTGTGTGTGTGAGTGAGTGAGAGAGAAGACCTCACTGGAGGAGGATGGTCCCCGTGGTGGGGCTGCAGCTGATGAGTGCGCCCTCGACGCCGGTGAGTGAAGCCTGGACGGGGGCCCAGTGCCGCCGAGGGCTGAGGCGAGAGAGAGGCAGGGCAGAGCGCGAGGCGGGGCCTCGTCCAGGCTTTACTCACCGGTGTCGAGGGCGCACTTGTCAGCTGTAGCCCCACCGCGGGGACCATCCTCCTCCTGCGAGGTTTTCTCTCTCACTCACTCACTCACACACATACACACTCCCTCCCTCCCGCAGCATCGCATCCTATCCCTGCGCGCGCCTTCGCCTTGCTATCGCTCCCCCCCCCCCCCAGGAGCAACCAATGGGCGGTCACATCACCACACCGTGGCAAGAGAAGAGCACCAGAGCCCACCCACTAAAGCCTCATTGTCGGAATAAGCCCCGCGCAAGCGGAAGGTGGCGTCGGGAGTGCGCGGGCGTCGGGAGCGTGCACGCATTGGAGGAGTGTGTGCGCCAGGTAGAGCTTTGCGACTTGGTTGTTGTAAAAGTAGCTCGCATGCTGAAAAAGTGTGGGCACCCCTGCTGTACACAGTCATATCCTGGTTCCAAACAAAGTAGCACGTAGTTTCTGAACTCCTTCAGAAAAGCAGCTAACCATGGAGTGTGAGACCATCTAAACATTCCATCTGAACATTAGGAAGAACTTCCCGACTGTGAGAGCTGTTCAACAGTGGAACTCTCTGCCCCGTAGTGCGGTGGAAGCTCCTTCTTTGGAGGCTTTTAAACAGAGGCTGGATGGCCATCTGGGGGGGGTGCTTTGAATGTGATTTTTCCTGCTTCTTGGCAGGAGGTTGGACTGGATGGCCTACGAGGACTCTTCCAAATCTATGATTCTATCCTTCCACGTGCTCAGCTCCCTAAAAACCTTGTTCAGATCTTCTCCATTTTACTCTTCCTAATTCAGGCCTATCTGTATTTCAACTGGCCCTATCTCTATCTATGCCTGACTCTAACGCTTTAGCAAAGAAGGTTATAACCTTTCCCCCATAGGCTTCTTTCACAGCATTCCACAAGCTTGACTAGCTGGTTCTGCTTTCATGGTGGATTTCATAATTTGAGTCCCCTTCCAATTAATATTTTCAAAGCAGTAAATCACAGAGTACCCTTGTACTGAAGAAGCTCAGGCATGGACCAGTTTGAATAGACAGCCTGAAGGATAGAGAGTTTAGACTAGAGACATATATCAGCACCTTGCCTGCTCCACCAGGCAACAGAAAGTACCAAAACAAACTTGCAGATATTGGTATGAATCTAATTCAGTGTTTCTCAACCTGGGCATCGGGACCCCTGAGGGGGTTGCGAGGGGGGTGTCAGAGGGGTTACCAAATAGTATCAGAAAATACATATTTCTGATGGTCTTATGAACCCCTTTGGCAGAGAAGGCTGAAGATCTCTCCTTCTGTCCTTCTCTTCTTTTTTGGAAACAGACGGCAAATCCTCCCACCAAAAGTCCTCCTTCTGTTGTGATTGGCTAGCCTCTCAACCAAGGGGAGGGCTCTTTCTGAGACTCCAAGCAGTGAGGGGACAGCAGGCGTGCACGGTACATGGTAGTGTGGTGTGCATGTGAAGGCAAAGGAGAGTGTGCAAGGCTGGAGGGAACTATACATCCCAACAACTACAACTCCCAAGTATCAAGGTCTATTTTTCCTCAAACTCCACCGGTATTCACTTTTGGGCATACTGAGTATCTGTGCCAAATTTGGTCCAGATCCACCATTGTTTGAGTCCACACTGCTCTCTGGACGTAAGTGAACTAGAACTCCAAAACTCAAGGTCAATGCCCACCAAACCCTTCCAATATTTTCTGTTGGTCATGGGAATTCTGTGCACCAAGTTGATTCAATTCCATTGTTGGTGGAGGTCAGAATGCTCTTTGATTGCAGGTTAACTATAGATACCAGCAACTACAACTCCCAAATGACAAAATTAATCCCCGTGAACCCCACTAGTATTCAAACTTGGGCGTATCGGGTACTTATGCCAAATTTGGTCCAGTGAATGAAAATAAATCCTGCATATGCAAGATACTCCACTTAGGCAGAAAAAAATGAAATGCAAATATACCGAATGGGGGACACGTAGCTCGAGAGCAGTACGTGTGAAAAAAGATCTTGGAGTCCTCGTGGACAACAAGTTCAACATGAGCCAACAATGGAGCGGCAAAGAAAAGCCAGTGGGATTTTAGCCTGTATCAATAGGACTATAGTGCCTAGAGCCAGGGAAGTCATGCTACCCCTCTATTCTGCCTTGGTTAGACCACACCTGGAATATTGTGTCCAATTCTGGGCACCACAATTGAAGGGAGATGTTGACAAGCTGGAATATGTCCAGAGAAGGGTGCTAAAATGATCAAGGGTCTGGAGAACAAGCCCTATGAGGAGCAACTTAAAGAGCTGGGCATGTTTAGCCTGAAAAAGAGAAGGCTGAGAGGAGACATGATAGCCATGTATAAATATGTGAGGGGAACTCATAGAGAGGAAGGAGCAGGCTTGTTTTCTGCTGCCCTGCAGAATAGGACGCGGAACAATGGCTTCAAACTACAAGAAAGGAGATTCAATCTGAACATTAGGAAGAAATTCCTGACTGTGAGAGCCGTTAAGCAGTGGAACTCTCTGCCCTGGAGTGTAGCGGAGGCTCCTTTCTTGGAGGCTTTTAAACAGAGGCTGGGTGGCCATCTGTTGGGGGTGCTTTGAATGCAATTTTCCTGCATCTTGGCAGGGGGTGGGACTTTATAGCCCATGAGGTCTCTTCCAACTCTATGGTTCTATGATATCAGATATTTACATTATGATTCATAACTGTAGCAAAATTACAGTTAAGAAATAGCAATATAAAATCCACATTGAACTGGATTATATGGCAGTGTGTACTCAAATAATCCAGTCCAAAACAGATATTGTAGATTATCTGCCTTGATATTCTGGGTTATATGGTTGTGTGGAAAACCCCTTACCCAATTGGATATGCATGTGAGGGGGATATATATATATATACACACACACAAAATTGGCAGTTCTTTTGGAGCATTTTTCTCAAGTGTATATAATTTTAATGAAGTATTTAAGGATTAAGTATTTAAGTAAGCACTAAAAATACAAAAACAAACAAAACATAGAACCTGGCAGTGTAGTTTAAATCCTCCAAATTAACAGACAAGTTATTTCACTCAGCATCTATGCTAAACAATGCTTTGCCAGTGAAATCTGCGCCTCATACATTAATTACGCAATATAAAATCAGATCAGGCAGGATGGCTTTAGAAATGCATCCCCCTGGAACTTGTCTTACATCTGATCCAATTATTAGCATTTCAAAGCTCCCGGTTCCTCTTTTCAGCTCTATAGGAGAAGTTATCTGTATATTAATCTTCTCCTCTCAGTAGCTGCAGGATCTGCATCTTCCTCTGCTTCCAGTGCTAACAATAATTCCTAAATAATTCCAGGACATTTTGCTCTTTCAAAAGGGATTGATGTCCTCATAGATATTAAGAAAGTTATAAGGGTCTGGAAAGAAACCCATAGAACGCCCAGTCATTGCAATTTACTGAATTTCCAACTGGAAGTTTTACCTTTCCCGATATATATCCTATTTTTAATCATAATTATTAAATCATTTATCCCTACCATTGGGCAGAGGGACATATCTCCCTTAGGACACACATGGTGGCTTCCTAGCAATTTCTCACAAACTCTTCATTTTTTGGAGAAAAGGGCTGAGGTACAAGCATAACAAAGCCCTTCAGAGTGAAGCTCCCTTTCACAAAATCTTTTTACACCCAACTAGGCTGCTTTTTTCATCCTTATCTTGTCTAGCTGGAAGTTTTTAAGCATTATGACCATTGGGAGGATAGTGAAGGAGAAACAGGGGAACATAAACTTCGGGTCTCAGTTGCAGCAGTGTGGCTGCAGTAAGCAATACTAGCTAGGAAAGAAGGGCACATGACTCTAACAACTAGGCCTGGTCAAGTTCGTCAGAATGCTTCTAAAATCGGAATGAATTTGGAATAAATTCACTTTTCAAGTGGTTTTGAAGCGATGTAAGAAACACAGAAGAGAATTTGCCTTTTCGAAGCTACCGCCGCCATTTTCGGAAAGGAATCGGCGGGTTTCTCTTCCCTGGCCTTCCCTTCCATATGTGGTTGTCTTTCCTTCCGTGTTAGGTCTAGGGAAGACATCGTCATCCATGTTTCCGATGTGTTTCCCTAACGCGGAGGGACGAAAGACATAGGCATCCAAACTGGGTCTGTACCCTCCGCATCCAAACTGTGTTTCCCTCCCTCCGCGTTAGACCTAACGCGGAGGGAGAGAAAGAATAAACGTCCAAACTGGGTCTTTAACCCAGTTTGGACACAGATGTGTTTCCCTCCCTCCGTGTTTGGCGTCCAAACTGGGTGTCTTTCTTAATGCGCATGCGTGTCTGCAATTCACGAAGCCATTCCGTAATTTCGGAATTAATCCGAAACAATTTTGAATTTTTTCCCCAAAAATTTCTGAAGGCATTCAGATTTGAAGCACCAGCGCCCCCTACATCTGGAACGGGTTTTGAACCATTTTTTTAATCAACCAGGCCTATTAACAGATCTTTGTGCCTGCCTAGAACAGACAAGGCAAACAGCAGCCGCTTCCAAAATCCCTTAGCAAACATGTGCAAATAGGAAAACAGAGAGAAAAGGGGGAAGCAGATTTGCCTGCCTCACCAACAACCTTCACCCTATTTTAAAAAGTAGGTCCGTAATATGGACTCCAACATTGAAAGAATAATAAAAGTGGGTGGTGAAAGAAAAACTCATTTTGGAGAATATGTCTTCAGCTCTCTAAATGAGCCTGCTGCCTCAGATTCCCTGGAGGAAGTTCTCTCCAGAATTAAAGTAATGCACAACTTTCAGTCCAGTCGTTTTCTGTATGTGAACTGGAGGCAGGGGAGCTTTCTAGGTCTTCACTTCAGGCAGCAAAAGATCTTGGGCCAGATTTCCTTGTAGTTTAATTGTAATTATGTGTTAAAATTTGTTCAGCCTGATGATGTGGACAAGATCCTGAGAACGGTGAGAGCAACTACATATGCACTAGATCCTTGCCCTTCTTGGCTTATCAAACTTGCCAGTGGAGGATTGGCCAAGTGGTTTGCAAGGATGGATCAAGGACAAATTCCATCTTGCCTAAAACAGGCAATAGTAAGACCTATCCTGAAGAAGGCATTCCTTGTTTCCTCAGTACTGAAAAACTACCGGCCAATTTCAAATCTTTTTGGGCAAGGTTCTGAAGCGAATGGTGGCTTCTCAGCCTCAGGGATTCTTTGATGAAACCAATTATTTGGATCCATCACAGTCTGGCTTCAGACCTGGTCATGATACAGGGACGGCTTTGGTAGCCTTGAATGATGACCTCTGCAGAGAGCTGGACAAGGGGATGGTGTCCTTGTTGGTTCTCTTAGACATCTCAGTGGCTTTCAATACCATGATAATGGTATCCTTCTGGGGCGGCTTTCTGGAGTAGACCTTGGGAGCATTGCTTTGCAGTGGCTCCACTCCTTTCTGGAGGGTTACTCCCAGTCGGTGAAACTGGAAGACTCCTGCTCGGATCCCTGGCCTTTGACCTGTGAGGTCTCACAAGGTTCTATTCTATCTCCCATGCTTTTCAACATCTACATGAAACCGCTGGGTGAGGTCATCCGGAGTTTTGGAGTTCAGTATCATCTCTACACAGATAACATTCTACTACTCTTTACCACCAAATTCCAAGGAAGCCCCTCGGATCCTGGACCAGTGCCTGGCCGCTGTGATGGACTGGATGAGGGCTAATAAGTTGAAGCTTAATCCTGACAAGATAGAGGTCCTCCTGGTCAGTCGTATGGCCAATCGGTGTAAAAAGGGTTACATTCCCCCTGAGGGCACAGGTCTGCAGCCTTGGGGTTTTCTTGGATCCAGCACTGACGCTTGATGCTCAGGTGTCGTCAGTGGCTGGGAGCGCCTTGGCACAATCAAAGTTTGTGCGCCAGCTATGACCGCATCTCATGAAGTCTGACTTGACCATGGTGGTCCGGTCACAATGCCAGGGCTCTGCCTTATTCAGGTAGAGATGAATCAAACACCCAGTTTGTATCAAACTGTTTAATTAAAACAGAACTTACTTTCTGGCTGCTTTAATAGTCCAAAACATAAAACATAAAGATAGCACTCAGCCACAGAATAAACAAAAACTGATAACTCTGTAGTCAAAAGGTCCAGTCCAGTGGTCAAATGCCGAAAGTTCAATAAACAAAGTTCAAGGATCAAGAGTCTATACCGTAGTCAAAAGCCAGTCCAGAGGTTCAAGGTACCAGGGCCGCAAGATTACAGGAGACAGGTCAGGATACCGAAAATCCAACAAACCTGGGGGGAAACCGGCAGCATCCACCACCAAAATAAGACAAATACTTTTCTCCCAAGGTTAGCTTCTTATATCCAGGAACACCCATCTGCAAGCTATCTCTTGCATGCCTCCACCCTTAATTGCTTTCACTCATAATTACTTATAGATTACTGAACCCTTTAGAACTAAAACTTATATTAACCCTTCCATCACCAACTGCTAGGCCTACCACCGCCATCAACCACAGAACATAATTCATGACAGGTCCTTACCTTAGTTACCTCCAGACTGGACTACTTTAATGTGCTCTAGGTGGGGCTGCCTTTGAAGACGGCCCCAAAATTGCAGTTGGTGCAAAAGGCAGCAGCCAGGTTGTTGACTGGAGCAAATTACAGGGAGTGGTCAAGCCCTGTTTAAACAGCTCCACTGGCTGCCAATAGGTTTCCAGTCTCAACAGGAGGACATAGTATAGCAGGGATTTTAATGCCCACATATATATTTATTTATTTACTGTATTTATATACCGCCTTTCTCAGCCCGAAGGCAAATCAGGGTGGTTTAGTGACTTTTATAGTGAAGTAATTTAAGGAGGGTGACTCATACCCTCTGGCTGTTTTTGTAACAATTGACCCATCCAGACTGCCCCTTTTCTGGAGAGAAATAAGTGTGCATGCGAATTCTCTTCATGGAAGGATCCAAGAGTAAGCACTGTACTTTGAAAAAGAGTACAGCGCCCTGCGGTATTTAACATTGTGTCCTACTTTACAGAGGACAGTCTTCTCTTTGAATATTTTGCATTTGAAATCTCTGCAGTCCACTGTAAAAATAAAGACTTGAATCCTTTTGGAAGTTCAGGATCTTGACCCACTGAATAAATTACTGAATGGTGAGTCAATGCTTATGTAAATTTCATTGTCTCGTTGGATCCGCTTTAGTTAGGGCTACTACTCATAGGCTTCAAGGCAAATCTTCAGAATGCAGAGTAAGCCGGGGGTGTTCTGAAATTGCTCACCAGCCCTGAGTGAGCCTGAGGCAAAGTGAGTGCCTGGTCACAGCCTTTCACTACTCTGGTCAGATATATTCTTCTTCTATTAAAATTAAAACCAACTGTTCCTAAATGTGCACCAGACCACCAGTCTCTACATGTTAAGTAGTATATGTACTACTTTTGCACATCTGTGTTCTCTATTATGCTAAATGGCAAGGGGCCTTCTGAATTTTTTTAAGCAGACTTTGGAAAGCAACCGTATTTGGACAATGCCAAATTCCAATCCTACCTCTATGATGTTGTTGCTGCTGCTGCTGTTTTGTGTCTTCAAGTCATTTCTGACATACAGCAAACCCAAACCTTTACACCATGCTGGATCTCCAGGGGCCTGTAGGTACGAAATTGTGAGAGCTTTAGCCAAGCGCTGTAGACAACCCAAAGGAGGACCCTTGTGCACTTCAGCACAATGGTATTCACATCCACTTAGAGGTAAACACCATTGATGTTCATGGCATTTATTGCTAGTTAGTGTCTGTGTGATTTCACCCCAGCCCTTGGGATGGTAGTGGCACGATGCTTTATACTACAGTCTTCTAACAATCAGAGGCTGTTGTGATTTTTCTATCAGTTTCTTTTTTTAAAAAAATGCAGCAATGAAAATAAATACTGAAATGTAGCCACTGGGATTGCTAGCAAAAATCTGGAACAAAACAGAAGATATGCACATTGTGTTAGAATGGCGGTCAAGAGGGGAGCTCTGGAGATCATTAGCAAAATTAGGCCACGGCTCTTTCAGTGCTCAGAATGCTTTTACAACAGTCTTGCATCGCAACAGCAGAGATCACACTATTAAATTGGGGAAGAGTCTAATGTACCGCTCCGAGCAAATCACAGCATTGTTATATAACATGATTTCACTTTCAGCTGCTTTCAGTACCTAATCCTTTTATGAGCACTCCTTCAACATTCATCATTCAATTTAATGCCTAGCAAATATTGAGTCTTTTCATCTCTGTTCTCAAAATCATAATGGATATTTATGTTTGAATTCTGAATTAGCTCTTTGTTCTTCATTGTTTGAGATGTGTGTCACTGCCTGCTTATTTAATTGTTTGCTGTATTGTTCTAGAATCCTTTGCATGACTACTAACTATTGGAACTCATCAATTCATGAATTATTCCTAATTCTCCTTGGATGCTTATTTTGTGTTGAATTCATAACATGTCCAATCATTAGAATAAAATATTTGAAAACTAACATTGAAAACTCTAGTGATAGGTGAGGCTTTACTCCACTACTTCTTATGTAGTTTCCTATTCCTAAGGATTAGTGATCAAAACAATTTTAATTATTTATCTTGTTTAAACATAGCATCTATATATATATAAAATATAAACGTCTATATATAAACACAGTGCATGTTACAGCACTGTGTTTACATATAAATATGTAAACCCCGTACGTGTGGGCCAGTATCAGTGGAAGAAATGTATAGACACAAGTATGAGGAGTATATCACTATATTTACTCAAATCTAACGCTCACCTTTTTTGGGCTATATTACATAGCCTAAAGTGCACATTAAATTTTATAGCACACATCTGAATCGTGCACGTAAATACGCCTTGGCTGATGGAAAGGCATGGCTTCCCTGTTAGGGCATATAAGAAATCAGTTAGTGTGTTAACTGAAAATGCAAAGCACAAAGCTGATTGGTTGGGCCATGCTCAGGGAGCTAGCTGAGCCTGGGAGTTTTGGTAACAGTTACATTTTTAGGCTTGAGCTTTACAGGAGCAAGAAGAGAGAAACAGTTAGTACAGTTCTTGCTTCATGAGCTGCTGGAAGGAGATCTTCCACATGGGCATCGAAAGACCGTTTAAATCTCTCTCAAAGGACATTATGTGAGCCAATGTAACTGTTCACATGATTGGATATATCTTGCTCTGCATTACAAAGAGTATACTACTTGTTCTTTACTGATAATCTGCGTGGCATATTTTATTTCTCTGGCAAGAGAGTGTGTGATCTAACATTGAGCTAAGGAGACCCCATTTGAGGTTGGCATCTCCAGTTTAGGAAGCAGTGGTCTAGACAACACCTCCATCACACTCATTTTATTACCACCAGCTCTCTAGTAAAAACTAGGGGGACTGCTTGGATCCACTTGGAAGGGGAGTAATTATGTCCTCTGTCTTGGCCGTTTGGGTACTTCAGGAATCACCCACCAAAGTATCAGGATTTTCCTCAAATCCGTAAGCATCCAGGGTGGGCGGATCATTCCAATTGCTCTTTTGACCCTGTAAGGGTGCCAAGTTGCAGTGAGTCTCAACCTCCACAAGCAATTGTATGTCCATGACAGCAGACCTATGGAAAGTTCTTCCACACACATATCACCATCATCCCACCCAGGACTGACAACTTGTTTCAGAGTGTGTCTTGCAACATGGGTGACACTAGATGGAATTTGGAACAAGCCTATACTCATCACGGGAGACATTTTAAACTGCTTCTCACAGAACGGTCTTGGAACAAATGTTGAAGTTTCCCAGCAAAACAAGCCGTGGTGGAGGAAACAGCTATAACACCACCACTGAGACCCTTTGCTGTGTCTGTGCCTAAAACATCACACATCTCTTGGAATTGGTTTATACCATGAATGGGAAACTATTGGCCCTTCAGATATTCTCTCATATTAGAGTCACAGAGCAAGGTCAATTGTTAGAAGTGAAGGGAACAGTAACAGGTTTCCCATCATTGAGGCTAAATCTAGCACTTATGGCAGCTAGGACCAAATTCCCTCCTCTTCCCTGCATTACTCCAAAACAGATTCATGGGTCTATAAAGGGCTGCAATTGCTCATGTTTTGGCTGGCTTCTAACATTCTCCCAACAAAACTGCAGTCAAATCCTGGCCAGTTTCTGCCCCCCCCCCAAAGTGGATACTTGCTTGTTTCCTTTGGATGACCAGTATCCAGTGGCTGAATAAACATTTATCTCTCAGAACTGCATCATGTAATGACTTTAACTGTGATGGAAAGCAGTCTTGCATCTTTGATCTTGCTTTATTTCCATATTATTATTCAGCATGCATGCAGCTAATGAAATTTAATCATCTACATTGTGGGAGTTCAGATTTTGATGTGAAAGAAACCTAGGTCTGATTATATTGCTTATCTCAGAACAGCGACAGGGGATTGACATACAATTGTTTACATTTCCTCTCTATGTAGATGAATATAACAGATGGGAGTGTTCCTCGTGAGTCTAGGTTTGTTTCAGAATGTTTTTAGTTGCAGCTTGTTGTGAATTGTCTGGATTTCAAGAGCTGGTTAATTGTTCTATTGAAGGTGAAGAAGCAAGTATAATGCTATATGAAAAAGAAAGCTGTGCATACTAATGGGCAATATGCTTCTGTATCCTGCCCTGTCACTACTTTTCTGCGGTGATGAGATTGTGAGCTCCTATGAGACAGGAGGCTATGCTGACAGGATATCAGATAGGCTTTTGCTGAAGAGCCAGATGAAATGTGAGAAACAGCTACTGGGCAGAAGTAGTAATTAGTGGACTGAAGAAGTAACACTGGTGGAAAATCTTTCAGAGGCAATGTCAGTGGCACCATAGCTAACACTTGTTAGTATTGCTCAAAAGGAGGCCCAGTAAACCCCCTTTGAATGTCTTTTATCATGACCCCCCCCCCTTATGATGAGGCTATCTAAAATTAAACAAGATAGTCCAGATGACACTCCCAAGTTGGAAGGCACTCAACAAGCTACTTGGGCACAGCAGAGGACAACTGCAAGTAGTAGTGTGACTAGTAACACAACTGGACTCAAGCTGAATGGACGTTCAGCTGTTGACCTGCTTAGGAGTGAAAGGAAAGTGTGAAGCTCCACAACAAATATTCTAGTATAATGGAATGTGAAAAACATGAATCAAAGAAAACTACACATTGTAAAACAAAAAATGGAATGTAGAAACATTGCAATACGTGCAGTGAATTACCTACAATTGACAGAAATGAGACATTTTAAGTCCGATAATTACACTGTATATATACCCAGGAAATGAAATCTATGAAGAAATGTGGCATTAGTAGTGATCCCACAAACAACAAACCTCTAAGTCTGACTGAATTTTGAGAGGCCAAAATTGTATTGATCCTTGCCCTATTTAGTCTATACTATTGCAGTTCCAAACTTCTGTCATTTACTTTGCCCCTTTTCCCACAGACCATAAGGAGATCCCTATAAGGACAAGTGGATGTGTTGTATGGGTTCACTGTGGTAAGCATGACCAGATTCTCTACCACAGAGACACAATGGCAACAAGGAATAAATAAGTGGAAAATTATTAATTTACAATTAGATCACCAGTCAAACCCTGAACTATACAATCTGAATAGTATTATAATACAAACTATACAGCTCTCCAAAACCGTATTCAGTTCTTTCCTTTGGCTGACTGTTCTATGACTGTCGATCTTTCCCTTTCTATCAGAAACAAGACTCAGGGTCCCGTCCCCCCAACATTAAGTAGGCTTGCCAAGCTTCTTTCTTCACATTCTGCAAACAATCTTCAAACATTCAGTGCAGTGACTATATATATGGACGTCACCTGAACGTTAATATATACTGCATAATCAGAAGCAGAAGATAGAGAACCAAAAACAAGACCAGGAGCAGATTGTGGTACAAGCCATGACCTGATGATATTTTAAAAATTGAGTAAATCTAAAGAAAACTGAACCATTCTTAATGCTGATCGAAGGAGAATTTTTTGGAATTTAAACACAATGCAAAAATAGATCTGTACTATTAAGCCTAATTGACTAGAAAACAGAGGAACTCTGGACTTGCCAGAAAGGTATACATACAGGGTGTTCCAAAATTATTTCAAAGCAGTATAGCTCATGATGGCAACATGTTGCACTTTTCTTGCACTCCCTTCAGGATTTATTGCTCTCATTGAGCCTGAACCTCAGCTATGTTCCATTTTCTCAGCCATATTGTCTTGATGTTGTTTATGATTGAGGTTGTTTTATATTTTATCTTATGTTTTTAATTGTCTGTGTTTTATTTGCAATTTTTTTGGGCTTGTCCCTTGTAAGCCGCCCCGAGTCCCCTTGGGGAGATGGTTGGCGGGGTATAACAATAAAGTTGTTGTTGCTGTTGTTATTATTATGTTACAATTACACAGAAAGTTACAAACATTTTAATGAGTTTTCAAGTTTTACTGACCATTTTGATCCAGAAACAAATCTAAAACATAATTCTTCAAAATGAAGAATATCTCATTAGGCCTTATGTTGTCGGGCCACCATCTTGGGAATGACTGAGGCTCGGCTGTTTGTGTACTGGGAGAGGCATCTAGTGGTAATCATTTGAAATTCTATGCTCCAACCTTTCATTCATGGGCAGTTCATGGTTGCAAAGATATAGTGATTTCAAACTAGGTCCATATTTTAAAATACTCTGTACAGTACAGCAGAACCTCTATAAAAACATCAATGCTGTTGTCATATACATGCAATATTTCCTCAGATAAATCCATTACTAATAAATTAATAAAAGGCTGCTAGATTCAAGGAACCTTGCAAGTGACAAAACTTTTCACCTCTGATAGGAACAGGACTTGGATTTAATGAAATTGAAACTTGCTGGAATAACCAATTTTAGGAGAAAGGAACAATTCCACAGTGTAACCTTATGTATTTTATTTATTCAGAAGTAAGACCTACTGTGTTCAAGGGAACGTACTCCTAGGTATGTTTGCACAGAACTGCAGCCCTTGCCTTTTGCTTGTTGTTCTGTGCAGACAGACATCAATTCTTTCCTCTCAGTTTTCTGTGGGAGTCTAATGCCAAGAATCAGTGTCAGATTCAATTCTGCTCACTGTAGAAGAAAAACCATTGTTATTGTTGTGTGCCCTGAAGTGGCTTATGGCTTATGGCAGCACTAAAGCAAACCTATCATGGGGTTTTCTGAGGCTTAGTCTTTGATTTGCCCAAGGTCGCCCAGTGGGCTTTCACTGAGTTTGAACCTTATTATCTAGAACTGCAGTTCATCATTCAAACTATACACCACATTGGTTCCATAAGGGAAGAAAGCCCTACTACATGAAATTCAGATGCACTGATTCACTATTTTTGAAATGTTACTTTGATAAAAACAAAATATTTTTTAAATGTGCCCAAATATCTTTATTGTTTTCCAAGTGATTCTGAGATAAAGTTAAAAAGTAATTTATTTTTACATGTACTCTAGAAAATGGAGAGGGCGGGAAGAGCTTTAAGCAACATGCCTGAGACTTAAAAACAGAGACATGCTAGGTAATGGAAATTGTTCTGCATGGCAAAGAAGTCAGTCGTGCAATAGCAACTCAAAGATACCCTCTACTGGCAAATTGATTCTGTTTCTGGGGAAGAGCCAAACTGCTTAGGAATTTGCTTTTGTTTAACACAAAGACATCATTTCCAGCTATATTTCTAATGTGTAATTGTGGAGATACAACTTTAGAACCTGCAGGGAGCCTATGGCTTGTTGTAGATGAACAGGGAAAAAAAAGTAATTTCACCTGAGATGACTGGGAGCCTGTGAGAGTCTATAAGAATCTTCATATTCTTTATTCCTGTTCCATCCCAGAGACAATATTTATTTTATTTATTTCCGATATTTCTACCCCGTCTCTTCTCTACCCCCGAAAGGGGAGTCAGGACGGCTTACATTTGGCGGGGATTCGATGCCGTTACATATAAACAATTAAAATACAATAATCATTAAAATA
This sequence comes from Anolis apletophallus, assembly GCA_030556195.1. Classification (NCBI taxonomy): domain Eukaryota; kingdom Metazoa; phylum Chordata; class Lepidosauria; order Squamata; family Anolidae; genus Anolis; species Anolis apletophallus. The sequence continues at coordinate 79,072,653 of JARBWK010000009.1, forward strand.
CAAAAAAATTAAACCATTAAAATACATAAAATATTAATTAAAATAGTACATAAAGCATTAATTAAACAATAAAACCGTATCCTCGTTATATGGCTTTCTAATATGGCTTTCTAATAGCAATTAACCTTCAACGTAAGTTTGGATAGCAAACTGTCAGTGAAAACTAACACAGAGACATTAAACTTTCACAAAGGGAATTTCACCAAAATGAGAAAAATTGTAAAGAACAAACTAAAAGGAGCAGTAAAAAAATCAAATCCCTCCAAAATGCTTGGAAACTGTTTAAAAATACCTTAAAACAGGCCGAACTAAAATGCATTCCAATAAAAAGAAAGAGGCATGGAAAGTCCAAAAGGACACCAGTATGGCTTACAAATGAAGTAAAAGATGTGATTGGAAAGAAGAAAAACTCATTTAAGAAATGGAAGGTTCTTCCTACCGAGGAGAACGGAAAGGAACACAAGCTCTGGCAAACTAAATGCAAAGCAACAGTCAGGAAAGCCAAGAGAGATTTTGAGGCACACATAGCAAAGAATATTTAAAAAAACAACAAAAACTTCTTTAAGTACATCAGAAGCAGGAACCCAACTAGAAAAGCAGTTGGGCCACTCGACGACAATGGTCAGAAAGGGAAAATCAGCGAAGACAAGGAGATTGCTGAGAGGCTAAATGACTTCTTTGCCTCCGTTTTCACACAGGAGGACAGACAACATATGCCTGCAGCTGAGTCAGTTTTTTCAGGGAGGGAATTAAATGAATTAAACCAGATAGAGATAAACAAGGAAGATGTTCTCACATGCCTTACTAAACTAAATGTCAACAAATCACCAGGGCCAGATGGCATCCACCCCAGAGTTCTTAAGGAACTCAAGTGTGAAATTGCTGAAATTCTAGCCAAAATATATAACCTTTCTCTAAGATCAGGCACTGTACCCGAGGACTGGAGGGAGGCAAATGTAACTCCGATCTTCAAGAAAGGATCCAGGGGTGATCCAGGAAATTATAGGCCAGTTAGTCTAACCTCAGTTCCAGGCAAAGTGATGGAAACCATTATTAAAGAAAAAATTACTAGGCACATAGAAGAACAGGCATTGCTGAAGGAAAATCAACATGGTTTCTGCAAAGGCAAATCATGTCTTACTAACTTGTTAGAATTCTTTGAGGGTGTAAATAAACACATAGATAAAGGGGACCCAATTGATATTGTTTACCTTGACTTTCAAAAGGCTTTTGACAAAGTCCTCACCAAAGGCTCCTAAATAAGCTCTTCAGCCATGGAATCAGGGGACAGGTCTTGTCCTGGATTGGAACCTGGCTAAACTGTAGGAAACAAAGGGTGGTAATAAACGGACATTTCTCTGGGTGGAAAGAGGTGAGAAGTGGCGTACCCCAAGGTTCAGTTTTGGGTCCGTTACTTTTAATTTATTCATTAATGATCTGGATGTAGGAGTGAATTCTGAGGTAGCAAAGTTTGCAGACGACACTAAATTGTTCAGGGTAGTTAAAAATGAAACTGATTGTAAAGAGCTCCAGAAAGATCTCTCGAAATTGAGTGAATGGGCAACAAAGTGGCAAATGCATTTTAACCTAAACAAGTGTAAAGTCATGCACATCGGGGCAAAGAACCCCAACTACACCTACAAATTGATGGGGTCAAAGCTTTCCGAGACAAACCAGGAAAGGGATCTTGGGGTCTTGGTGGACAGCTCAATGAAGATGTCAACCCAGTGCGCAGCAGCAGTGAAAAAAGCAAATTCTATGCTAGGCATGATCAGAAAGGGAATCGAAAATAGGTCAGCAAATGTTGTATTACCTCTCTACAAATCGATGGTAAGGCCGCATTTGGAGTACTGTGTACAATTCTGGTCTCCGCACCTTAAGAAGGATATAACGGAACTGGAAAAGGTACGGAAAAGGGCAACAAGAATGATCCAAGGGATGGAGCGGCTCCCTTATGAAACCAGGTTGCAACGCCTTGGTCTTTTCAGCCTTGAAAGACGGCGTTTAAGAGGTGACTTGATCGAAGTGTATAAAATCATGCATGAGATAGAAAAGGTGAATAAAGAAAACTGTTTTCTTTGTCACAAAACACTAGGACTAGAGGCACTCCCTGAAGCTCCAAGGTAGGAAAATTAGGACTAACAAAGGGAAATATTTCTTCACCCAGAGGGTCATTGGGTTATGGAACTCACTTCCAGAGGAGGTTGTGACAGCTGTCAGCCTGGACAACTTCAAGGCAGGATTAGACAGATTCATGGATACCAAGTGTATCGGTAGTTACTGAAAAGGACATTCAAGTGCCACCTCGGAGTTGGTTGAGGTAGGCAGGATTTCCCCAGGTACTGGTTGTGGGGGGTCGGGAGCAGGTCAGGGTTTTGCCCTCCCTTCTGCTCGAGATCCCCGTGTACAACTGGTGGGCCACTGTGTGATACAGAATGCTGGACTAGATGGGCTGAGGTCCGATTCAGCATGGCTCTTCTTATGTTCTTATGTTCTTATGTAATTCATCTCCCTCTCCATTGTGAAATCCTACCTGACAAAGAAATTGAATGACCTGCCCGACAAAGAAATTGGATGACCTTGCCATGAAGAATAAAATAACGTTGTTGTCATTGTACAACAAAATTAAATGCTTTCCCCAGCAAACATCACAAAAACTTGCACATATATTTTTGTAAAGTGTAAAGGGGCACTGGATGTGAATACAAAATCTACTACAGACAAAAGATCGCACAAATTTTAGTTGCATTTGTTCCATATCCTCCTCAGGAAACTACTTAACCATTTCATCAGCATCTTTTACTGCAGTGGTTCCCAACCTTTTTTTTTTTTAAATCAGGGACCACTTAAGCAGGGACCACTCTCCAACATTAGTTCCAAAAGAGTTACAAATCAGTTTTTGGTCAACTTTAGATTTGGTTTGGTTATTTGGGGTGCTGATTCAGGAAATTGCATCAGCTATAGTTTCTGATACAGAACATATGCCATCCAGTAGTTTCCATCTGCTCGCCCACAGAAAACCATATTTAATAGGCCTTGGCACTAAGAGGGTTTCACGAGACTATTCGCTCTAGTTGCAACGGTGCAGTAATGGTGAGGCTGTGTATTCTATTTTAGTTGTTGTGGACCACTGGTGGTGCGTGGACCACCAGTTGGGAACCACTGCTTTAAAGCAAACAAGAGAAGATCAAAAGGGAAATCTCAGATCTGGAACCATATACTATATCCAAAACTTGAACAACTACTTATTTACATGCAACAGGATGTATAACGTAGATGATAAAAAGGGACCCAATCCTGCTACAAATCCATGTGCCAGCTCTGTCCCTACATCTACCCTGGAAACAACATGACAGGGGCCAATATTAGCCACAGAATCAGAAGTACATTTATATTTTCTTCCTCCAATGTGCTAAATACCATTAGATGCCAGCAATGCCCCTCTCTACATTGGATAAACAGGGCAGTCTCTACGCAGGTGAATTAATGGACACAAACAGGACATTAGAAATGCCAATGTCCCAAAACCAGTTGCAGAACATGGGCACCGACCAGGGAGAGACAGGATTGGGGGAAGCCGACCCTGGGAGCAACACGGCGAGGAGATGCCTCTTTTTGGGGGTTCCAACCCCTAGAGGCGCCTCACAGAAAAAACCTCATGGCCGCCGGAGGAGACGGCGCCGGAGGCCAGGGAGTATTAGACCCCCTCCCCTTGATCCTGCTGGGGTCTACCGACGTCGGGGCCGCCAACCCCCCGGACCTGCCACATTCTCGGCCAGCTATCAGAGAGAGAGGAGACCCTCCCACCCTGAGCCCAGGTCCAGGTGATCATTTCGCCCCAGAACCTTTTGGCGTTCAGACTTCGAGCGTCGCGACCTCCACCGGACTTGCCTGAAGCCGACGACAGACACTCATTCAGTTGGTCTGACCTCCTCTGTTAGACTGCGGGATGGAGGAAACCAAGCCACTCTTCTTTCCTGTGGCCAGCTGAGAGATCTCCCTAGGTCCTCCCAGGCTTCCATCCTTCGATGGCATGGTGTAGTAGTTTAGGTTTACCTGAACACCCCCTCGCCATACCCCGAACCCTGTCTCTGTCCTCCCTCTTTCTCCTTTTCCCTTTCTAGTTGTTGTTTTGTCTTGTTCGTCGCCTATTGTTTTGTATTCAACTTGTGAACCGCTCCGAGCCCCTGGGGAGTGGCGGTGATAAAAGTTCGAATAAATAAATAAATAAATAAATGTTGCTGCTCACAAATACTTCCTGGAAAGAAGTGATGAGTGGAATGCCACAGATTTCCGTCCTCGGCACGGTCCTGTTCAACATCTTTATTAATGACTTAGATGAAGGGTTAGAAGGCATGATCATCAAGTTTGCAGATGACACCAAATTGGGAGGAATAGCTAATACTCCAGAAGACAGGAACAGAATTCAAAACCTTAACAGATTAGAGAGATGGGCCAAAACTAACAAAGTGAAGTTCAACAGTGACAAATGCAAGATACTCCACTTAGGCAGAAAAAATGAAATGCAAATGAGGGATGACTGGCTCGATAGCAATAGTTATGAAAAAGATCTTGGAGTCCTCGTGGACAACAAGTTAAACATGAGCCAACAATGTGATACAGCAGCAAAAAAAGCCAACGGGATTTTGGCCTGCGTAAATAAGAGTACAGTGTTTAGATCCAGGGAAGTCATGCCACCCCTCCATTCTGCCTTGGTCAGACCATACCTGGAATACTGTGTCCAGTTTTGGGCACCGCAACTGAAGGGAGATGTTAACAAGCTGGAATGTGTCCAGAGGAGGGTGACTAAAATGATCAAGGGTCTGGAGAACAAGCCCTATGAGGAGCGGCTTAAAGAGCAGGACATGTTTAACCTGAAGAAGAGAAGCCTGAGAAGAGACATGATGAGGGCCATGTATAACTATGTGAGGTTAAGTCATAGGGAGGAGGGAGCAAGCTTGTTTTCTGTCGCCCTGGAGACTACAACGCAGAAGAATGGCTTCAATCTACAGGAAAGAAGATTTCACCTGAACATTAGGAAGAACTTCCTAACTGCGAGAGCTGTTCAGCAGTGGAACTCTCTGCCCCAGAGTGTGGTGGAGGCTCCTTCTTTGTCGGGGGTGCTCTGAATGTGATTTTCCTGCTTCTTGGAAGAATGGGGTTGGACTGGATGGCCCGCGAGGTTTCTTCCAACTCTAGGATCCTTTTGACATACAGTATGGGATTTAGATGTGGAGTTCTTGAACAAGGAAATAATACCAGAAGTCTAGAAAGAGAAGCAGAAGCAGCTCAATTAAGTTATGTTCACAAATTCCAATCCATTAGCAGGGGCATAGACAAAGATAATGGCTTCATGACACATAACATGCATGTTTTGCTTAGTCTATAGCAGGCCTGGGTCAGCTTGGGCCCTCCAGGTGCTTTGGACTCCAACTCCCACCATTCCTAACAGCCTCAGGCCCTTTCTTTGCTTAAGCGGCTGAGGGGGGCAAGGAAAGGGCCTGAGGCTGTTAGGAATGGTGGGAGTTGGAGTCCAAAGCACCTGGAGGGCCCAAGTTGACCCAGGCCTGGAGTAGATGCATCCTTAAGCGGCTGAGGGGGAAAGGAAAGGGCCTGAGGCTGCTAGGAATGGTGGGAGTTGGAGTCCAAAGCACCTGGAGGGCCCAAGTTGACCCAGGCCTGGAGTAGATGCATCCTTAAGCGGCTGAGGGGGGCAAGGAAAGGGCCTGAGGCTGTTAGGAATGGTGGGAGTTGGAGTCCAAAGCACCTGGAGGGCCCAAGTTGACCCAGGCCTGGAGTAGATGCATCCTTAAGCGGCTGAGGGGGGCAAGGAAAGGGCCTGAGGCTGTTAGGAATGGTGGGAGTTGGAGTCCAAAGCACCTGGAGGGCCCAAGCTGACCCAGGCCTGGAGTAGATGCATCCTTAAGCGGCTGAGGGGGGCAAGGAAAGGGCCTGAGGCTGTTGGAGGGCAAAAACATGGCAAGGAAAGGCGCTCCAAGCCACTTCCTCTCCTCCAGGCTTCTCCGCAGAGTCTGTAAACAGTAACCGGAAGTAAAGAGCAGCGCGGTTCTTCACCTCTCTTTCCTTGTGGTGACGTCACCGGACTGGCCGGAGCTGGAACGGAGGCGCTGTTGCCATGGGAACCTCACCCTGGCTGGAGTTGAGTTCTTAAGCGACCGCAGGCCAAGGTGCGATGCGCGCATGCGCTAATGCCTGCTGAAAGCCTTGCCCTTGGCGCCAAATAATAGACAGTAAAACCATCAACTGGCTGAAAGAGTGGCTCTTAAGCTTTGGGCCTTCGGGTGTTTTGGGCTTCAGCTCTCGAATGTTATATACCATTTTACTATACTCTAGCACCCCAGATTTTGAGGTTTCCTATGAATAATTCTTTAGTGCAGGGATATAAAAGGAAATAAAGGCGCTCCATGCAGCCATGCCGGCCACATGACCTTGGAGGTGTCTACGGACAACGCCGGCTCTTTGGCTTAGAAATGGAAATGAGCACCAACCCGAGAGTGGGGCACGACTGGACTTAATGTCAGGAGAAAACCTTTACTTTTAAGCGCTACTTCATCTTTCTCCAAATATAGGCAGTCCCCAAGTTTACCTTATAGAAAGAAATTTCCACCATCGCAGTGCCATCTGTGGTGTGTTAGCACCAGTACCATATATAGGCCATATACCAGTATAGAATATGGAGGCCCCAGTGGTGCAATGGGTAAAACCCTTGTGCCGCCTGAACTGCTGACCGAAAGGTTGGCGGTTCGGATCCATAGAGTGTGGTGAGCTCCCATCTGTCAGTTCCAGTTCCTGATGTTGAGACATGAAAGATGCCTCCCACAGTAAAGGAGAAATTGATGCTTTAACAGGAGAAACGTCAGGAGAAAGTGCTGCTTAGAACAGGCATAGAATTAGGATAACAGAGTTAGCTTGCCAGCAGTAGTGACGAGAATAATTCACTTTGATTGGTACATAAGCATAGGCTGTGATTAGCCAGAGAACATCATGTGCCTCTAGATAAGAAAACAGTCGTGATTGGCTTAGCTCTCACCATGCGGGTTTGTTTACAAAGTAAGTGATTGGTTAGGAGACGCGCATGGCAAAATGAAGCTTTCACTTGGCAGGCAACCAGTGAAGGCTCAGTAGCAATGTAACGATTTGGGTACACTTTGCACATAGAGCAGTAACATAGAACAATGATGGAAATTCACACTGCGCCACAGTTATTAGCAAATAGGATTAAGACGCAAGAATGCTTTGTTTAATTGGGTAGAATAAAATGGGTTCATGAATACTAGCCAGTAACAATGCATGAAGAAGGGAGGGACTAAATGTTGACTCCATTGTCTGTATAAAACCTGTCTACTGGAACAGATCGGGGTTCTGTCCGCCAGCGGCTACGTTTCCGCACAGGGGGGACGGACCCATCAGCTGATGTGATGCAAATAAAGCTGGTTTCCCGAATCGCAGTAGAAATTGTCGCGTCATCTCTTCCTTGCGCTCGCTAGTGACGGCAGCCTAGTTGTCTTGGGAGTTTTGGGACTCCGGGTTACTGCTTCAACAGGATGGTAAAATATCCGACACCAAAAACACCCCGGGCAATGCTGGCTAAGGCATATGGGGCTGATGCCCTTTAATACTCTCAGAAATGGGTAGTTAAAATAGCAATCTTTGCTAACAGGCTGATTTCATTTTCCTGTAATACAACCAGGGGGAGTAAGCGAACATTATTTTGGCGCCCCCCCCCCCCCGGCAGCTCCCGGCTGCGCCCGCGCATGCACACTGACTCCCGAGCGCGCCGGCGCGGAGGAACGGGGGGGGGGGAAGAGGGGACTCACGGGGCGGGCTCCCGGACCCGAGGAGCAGGAGGAGGGGGAGGCCACGAAGGTGGCCCCCACGGAGACGCAGCAGCAGCGCCCCGGAAGGGCCCGGAGCCAGAGGCGCATCTTCCTGACGTCACTTCCTCGTCGCCGCCTCTGCCGAGGAGGAAGGGGAGGAAGGCCTCGCCGGCCGCGCGCTGCAAGGACGCCCGGAAGGAGAGACGCCGGAGGAGGAAGGAGGAAGAGGCCGCCGCGCTCCGCAGGGCTCCCTCCCTCCAGCGTCTCTCCTTCCGGGCGTCCTTGCAGCGCGCGGCCGGCGAGGCCTTCCTCCCCTTCCTCCTCGGCAGAGGCGGCGACGAGGAAGTGACGTCAGGAAGATGCGCCTCTGGCTCCGGGCCCTTCCGGGCGCTGCTGCTGCTGCGTCTCCGTGGGGGGCTGCCTCGTGGCCTCCCCCTCCTCCTGCTCCTCCTCGGGTCCGGGAGCCTGCCCGTGAGTCCTCTCTTCCCCCCCCGTTCCTCCGCGCCGCCAGCTGGCTGCGGTGACACGGCGGGCGGTGCCCCTCCCAGGTGGCCACGCCCCTCTCTGGGAACGTCGCCCTACGCGACCGCGTAGGTCGCTTAATGGGGAAGGCCGGCCCTGAATACAACAGAGGTCTGTCATGATGGAGAATTAACTCCCAGTGAAGGAGATGTAATTTTAGAAGTGAATTTTCAGAGATTTTCCCAATGCCCATGTCTTGATTTACTGCCATATTGGCCTGTTTCTGCAGTGGGCCTTTGTTTATAGAAAATGCTGATTGAGAAAACGTTGCTGCAGAGAGGAAATGACTATTCAGGGATAACAGTACATCGGGACAAAACTGGTTAGCTGGTGGCTAGTTGGAACTCCCAGGTTTCCTAGTCGCTCTGGAGTTGTACTTGAAACAGATAAGATTGATTCATTAAGAAAGTCATGGTCAGAGAACAATAGTCTGTAGTTGTGCTATAGTTGCGCCATTGTTAGGGTCCCACGTGTGCTATTACGTCAGTCAAAATCAAAATAACCAATGAGCAACTGTACAACTAGCTTAGACCAATGAAATGATTTGTCTTTTTCAACCAATGAGAATGTATATTCAATTGACTGTCCAAAATGATAAAAATTCTTGCCGCCCCATTGGGGGTTGCGACAAATCCTTTGATTGCATTCCTGTATGCATGTTTGTTGAAATTGCTATGGCCATGCAATAAAGTCTTTGTAGTAAGATTCCAACTTATGGCTTTCTCCTTGCATTGCTATATTGGACCAATGAGGAAACTCCTAAGCTTGTGCATTTGGAGTGCCCCTACATTGGCGCCCCTTCACCAGCAGATAATAAAGTATAAAGACAGTGGAGCACCAGGATAAAAAAAGGTTCCTTTTTTGTTAGATCTCTCCTCATGCATCCCAGTACAATCTGTCACAAGGCAGGGCAAGAAGATAAAGCTTTAGTTCTTGGTAGTTTGGGAAACATAATAATGCACCCCCTTTGCATGAGAGAGAAGAAACAGAGACATCTCATAACTTATAATAATTTACTTTTATGAAGGAAATGTGTTACTGCACATCTGCACATGTACAGGAACTGACCCAAGTCACTGGCCTATCAAATTGAACTAGTCCTCCAAATTAAACATTGCAGATCTTTCTGATACAAACAATAATACAAATGGCTTTGTGTATATCTCACTCATCCTGCATGAGGAATATCCCTTTTTAGACCAGTGGCCCCTAAATTTTGGTCCTCCAGATGTTCTGGACTTTTTGGGGTGGAGGCTCCTTCTTTAGAAGTTTTTAAACAGAGGCTGGATGGCCATCTGTTGGGGGTGCTTTGAATGTGATTTTCCTGCTTCTTGGCAGAAGGTTGGACTGGGTGGCCCACAAAGTCTCTACCAACTCTATGATTCAGCTCCCAGATTTCCTAACTATTGGCCAAGTTTGCCGGGGGCTCTGGAGCTGAAGCCCCAAACATCTGGAGGACCAAAGTTTGGGAGCCATTGGTTTAGGGAGAAGGATGCTTTGTTTCAGATGGACATGTCTAGAACTAATTTTAAGACTGCTGTAATTAGTGTAAATATTAGATGATCATTTTTTCTCTGTTCAATCTATTTCTCTATGTTGATTTATCTTGAATCAATATAACACTGAATTACTTATGAAAGTTGTTTGAAAAGTAAGGATCTATCTCACATGATTGTATACCAGCTCTCCATGCACTGTGTATTGAAGGAAAAGTAATGGCAATTTGCAAATACTACATTGCTACTCCCTTCACTGTAAGTAAACTCTGCAGACTGGGATTTCGTATGTCCTCCATCTTTAAAATATTGAACATGGCGACACTATTCCTAAGCAGACAAAGGTGGTTTCCGGGCTATTTCTGCATCATCAGAAGGGTGAGAACATGTGCCTTTCATAATTTGAAGAGGAAGCTGCCCACAGCTATTCTTGGTCTATGTACCATGTTTCCTTTGGATGATGTGGGAGACATTACTCAAATCACATTATACTAAATGACTCACGAGAGGTTTTCACTTGAATTTCAGATACTCACACAATAACTCAAAGTATTGTTTTGATCACAGCTCTTTATTCTAGTTCTTTAAATGTACAAAACTACTGACCAGTGCTAGAACTTTAAATTTATAAATGGCCTTTTAAACAAGTCGATGAACTGAACTGTACATGAAGCATGCAACACACAATTTCCAGTTCTTTCAAGGGAATGACTCGTTTGTTTTATCACACTGCATGCAGCATGATTTTTTAAAAAAAAAAATACAGTGCAACAACAACGCTATTTTACATGATATGCAGAAACAAACAAAAACTTTCTAGGAAGAAGGTTTCCTATGTATAAATCTGAATAAGTGCATTCACATTCACATTTTGTCATCACCTCTGGCTTTTCTTTAGATATTTTTTTATTCATTGGACTAAACACCGGTCCTATACAGCTTTAGTACAACAAACCATTTTCAGTTTAAAAAAGTGTAACAGTATAAAAATCCAAGCAATGTGTTAAAATAAAAGGAAAAGGGGGACGGGAGAAGTGTAAAAAAACATTAGTGAAAGTTCAGAATCTAGAAGGAAGTGAAAAGAGTTCAAGACTAACAGAAGGTCATATATTTAAAAAGTGCTTTCCAGATTGGAGCTAAAGTTTAAATCCAAAAAAAATGTGCTTTTGGGTCACATAAGGAAGTGTTGTTTTCCCAAAGGTTTCAGCAATAGTTCGATACCAATTTTCTTTTGATCTTCAACCATATCCCTTTAGAGTTTATTTTCTTAGAATGGTTTTTATCCATAAAAACAAATGCGAAGCCAAAATTGTCTGTCTGTGATCTTATGGTTTTTATTATGGCTATTTTTGTGATATCACAAACAAAGAGTTGTGGCTTCATTGTACAAGAATGTAAGTTCCACAACATAGAGATCTTGTTGGGTCAAGTTATTTTTAATTATTGACTGGGAGAAAAAACCCTGATGTCTTTTTTCGACAGCTGTGCCATATCTTTTTATAAACATTGGTTCTGAAAGTTAATATTGGAAATATAAAAACTTCCAGACGATAGCTATGGCACAACCTTCAGAACATCTTTTTATATACAGACCTCACCTTTGTGTGAACTCCATCAAGGCACTATTACAATACTCAAGTATCTGATGGCCTGCTCTCAAAAGATACCCCAAAATTGAGGATACAGGAGAAAGACATTTTATCACTCAGTTCAGTAGTTAACGGTTCTATTTACAATAGGATAAAAACCACAAGACAAAACAGCAGTTAAAGCAGATGACTATCACAATGGTAGATGAGACAAATGTAATTGAACTCTTGTTCCATTTCATTAACATTGAATTGGCAAGATTTCCCCCCAAAGGCACAGGTGGGCAGTGAGCTGTAAATAGTAAGATCACTGTACAGGTTAGCTGTCTGAATGAAGTTTTCATGAAAAGCAAGCATGCTGTATATCTAAGAGATGCCCAATAATAGGTAACAACTAACCTATCATATGAGATACAGGAAACACTATATATTGCCAGGACTCCATTATACACACAACACATTTTTATAGTTATGTTCATGGTAATGGTTACAGGGTATATTAAAGGCTTATAGTGCATTTAGTTTAAACAAACAGCCATGAATATGGCAATAACAAGCAATTTTGAATATTTTCTACTTATGTACAAGTAGGACCATACACAATCAAGTGAAAAATCAAGTGCTTTTCTTTAAATACTTAACGTTACCAAAGAGCCCTTGCCCTCGAGTTCTACAAACTGTACAGTCACAGTTTCCTTACAGCTTTGTGCAGAAAACAGTCAATCTGAAGGAATTAAGGTCATGACACATGGCTAAATATTATATATGAAGGAACATTTCATAAACCAGAGCCACATTCAACCATATTGTATAAAAAGTAATCAGGCAACAAGTTCATTTTTCAGCATCAAACGGGCCAAAGTAGAGATTTAGGCATTATAAGCTGTGCTTTTCTGTGTCTGACACAGAAGACAACAATATTTGTAATGTAATGCTGTCACAGAAAGTTTAAGGATCATATGCTTTCTTAAAATGAGAAATGCCTAATACTCTGATGGGGAGAAAACAACCCTTCCACAGTGTTGCACTGCAACTCCTACTAACTTAGCCTTCACAGCCTTAAAAGGCAAGGGCTGAAGTCTAACATAATTCCTCATCACTACCCTAAAAAAAAGAAAGCAATGATATAATTTATCTAGCTATGTCTCACAAAATATATACACACACAGAAAGGGGAGGCAGCAGATAGAGACATAGTATGCTATACATCAGGCATGGGCAAACTTCAGTCCTCCAGCTCAGTGTTTCCCAACCTTTTTTGAGCCGCGGCACACTTTTAACATTAAAAAAATCCGGGGACACACCACCAACCAAAATGACACAAAATGACACTCTAACACAGTAAAGAACGGCTGTGGGGATGGTGGCCTGCTGGGAACAACTGCTGGGAGTGCCGAAGCCAGGGAGGGGGCAGAGCCAGGCTGCGCCATGCCCCGCCCACTACCACCGGCTTCAGCTCTCCCAGCAGCTGCTCCAGCCTTGAGGGGGTAGTGCCAAGCCAGCGGTGCCAGAGCCAGCACAATGCTGGCTTGGCACTGTCCCCTCAAGGCTGGAGCAGCTGCTGGGCTTCAGTGGGCGGGGCTCCTCCTCCACACGGCTTCAGTGCCCCCCAGCTACATAGGAGGGCATGAGCGGTGGAGTCAGTGGGCGGGGGATTCCACACGGCTGGCTGGGGAAGTCATGGCGGATTGGAGGCTGGCACGAAGGAGGCGGTCCCTTCTTCTTTTTCTTCGCCACTGCCCGGCACTTCCTCCTCCCCCAAGCAGCAGGAGGGGGGAAGGAAGGGGGGGCAGAGAGCTTTTCTCGCGGCACAGCAGGAGGTCCGTCACGGCACACTAGTGTGCCACGGCACACTGGTTGAGAAAGACTGCTCCAGCTGATTTGGACTGCTGGCTGTTAGGAACTGTGGTTGTTGAAGCCCAAAACAGCTGGAGGGCCCAAGTTTGCCCATGCTTGGTTTACATCGATATTAGTGAATGGAGCCAAAACAGCAGAAAAAACTTTAATATATTTGACAGCTGTTGCATGAAACTAGTTATTCCAAATGCTTACAAATAAATACAAAGCAGGACAAAAGCTTACTTTCTTCTGCTATCATATTTCTTTACTACAACTATTTTTATGAATTGCGCAACATTTTACAAATTACATAATAATCCATAGAACTGAATTTCAGATTTTTAAGAAAGAAGGATTTGGCAAGAAGTCCACAAGGCAAAAAAGAGGAGAGGAGGGAGACTGAGACTTTCAAATCAAGACTCATTTACTAAAATGTATATTTATGAATAATCTAAAGATTTGAAAGATATCCAAATAATAATCAGAAATACGCATCTTAATAAATTTGTTTAATTTGAAAGCAAGCATCCTACTTTACTAACATCATTTAGGGCTGTAGAAAAACACACACACACACACATATTTTTAAAAGATACTGAAATCAAACTGAATAGGAGAACTTATTTTTGTCATAACAAAAGGCTGAATATTTCTGCAGTACTGTGTGTTATCATGCACATCTAACGTAAACAAAACAAAAGGGCTAATACAAGCAAAAACTGTTCTATCTTCCATAATATAAGTGTCTACTCTAATTTACAGGATGGAGGTTTTAATTTACAGAAACACCTACAAAACCTATGTTTTACAATACTGTGCACTCCATTAATGTGCTAAGATCTGGGGAAACTAAAGCATAATTAAAATTGCTAGTGCTGCTAAATAGGCCTTGAGTGGCAGATTAACTAGATTTGGCCCGTAATTCTTCAATGTATGGGAGTGTTATGCAAGCCTGTATATTACAGCATAATTATTCAGATGCAATTACAGTTGAATGGACTGACTTAAGCCCAATATTTAAAACATTACATGGTCTCATGTTAAGCATCCATGGATCAAATCCAGAAAATCCTTTATATCATTCACTATAGTATGGTATCCTGTGGCTTACATATAGCCCAAGACAGCTTTGGTATAGCCTTCAAGCTTCTCGCTTTCCAGCAAAATATATTAAAAAGTTTTTAAAAAGTGCAATTCTGTTTCCAGAGGCCTCCGGAAGGCACCAGTATCTCATTTCCACTTCTTTAGGTCAAGCAGAACCTCACAAGAAGCCCCAAATTGGTGAACAAGCAGACCCAAACATCACTTCTAGTTTCATCAAAATAGTGGTGTGGGCTGTACACAGAGGACTTAAAGGTGGCCCTTGGACACGGCACTACTGCCCAACCCTGCAGTACAGCCCTTCTTTTTCCCATTCAAATAGTGACTCCATCACTGTCCCCCACCCTTTGCTCCCAACTTAAAGTGTTTCTGGGTCTGATGAAGCAGTGTGTCAATAGGAGCTGCTATTTACAAAGAGATTGATACAAATACTACTGGGAAGATAAAGCTATCAGTGTACTACTCAGGACTGTTACAATCACTAACACTATGATCACGCTCCATTTTCATAAACTAATGGAAACATCTGCCAAGTAACAATCACTGAAATGCAGTAGAGTTAGTGAAATGTGGATGGACTAATATAGCTTAATATATTTAATGGTAACAAAAAACTGAATAGCTTAATCTTTGTACAACTATATACTGACATCGCTGGGTGTAATTTTCCTAATGAAGTAAGATCTCATGAAACTTTGAACACGTATTGAACTTAAAGACAATTAGTCTGGCCTTTGGGGAATATGCGGTCACACTGAAAAGGATGCCATCATTGCCCAGAGTGACAATGTTGTATACTGGCATTTATCACTGCAGCCTAAACACACTTTAGAATATGCAAGGCAGTTTTCCCAGTATACCAAGGATACAAAGAAAAAGGTACTGGCACATAAGCATCATCCATATCTTCTGGATAGGACAGAATATAACAGACATTGCCACGTGAGCACAACAAGCCTTTGAAGCAAAGGCCTACATCTTCACAGATCTTGTGTTTTAGAAAATATTGCCTTATTTGAAGCCAACCCAAGCTTAAAATATGGTCCCACGAAGAACACAATCATTCCACTTCATATATTCTTCCATCCAGGCATTCTATTTAAACAAGTAATTGATCATAAGCTGCAGGAGAATCATCAGCAAAATGAAGACATAGTGCTTGAACTGAAAAAAGGTATTATCTGGTGGTGGCGTGCTGGTAGACATTCGGGTTCTCAGAGCAGTGATGTCCCTACAAGAAATGAAAAAGAGTACAATAAATTCATAGATGGGCAATACTAAATTTGCACAAAAGTGGCAAAAATGCCATATACTGAATGTGTGGCTGTTAGATTGTTGAAGCAACTGAAGAACTGAATAGCAAGGTTCAAGGCTAAAGCAATGGATTCTATGAGTGTAACAGGACACAGTAGAAGCTTTGGCAAAGTTTTTACACAACACAGAAAACCTAGGGGACTTGGGTGGTATTCCTTTCATCAGAGTTAGCACTAATTCTGTGGACCTCAATGTGAAGATCCTGACACAAAATATCTGCTACAAAGTAACTTTAGTAAAATATGATACATACTGCCAGTGCCTACCTCTTTTGAATGTGATTATAGCAAAAAGACAAAGGACATTCAAGACTGAACAACAACAAAAAGTGGTTGCCCCTTAACTGGTAGACTTCCATTAAATTTCAGCAGGTTGGGTGACAAGCATACATTGACTCTTTATGAAGCCGAGTTAAATATTTTTGGTCCAAGTAATTATTATAGGTCTAAGTAGCAAACTGATTTTTCATTTGTTGAATTTACTGTAATCACTAAGTTACAGAGGAAGCAAACAAATTCTATTAAAGATAAAGGTTTCCCCTGACATTAAGTCTAGTTGTGTCTGACTTTCGGGGTGGTGCTCATCTCCATTTCTAAGCTGAAGAGCCGGCGTTGTCCGTAGACGCCTCCAAGGTTATGTGGGTGGCATGACTGCATGGAACTCTGTTACCTTCCCGCTGAAACGGTACCTATTGATCTACTCACATTTGCATGTTTTCGAGCTGCTAGTTTGGCAGAAGCTAGGGCTAATAGCGGGAGCTAACCTCGCTCCCCTGATTCAAACCACCAATCTTTCAGTCAGCAAGTCCAGAAATTCAGCGGTTTAACTCGCTGTGTCAACGGGGGCTCCTAAACAAACTCTAAGATCAAATAAAGCATTTGTAATAATCCATGAGCACTTGAAGCCTATAACAACATGAATTTCATCCTATATCTATTGTCTAAAGCAGTGTTTCCCAACCAGTGTGCCGTGGCACACTAGTGTGCCGTGAGCGATCATCAGGTGTGCCGTGGGAAATTGGTACTCTCCCCCCTCCTAGCAGCCCCCTCACAGGTTTCCAAGAAACAAAATGAGCCTCTCCGCTTGGAAATGGGTATCTTTTTACTATTTTACTGGATTTTTCGAGAGTTGCCTCCCCCAAGGAACTGTTTATAACAGTTTCCTGACATCCATAGTTAACTGGAAGCAAGTTTCACTCAGGGTGAAATTTCACAAAGGTCTGGAGAACAAGCTCTACGAGGAGCAGCTTGAAGAGCTGGGCATGTTTAGCCTGAAGAAGAGAAGGCGGAGAGAAGACATGATCGCCATGTATAAATATGTGAGAGGAAGTCATATATATGTTGTGCTCATCGAAACAGGCCCACATTTCACACTGAGTGTATAAATACATTAAAAAACATATTAACTATATGTATTACTGTGTTAGAGTGTAATTTTGTGTCATTTTGGTCAGTGGTGTGCCCCAGGATTTTGTAAATGTAAAAAATGTGCTGTGGCTCAAAAAAGGTTGAAAAACACTGGTCTAAAGAATCAGTGCACACACTCCTCTGTAGGTACCAAAGTCATTGTAAAATAGTACAATACATACTCCCTCCATTCTAATAAAACATAGAAAAAACTATGAAAACAATAAAGTGAACGAATTCCTAGCCCAATCCACAGATATAAAGAAACTGGTCAGAGACAGCTCATAATCACAAGAAAATCTGATTCTCACATTGAAAAAAAAGGAATCTTATATGTTGGTTCCTGTGTAAATTAGGGTTGCTTATTTTTAAATGGATGTGATAAACTGTGACACTCCAGATGCTTTTGGATCGCAACTTGCATAATCTTTCATCTCTGGCTACACTGACTAGATCTGATGGGAGTTGAGAGCCAAAACTAAATCATGGTCTACAATTTCTCATCTATTCGAAACCAAACACAGTAATAACAGATGGCATTGTAAAACAACCAACCAACCAAAGCAAAATCCTACCTCCGTATGTCCTCCTGTGTCTCCCTTATAGATTCAATGGCATTTTGCAATTCAAGAAGATCAATGGTTTTCTTTCGGATTCTTGTACTATGCGTGACTTGTGCTTCAAAAGTAATTGAAAGAATGTATAAGGATATAAATCATGTAAATTACACAAAAGAGCTTTTAAAAGTTCCCAAAATAAAACAAGTTCTCTCCCTTTCTTTTTTATAAGTCAGAGCAGAAGAACTCAGTCCTCAAATCATACTACAGCACAAAATGAGAATAAAGTAATAACATGTGTTTAACGCACTCACAATAAATGCCACAAAAATTGAAAAAGGACAGGATGATGAATACATACAGTGCTCACCTTCACTGCCAGATGAGTCCTGATTATCAGGTTCCGGTGAGGAGAAGCCACACTCCACTTTCTTTGTCTTTGAAGACCGTTTTTTTGTAACACTAACCTGAAATTAATTAATGTACAATGTTCATCTGCTTGGAAACAAAAAAATGGATCCCAGGCATACTTAATGGAATTATACAAGCACTGAAGAAAGAAGTTAGGGTGGATATTTTATTTGATTTCCCCTTTTTCTGAAATTCCTGGTTACCACTCCCATGGTGTACTGGAAGACTGGGAAATTGTGCAGGGTATGGGGAAGGGGACACAGTGCCCTCTGGGCAGCCTGGATCCACCATAACTAGATAAAAGACTGGCTGTAGTACAATGGCAGATTGTCAATTTGCTTTGAAATGAAAGGGAAGAAAAGTGATAGCTGAGGACTGGAAGGAGTTAAGTTACTAACACTGCTTACCAACTAAACCAATCATGTTTTAGAATAAAACTACAGTATTTCAACTACTTTTATTCAGTTACTCAATACATAATTTTGACTTGTCACCTATGAAATATGGCTGCTGTAAAAGTTTTTACTATGACCTTGTCATCAGAACAAAAAGCAAAACAAATGTTCCAAATCTGAATTCTAAAGGAAATATTTCATTCTTTCCACCCCATTTAATATAGCAGTTGATCAAAAACTAAGGTTGTGCTTTCCATTCTGGTCCTAACCTGTTTTTATTCTGTTTTTAACTACGTTGTGTTGTGTATTCATTGTTGTGAACCACCCTGAGCCTTTTTGGGAAGGGTGGTATATAAATCAAAATAATAAATAAATAAATACAAGAACATACCATTGGTGTCCGGTGTCTGACCTTGGTTTGAATGGCACCTTCTTTTTCAAACTGTATCATATCATTCAGTGGATCCCATGGTCTTGTGCTGTGGATGACAAACAGCGCAACTTAAGGCAGATCAATAAAGGTGCCATTTCAGTCCTGTTACCTTCAGGGAAGCTTCTTTTATAGACATTTCAAACTGAGGAATATTTCTTGTTGGTTTATAGGGACCCTAAGGCAACCCTATCTTGAGGTTTTCTTGGTAAGATTTGTTCAGAGATGGTTTGTCTTTGAGGATGAGTGAGTGTGACTTGGTGTGCCATTGCCTTCCTCTGAAGCTCAGTATGCCTTGCTCAAAGTCATCCAGAGGCTTTTTATGGCCAAGTAAGATATTAACAAGTGGCAAGTGGGAACATGGATGGTTGCAATCTGACAATTCTACCTTTTCTGGGTAGGTTGTTTGCAGGGGCCAGAGCAAACAATGTTTCCTGTTTCACAAGGGAATATTCCCCTGGATCAGAAATGTACAATAAACATTAGAAACACTAATGATTCTGGATCCAAGAGATAATGCAGATCAGGCCAGCACAGCCTGTAGTCCTCCAGGCGTTTTAGACTTGAGCTTTCAGAATTCCTGACTATTGAAGCAGCTGGGCATGGTTTCTGGGAGTTGGAGGCACAAACACCTGGAAGGTCACAGGTCATGCAGGCTTGATGTTCAGCAACTCAGAGTAAAAACTATGCAACTAAGAGCCAAAGGGGGGAAAATCTCAAAGCTGGGTGAAATTTAAACAGAGAATCAGATCTCTTCCCTTACCTCTTCCTCAAATTGAAAACAAAAATCTTAACCAGACAGCATATAAAACCCAGGTGACACCTACATGTCAGTATGTATAGCCTCCCTCTTTTAAAAAGAAGTAGCAATGAAACAAACAGAAGAAAGACCGGTTCCAGTACAGTAAGGTGTTGTATCACTGGGAAATTCAAATGAATAAAAGGGAACATGGATAAGCCTTTTAAATATGGATGCGTGTTTTAATTTATTGACTCAGCTTTTTATATTTGCATGAAATGTTTATTTGAATTTGTTTTATTGATTTGTTATTGTTTACCTGTGTCATATTAATTATTTGATTTATTATGTATTTTTGGCATCCCTCAGTCCCCAGAAGGGATATGGGATGAGATACAAATAGTTTTATTATTAAGCCATTTCAGTTTCTGACACAAGACAGAAGTTTCAACTATTCAACCTCTATTTTCCATCATTTGCATTCACAACAAAGGAAACCAATCTTGTAGTGTCAAATATCTATGTAACCACCCATTGTGTGCGAACGATACGGTTAAAGAGAAGCAAATTGGATACTGTAATGATGAAATTAATTCTGATCACAAGAACATAAAAAGAGATCAGACCAATCTAGTCCATTATTCTTATAGTAGCCAAGCAGGTTCTGCCAAAAAACAGAACGTGAATGCAACACTACCAAACTAGTTGTATCCAACTTGCAATTATATGTATTACGTCTTCAGGAAATTAAAAGGTCAAAGCAGCTTCATAAAGGACTTTTCAGTAAAAGAGAAAGTGAATATTCCTAAGATGTTACGGACTGTATATTGTTTTGTAAACAAGATTTTGAATTACAATACATGACTAAGGTGAAATCAATTAACAGGAGTTTATGTATTGACACAAGTTAAGCTGTTAGCTCCAGTACATTTGTGAGCCAAAAATATGTTCCATGCCATTTGAAAATTCTGAAAGTAGACCAATTGGTTTTTCTACAGTGTTAAAATAAATAAACGGGCATAAATGATACTTTGCACAATCCAAGGCAGACTTAAAACACTTAATTTCAATAACAGCCATGAAGCAGTGATTTTTCCCCAATTTGTTTGCTTGTATCTTAAATAAAGATGTACACATACGGCACCACGCACATGCACGCACATACACACAGACGTCTGTAACTCACTCTGCAGATCTGTACATCCATTCTCCTGTGAGTGGATCTGGCTCAAATAGCCTGCATATCCAATCTTCATCATGTGCTTTCCTTTCTTTGGCAGCTTTTCTCTGAGCTTCCTCCAAAACATATTTCTCCCGAGTTGCTTCTGTTTGGTCCTTGTTGTTTATTGCCCGAGTCACATGTTGCCAAAGTCTATCAGATGAGAGCAATAAAGTTGTAAAAAATTATTTTGACTGCATTGTCAGAACAGAGGTACTTGGTCATTTCTAAAAGTGTGCTATTTCATTCTGTTTTGTTGTGGAATTCAGGGTGATTACATGTATGTTCAAATGAAGCTATTCTTGTTGGAACACAATTCTAATATCATAAAAACAGCTAATAACAATAATTTTAAAAATCAATTTTAAGGGTTTAAACTGTTTATTTTAAGACTGTTAATATTTAATTCTATTTTAATGTTCGTATATTTTTAGGTTTTAAATTGTATTGTTGGTTTTATTGTAAGTTACTTTAAGTCCCCTTTGTAGAGAGAAAAAGCAGGGTACAAATAATAATACAAAAATCAATGTAATACACTAAGAAAAAGAGTAATGCATTAAAACATGTTAACTGTCAAGATTAAGAAGTCTCTTTCTCTAGTTTGCTAGAGGTAAGTGATCAAATTTCTACATTCTTTTGACAGAACATGACTTCCATTCTCTACTTTTCTGCTTCAGCCATTAACAAAATGCTTCTTGCTGTGAGCTAATACAAGTTAAGAAGGAACCTACTTCTCTGACTCAAAGTTATCTTGCTCCTCAAACTTCACCGTGTATCTTCTTAATCTGCTTTGCCTGATTTCAGGTGTTGGATTCCAGAATGTCGCTGAAATGCCTGACTTTTTGTCTTTAATATAAACTTCACTGTCCTGTAATGTTTAACATATTGGATTACTTGAATAGTCAAACAGTAAACAATTTTTGCTGAGACAATAAGAATGAACCTTTCTTTCAGAAAGACCTTTTTTTTGCAACCCAGAAGGTTGCTGTGCCAGTTTGGCTAGGGCAGCAGAAAGTCACATCTGAAAATAGATCTTATTTCAAGAGCAAGGACTTGACTTAAGGGAATGGGTATATTCAGTTTCAGTTGTGCACTGATGTTTGGTAAAATGTAACCATTTCCATAGTCTTTTGCCAACTGACCATTAGTAGGATTTTGCCTTTTCCCTCTAATCAGTTTCTGCCTCTACAAATGAAATTTTCCTGATGTCCTGACCACCCTCTTTTGCCTCTCCAGACCATTGTGAACAATGGAACAATTTCATTTATTTTACATTTGTAAGAATTTCATGAAGGATATTAATACATAATACACTAGCCATGGCTGCACAGTATGTTGTAATAATGTCAGATATCTCTATTCCAAGCTGTGTGGCTCTGGAGAAATTACGCAGACAATCACAAGTGGAGTAGATATCAACGCGTTTATTGTCTGCTCAGATTTATCATGGAACAGGCAAACTATTGATTAATGGGTTTCTGTGAATTTTCTGGGCTGTATGGCCATGTTCCAGAAGCATGCTCTTCTGACCTTTTGCCCACATCTATGGCAGGCATCCTCAGAGGTCGTGAGGGTTGTTGGAAACAAGGCAAGTGGGGTTTATATATTGATTTATGTTTTCCTAATAATTTCATTGCCTGAAATTTAGATTGCAATGATAATCAACGGCCAGGTTGCTGAGGAAGTGTGGGTGGGATTCGGAAGGGGGGAGGATAAATAAAGTAAATAATAATAATCTTCGGCTGTATTAGCATGGGACTGGAAAACTGCCACAAGCCATTTCCTGCTTGTGAACCTCATTAATCAGCCGTGATTTAATGAATCATTAGTGAACGGTTCACTTCAAAGTGAGGGGAGCAAAACCTATTATTTGTTGTTTTCACTTCATACTCATTTTACTAGCTGCCTCTCTCTGGGTCCTTATGACGTAACTCTTATCCTATTTGCCCTCTCTTCCATTATACTAAAGCTCATTTCCACACTTTCTTTTCCTTTACAAAGAATGAAACCGTTTATAAATGTACGGAATTTTTGTGCTTTGGTGTCCCAATAGAGGTCAATAATTTTTTGATCGGAAGATGTTACAAAGAAACATGATTATCATAGAAAATAATAGATCAAATGGCTTTAAACTACAGGAAAGGAAATTCCACCTGAACATTAGAAAGAATTTCCAAACTGTGAGAGGTGTTAAGCAGTGGAACTCTCTGTCCCAGAGTGTGGTGGAGACTCCTTCTTTGGAGGCTTTTAAACAGAGGCTGGATGGCCATCTGTTGGGGGTGCTTTGAATGCAAATTTTCCTGCTTCTTGGCAGGGAGTTGGACTGGATGGCCCACAAAGTATCTTCCAAATCTATGATTCTATATATCAACTCTCTTCTCTCTGTTGACACTTATTACATGTCCTGACATCAGCCTACTTTGGGGTTAGATTTTACGCCCTTCTCCTTACATTGTTACAAAACATGTGCCGCAGTTTTGGGAAGCAGGCAGAGTATAAATAAAGTATAAAACAATTTTCAGTCCTACTTTGTAGATCTGTGAGAACATGAGGAAATTTGTAGAAGCATTCCTACTCAACATATCTAGCTAGACTTACATAAGTATGCAGTTGCCACTTAAGAGGTGATGGTCTGTATTTTAGATTTCTGAAAACACATTGTGGAATATTTAAATTTCAACATGATTGCAAGTGATCATTATGAAGACCAGAGGGATGTACAATGGATACTAGCAATAAATGTTGCAATGCATCTACATTTAAAAACGTATTTTAAACATCTGGCCAATATTTGACCAAAAAAATTAACATAATTGTACAACTTACCCAGTGTCCTTCTAGGGTAGCTAGAACTTCTTTTCCCAGTTTAATTTTTCCCACTATTTGATTAACGTTGTCATTGTTGCCTAAAAAGGGCTATTGAAGACAAAAAGATTTGTTTAAGCTGCATAGCACTTCAGTTCTTTAGAAAACATTATAAACTGCTAGAGTTCTGAATTCAAAACAATCTTGATAGATTAGAGAGATGGGCCAAAACTTTAAAAAATGAAGTTCAACAGTGACAAATGCAAGATACTCCACTTAGGCAGAAAAAAATGAAATGCAAAGATACAGAATGGGGGTCGCCTGGCTCTAGAGCAGTACATGTGAAAAAGATCTTGGAGTCCTCATGGACAACAAGTTAAACATGAGCCAACAATGTAATGCGGTGACAAAAATAGCCAATGGGATTTTGGCCAGCATCAATAGGAGTATAATGTCTAGGTCCAGGGAAGTCATGCTACCCCTCTATTCTGCCTTGGAAGTCATGCTACCCCTCTATTCCACACCTGGAATATTGTGTCCAATTCTGGGCATCACAACAAGCTGGAATGTATCCAGAAGAGGGCGACTAATAGGGTTGCCATATGTCCCTTATTCTAAGGGATGTCCCTTATTTTGGCTCCAAAATTTGTGTTCTGTTTTTTCAGGCCCTGTCCCTTATTATTGACTAACAGGACAGGACTGGGCAAGGTTTCCACGGCAACGCCTGCCCGTGGATGCCAACTTGCAGGGCAGGCTGACAGTCGCGCGCTTGCGAGTGTGCGCCCACCTGCGTCCCCGTTGGAAGGAAGAGGCGATACAGGACTTTTTCAAAGTACAGTAGACTCAATTAACCGTTACCCAAGGGGAATGTTAGATCATGTTGGATAGTTTCTGGTTGCTTGAGAGTTACTCTTAAAATAGGCCTAGCTGTGTATTCCAATACTATACAATGCTGTGTATCCCATACTATACCATTATCTATTGACATAATAATGAAAATATACTGTCTTATAAAATTTATTTTATTTTAATGTTTAGACAGTGCACTTTTAAAGTCAGCAAAGTCAAGTACTAAATGCAGATGGAGAAAATAAGGTAGTTCTAATAATGTTTTTTCTGCATGGCAATACATGCAGAGACATACTATGTACCGTTAAGAGGGTGCAAGTTAGTTTCTTTCGTGAGTTTCAATCATTATCTCATTCTGTTAATAAAACGATTTATACCTAACGTTTGAGTTTCGAGTTTGTAACAAAGTGTCCCTTATTTTTGTGAAAAATCCCATATATGTCCCTTATTTCTTATATCAAAAAGTGGCAACCCTAGCGACCAATATGATCAAGGGTCTGGAGAACAACCCTATGAAGTGCGGCTTAAAGAGCTGGGCCTGTTTAGCCTGAAGAAGAGAAGACTGAGAGGAGACATGATAGCCATGTATAAGTATGTGAGAGGAAGTCCTAGGGAGGAGGGAGCAAGCTTGTTTTCTGCTGCCCTGGAGATTAGGATGCGGAACAATGGCTTCAAACTACAAGAAAGGAGATTCCATCTGAACATTAGGAAGAACTTCCTGGCTATGAGAGCCATTTAGCAGTGGAACTCTCTGCCCCGGAGTGTGGTGGAGGTTCCTTCTTTGGAAGCTTTTAAACAGAGGCTGGATGACCATCTGTCAGGAGTGCTTTGAATGCAATATTCCTGCTTCTTGGCAAGGGATTGGACTGGATGGCCCATGACGTCTCTTCCAACTCTATGATTCTATGAAATCTCAGCCAAAATTATTTAAATGTTTTCTCTTGAAGTTGGTTAAAATCAACCACAGAAAAATATGGTTGACAGTGACAGTGTATGGCAAAAATTAAGCTGGGCATGACAACTTTCAAGAAAAGGGCAGACTAAGGTCCCATATCTCCACATCTAGAATAACCTTGTATGGTAGTGCTTCCACATTATAGGCTTGGTCGAGAGTTGTGCTCAGTAGAATTTTTAGGTATTAGAGAAATGCAGAGAGTGGCAGTTTTTATATGAATTCTGTCTTCCTTTTCAAATCGTTCAAAAGACCGTCCAGAAAAACATGGAAAATACTAAGGAGGAATCAAAATCACCACAGCATCTTTTTCTTCTGGAGAAGAGCTTCAGTAGGACCATGATTCCCTTAGAGAATGGAGAGCACACTTTCATTTGTGGAAGGGCAAGTCCAGATATGCTTTCTAACATTTTCATTATGAGCAGAAACAGTTTACTATTCTGCACAACTGTAACATTAGTAAATTTTCATGCCCATAATAAAAAAAATGAATTGTTTAAAAACAGCAATCTGAACACTGGTGTAATCGCTCATTTTCCACCAATATATCCACCAACTAACCTTTAGTTTGAATTCAAGTGCTGCACTGTATCCAGTTTTCTCACATGCAATGCTAACAGTTCCTCCTAGCTCTAAAGTCAATGTACCATAGAGAATTCCTGTAAGAACAGAAGCAGTTTTGTTTCTAGTTTTGTTGCAATTTCATCAGGTGCTTTAAATTTCTACATATAACCATAAAGTACAGAGAAAAACTCAAGCCATTCTGTTACAATTAATGACAGAGTATTTAATTGATTATAAAAGCACGAGGGCAGGGAAAATATAACACACAAGTCTGCATTCATAAAAAAAGGAAGTACACAACCAGTGGCAAACAGTGAACAGTTATTGACCAGCAGAGGGACACAAGTCTAAGTGATAAAATCAGTTGTTGTTGTTAATGGCTATCAAGTCATTCCTACAAATATGCAAATCCTTAAAGGATAGAGCCTTAATTCTGACCGGGCAGTAAGGATGTGGCTTTCAAAGTCCACAGAAACGTGTAGGTCATTTGATTTTAAAAAGTAAATGCTAATGTCTCAGGAGAGGATGGTCATGAAAAGGCTATATTTCAAAAGATAATTTATAAGTTGCTTTATATTCTCTGCCACTAACTTTTATATTTTCTGATGGGCATAACTAGTCCACCTTCCTGTAAGTCCTCTTCCACTGCAACTTCTCTAATACCCACAGAATGTCTTCTAAATGCGTCATCAGTGTTCATAGTTCAAAACTTCCCACAGCTATCTATTTATCTTTGAGATTCAAAGCCATTTTAGAAAAGATGTAGACTATTTAGTTTGGATTTGTAGCTAGGATTCAAGTAATTTACTTGATATATTCTCCATTAGTCAGCACACAAAGAAATACAGGTCACACTCTAAGGACAAGTTGACTTTATGCAGTAGATTCTGTATTTATTGGAAAACCTTTGCATTTTGAAATCAAGATCCAACACTGACACATTTGCAGATCGAAAATGAATATATTTGTCACATTAGCAAAGGACCAACTTCCCATGATCACATGTACTGATCACATGTACTGTAGCCAACCTTTTAGGAATAAAGTTGTTGTTTTTATTTAAAGTTGAAGTGCAGTCCCTCCAATAACAAGAATATGTTAATGAATATTTGTTAAATAAAATGAGGGGGCAGTAAAATAATTTGGATAAGGCACCAGTTTCTAAAATGAATTGAGTAATTCCTCAATTTGTATATGCAGCTGACAAAAAAAGAGAGAAAGAAATATGCTTTTAGCAAAAGACAGAAAAATCTAACTAATATTTTTGGCCCCAGACCTTGGGAGACAGTGGAGATTTCCTTCAGTTGAAATGAAGTCTGAATAAGAAAATAGCAGGAATTTCACTATCTTATCAACACCTTTAGATAGGTCAGAACAGATTCTAACTCTTTCCTAATCCCCCTGAGATGGTCAGAGGAATGAGGGAATTGCTAGCAGCAATGGGCAGAGGTTTGGCTAGTTAAGTTCTTCCTTACAAATTCCTGGAAAACAAACATATACCTTTACAATGTGCATATGGCATGGTCATTAAATATTCCTCTCCTCTATTTAGGAAAAGAAGTCGTCCTTCCCCATCCAGAATGGCAGATAATGAGTTTCCTGAAAAACAATAAAATGGTAGATTCAAACAAACATATCCCAAAAAATGAACTCGATTTCTATGAAGTGATGTTTCAATCTTAACTAATTTCCAGCAATACATTCATAATTATTTTTGATTCTGCTTCCTATACAGATTTATCCTGCAAAGGCAACAATTAAATAGAGAATACTCTCACAGACAGTGAAAAAATTGAGACCTTTGACAAACTCACCATAAAACCTGGATTTGGCCAAAATATTTGCACTAAGGCAAAATCCATCCTTTCGATTGCTTACATAAAAGGCAGATATGGGGGGATGATGAGATACCTGTCAAAAAGGAATAAAGCAAGTCTTGTTAGAAACAAGCAAGAGTTAAGAATCTGATTTCCCCCCAACATTTATGAAAATGTGTGGCTATTCCACTACATCTAGGAATCTGTGACTACAGAATGTAGGAACGTAACGTGTAATTGCAAGAAAGTTATATCCAAACACTTCTCAAACTACCATACACAATTCAGTTCACAATACACAGCCTACATATACAGCCACATAGCTCCTGCCTTCAGATGGTCAAATCTTACTACATTTCCTCATGACAGATGTCAAGAGCCTTTTCATACCAAACTGAGAACCACCAGGCACATTTCAACAAGTTTGCTGAGAAATCTGTATTTACATTGGGAAAAAATATCCACAATGTCACATGAAATACTTTGAAACCACTGGTTAAAAAGTAGATGTGTTACTAGTATAGTTCTAAACTCACATTTGCTAATATAATGTGAAATGTGGCAGTCATGTTGCTTATTCTTGTTCATTTGCAGCCCACGCTATTAATTTCCCTTTCTCAATCCATCAGTTATAATAAAATATATAGTATTTTAATATGCTCAATAAGTTCTCTGTAAGCAAATAAATAAATGAGGCTTAATTCACCAGTCTGTTTTAAGCAGTTTTCTCCACTTCAGCTCACTTTGTTTTGCAGCTTGGCTTAGAAAAAGTAATATTTATAAATTTATTCAAAATTTTTGTGAATGACAGGGAAACCCAAAGAAGATCCCGAATTGTCTGCGCAGGCGCAGGCAATACCATATGTGCGATTCACAGGGACCACGACAGGGAAATAAATATAACACATGGATCGTACTGAATTATAATTATGAGACTAACATGCCAAATTCTTCTTTAGATCTTTACTGATTTGGCAACATTGCAAGCAAATATAAAATATGGAAGAAATGAAGAAGGCTATTTAAAAAACAGACTCATGTCATATTGTTGGTAATACCTGTTCAGCAATATAAAAAGTCTTGCTGTTGGTCTTTGGATGAACCCACAAGCAACGGAAGGTCTCACCAAGTATAGGATTGTAGGGTTTTTTAAGTCCCTGAAAAGAAAAATACATGTTTATACGTGCCATTTATAATTTCAAAAATCTCACCCAAATGTCCAAAGGAACTTTTTTTCAAACATTCTACAACTGAAGACCAAGAATGGTGTTATATTTCATGGTATGACATGAACAAGCAGGATGTAACTCCTTTTCCAATTTTGTAAAACAATAAGGTTATAAAGAGGTCACGTGTTTCAATCCACATTGTAGATAAGGGTATGGCTGTATTAAAGATCACCCCAGAATGTACCTAACAGTTATAACAACGATCTGAATCATGTGGCTACTCAGATATTTTTGAACTGCAGTTTCTGCCATTCCTTACTACTTAAAACCACTACAACTTGCATCTCAACATTTCTCATCCCTGACTAACAAAAACAATGCATGGTTCTACTTGACCAGACTTTACCACATGAAGTGATTCACAAAAGCAACATCTGTATCTGTATCTGTATACCTTTATAAAACGGAATGTTTGTATGCGGGTATGCGGCGGGCGGGAGGGCAGCCACTTTCACAGGCCAGGAAGGATATGTGGCAGCATTATTTGCATAAACGACTCCCATTGGCCAGCCATGAACATTCCGAGACTCTAAAGTGCCAGAGGGAGGTAAGGAAAAGCCCTGAGGCAGTCAGGCATGGTGGGAGTTTAAGTCCAAAACACTTTGCAGCCCCCAACAATGAGACAACAAAACCAAACTTGGCACACAGAACCCCCAAGACCCACTTTACGTCTTGGTGCAGTTTGAGGGAGGCTGGGCCATGGATAGGCCAGCATCCCAACATCCCAAATCTCAAAGGTGCCAGACAGAGTTCTTTACAAAAAGGCTTCCTTCAGCTGATTTTACAAAGTAGGCCTCAGCCTGTATTGACAGTAAGGCTTCCTCAACTTGATTCTCCTGACTAGGCCTCAGCCTGAATTGACAGAAAGGCTTACTTAACTTTATTTTCCTGACTAGGCCCCAACAATGACTGAACAACATTACAGTTGGTACACAGAGACCCCCCCCCCCTCCCAAGACCCACTCTACATTCTGGTGCAGTTTGAAGGACTTGCAGTACCTTCACTCACTTACTCTGACCAGCACGGTTGACGGACCTGGACCAAACTTGGCACACATAACCCCCATGATGCCCTTTACGTCCTGGTGCAGTTTGAGAAAGATGAACCACGGATTATGGGATTTGTAGTACTTCAAAGCGCTTTGCTTCCCAGAGACCACTGTGGCCCACAACAAAGACCGATAAATATCAAACTTGGCACACAGAGCCCCCATAACCCACTCTATGTCCTGGTGCAGTTTGGGGAAGAGCAGAGCATGGATGATGGGGTGTACCTCCACTCACTTTATGTCCTTGCAGTTTGGAGAAGAGCAGAGCATGGATGATGGGGCTTGAAGTACCTCCACTCACTTCCTGAGACCGCTGCGACCCTCATCCAATGACTGATCAAGACCAAACTTGGCACACAGAGCTCCCATTACCTACACTACATGCTGGTACAGCTTCGAGTAGGATGGACCATGGATGATGGTACTTGAAGTACCTCCACTCCCTGAGACCACAGCGACACTCATCCAATTACCAATAAAGACAAAACTTGGCAAAGAGTGCCCCCATGGCCAACTCAACATTCTGGTGCAGTTTGTGGGAGGACGGATTATGGATGATGGGACTTGCAGTACCTTTACTCACTTCCTGAGACCGCTGCGACTCTCATCCAGTGACCGATCAAGACCAAACTTGGCACATAGAGCCCCCATGACCCACTTTACACCCTGGTGCAGTTTTCAGGAGGATGGACCACGGATGATGGGACTTGAAGTACCTCCACTCACTTCCTGAGACTGCTGCGACCCTCAATCAGTTTGGAGGAGGATGGACCATGGATTATGGTCCATGGTCCATAATCCTTCACTCACTTCCCGAAACCACTGCGAGCCAAATGAACAACTGATACAGACCAAACTTGGCACACAATGCCTTCCTCAAATAACCCGGGCACCGCCGGTCCTCAGCTGAAGTTTGGAGGGGGACAGAACATGGATGATGTGTCTTGCAGTACCTTCCCTCACTTTCCAAGACTGCTACAAACCTAATCCTATAATTGATCAACACCAAACTTGCCACACAGAGCCCTCATGACCCACTCTACATCCTGGTGCAGTTTGGGGGAGGGTGGACCATGGATGATGGGACTTTAAGTACCTCTACTCACTTCCCAAGTCTGCTGCGACCCTCATCCAATTACTGATTGAGACCAAACTTGGCGCACATAACCCCCATGACTGCCTTCACGTCCTGGTGAGGTTCGGGGGACGACTGACAATGGATGATGGAATTTGTAGTATTTTCACACCCCTCTGTTCCCACAGACCACTGCGGCCCCCAACAAACACCAATAAAGACCACACTTGGCACACAGAGCCCCAGTGACCCACTCCACATCCTACTGAAGTTTGGAGGGGGACAGAACATGGATGATGGGACTTGCAGTACCTTCCCTCATTTCCCAATCCTGCTACTAACCTATTCCAATGACTGATCAACACCAAATCTGGCACACAGAGCCCTCATGACCCACTCTACAGCCTGGTGCAGTTTACTGTGAGACGGACCACAGATGATGGGACTTGAAGTACCTTCACTCACTTCCGAAAAACAATGCACCCCTCATCCATTCACCAATACAGACCAATCTTAGCACACAGAGCCCCCATGACCCAATCTACATCCTACTACACTGGGGGGGGGGGGGCAGAGATGATGGGACTTGCACTACCTTCAGTAATTTCATGATACCACTGCAACTCCCAATAATGATGGATCAAGACCAAACTTGGCACACAGAGCCCTCATGACCCACTCTACAGCCTGGTGCAGTTTACTGTGAGACGGACCACAGATG
The DNA here is from genome assembly GCA_030556195.1 of Anolis apletophallus. Lineage (NCBI taxonomy): Eukaryota > Metazoa > Chordata > Lepidosauria > Squamata > Anolidae > Anolis > Anolis apletophallus. The sequence continues at coordinate 79,104,570 of JARBWK010000009.1, forward strand.
ATGGGACTTGAAGTACCTTCACTCACTTCCGAAAAACAATGCACCCCTCATCCCTTCACCAATACAGACCAAACTTAGCACTCAGAGCCCCCATGACCCAATCTACATCCTACTACACTTTGGGGGGCAGAGATGATGGGACTTGCACTACCTTCAGTAATTTCATGATACCACTGCAACTCAAGATAATGATGGATCAAGACCAAACTTGGCACACAGAGCCCCCATGACCCACTCTACATCCTGCTGCGCTTCTCAAATAACCCGGGCAGGGCCGGGTCCCCAAGCTAGTAAAGTATAAATAAGGCAACCATCGCTAAGTAACTCCTGGGAAGAAACAAATCTTTTTGTATAGTACCAAAAAGTGGTGGGCCGGAAGGAACATATTACAATGTCCAAATTTAAAGGGGAAAAAACACCTGAGATATACTGACCCATTGAAACTTTTTGTAAAAATATCTGGGGAAATGAATAATTTGATTGTTATGAAAATAAATTAAGTGTTCATTTTTAATTTTTATAATCATTTCATATGTGACATGGAAAAATAAGTTCTGGTTAGAAAGCTCTAAAATTCATAGAATCATAGAACAATAGAGTTGTTCTATAATCATCCAAATCATACAGCAGTTTGCAAAGTCAGTTGAACTCCGAACGCATTGCATTCTTAGCCATTCCAACACAATAGATCTGATACTGAACTTTAAAATAACCACAACCAAATAAAAATTTAAAAATAGATAAATAGAATCAATTTTAAAATATATTTTTCACTAGATTTAGGATGATTGGACAAGGAGGGACATTTCATATAGCCCACTATGGCAGCAGAGATCTTTTAAATACTGGCATTAGTATCTGATTTCCCCCCCACCACCACAGGGTTATATTTGACTCAAAAGTATTCAATGTGTTACCTTTGGCTTTTTGTAGAATCCTGACAAATACCATTTCACAACTTGTTTCATACGATTGTAAGCATTCTCTTCATGGGCGGCTCTAGAATGAGATTCAACAAATTCGTGATATGCATTTAAGTAAAGCACTGATCAATCTTTGTCGTGTCAAATAAGGCTTGAACCTCTTTTTCAATTATTATGTAGAAAACAAAGGCTATCTTGCGATCTGGCTTGAATGTATTTTATCTATAGGCATTTTATTTATATGTATTTTAACTTTGTATGGTGATATGATGTTTTAATTTTTATTGACTGCATTGAATTCTTGTTGTGAGGCTGATCCAAGTCCCTCCTTGGAGATAAGAAGATCAGGATATAAAAGTTTTTAAATAAATAAATAATTTATTAGAAAATGCAGGGAAATCAGAATTCTGCCCTAAGCTCAAGACTAGCTCAAAAACAGTTTTCTTATGTTATTGGTGTTCTTCAAACATTCATCTTGTGCAGTCGTACATATGGCCTATGTGGCTTCATGAAACATATGGAATTTGTTCTACATATTCCTTTACAGCAGTGGTTCCCCAGGAGTTTTGGCCTACAACTCCCAGAAAACCCAATCAGTTTACCAGCTGTTAGGATTTCTGACAGTTGAAGACCAAAACATCTGGGGAACCACAGGTTGAGAACCACTGCTTATAGGGAGAGGTTCTTTTTCCCTTTAGTATACTTAAAATGATGAAATAAATTCTACCTTCTTTCATACAAAAGTACTCAACAGGAGAAGAGTAGGCTTTGTATTCTCTAAGAAGTCAACTACAGGTAAGTAATGTATGTCTCTAGATATACACAAAAAGACCACTGAGTTTGACCTACACAGAAGAAGGTGCTGGAATTAAGACAATATCTATGTATCACCCTGAAATCATGTGATTTACAGCAAGATATAAATATACAAAATAAGAATCTGATGGCTTTATGGATTGGTAAGGAACAATGTTTTTCATATTTTTTATGAAGAAATACTAAATAATAAAATAAGTAAATAAATAAAAAGATAGTTAACCGTCACGATCTGCCCTGTCCCCAAAAGCTTCAATTTCCCCTTTGCGTATCCACTTCACATCAAATATGAATTCATTTAAATGTATAACTGATAGTTTTTTTTTACTTTAAACAAAAACAGTGAGATAGCGCATAGCAATTCTTTTTTATTGCGGAAGAATAAAATAAACTTACTCAGATAGAAAGTCTGCATGATAGTAGTAATCAGAGAGTTTGTCCAAGAATGAACGTGTTTCCAAAATAAATGTAGGAAGCACCACTTTAGAGAGATCCATTCCCGGGCGTACTTGTTTCAACAGAGTCCAGATCAAACTCTTATTCTCTTCTGATACTGTTTCTGTTTGAGAAGCTTCTCCTGCCTTCATCAAATACAAATCAGAATGTAGGAAGACCTGAACACTGATTTTGCTTATGCATTTCTGAAAGATACCTGGCTTGACACACACTAATCCAAAATTATTTTCATACAACCTCTCATTTGTTTAAGGATTAAATTTAGGCAAATTTTGGATGTCTCTATAGAGACATTTTTTTCAACTTACTTGTCTAACACAGACTTCTTTAAAATCAACAGCCCTGAGTATTCAACTTGATTGAGCAAAGGATAACATATAAGATGTGAAAAACTTTACTCATTAATAAATCAGGGAATACTTGAGGAAAAGAATCATTAGACGATAGATGAACATTGATGGCCTGCAATAACCTGACAACTTCCAGATGAACAATCAGCTCCAGCTTTCTGTTTTTCGAGGTTTTTTGGTTTGTTTTTGTTTTTTTGCTATTCTGGTGATGTTTTTGCTTCTGATCAGAGCTAAAGTTCTAGATCGGTTTGTTCACCTTTGTTCTGTTCAACTAAAATTTCATGGTACTCAAGCTGACTTTTTACATTTGTCATGCTCCCTTTAGCACTTTATCAGCACAACCTCTAATAGTTCTATTTACTTTTTATGGAGCTGGCTTACATTTACGTACTGTATATATTGACAACTTATTGATGATTCTAAAATTGTCGACCATAAGAGTATACAAAGACAATAAAAATAGCCACCTACATAAGACAAAACTATATTGCAATTAAATTACAGTCAAACTGACACTATCGTACTCTTTCCAGTTTGTTTCCAATTTAGTTAAAATAATATATCAATTACAACTGTATAAAAATTCTTTTTTACCTCACCAAGTTCTTCATGTGCTTCTTCTATATATGTTGTTTCCCTGACATGATCGGGTTCAGGATCAATGTATGAGTCGTCCTGCCGTTCTGATGTGTCAGAGTCACTTTCTCCTAGGGCATCATTATCTGATTCATCACGATCCTGATCATTTTCCCTATCCGATTTATCGGAATAGAGATCTGGATCTTTAAAGTGATGCCTTTCAATTTCACTATCATTTAAACTAGACGGGGAGGGAGGGAGACAGAAAAGTTTCAATTATAGCGTTTGTCTGCTTCCGTTATGTAATTTACTAAATAAGAAAATGTAAGATTACCACTGTACTCAACTAATAGCTTTTTGATATTCTCAATTCAATAAACAAACAAACCACAATGAAGCTAAATATATGGACTTTCCATTTTTTAATGGTTTTAAGGAGAAAAGTTGTCAACAAGAAATTAACAGGACAGAAAAATGGTTAAATTTGATTGGGTTAACTTCTGAAAATTAACTGATGCAAATTAATTTCTAAACCTGAATACGTATCCGTACCTTGTTTCCAGCATCTTTATTTTTTTAATCTATTTATTCTTAGCTCTATAGCATACCTTATCTCAGGGAGTGTATCTTCTTCAACGGATTGAGGAGAAGAGTCCATAACTTTCAAAGCTCACAGTATTTTAATATACCTTTGGTTTATATATGCACACTCACACATATCTATATGTAGATGGGTAGTGATCTTACGAATAATATACTAGTTTGTCAGTTAAACTTGAGATAGAGTTTAGTATAAAAATACAGTATTTCTTCCAAAATACATCAACATAGGTTAAAATAACCATAGTACTGCCTGTAAAGAAATCTCTTTGACAATTGTGATTGAGAGCTACAATCATAATTCAGCCCTTTATTACTTCAAGCTACTGGTAAATATTGGCATTATGACACATGGTTAACTCGACCAATCACCTCTCTCTAAATTTTCTGCAGCTGTACTGACTGAAACAGAACAATATATTAAGTGGGGCTGTTTGGTGTGTCAGCAGTTTTTCTTCATAGCCTTCATGAAGTAAAGTAATAAAACGTACTCCCCACATAAGTCATTCATCAAGATGGCCAAAGCAATCTCAGTGACATCAGAGGCACTCAAAGTGGCCAGCATCTGATCAAAGGAAATTACTATAATGCTAAGTTTGTAACTTTGTTTGTGGTTTTTCTATACATTTTAACTTTCTCAATTCGCTTCTGACATGACAAAACAAAAATAAAAATCTCAGTATTAAAACTGAATGAAATGTATCTAGACACCCAAATTCTGTAGTGATATTTTGAATTGTACAAGTACCTTTCACAGCAACTTGCCCAAGAAGGATTATTAGCACCCCTTATTCCCATTTATAGACCGTAGAAAACGTAGCGGAAAATTGTAAAGGAACGTAATGTAAGAACAAACATAGCTTGAGTAATTAGTTGAATTATATCCCCTTTTCAGTTCTTTAGTTTTCTTTTGGAAAAAAAAACCTGCAACAGACACACATGAAGCTTAAAACAACAGGACACAGTGGCTATATGGGTGAAAACTCTGAAGCAGCCCACTACAATACAGCAGCAGCAACAAAGCCAAGGCCTTTTAACCACTTCTCCACCTTTCTCTTCCTGATTGTTCTGTTTCTTCCCCTCAGATCCAAAAATGATCAGGCATGCTGTAAACTACCAGTACTGACCCCTGTCTTGCCATCTACCTTAGAAAACCTCTTGATTGCTTCTTGAGCCAGACACTTTCTAGGGAAATGAAGATGGCTGGTTGGAGTTGTGGCTACTGTTGGTGCTTTGCATCACACATTCCTTCCTTGAAACCAATTCTAAAGAGACATCAATGTCAAGTAATGAAACAAACATTTAGCTGACTTACGGAAAGCTTTCACTACTATGCACGTTGTTTGCACGCAGCAGGCCATAGAAAGACACATGTGCACCATCTGCTAAGTTGGGTTCATGCTCTTTACCTTCTCTAATCATTGTACGCTTGAGCAAGCTTGAGCATTTCAAAGCCAATTCCAGGGCATCCATCCAACATCTACCTAAAAATAAATGAGAATATTTGTATACCTCTCATATCAGCGAAATTACAAATGGAAGATGTTAGAAGGTCTCCAACTTAGATGTTTGTAGCTTTAAAGCACAGAACTAGAATTTTAGATATCTCATTTCAAATCCAGAAAAGATGACTTCTGCTTGTGGGAAATTATTTAAATGGATCTCTTTAAACCCCAACTCTCATTTTCTGTATTTAATGAGATGTATTTTCATGCAACTATACATGGGGATTCACCTCTTGCTTCCAATTTTCCAAAACACAAAGCACTGGAATCCATTCTTTGATTTTTACATATACACAGTATTTATTTATTATTTATTTATAACCAAGTATTTATATTCCACCCTTCTCACCCTGCAGGGGACTCAGGACAGATTACAATGTACATATACATGGCAAACATTCAATGCCATAGACACACAACACATATAGACAGACATTCAGAGGCTATTTAACACTCCAACTTTTCTGGCCACCAGGAGAGCTGTCGATTCACAGTCCATTTGCAACACTGATGTAGTACTTCTTCATTCGCCACATGCTTGCTGGAGATTTTTTTATGGTCTCATAAATTAGTTAAATTAGCCTCCCCACACATAAGTGATAACTAAATTTCCTACTTGACAGATGCAACTGTCTTTCGGGTTGCAAAGGTCGACAACAAACTACACAATTTTGGTCGGAAGCTCACTCCAAACAGGGCTGGCTTCGAACTCATGACCTTTCTGTCAGTAGTGATCTTAATGCAGCTGACTTCCAGCCAGCTGCGCCACAGTCTCAGTGTACACTCTCAGTTAACAAAAATTAAAGTAGCCTGAACTCTCAAGCAATGGCAAACATGTGTAACTAAAACTGCATACTGCATTTGCAAAGCTGTTGCTATAACACATAAAACTATACAGTTTTCCCTCACTCCTCCGCGGTTCGCTTACCACAGACTCGCTGTTTCACGGTTTTCCCTACACAAGCCTCTCCTCGCCTTCCCTCCCTCTCACTTAGCCTTCTCTTTCCTCTCCTCTTTCCCCACCCGTCCTCCCTCCCTCCTTCCCTCGGGTGCCCATGCCACCCTCCCTGGCAAGAGGGACACTTTCGCCTGTGCAGTCCTCCTCACCTTCCCTCTCTCCCTTCCTCCTTGCCTTCCTTCTCCGCTTTTCCTCCTCTTCTCCCTCTTGCTGGGGTCGGCGAGAGGGAGAAGCGGAGGGAAAACGAAGGATGAAAGAAGGCAGGAAAGGAAGGTGAGGAGCAGGAGGGCAGAGCAGGCGAAAGTGTCCCTCTTGCCAGGGGAGGGTGACATGGGCACCCAAGGGAGGGAGGTAGGGGAAAGGGGAGAGGAAAGAGAAGGTTTAGTGAGAAAGGGGGGAACGTCCCTATTTCACGATATTTCACTTCTCGCGGATGGTCCTGGAATAAGTGAAGAAACACTGCATTACATTATGTTTATCTTGATTTATCTTAATTTTCTGTTAATTGCTGTATATAAATTTTAATATCAAGTTAATATAGAGTTTATGGCAGAATACAGAATGGAATGCAGTATTAGTTAGTCCTATTTTTAACAGTAACTTAAAAACAGTGAGAAATTTGTTTCTTTAATATCTTCCAATCCCATTGGTGCTAGTTAACTGAGAGTCTACTGTTTCTGAATTAAACTGGAGGAGGGGAGGCTTCTTAAGTAAAGACACTGACCTACTCTGTCTAATATTTTAAAGTTATGCCCTAATCGTTCATTATTTTTAGTAGCTACTAAACTCAACCAAAACATACCTACTTACCATTGCTCAGGTGACTCTACTGGGAAAAGTTAGTTCAATCTATTTCAATAGGCCTATTAATAACTAAATCTGAAGCCAACATAATGTTTAATAGCCAAGATTTCACTACTATGGGGTTAAAAATTAAAAATTAAATAAAATATTTAGGAGTAACTATAACTAAGGAATTACATGAAATGGAAGAAGAAAATGTTACAACATTAAGGAAAGCAATTCAAAAGAAATTACTGGAATATGAAAATATAAAACTATCATAGTTCGGAAGAATTGCATTAGTCCAGATGAAAATCCTTCCAAAGATAAGTTTTATATTTATAATGGTACCACTACATATTTCAGAAGAGGAATTAAAGAAATGGCAACAAATAATCAATAAATATTGTAATGGCAATAAGAGAAATAGGTTAAGTAAACAATTTTGGTATAAATCACAGAAGGTAGGAGGTCTAGCACTTCCCAACATTAAAAAATACTATGAAGCAGACAGGATGAGATTAGTTATAGAAGGGATGACAAATAAGCAGGATTTGGAATGGTTGGAGGAAGGTTCGGAAGAAGCAGAAGGAAAAATTTGGAATATATTTTTTAAGGATTTAAAAAGGAAAGAAATTAAAGAAGTAAAAAACCCAATGTTAAGAAGTGTACTAGAAATCTGGAATAGATATAAGAAAGTATTAATGTCAGAAAATTCAAAATTAACACCAATAATAATGGATAGGAAATTCCCAAAAATTTAAAAAACAATATGTTGGATAAGGAATTAAGAGAAAAAAAATATAGATAAAATTGGAGATTGGATAAAAGAAGACATGAAGAAAGAAAATATACTGAGAGAATGTAGAGATATTAAACTCTCATGGTTCCATCGCTTACAGTTAGAGCAATGGTTCAAGAATTGGTAAGAAAAAATGGGGAAGGAGACAAACCTACACAATTTGAACAAATGATACAAAAGGAAGGAGCCACGAGAGAATACCACAAGATGAAAGGAACAACCAGCAAAATGTATAAGATAATAATTGAGATTAAGGAGGGAAAAAATAAAAGATGCAATATTAAGAGAAATATGGGAGGAAGATTTAGGGATTAAGATAAGGGAAGTGGGTTGGATACAGTTATAGAATCAAAGACATATAAGGAACTTAATGATACGGGTTAAAGAAAATCATTACAAATTGGTTTGGAAATGGTACATAACACCAGTAAAAATAGCAAACATTAATAAAATGCGACAAAAATTGTTGGAGAGGTTGCCAAGAGGTGGGTACATATATACATATGTGGTGGGAATGTAAATATGTAAACGAATTTTGGGGGAAGGTATTTAAAGAAATAGAAGCTATAATGGATATGAAGATGGAAAAAAGTGCAAGTATTGCATTATTGTCATTATATAATCTTAAGAAATTGGGGAAAATAGAGAACAATGCAATAAATAATATGTTAACTGCAGCAAGGTTGTTGATAGCAAGGAACTGGAAAGATAAGATGAACATACAAATTGAAGAATGGTATAAAGAAATATGGAAATTAGCAATAAATGATAAATTGACATGTAGGTTAAAAGTTAGAAAGGGGGTATGGAAGGTAAGCAACTTTGATGAGCTCTGGGGTAAATTTATTGAGAATGGTTTAAAAGAAGTAGATGGGAAGTTACCTCCACAAGAAAAAAATGGTATTTTGGAAGGAGAATGTAAATTGAAGTGGCTCCGGGGGGAGCACAGAGGTGAATAAGGTAAGATATAGAATATATATACATACAGTATATAGTTGATGTAACGAATTAAGTGTGAAATATAAAAGCATGGAAGGTACTGATGTATGTATGTAACTTAAGAGAAGTAATGTATTTTAAGAAAACGATTTTTAAAAATTGATTTCAATAGGTCTATTAATAACTAAATCTGGAGCCAACATAATGTCTAATAGCTAAGATTTGAAAGAATGATCTGGTTAGGCCATGCTGGGAACTAAAAATGCAATTTTAGCAGGCAGGATCTAAAAGTATTTGTACCTGATCCCCCTGGAGTGCGCTTTCTACACAGAATTATCTGTATTTGTCCTGATCCCCCCTCTCTCACGCAGAAATATTCTTGGAAATTTACAAAAATAGTATTAGGTAAATACAAAAATAGTATTAGGTAAAAACCAGTATTTCTGAATCAAGAAGCTCCGTTTGCATAAATGCAAGAAAAACCAAGGTACACTTCCCAAGATAATAGATGCTATCGTACATTCTTTCTGGGATTGTGTATATATGTATACATAATAAATTAATTATTCAAATGCACTCTTTTTAAAAAATGGGCACAGCAGTCCCAGTTCCTCAATGCCCAACTTTCCCAACACCCAGACAGGCTCTGGGGAAGGGGCAGTGTTAGGCAATCTTCTTGTCCTTTCTTCTTGTGCATTTCTTTTGCACTGCTTGCAATAGGAGGCATTTAGATCAAACATAAGACAAGTTTAAATAGTTTGCTATATTTAGAAATAATTTAAATCAGCTCTAAGGAAAGTGCAAATGTTTACTTGCATTGCGATAAGGTCAGTGAACTCGGTGACTCTGGATCCTCTTTCTCCTTCCCTGAAGAAGTGAAGGGCATGGATTTTTCCCATGTTAGCATGGGAACGGAAATGCAATCTCTTTATAGGGTTAAATGCAAAGCTCTGGTAATCCGGAACGCATCTCAAGTATCTAATTTGTGTGTGTCTTCCAAATTTGGGACTACAGGGTTGTCTAGTGGGCCTTTGATATCCACTATGGTTTGATTGTAAGAATCCCTGTGGATCCCAAAATCTATAACTGCTCAAGTCCCATTGTATACAATGGCATTGTAAACTGATGACTCTTATATCAATATAAAATGACAAAATCAACATTTACTTTGTGGAATTTTTGGTAGGGGGGAAGGGGATATCTTCAAGCCATGGATGGTTGATTCTGTGGATATAGAATCTGTGGGTATGTAGGGCCAACTATACTGTAAAAACAAAGCTAAACATTAAAACACTGTTCCTTTTAAGATACCTCATTGATTAGTTTAATTTTGCAGCCTTCATAGCTCTAACATTTGTAACTTTTCCATTATTTTCTAAATAATTTTGATTAATTTTGTTTGTTTAAAATCCTGAGTTTACTTAAAAACCAATTTAGCAATTTACTACAATTCCTATACTAAGAAGGCAAATGAAAATATAGCTGTGTTCCTCCACCAAAATCACATGCAAAGCTTTCCATGGTTCAATCACTCATGGTGAAAAACCTTGCAATATTTCATTGTCTTTGTTTTCTATTCTGAAAAAGGGAACTGAAAGCATAAAATCTGTAAACCACAAGCAAATAATGCAATGGTGTTGCCATTACAAACCAGTTTCTGAAATTCTTTGATCACAGATGTATTTGCAGTGCTACCCTGACCTCTAAAAGAATTCAGGCAATATACGAGGGTGGGTCAATAAGTCCCGCCTCTTGAATTTCCTGCCTCTTAACTGAAAGGGCAAAACTGCTCCTGTCAACAGGCATCTGTCAGTTGACTCCTGTCAAAATTTGAACAAGCTGCGTCATTTAGTTTGTGTTTGACAGCCAATGATAGCAGACTACCACATGAATTGAGGAGAAAATGGAAAAAAGTGAATTTTGTGTGCTCATTAAGCATTTTTTTGCGGGAAAAAACCATCACTCAAACCAAGGCTAAGCTTGATAAATACTATGGGGACTCTGCCCCATCAATTTCAATGGCAAAAAGGGGTTTACTGAATTTTGTTGTGGCTGTACAAGCACAGAAGATGCCGAACATTCTGGATGCCCAGTTGAGGTCTCTACACCCGAAACAAATGAAAAAATTCACGATATGGTGTTGGCCGATTGGAGATTGAAAGTGCGAGAGATTGTGGAAGCCATAGGCATCTCACATGGATCAGTGGTTTCAATTTTAAATGATCACTTGGGTATGAAAAAGTTTTCCGCAAGATGGGTGCCGCGTTTGCTCACAATCGACCACAAACGCAATTGTGTGACAATTTCGCAGGAGTGTTTGGCGTTGTTCAACCACAATATGGACGAGTTTTTGCACTGTTTCGTAACCGTGGACGAAACATAGATCCACCACAACACACCAGAGACCAAACAGCAGTCAAAACAGTGGGTTTCTCGGAGTGAATCGGCGCCAAAGAAGGCCAAGGTGGGTTTGTCAGCCAATAAAGTCATGGCGACCGTTTTTTGGGATGCACGCAGTATAATCCACATTGACCACCTTCAAAAGGGTAAAACAATCAAAGACGAATATTATGCCAACTTATTGGGTCAATTTAATGAGGATTTGAAAAAACAAAAAGACCGCATTTGGCCAAGAAAAAACTTATTTTGCACCAGGACAATACAACAAGGATGCACACATGTGCTGTTGCCATGGCAGCAATTCATGAATTGGGATACGAATTGCTCCCTCATCCGCCCTATTCTCCGGATTTAGCCCCGAGTGACTATTTCTTGTTTCCAAACCTGAAGAAATGGCTCAGTGGAAAGAGATTTGACTCCAACAATGAAATCATCTCACAAACAAATACCTATTTTGATGACCTCGACAAATCTTATTTTTTGGAAGGGATAAAAAAATTGGAGAAATGTTGGACAAAGTGTATAGAGCTCAAAGGAGACTATGTTGAAAAATAAAAAGATTTTTTATCCAAAAACCTGTGTTTCATTCAAAAAGTCACGGTCTTATTGACTCGCCCTCGTACCTCACAAAAATTCTTTCCTGCTTCATCTAATTAGAAGAGGTATGGAGCAGTTCACTTTTAGCTCTTGTGAAGGGATACACTGCCTTTTAAAAAAAACAAACCTGGAAATCACAGAAATCAAAGTACCTGCCATTTGGTGGGCATTGCAGGCATTTGTGTGTGTTGAGAAGCAGGGAATGCACAGCTTTGGCATGCCACTGAACAGGCATTGAGAACTACATATGGCCTATAGAGCAAATTTTTCTCACCTGTGATTTACAATGTAGTATTTGGTCAAATCCAATGTCCAGTTACATATTCAATTATCCTACTTCTTAGTAACATTTGTTTCAAATACTTTCACACTAAGATTGGCAATAAACTGATCTCAAAAGGAAAAAAATATATATTTACCATCTGATTCTGAAGCTGCTCGGATGATCAAATAACTGCTAGGTAATGGTTGTGTTATAGAGCCAACAGCTTCCCCTTTAGGGCCCTGAAAGTACAAACAATAGTTTTACATTGATTTGAATGGATGTTATTGTTTAAAAATCAGATTCTCTATTACCCAGCAATAACTAATGAAGAGAACTCACTGGGGACAATTGCTATCTTTCAATAGATTCTTTTTTCAAGACTCAGTACGGTGTCTCATATTTGATCCCATATACCAACCCCTTTTAAAGGTATTTAGGACTACGAATTTTATTAGTCCTCCCCAATAGGATTGGGTTTGCAAAATTTCTGAAGATACAGTAATTTAAAGTAACTAATGATCCTGGTGACATTAAGAACTCTGGTCATTTATGTTGATGCAGAAAACAAAAAGTGATGTTATCAAGAAAAAATGGATGATAACAAGAAGCCAGCTGGGAAGAAACCACCAATGTTGCCTGTATGTTAGTTCCATGTAGTAACTCAAGAAATTGGGAAACAGCTAAGATGTAGCAGTCAGCACAAACTAGTTTGGAGAGTTGGAGCAAGCCTCTTTAGCCAAGAATTTCTTGTACATAAATTCCAGGTAAGTATGGGCAGGCAGAGTGAGCCATAACAAAATGCATGGTAGAAAAACCTCAATGTATCTTTGTAGGATTAACTTACGCTCGATTCATAACATGTAACAGCAATCCAAAAACTAGAGTCTGATGCACAATTCACTACAGGGTATGTATTAAACACTCCAATGGGATGCAAAAATGGTATTATATTTTGAATTAGACACAATGAATATGAAGTAATATTACTTTTCTGACAAGAAGCAAGTATTAGCAATGACAGTTATAAAAATCAGCAGTATATTACAAATCCTGCATGTTGAAATTATGCTGCATTTTAAGACTGCGGGCACAGTCTTGTCCAATCTGATGCCCTCAAGGTAAGTTGTACAGCGAACCCTGTCATCACCAGAAAAAAATAGTGGAAATTAAGTTTGGCTGGGGACAACAGGACTGTAGCAGAAAACAAAGAGGACAACGGATTGGGGACAGCTGGGTTAATGCAATTCAAAGCACAAAAGGGGGGGGGGGGGTAAGAAGAATCTATAACAGTGGCACAGAAAAAGAACAACTGGCACAGAAAAAGAACAACTGTAGAGTTCTTGAGTTTACTAATTGCATGAATGAAGAAAAGTCAACTGTGTTCAGTGCATCTTATTATCTAGTACAGCTTATATAGTACTATAACCCAAGGTTCCATTTGGCAATGCTAGGCCACTATTCTAGAATGAAAGCCTTATGTACTATTTACTAGGGCTGGTTGATCCATAAAAAAATTGTTTCTACACTCGTGTTTGGGGGGAGGAGCTGCTGTTGTTTCAAAATAGAAAGTGTTCCGAACATTTTTGGGAAAATTTTGAAATTGATTTGTATTTAATTACGAAATTTGTTATTATTTCGTTATTGGTGCCACGCATGCACAGGGGGTGCCCACCTCCACGCCCCCTCACCAGCTCAGAATCAACCCGCAATATCTCGTGTTTGGGGGAGGAGCCGCTGTTGTTTCAAAATAGAAAGTGCTCCGAAAACCTTTGGGAAAATTTTGAAATTGATTCGTATTTAATTACGAAATTTGTTATTATTTCATTATTGGTGCCACGCATGCGCAGTGCGCAGGGGATGCCCGCCTCCATGCCCCCTCACCAGCTCAGAATCAACCCGCAATATCTCTAACGCGGGTTGATTCTCAGCTGGCGAGGAGGGATGGTGTGCATGTCCTCCATGCCCCCTCGCCAGCTGAGAACCAAGGCGGGTTAAAGATAACCCGTGTTGGTTGTGAGCTGGCGAGGGGAGAGTGGAGGCACTGCCCTCCACTCTCCCCTCGCCAGCTGAGAACCAAGGTGGGTTAAAGATAAGAAAGGGCGGAAATAAAAATGACATAACGCACCCTTTACGGAAATTGCTGACCCGGTTTCGATTTAGAAACATCACTTCCGGGTTGCTGGTCACGGGTCGAATTAGGGTCTAAATTGATTTTAATATGAAATAATAACAGTTTTCTAAGGATAACGACCAGAGATATCCATCCCTACTATTTACATGAATATTTGTGCTCTTTTAAATCTGATTTTTGGCCTTAGTGGACCTCACTTTAGTAGTGCTTTGGCACACTGTCAATATTATTTCGCTTTGTGAAATGTGCTTAGCCTGGCTTCATTTTTCTCCATGGCCTGTGTATGGTAATTTTCCATTTCATTTTTTTCCTTTCTATATTTAATTGCCTATTTATGAGGTATGCTTATTTTAAAACTGATTACTCTTATAGGCACCTTGTAGATGAAGACATATTAAATGAAAATGAAAGGGTTAAATTCAACCTTCATTTGATCTATTAATAATAGTGATTGAGACCCTGCAACGTCAGACAGAAATTATAATAATGTCCTAATGGTGCCATCCTTGTTCAGCTTGGCCATGCCCCAACTGAAACAGTTCCAAGTTGCTGGAGATCATGTCATTTAAGGAAACTTTGCACTTACTTGTAACCAAACCCAGCGTCTACTTTATGTCAGCCATAAGATTGTTTTATGACGATGTTTGTTACTGTGTTATGTTTTTATTTGATTTTAATGTGTTTTGTTTTTATCTGTATTCAGGCTTGACCCTTTGTAAGCTACCCAGAGTCCCCTTGGGAAGATGGTGGCGGGGTATAAAAATAAAGTTGTTGTTGTTATCATCATCATCATGTGTATTGTGTAATCTAGAGTTGTTTTGTATTGCACCTCTTTATACCCAAAGTTTGAAATAGTACACATTATCATTCAATATTCATCCTTGATAGACCATGCAAACTGGTCCCATTCTGATGCTAAAACATTGACAGTAGAAGTATTTTTACACTTGCTGAAATAAAGAGGTTGTGTTAACAAGTGCTTTGAATTCATGTTATCCTGCAAGTTTCATTTGTTTCAACAGACTCCCAGACCTGTGGGTAAGAGGATAATACAATGCACCCACACAAGATGGGTTTTTCCTCCTTCAATACCTTCTGTTATCCAATGCAGTATTGTTCAGGGTACTAGGATTTGAGTGGGGGAAAGTAAGCTTAACTGAGATGTAGCTCTGCTGGACTAATCTATGCCAAATGAAAACGCTCTGGGATCATTAATATTTAAAGGCACAGAAAGGTTTAGCATGTCATCAGGATAATGTTCTATTCAGCATTAAAGGTACATATTCACTTACCTTAACAGCCCAGATAGATTGCTCCAAAGGATGGAAAAGTTTGAAACAAAATCCATCCTTTTTTGAAGGCCGCTCAATGAGTTCACATGCGTTCAAAAGTACCGTTCCAACCCACTGACCATTTTTAGGAGTTTTGTAAATAAGTAGTACTCCTGGTTTCAGCACACACCAAAGTTTGGTCCAGCTTTTCAAGGTACCACGGATCTTAACAGGCAAAGAAGAGAAGATTTTAGCTCTCTGTTTTCTTAATACTGCAATTAATAATAATGGTTGAGACCCTGCAACGTCAGACAGAAATTATAATAATGTCCTAATGGTGCCATCCTTGTTCAGCTTGGCCGTGCCCCAACTGAAACAGTTCCAAGTTGCTGGAGATCATGTCATTTAAGGAAACTTTGCACTTACTTGTAACCAAACCCAGCGTTTACTTTATGTCAGCCATAAGATTGTTTTATGATGATGTTTGTTACTGTGTTATGTTTTAAATTAAGATAGCTCCAGGTTTCTTTCAACTATCCAAATCCCATAGAGTCATCCACAACCAGAATATGTATTACACTCTATATACTGTTATTTGATAGATTAGTAAACTACTAAAAGATATCAAATGTAACATACAGGGATTTTTCCCCCTATGAAATAAAATCATGCACAGTAACCGTATACGTATTTATCTGCTCAGAAGTACAGATACTACTATCCAAATATAGGATTCCACTCTAAGCTAGTTTTGTGTGTTACATATATAAACAGAGACATAATGCCTGCTGTTAAAGTCTCAATTGACAGTTTGAGTGTGTGACTGAAATCATAAAGGAATCCAGGTTAGGCTGATCCCCACTCAGCAATGAGGTTCACTTGTGAGCCACAAGTAAATCACCCTCCAGGGCTGTTGTGAGAATAAAGTGTTGTCATGACGGATACAACTGTAACCCATTGATTAATAATGTTGTACATTAACACACTGTAAGATTTTAATCCATTTTAAAAATACAGATTTTGAGACAATATCTCAGGCTTAATATTTTATTGATTGACTTAAGGTACTTAATTTGCATTTGATCTGTGATAATCATTAACATTAAGCAGTGCTGAATTACGGTATGATCCCCATATACACAGTGGATACGTTCCTGAATTTTTGGTGGAAATGCAAAACTGCAAATAATAGGAAATCCAGAAGAAACATACTACAGAATCTCACTGGAGAACCTAAAAGATGTCTAAGAGGGTTTTTTTTCCAGAAATGATAAGTGAAATTAGTTACCAGTCCCATGGATACAAAGAGTATACTGCATTTAACACCCATGCTTGTTTTACCGTGTCTTCTTGATTGAACAATTGATATAATTCTAATTTACATAAATGAAGCATTTAAATCTTTATGCACTCACAGATAAAAAGTGTGTGTGTTTGTTTTCAAGAAATAATCTGTTCAAAATAGTTGTATATCCATAACCTCCAATTTTCTAATAGTAGAGGAACATCTTGTAATTCGCAAGAGAGTAAATACAAAGGAATAATCAATCCAATTAGTTACTGCAGACAGATGTAGTCATGGCAATAGCAATAAAGCAGCAACGAGGTATTCTCCCTGGCTTCTTTTCCATCAAAGACTGAGCCTTTGGGATACAATTAATAAATTCCCTGCTTCAGGTAAACATCAGAAGCTATGCAAGATTTTACTATCTAACATTTTAGTAGATGAACAACTACAACTTTCACTAATATTACATACAGTTTCTGACCTTTAGCCAGTCAGCCATAACAATGACTGATGGATCTGTGATTGTACTAAGTAATTCTTTTGTAGCTCTTTTCTTCTCTTCCCTGTAATTTTTCTTTTGAACCTATAACAAATACAAAATAAATAACAGAGTAAGAAACATAATTAGGGGGAAAGAAAGTTATGAATTGACTAGACAAGCAAAAACCAAAGGTCAAAATATAAAAGGAACAGTGAAAGGACTAATTCATTTGAAGAAAAACAACTAACTCCTCTGTTAGTGACGCTGTTTATCTAACACCGTCATTCCCAAAGTGGGTGCTACCGCCCCCTGGGGGGCGGTGGAGCGATCCAAGGGGGCAGTGGGGAGTCCCACGGACAAACCCCATGGCCACGGCTCCCTCCTCCACCAAGGAAACCTCGCACGGACTTGGCCTTGCTCTCCTTCTCCCTTGTCTCATGTGCGGGAGCATGCTCCTCTCTCCTTGCTCTCTCGCCCCCCATGTACGCCTTCCACGGCGGTGGAGGTAGGAAAGGCGTGTGAGGGAGAAGAGAAAGGTGCACGCCTTTCCCTCCTTCCATGCCCGTACATGCCTTTACTACCGCTGCCGCCAAGGAAGGTGCACTGGGGGTGAGAGAGCAAGGGGAGAGGAGCGTGCCCTTCCATCCGTCCTCACCCCATGTGCGACTTTTCTGCCTCCTCCCGCCGCTGTCCCCGCCCCCGTGGCCACGCATGGGACAAGGGAGAAGGAGAGTAAGGCTGCGGAAAAGCCTGCCGCTGGGGCTCCCTCCTCCTCTGTCGCCGCCGCTGCTGAGGAAAACTCATGCACCGCAAGGGGGGGGAGGGGAGGAGGGAAAGACAGAAGGGACTAGAAGACCCTTGGAGTCTCTTACAACCTTCTTCATTAGTGTTGTTGTTGTTATTACTACTACTATTATTGAGACTGGGTAGCCATCTGTCAGGGGTGCTTTAATTGTGCTTCTGCTGCATGAAGGTAGAAGGGCGTTGGACTAGATGGTCTTTAGAGGTCCATTCCAACACTATTACTATTATTATAATTAATTAATTTCTAGGACGGGGTGCTGAAATAATACTTATTTCTAACCAGTTTTCTATAGAAGTAGAAAATGGTTCTTCAACTATGTAAGCATACATCAGGAGCCCCTTTTTATAATGGTACTTAGATACTCATTTAGTGCTGATGTTGGCCTCATCACCAAGGCCAAATGTAGATTTTCACCAAACCCTTTGAAAGATATAAACCATGGCCTGGTATAAAGAGCTTTCATAGATGGTATAACCTGTTCTAAACTGCTTCTTTTTGGTCCATATCCAAAACCTAAGATATATTTCTCTCTCTCTTAGGTTTTGGATATTGTCCAAAAAGAAGCAGTTTAGAAAAGGTTATACCATCTATGAAAGATAGATAGATATTCATTCATTCATAAACTGACATCTGTTGCCAAGAACTGACTGAATGGGTTTCCATGCCTGAGCAGGAATTCAAATCTTGGCTTCTTTAAGTCCTAGTCCACCTCTTGAAAGTCAACATCATACTTGTTCTCATTACCTCATATTAATTATTTATATTTTCAATTTATAATTTGTGGTTCATAGTCACTTTTCAATCCCTTTTCAAACTGGCTTTCATAATCTTACAAATGATTCAGCATCTTGGGCTAGAAAATATTTCTAAGTAAGGAAAACAGCTTCTGCAATTCCAAGATGAAAGAAAAACCAGACCTCAAGTGAACCTAGGATCATTTCTATACATGTGACCATTTTTCCTGGCATAAAGTGGCAATGACTTTCACCTCCTCTCCATTGTCGCCCCCTTGTTGTGGGGGAGAGGCTTGCGTACCCTAATGAAGTTGTGAGCTATGCTGACGGTGGCTTAATAGTCACCGGTAGGGCCTCCCATGCCAGACAGGTCACAACTGAAGGGTATGACAAAGAGTGTCAATGGGCAGGATGGGCTCTCTAGCATTTTGGCAACCATCCTAGGAGAAGGAAAACTCTAATTTCAAACCGGGGCAGGTGGTGTTCGTCTAATCCTGTAAGGTCAACCATCTAAGAGAAGGAAACTCAAACCAAACCTATGACCTGAGGACCTCGCTGCCACCGTCCAAGCTTGCTAGGCCCCGGCAGACGAACCTTTGGTTTAAAGGGTGAGGTCACCAGAAAAATCTATTGCACAGGCTCGAAGGACACATCCAATTTCTGAAATTAACCTTTTTAGTCATCAACGCATTTGTAAAAAGCGTAGGATGAGTCCTTCCTAAGAATCTTCGTTCGCGAAGTAATGCCAGAGACTTTCACCTAAACATATGATGTGCAGCAGGTTGCAAGACTGGTTCACTTTGTCTATACATAATTATCACTGAGGTGATAATTATGTATTTGTAGGCTACGTTGTACCGTTTGGTTGGAAACGAGACTGCTGTGATTGAATGTGCTTGCTTAAAAGCTGGTAGAGCCCATCAATATACTTGCTGAGTTTTACCAGCAGACGTTATGTTGGTGGGGCTGTTAGGAGTCAACATCATTATGAAGGCTACAAAATGATGTCCTTAAGAAACGCACTACTAGAGATACATCAAGTCCCATAGAATATTTTCTAAAGATGATGACATTAATTGCTTCAGAATTGCAACTCTTCCAATATCCTAGTGTTTCTCTAAAGCCCTTCAATATTTGCTCTATAGTTTCTGCCAGTTGAGTGATGCTGCCTAGCCAGAATAATGGGGACAGTAAGTGTGCGGTTTTGAAAAGCAACTGACCTTAAGAGACTCCTTCTTGGTGAGCTTGGTGGTTGAGGAGGAGGAGGTGGTGGAGGCAGCAGCAATATCCTTCTCTGACCCATTATAAAGCTTAGATTCTGACTGAAAATATGAATTACACAAGAAAACAATGAGTAAAATACTGCACTTGCTTAATTTTTGTGTCAATTCAACTTCAGTTAAGTGAAATAAGAAAGCCAAAAAGCGTACGGATCTACAACTCTAACGTTAATATTGCTTCATTTCAGTGAGGCAGGCAAGGGGTTTTAAATGGATCCAAAAACAAATGTTTGTATGGTACTTTGCACATGCCTCTGTTTGCAAGTCTATTTTAAATTATCTAATTTGCATTACAGAGTTAAAGATTATCAGCTGAGCAGCATATGTACAAACAGAAACAAGATTTCTCTGGCTCACTAGCTCCTTCAAGGAAAATTTCTCCACACTTAGTATTTGAACAATTTCTTGTATATATTACAGCTTATTTTATAGATGCATTTTTTCCATTTAAGATATTACAACACTAATAAAAAATAAACTGTACTCGATAACAGAAGTGAATAAAGTGTGATACATGGGAGGAAGCTCTTCAGACCCCACGAAATTTAAAGGAAAATGTCTGCATCAGGTTTTTTTTACCATTTCTTATCTGAAAATTGACCAAACTGACCAAAAACCTGGAACTAATGCAATGGTTTCTTCCCCCTTAGAGCCTCCATGTCCAAAACAACAACAGAAGACCACAAACCAGTCAAAATGCCCCATAAAGTGACACATCATCACTGGTGCCAAAACATGATGCACCTTGCTGTAAAGCAGTGGTTCTCAACCTGTGGGTCCCCAGATGTTTTGGCCTTCAACTCTCAGAAATCCTAAAAGCTGGTAAACTGGCTGGGATTTCTGGGAGTTGTAGGCCAAAACATCTGGGAACCCATAGGTTGAGAACCACTGCGGTAAAGGATGCAAGGAGAATGGTTCCTGTCCACAGTTCCTCATCACAAACTTGTATCACACCAACATATGACTGTGGCAGCATATAATTTTAGTTGATTTGAAATAAAGTTTGATCTATTCTGCTTTTAGTTTATTAAGGGTGCCTGTTTTTCCCATATTCCACTCCCACATAACAAACCATCCAACAGAGAATGGTCCCTTGACCGTGGCTAGGAGGGATGGGAAATTTCATTTCCACTAATTCAACTGCATGCAATGACTATGGTTCAAATCTTTGGCTTGAATAATCTAAACATGATTTCTTTACATGTTTTCGCACAAGCTGGAAAAAAACTGGATGATAATAATAGAACTGGTAGGGCCTCAGAATCTCTTCTGGCCCTCAGTTATTCCTTACTAGCTGATACTGTAACCAAGTTACTAGGAATTTCTCAGTAAGCATTTGCTTACTAAAAATATACTTTGGATGCGTTACAAGGCATTTGTTTTCCCAGATATCAAAACATCAGCTTGACTGACAAGAGGAGCTTAATTAAGATATCCAGGAGCCAAACAAATCTTCCTGCTAAATAAAAGACCAGTGTTTTTCTCAAAGCCATGCTCAGTAGTAGTTTGTTTTTTTAAAAAAAGATGCTACTTGTTCTTTGATACAAAACACCAGTTTAAGAAGTACTCGCTGAAAACTGTACATATGAAAAGGATCTAGGAGTCTTAGCAGACCACAAATTAAACAGTATAATGTGTCAGCTTTAAAAAGTCAGTGCAATTCTAGGCTGCATCAGAAGGAGTATACTATCTATATTGAGGAAAGTAGTAGTAACACTCTATTCTGCTCTGGTCAGAACTTACTTGGAATACTATATCCATCTGGACAAGATGAAACGTGTTCAGAAAAAACCCAACCAAAATGATCAAAAGTCTGGAAGACAAGCCCTATGAGGATCAGCTTAAGGAGCTGGGTATGTTTAGCTTGGGGAAGAGAAGGTTGAGAGGAGACATGACTGTCATGTGTAAATATGAGGGTGGGTCAATAAGTCCATGGCTTTTTGAATTTCCTGCCTCTTAACTGTCAACAGTCATCTGTCAAAATTTAAACAAGCTGCATCATTTAGTTTGTGTTTGACAGCCACTGCTAGCAGACTACCGCGTGATTTGAGGAGAAAATGGAAAAAAGTGAATTTTGTGTGCTCATTAAGCATTATTTTTTGCGGAAAAAACCATCACTCTAACCAAGGCTAAGCTTGATAAATACTATGGGGACTCTGCACCATCAATCTCAATGGTAAAAAAGTAGTTTACTGAATTTCGTTGTGGCCGTACAAACACGGAAGGTGCCGAATGTTCTGGACGCCAAGTTGAGGGCTCTACACCCGAAACAATTGAAAAAAATCATGATATGGTGTTGGCCGATCGGAGATTGAAAGTGCGAGAGATTGTGGAAGCCATAGGCATCTCACATGGCTCAGTGGTTTCAATTTTAAATGGGTATGAGAAAGCTTTCCGCAAGATGGGTGCCGCATTTGCTCACAATCGACCACAAGCGCAATCGTATCTGAAAGGATGTCATATTGAAGATGGAGCCAGCTTGTTTTCTGTTCACTCCAGAGACTAGAACATGGAGCCATGGATTCAAATTGCAGGAAAAGTGATTCCACCTAAACATCAGGAAGAACTTCCTAACAATTAGAGCTGTTTGACAGGGGACTACGCTGCCTTGGAGTGAGGTCCCCTTCTCTAGAGATTTGCAAACAGAGGCTGGATGCCCTTTGTGGTCTCTTCCAATTTTATGATTCTATTAAGAATTTGAGACCAGAGGCCATATTTCATAAAGCTCCCTTATAATTTGAAGACTCTATAATCTAAACAACAACTGTGCAAGTGAAACTTCAGTAGTAACTTCTGAGGACTCCAAAATAACTTTCCAGGATGGGCACTGGAGGGAAGGCAATCTTGTTAAGAAATTAAGCATCCTCTTATATATGGATTTTCTGTGTGATTTTTCAAGAAAAGATCTAAACTTCAAAATCAGCAAGACAGATGTGACTGCTCCTTAAACTATCAGCAATGCAATGTAGTAGAATTTGCAAAAATGGATGCATTATAAGCCATATTAATGTTTATAGGTAAAGGTTTTCCCCTGACATTAAGTCCAGTCATGTCAGACTCTGGGAGTTGGTGCTCATCTCCATTTCTAAGCAGAAGAGCTGCCGCTGTCCGTAGACATCTCCATGTGGCCGGCATGACTGCATAGAGCGCCGTTACCTTCCCACCGGAGTGGTACCTATTGATCTACTCACATTTGAATGTTTTCAAACTGCTAGATTGGCAGAAGCTGGGGCTCACCCCGCTCCCCGAATTTGAACCGGCAACCTTTCGGTCAGCAAGTTCAGCAGCTCAGCGGAAACCCACTCAGCAGGCTCCTAATTAATGTTGTTACACATCAATTAAAACTTCCAAAAGTATGGCTTTATTTGGATAATTCAATCCGATTTGTTTCAGGGACAAATATGTCAGGTTTTTTCTACCAGTTCATACATTGGCCATTCCTTGCTTCCACACGTTCAGCAGGAAAACCTGCACAAAGGTGACCTTGATTGTTCCTCTATTAACAGGTACTGCCAAGTTTCTGTTTTCCCTTTGTGATATTGGCTGCTGAGAAAACACTTCTATACAGCTGGAGAGTCACATGTAAATCACCCATGTTTGTCATGTAAATAACCCATTTGGCAGAAGCAATCATTCTGATGGATATACAGTACTGGTGATGGAGGGAAAGGAACCAAACAATCCATACAGCTGATAGTAGCATGAATTATTGGTGGGATACTCAGCACAGGTGACAATAAAGCATTTTCCTAATAAAGTTGATCTTTCAAGGTTAACTATTGATTAAACTAGTTGTGTGACAACCTCCAAAAACTGGAAAGATCCTAAGATTTTGGTTGGTCAAAGGAAAAATAGTATAAAGACTGTCTCGGCAAAACTACATTTTAATAATGTTTACAAAATAAAGAAAAAAATCAGCTAGTTTTCAAAGGCTAGCTCAAAGTAACTGAAACCCCTTTTTCAAATCTCATATGTATCGCTACTGTGTTAGACTAGGAAGCATATGGAACATCAGTTTAAAAACTGAATTGAATGTTTTTAAAAAATAAGTATTTGAGTACTCATGGGAAAAAACAAACTGGAAAGAAACATTTGGGCTTAAAATATTTAACACCATATGGCTATGATATCTAAAATAATGTTTTAAGCTGACTGAACCTCAATAACATAAAGAACATCCATTGGGCAGAGTATAATGGTGTAAAATGGTGTCCCTAACATAAATGACAAAGTTTGCTTTTTGAATTAAAAACTGGATCTTTTGTAGCCATAGATGGTTACATTTGTGGATATAGCTCGTAATGTTATAACCAAAGTTAATTGATAGTTGTATGTTATTATAGTTCTATGTTAGGTTTTTATGTATGTGAGGCATTGAATTTTGCCGTATATATATTGGAAACCGCTTTGAGTCCCGTCCCCCAGAGTGAGAAAAGCGGTATACTAAAATAAATAAAAATAAAGTTACATATAGATGTTATTTATCTTATGTTTTTGAGTTTACTTAAGGAAGGTACAAAATATGTTTTTAAAGTAATATTTTGCTCATTCAAATTAATGTTGTTTGTAGTAAGTTTTGTGCCTTCATGAATACTGCCATGACTTAATAGGAAATGACTTCCCTCTACCATATACTAAAATGAAGATTCAGAAACACTTAAATACATTATGGTAAAAGATGCAAACACAATTCTGAAATGTGATTCCTATTAAATATATACCTATTATTTAAAATAGTTACAAAAATGTATATAATCAATTCATAACTGAACGAATGAGGCAATGTTCAAACACTTATTGAAATGAAACATACTTAAAATATTGCAAACAGAACAATGTTTTCACTTGTAAAAAATGAATTAATGTACTTACTTTGCTCTTTGACATGGACTGTGTGGAATCATCTTTACCTTGTGAAGCATCATCTTTCCCCCTGTCAAACCCTAAAAAAGAATTTGAGATGACAACATCACTTTAGTGAATGCTATTTTTAAAAAAGATGCCTTTTCTGGCTTTCAGGTGAAGATTCTCCAAAACAAAAGTAAGAACATTTAAGTACTCATATATAAAATACAATTAATTTAAACATAAAACATTTACATCCGCATTTAAAAGTGATTCCAAATATATTTATTTAAAATATTGTTATGAGATGTAGCATATGGTATAGCAGTTCCAGCACCGGACTATGACTCTAGAAACCAGGATTCAAATCCTCACTTAGCCATGGAAATCCACAAAGGCAAATCACATACTTTTAGCATCAGAAGAAGATAAAGGCAAACCCCTTTGAACAAATCTTGCTAAGGAAACACTTTGATAGACTTATTTTAGGGTTGCCACGAGTCAAAACTTACTTGAAGGGACATGCCAAAATATCGTATTTTGATTAAAAGATGTATCACTAAAATAAGAATTGTATATAGTATATGCTCTAAAGACAACATTCTAACTATACAAAATGTCCTTACACAATACAAATTTTAACTACATATATGTGGAATGCAAATCATTTGGAATATGATTTACTTGCTATACAGTGCAACAATTATTTTAAACTAAGAAAACTTTGTTTAATGTTAAAATCACATTGGAGACCAAGAAACAAAACAAATCTTGTTTTCAACCTTTTTGCATTGTATCAGCAGTTAGTTCTTTTAACAGTTTCAAAAAAATAACATTAAAAAGTGTTACCAATTTATCTCATCAGTTATTCATAAACTAAATTTAGATGACAAAAGACTCTATGTGAAAGAAATCAAGGAACCTGGCTTATAAAGTCAGAACCCGATCTTCCACATGGGACTTTTAAAAAATCTGACTTGATTTGATCCATCCCCATCTGTTATCATCTGATGATACAAGTGCTCTTCAGTAATATATATTTTAAAATGCAGATCTATATTTGTATTTAGGAAATCAATTAAAACCTGTTTACAATAAAGTTTCCAAGAACATGAAAATGTACAGTTAATGGATTGGATGTTATAGAGCATAAACTTCCTAGTCATTCAAATTAGAGAAGACCTATTGCATTAATAGGACTGGCTTAAGTATTCATTCACTATTCAAATCTGATTCAATGAGTTTACTCTAGTAGCACTATCAACAGGATGTAGCCAGGACAAACTGCTTGAAAATCAAATGCTTAATATCACTACTATGAATAACATCACCCATTTTCTCATTTTTTGTAACAAATTTTTCAATACATTTACACTTATTTTCTGTGAAATATAATATTGATGATAGAAAACAAAGAAATATATTAAACATTATCCAGAAATTCTGAGTTCTGAAAATTACTGTGAATTTCATATACAATATATGCTCATGTATGAGTTTTGAAATGCTGGTCTAAACACTGATCCCTAAAATCTGGGTCTATATAAATACTGTAAATACTATGTAAATATTGTACTTTAACTCTTATTCAGAAATGAACCATCCCCTTCTCTGAATAGAGAATTCAAGAGCTTGGTCTGCCCTGGGAGAAATGGGTAGAAAAATGACAGTGGTGGCCAGGGATGGCAAACCCTCAGATAATACTGGCTCCTTCCCCTCTTTGTGGAATGAACCTTTTGCTGATTCACGGATCACATCAAAATAGATAATTTTGGCCCAAAAACTTGTCCTTGACGAATACATGAAGTTGACATATACACAAGTATGTATGATAGGCATACCACAGACAATTTATGAGTTTAAATGCAATTATGTGACTTAATCTAGTCCTCCAGAATATGTGCTCAGCCTTTTATAGATATCCAGCATGCTAATTAAATCTGAAGAAACTGATGGGAATGAATAACAATCAAATTCCAGTGAGTGACGTACTAGAAACAGCCCAAAATATAAAATAATATAATGTCATCTCCCCATATTTTGCATAAAGAAATGCTATTAAGGCAAGTTAGAAATATTGGAGATAACAGTACTAAATTGTTGAGAGTTTATTCCTGTTGAAATCTAACCCACACATACACATGCAGTAACTTATATTAACAAAGACATCACATCAAAATTTATTCTTATTTCCTCTCACTAGATTTATTCAGAATATTCATCAATATTCTCCCAAGACAAAAAAGCTTTCAAAATGCAACAAAACCTCTGTTGATAAGGTATGGCTAAACCTATTGTTGTAGTTGAGCCTGAGGCTTCAGATACTCATAGTATGGAGTTGGGTGGGGCTGAGTCTTTGGTTGCAAACAGTAGTGTGGAGATGGGTGGGGCTGTTTGTAGTCATAGTAAGCGCCCTAGGAGGGCAAAATGACTTACTCAGGAGCAAAGTGAGGAGGATATGTTACAGTGTAAAAGGATTCAGCAAATACTCACTGAACCCACTGATGATGAATCATTTGAGGGCTTTTCAGGGAATGATGGGAATGGGAGTGAGGGAGACTCTTCAGAGGAAGAGTCAGAAATGGTCTGGACAAAAGTACAAGAAATACAGGCTGCTTGCGCGGAATAAACAAGCAGTGATACCTTTTTGGGGTTCTCTGATGACAATGAGTGGCCTTCAGGCTATCCGGAGGATTGTTGGGGAGAGTTAAGTCTTGACAGGAGATGGAGGACTTGGAGGGAAAACCAAGAGGCTGCAGCTGATAATACAGCAGCTGTAGCGGTTGAGGATGGGGTGTTGTCTGATTTGGGTGGGTCTGATTTGGGAGAGTAATATAATGTGGGCTTTTGGGAGGCTTCACTTTGCGGTTAGCAAGGTGTTGCTGTGGGATTGTGCTTCTGTGTATCTTGTGACTCTTGTATCCTGAACGCTGCTTAACGTGAGTTTGGAACGTGCATTGTCATCCTGGAGTGGCATGCTGCTCTGTATGGGGATTATGGAAGGCTTATTTGTGGGTTACATTGTTTTGCTTTTGTACACTAGTTGCTGCTGCCATTCCACGTTTGGTGTGGTTTGCTGCTCTTCAAGTTGCTGTAAGAGACGCTTCTTCATCTGCAAGAAAGGGATATAGTATGGGAGGGGCTGGAAGGTTGGGACTATTTGGGGATTATGGTGTACATTGTCCCCATGCATTAGCTCCTGGTTGGTTACTGATTTGGATTGGCTTCTCATGTTGCTGCTTGCCTCCTCCCTCGACCCGGCTTGGATTTTCTGACTGCTGCTTGCTGCCTGATGCTTTGGACTGCCCACCTGTGACGACTTCGGACCCCATTGATGACCCAGTTCCCACTTTGTTGTGTGCCTTTTCTGTTCTTTGCATTTTGCTTTCTTGCTCCAGGCTTTTTTGCAGGCATTTATTTTTGTGCCAATTGGGCTTGTTTTTGTGTTCTTATCCACTGACTGCTAAGTGTTTGTGTTGTTTTGGTGCCTTTGAAGGCCAGAGACTCTCTGAGCAATAAACTTGGTTTTGAAACTCTACTTGGTCTGGCCCTTTAAGGAGCGTCTGTTGCGACACCTATTATTGAAGGACCTATGTTCTGAAGATAAGAATTTTGTATTAAGAGTCTTGACAGTTAAATCAAATATGAGAAAGAGACAGTGAAGTGGAACATTTCTGATTCATACAATATCTTACTATAACTAGAGAGATGGAAGCAAATGAACCCTATTTTTCTTGTTTGCTTGTGTTCTGACAATTTTAACTCCTTGCATTAAAACAGAAAAACAGGAAAAGCTATGCTCAGTCCCACTTCCAAGGAAAAGGGGGTGGGGGATATAAAGAAAGACTGTGATAATAATATCTAAGAGGTTGTCATCCTTTTTATGATCAAATAAAAGAAAATATTTACAATAAAAAGCAAACTAATAAAAGACCCACTTAAACAAAACCAGAAGACTGCAATTTTAAGTCAACTAAATTTATGTGCACAGTATCCTCCCATTATACCCAAAACTGATCATTTAATAACAAGTACAGATCCAAACCATACATGCAACATTATGAGTAGTTTTTTATTGTTAGAGAATGTAAAGACTGAGGACACAGCACTGATTTAATACCACAACAAATCTGAATACTTAGTTACAGGAGTTTTAAATATCAAATATCTACTGCAAATTCAACAAGGAAATTCAGATTATTAGAAATTCTGTTCACTCTCATTTAAAAATCAGGGTCAGTATCCCACCCCATCTACACAAGCCAACTACATAAACAACAGACTCTTTCGTCAGGGACAGCAAGATTGCTTAAGGGGCAAAAAACTGTTTGCAAATACAATGGTGTTACTTAAATCACCACCCATTATTTCCTAATTTCAGTTGACTTCATTCAAACATCTGCCAAAAAACCTCCCCCAAATATTTTCGCAAATAGTACCTCTTTTTTTTCTTTTTAAAAAACTATCGGTACATTTTTACACACAGAGCTATTTCAGTGACAACATTAAAAAGGCAAAACAAACCTCGAAAGACAGGAGAAAGTTCGTTGTATCCTCCAAATGAAGCATTCCGGACAAGTTTTCGACCATCAGATCGTGGAGGAAGCGAAGCCCCAGCACATGAAGAAAACCTACGTCGTAATGGGCCCTCCTCCTTCATGAGTTAGTTGTTCTGTGTAATGATTGTTGTCAATCAGAAGGCTGATTGTAATAAGAATGCTGCAGAGAAAGCCTTTGCCCTGACAGTCAGATCAGCAACATGCAAACCACACATATAGAGCAGGTGCCATATGATCACTTGGACTGACAGCTAACTAAAGCTGATAAAGCTGGCAAAACAGCCTTGATAAGTTTATAAATTCAATTATAGTTGTGGTCAATCTTTCATCAAAAATATTTCATATTATTACTCCTCTGTGTAGGTACCTGACAACTATCATGATAAAATACATTAAGTAGAGGAGTTATTACAGGATGAGTATCCCTTATCCAGAATTCCAAAATCCAAAATACTCCAGCATTCAAAATAGTTCACATGGATGGCTAAGATAGCGATATATTTGCTTTTTCTTATGATTCAATACATACAAACCTTGCTTCATGCACAAAATTATTTGAAAATGTTGGGTATAAAATTACCCTCAAGTTCTGTGTGGAAGAAACAAATAAATTTCGTATTTATACATGGATCCCATCACTAAAATATCTCATTATGAATATGCAAGCATTCCAAAATCCAAAATACAGTTCCAAGCATTTCAGATAAGTGATACCCAACCTGTATAGATTCTTCCATTGCCTAATTGTGAAATACACAAAGCAGCTTATCATAAATTGGGCTCGGTATCTGCCTTCTGCTGCAAAAACAATATCTGCTTACAGAAGATGGCTTCACATGAACATCAGAGATCCCTCCCATCCCCAACTCAATTATATAGATTACTCAATAGACTGTTGAATAGTAATACATCACTTATCTACATGCTATTGATTCACTGTGTTTACTTCAATAGGGGCTGGCAATTGCACTAAGGCCATAACTAGAAAAAACTCTTCTGTTAAAAAAAACATAAACCATTTATACAACCCCTCCCTGACCTCAAGAGAACTCCTCCTCCTATCCTGATAGAATTCAGCTTCTATTCTTCCACTCTTGACTGAAAAGCACAGTGAAAGCAGGATGGCATCAACATCTCAAGTAGGGTCTTCTGCTCTGAGTCCTCTTTGTGTACCTTTTTCTGTTTCTCATTTTATATGTACCCACATCTAGATAGAGCTAAGATAGAGCTCACTTCTGAGGCACAGTCTGTTGTTATAACCCTTGAACCAGAAATGCTCTAACAGGATTCTGCTTTTTATGACATAGAAATGTGTTATTCATAAAAATAAATTTCAGCTGTGCCATTTATTATGACCCACATTGTAGCTCTAATAAGCACATACAAAGGCAGAACCTGTACTCTGTAGAGATTAAAGGGCAGAACTACACTAGACAAACAATGGTTTCCTTAGTAACTACACTATGTGGGTGGGCAACTACAAGGCAGAATCAATGGGTAGGACAGTAGTAATTATCCCATTTTGAACACACTAATTCTCCTATACAAGTCCCTTAGTCATTATTAATATATATTTACCAAGCCAGGCTGTGAAAGAAGACATGTGCCTAACCAAGAATGGGACAAACTCACCTGGTGGAGCATGTGTGCAAAATATTCGTAAGCATGGGAAAGTTAAACATCCTTCCTACTGATCCTATGTGGTAAGTGTCCCTGTTCACATTCTTGTTATCCTAGCAAACAGATGTTTATTGAAGTAAAAGGAAGAAAATGATTTAAGAAGGGTTATGGTTGAAACAATTGTCATGTATGTTTAAAATTCAATATACTGTATGTATGGATAAAACTAAATTACTGTATGCCTCCGATATTTTTATGGATAATATTTTAGTTCAACTGTTTACAGGTAATACATGGTTTAAAAGATAGCATTACAACAAATAATGTAATATTTAAATTGTGATTGTTAAGTACAAAACTTTTTTAATATACCTATGCTACAGTATCAATATTTTCTGTGGTTTTCCTCCCATAAGGTATTCTACTGGAGATTTGAAAATAACCACCATTATTTCTGCCTAAATAGGCTCTAATCACCTGACAATTTGGCACACTTGAGAAGGCACAGTAGTTTTAGCTCCGACCTAGTTCTCTTTGAATTGTACATTTGTGTTTGGGTTGTACCACTTTTAAAAACAAATCTAGTAGTCTCTAACAAAGGTGGAATATTTCTCAATGAAAAAAGCTACTACCCATAAAAACTACTGTAATCAAACAAAGTCTGCATTAGAAGACTTTCTCTGCAACAACCGCACTGTCTCTGCTTCTCTTGTTGTACTGTACAGTAATTAATTATATGAGCCTCTACCTGCAGCCCATAATGGTATAATCTTGACAGAAATGAAAGGCTGCATGCAATAAGAGGCTCTGAGTCAAAACTAAAGTACAGGTAAATATGTGGCCCTCCATGTTCGACTACATCTCCCATTGTCTCTAAACACTGCATTGATGTAAGTTGGTCCTGAAGAACATACTAAAGTAAAGGGACATCATTTCTTAATTTCAGCAAATGTCAATAAAGGAGTGAAATATTTCAAATATACTGTGAAGAATATTTACAGGCATCCTTCTTGAAGCAATTTCTGCCATCAGCAAGTAGTCTATTTTATGTTACTCCTTAACTTTAATGTCAAATCTTTTAATTTTCTCTCACCATATTCTGTATCAGTGGTAAACTCTGTTCTTCCTGTTCTTAGTTTATACCCTTGCCCCCAAATTCCAGTCTTGACTTCAAATCCATCTTTGGCTTTCTTCCTCTATTTTTATTAGCTCCAATGTTTCATTCTGTATTTATTATCCTCTCTCCCATTCATCACTATATCAGGAAAGCAGAAGATGGCAGGTATAATATGATTTACAGCAATGATATGTTCCATTCTATATTTCTCATTCTAATCTAAGGTTCTTTTGGCATTAAATTATATGGAGCTCTAACCATTATTTCATAGCACAAACACTTAAAAATATTGCTGTTTCTCTATCTAATGGTCACACAAGGAGCCCCAATGGCGCAATGGGTTAAACTCTTGTGCCAGCTGAACTGCTGACTGAAAGGTAAGTGGTTCAAATCCGAGGAACAAGGTGAGCTCCCATCTGTAAGCTCTAGCTTTCTATGCGGGGACATGAGAGAAGCCTCCCACAGGATGGTAAAACACCTGGGCATCCCCTGGGCAATGTCCTTGCAGACAGCCAATTCTCTCACACAAGCAACTTGCGGTTTCTCAAGTCGCTTCTGACACAAAAAGTTCTAATGGTCAAATAGCAAGAAAAACAAAGACCTCGAGAGACAGCTTTCCAACAAGGAAATTGTGCTTACCACCTATGTTCCTATAAGATAATGCAATTAAGTTGAATATGTTGGGTCTCACTCATATCTTTTTATTGGTTCATGCGAATACAAAGATAATGAACATTAAAAATATTTTACTAATAGAATATGATTACTAGGATAACAAAAATGTTTGATTCTTCTAAAAGCAGGTGTTGAATCATTTTTAAAAGGGCTACAGATCCAAACACACATGAATCTGAAAGTCTAATTGAGTCATAGAGTAGTTGCCCAGAAATCACAATGGAAACTAATGTGCATAACCAAAATGTGTCTTCTTTACAGTGCATGGAAGTACATTGTAGTGATCTCTAAAAACAATTATGGAACTTTAACTAATGCCTTTAACTATTTATGAGTATCTTTTAAACTCAGATTCATTATTATGGAGAAAATAACTAAACAACCTAAAGTCACCAGATCCTATATGTTCTTGGAAGGAAAGCAGA
The DNA here is from genome assembly GCA_030556195.1 of Anolis apletophallus. Classification (NCBI taxonomy): domain Eukaryota; kingdom Metazoa; phylum Chordata; class Lepidosauria; order Squamata; family Anolidae; genus Anolis; species Anolis apletophallus. The sequence continues at coordinate 79,137,774 of JARBWK010000009.1, forward strand.
GTTAGCTCTGGCTAGTACTCAGATAGGAGACTGCCAATGGATATCAGGTGCTGTAGGTTATAATTCAGAACAAAGAAATGGCAAAACAATTTCTGGATATTCCTTGCATAAGAAAACCCTATGAAATTTATGTGCAGCCATAACTCGGCAGGCAACTTGAAGGAATATATATACACACACAGTGCTAAGTTAGTAAACACAAAGAGTATAGAAGATTTACTAATGCTGACTAATGATGCTCAAACAGAAAATAAGTGTTTATCAAATTTGTAGAGACTGGAAAAAGAAAAGAAAAATAGTATCAGACTTCTATCAAAGCAAGCTATTAATCTATGCAAATCACCACTGGATCAAAAGCCTTAAATTGAGGTAAGAGTCTTAGTTATAGGAAGGAGGGAAAATGATCCAATTGTTACTGAAAAAAATTGTCTAGAAAATACAGCTAATAAACATTCAACTTGGATATTTGCTATGGATATTCTTAAAACTACCTTTTTTACTAGGTAAGAAAACCCTGAGAAACTAACTACATATTCAACTATTGGCAATTATTCAGCTGGCTCAGTATTAACTTCCTAATCTTTGGTTAAGGCCAAGACCTAATGTTATTTTTACTGTCTTTAATTTAAGCATTGCTTTTATTTTGGAAATGCACTTAGCAGTCTATTACTGAAAGCTAATCAGATGAATGTGTCTCCCTTCAGCAGATGAGGTTTTTTCCACTACAGCCAATTACAGTAAAGCAAATTCATATGCACACACGTCATGTACAATATATATAAAACATATAGAGCCAATAACAATAATAATACATATATCTCTCCTATAATTACCATATCAGGAGTTGGATTTTTTGCAGGATTGAAAAGCAGTAACATTAATGTAACCTTACAAATGTCCTTATTATCTGCAACAGTTGAATAACCCTTTGAGAAAAACTGAACCAAAAACTAAGGACTGCATTCAAGTAGCACTGCATAATATGCATAATATATAACAAGAAAGGGCTTTGTTGCTTTACCACAATTGACACAATTCAGATATTTAGGGCAGCTAAACTGGTTCACAAATGTAGTTACTGCTATAAATGAGTGTAAGAAGGGAGAGAAGAAGGCGAATGAATGAGAAAAAGGGATTAGTAAGGGTGAAGGGGAATCTGTTTATTAGGAATGCTATACAGTCTTGTTATATCTACAAAGCTATCTAAAAGGTAGCATAAATAATTGCACATTACCTACCTATATCAGTGAAATATGATCTTATCTAACAAAATATATCTGTAAAATACAGTGAGCCGCTTGCAGCCTGTCTAGCAACAGCTGCAGAATATACAATTTAGAAGGCACCAGTTGCTTGTCTGGCTCTTTATTCCCTATGGGGAAAAAATCATAATCTTTAAAGCTATACTTACCTTCACGGTGTATCCACAAGGTGAAATTCCAAAACACAAATCAGTTTATATTACCACAGCTGCAAGGGGTTTTACAAAACACTAATGCTTTCAGACTTGATTTTCTTTATAAAGGAAGCTCAACTGAATCACAATGTCTTTTGGCACATCAGGCTGCAGCTGAGGCACTTCTTTTAAAAAGAGTCCGCAGTTCATTGCGTCTGGCTTGGCTCTCTGACTGCTCAGCAGCTCCTCCCACACACTTGTTGACTGCTCCGGTTTCAGTTATTTTAGCGCAAGTAAGACCTCTGAATTGCCAAGGACAACAGATTAGACTCAAATGGGTCAATCTGCTAAAACGCATTCTGAATGAAAGCTTTGTTGAAAATATTTTATTTGCATTCACACACAATGAGCTAAAACCCAAAATACTATTTCTCATCAGGATAAGCAATCACATACAAAGGAAGGAGCTGGATCACAACAACAGCAGCACTTGATGGGTATTCCGATGTCTCTCTGCATTAAGTCTCCAAATATCAACAGTGTTGCTTAATGCAACATAGCAGATACTTCCTAAACCATGTATCAAGAGGTCCAATAGGCAGATGCCTTAGAAACACCTCAAGCTGTGGATTATGCACCTTGTGTCCATCTGTTGACCAGCCTCCTGTCCAAGGAGGCAATTTGAACCAATTCCTACTTCCCCCATATTCCTCTGAAAGCCTCTCCCCACCCAAAAAATTATGTTGGAGAAAAGAAGGTGGCCCTTCAGAAATATATGATGTAGAAGGCTACAAGGGAGAGGGAAGTGGTAAAAGTAATCTAATTTTGCATTCAGATGACAGATGCCACTGCAGGATCAAGGGACCTTCTGCCAGCAGAAGATACTGACGCATCCTCTACTTAACAAATCTCTCACAACCTCCTTATAAAACTGATTTGAGCTTCTTTAAGTAGTAAGAGGTCAAAACGTGTCCATCTCTATTTATAGGCATTAGCCAGACATCTTGGTTATATTCAAGAATAGCTCAAATTACAGTGTGTAATTTCAAGTTGTACATTTTCAAATGGAAATAGTCACCTGCAGTGTTATTTCTCCCCGTTTGTCAACAGAGGACGGCTCTCACCATTCAGAGGCAGTGTAATGCTTTCTACTATTGCAGACTACAAATGGGGTTTGCTCATCTTTTAAATGTGGGTCTAGTCTATCACATATAGATCTTGGTGGAGATTATGAGCCTAATTTAAGAGCAAATTATCATTTCATCATAGGGCTTGAAAATCTCTTAAACCTGCAACTTCCTTTTATAAAATGATTTACTTCTCTACAGATGGCCCATCCTGCTCACTAGCAGAGGACATAACTGCAACTAGGAAGATACTGGGATGGTGTGGCTGTGGAAAAGCAATCATCTAGCACAGGAAGATTTTTTTTCATGGATATGGTCCCTTTTTCTGAAAATCAGCACCACCTCTTCATATAAAATTTACATTGCAAACTTGGACTAGCTATTTCCAGAGCTCTAAGTCCCAATGAGTTTCAGAGGGGCTTTCATCAATGTGCATATGCTTATAACTGAAATCTGCAGACTTGTAACATTAGCACTAGTAACCTTTTAAATACCCATCTTCCATCCTACTTTCAAGGAAGGGAGTAGAATTTAATCTGTCCTCAATATAACTAAAAAAGAATCTGCAGGATGTCTGCTACCCACTTCAACCCTTATCCTGCTCACAAAAGTTAATGGAGAAAGGCGGATGGACTGAGAGGAAGCCCACTTATCAGAAGTTGGAGATGAAGTGATGGGGTGAGGGAAGAGGGTGTCACAAAAATCTAAGTACCAAGACTATTGGTACCCGATCTGAGTGAAATAAGGCATACAAATACAATAAATAAATAAATAAATGTTGCCTATGGTCCTGGCTGACTAGATTTCTTTTTTTAATGAGAGATAAATAGTCAATATATGCTTAGTTTCAAAGCCTTAACTGCTTGATTTCCCACACGCCTTTTGTGCCTTTAACCATTCTACAATACTTATTAATATAGTACCAGAACTACGCTCAATCTTCTAAATACATAATGGAATTATGATCCATTTCCCCTCCAAAAAAAGTAATTATGTTGCTTACTTTTCAATCAGGTAGCAGAATTAAACTATATTTTAGTGGTCATTCTACTATGAATCCAATATATAGTACACCTACCTCCCACCTTGTATCCATGGGGCCAGTATTCAACATGCGATTTTTCCGATTTTGGCAAAACATGACCTCTCTAGGAATTTAGTAGGTCCTCCAGCATCACTCTATGGTATTTTTAGGCCAGAGGTCATTCATTTCAATAGGGTTTTATATTGTCAATGATTTTGCATATCCATGCAAAGACTAAGAATGTATCACCCATGGATATGAAGGTCATGTTGTATTTTTCTAAGCTGTTACAGACCCTTTTAGTGTACACATGCAGTTATATATTGTTCCAATATAGTCCTTTTAAACTTGTATTGCATTCCCCATGCTGTCTTGTAGCTTAATGCTTCAAGTGGAGAAAAAGTACATGACCTTGATTTGTTAATTTATTTAGATATTCTTTAAACATACTGAACACTAATGGGGAAAATTAATTTCAATTTTAAAGCAGGAGAAATGATACAAAAGATCCAACTCTCAGACTTTTTAGAAGCAATTGAGGCCCCACTGTATGCAGAACACATCATGTGACGTGCGAGGCTTGATGAATCCAAGGCTGGAGTTAAAATTACTAGATATGCAGATGATTCTACTTTGATGGCTGAAAGTGAGGAGGAGCTGAGAAGTCTTATAACCAAGATGAAAGAAGGAAGTACAAACGCTAGGTTGCATTTAAACATGGGGGGGGAAAGATTATGGCAACCAGACTGATTGATAACTGGCAAACAAAGGGAGAAAACATGAAGGCACTGACAGACTTTGTATTTCTAGGAACGAAGATTGCTGCATACACAGACTACAGCCAGGAAACTGCTCACTGGAGGGAAGGATGTTAGAGGCAAAGATGAAGTAATTTGGCCACAGGAAAGCTTGAAGAAGATAATGATGCTGGGGAAAATGGAAGGAAAAAGGAAGAGGGCAAGATGGACGGCTGTTATCATTGAAGTGACTGGCTTCACCTTGAAGGAGCTGGGGGTGGCCACAGCCAACAGGCAGCTCTGGCATGAGCTGGTCCATGAGGTCACAAAGACTTGGAAACAACTGAATGAATAAACAACAACAAGGCCCCATCTACACTGATCATTTAATGGAATTCAAAACTAGTTTCAAACAGTGGCGGCTCTCACAAAAGTCCTTAGTGCACACCAGTGCTCTGTGGTTTTTGCAATCACTATCCGGGGTTCAAACTGTTTCCACGATCTTTTATGTAATCATCTTCACAGAAAAACTATCAGTTTGAAACTGCATTAAATGGTCAGTGTAGATGGGACCCAAAAGAGCCTTGACATGTGTTAATTTTCAGCTTTTAGGCTAACAGTTTACTGGTCACTAGTGGCAACCAGAAGTTGCTTCCCAGCTGACCACTGGAAACTCAGAAAAAGGGTTTTGTAACAGTTTCTCTAGGATGATGCATTAATTTTAAAAATCACAACTATAAGAAATGGTGTTATTCTGCCAAGCCACTATCAGAAGCTACTTGGATTTCTGCAATGGCATTTTGTATGAAACCCTGTGTAAACTCGGTGAATATTCTTTGGACCAAGTATGATTCACCATTATTTAAACGTTTCTTGCCTTGAAGTTCAGTCATACAAAAAGTTGTGCTCTACATTAAGTCAATGCAAAAACTACTACAACACCAGTTTACGCAAACTTTAAAAAAGAGGGTTTGAAATGGATATAACTTGTAGGTCATGCAATATTACCTATGGTACAGTAGGTCAAAATGACATCTCAGTAATTCTAAAGCTCCAGATTACTTCATGTGTTTCTGGGTCAATATGAGGTAGTATAAAAAAAACCCCTTATAAACCAATCATGTTCAAAAGGAGACCGAATAGGAGGGAGATATGTATATTTGCCTTCAGAGCTCTGGTGCTTTCCTGCTTGTTAACTTGTGCTTTGTTTTTGTCAGTTACAAGTTATGAAAGGGATCCAATAATGAGAAGCTGCTATATAACTGGCCCTCCGTGCTCCTCTCAACTTGCACATATTCAATTGAAATTCTAGGACTGCTGAGATTTTAAAACACATGCTTGCTAAGATTTCACATTCAGTTAAAAAAGTGTGTTTTGCGCATTTCACGTATGAAAATAGAAGCACATTATTATTGCTCATTTTAAAAAACAGGTGTACAAATTCTAGTGCTCTATCCATCAAGATGTTTTCATATGCATTTCATTCTTAAATACATACTGAGCTTCAAATGTTAATTTAGGTTGAACACACCCAAGCCATTTTGACATCCTAGAATGGGGACATTCCTAAGCATCTTTACAGTATGAAAATGGTGATGTTTACCTAGCTGATACATTACAATTATTATTATTATTATTATTATTATTATATTAAACCCTGCCACCATCTCCTTGAAGGAACTCGGAGCAGCTTGCATGCAGGACCAAGCCCAGAGCAAACAACAGCGTTTACCAACTAAAACACAATATGAGGTAGTATTACATAAAATATCACAATCTAATTAAACAATGAAAACCAAGGTATAAAAACATATATTGTTTCTTATATATTGTAAGAGGCTGGGCATGGACTTGTGCATAAAGGAGACTGTAGGGTCAGGGCTGGGGGTAAAGTGCTGAATACAATCTATCAATCAATTATTTATTTATTTATTTATTATTCGGGTTTCTATGCCGCCGACTCCCTGAGGCTCGCGGCGGCTCACAGGAACCGAAGGTACAACTACACACAAGCAATGCGATAAAACATCTAAGACAATTAAACAGTTAAAACAGCAAAATACAAAACCCCCAGGTACAGTTCAGAAATTAGAGGTTAATAAAGAAAAATTGTTTATATATTGTACAATAGCAGCGAGGATGACCTATGCAAAGAGGTGGAAGGCTGAAGACACTCCTGAGTTATGGGAATGGAAATCGAAAATCTTGGACATAGCAAACATGGACTCATTAACAGCTGCACTAGCGGAAGATATCCACAGAGAAAAGACAGATTGGTCCCTCATCACTTCTTACTTTAAAAATTCTAAGATAAATCTTTTGGTTGAACTTTAGAACATTGATACAAAAGTATTACCCCACTAGGACTTTGTGGAGGAAGTTCGAATATCTGACTTTTTCATTTGAGCAATTATTAAATCAACATTTACTTTTAGCCGTTTGGCTACCTCCAATATGGGAGCTAATTATCAGGGAATTGAGTGAGTCGGAAGCACTCTGTGTTTGTTATGTTCTGTTCTGCTCTGTTAGTCTCGGGTTGGGGGAAGTGGGAGGGGGGGAAGGGGGTGGGGGTGGGAGGCCACTCGTTTGCTTTTGTGGCGCAGCCTTGCACGGCTGTTTGTGTGTGTCCTTTCTGTCAATTTTATTTTATATTTCAATAAAAATTATATTTTTTTTAAAAAAAGAAATTAGATAGCGTGACACCCCAGGACAGCGGCTAAAGCGGAACATGGGCAGGACCTACTCACCGAAGGCCTGCTTAAACAAATAAGTTTTGCAGGCGCGTCTAAACGGGAGCAGGTCCTTTATAGCCCGCGTTCCAGCCGGGAGGGCGTTCCACAGCGTAGGAGCTATAACGGAGAACGCCCTCCGGCGAGTAGATGTCAGTTTAGCCGATTTCGCCGAGGGTATCTCTAACAAATTAGCATCCTCGGAGCGTAGTGATCTCGGGGGACAGTGTGGGGTGAGTCGGTCCCTCAAGTACGCTGGCCCCAGGCCATGCAAGGCCTTAAAGGTAAGAACCAACACCTTGAAGGAGATCCGGTGCTCGATTGGGAGCCAGTGCAGATCCTGCAAAACAGGTGTGATGTGGCGGCCTGCTGGGGTTCCAGACAGGAGCCGGGCGGCAGTGTTCTGCACCAGCTTGAGCTTCCGGGTCGCCGACAAAGGAAGGCCAACGTAAAGCGCGTTACAGTAATCCAGCCTTGAGATGACCGTAGCTTGGATCACCATGGCCAGGTCATTCCGGGAGATATAGGGGGCCAGCCTCCGAGCCTGTCGCAGATGAAAAAAGCAACCTTGCTGACCGCGGAGACCTGGGCCTCCATGGTCAGCTGGGAGTCCAGATGGACCCCCAGGCTCTTAACGGAAGGCGATGGGCATAGCGCCACACCGTCCAGGGTCGGAAGCTGGACATCTACACCACCCGAGCGGCCCGACCACAAGATCTCCGTCTTCGCCGGATTCACCCTCAACCTACTGGCACGCAGCCATCCAGTAACGGCCTCGAGGCAGTGTTGGAAATTATCGGGGATGGATCCCGGCCTGTCCTCCATCCTCAGAATGAGCTGGGTGTCGTCAGCGTACTGGTGGCACTCCAGCCCATAACTCCGCACCAGCTGTGCAAGCGGCTGCATGTAGATGTTGAATAACAGAGGGGAGAGAATGGCCCCTTGCGGAACTCCACAAACTAATGAGGAGCCCTCGGAGACCACCTCGCCCCTCCTCACACGCTGAGACCGCTGGTGGAGGAAGGAGGTCAGCCATTTAAGAACTGTCCCCCTCACTCCAGCCATGGCCAGGCGGTGGATCAGTAGATTGTGGTCGACCGTGTCAAACGCTGCCGTGAGGTCCAATAACACGAGCAGCGCAGACCCGCCTTGGTCGAGCTGGCAGCGGAGTTGATCTGTGATGGAGACCAGGACCGTCTCCGTCCCGTGCCCCGAACGGAAGCCAGACTGGAAGGGGTCTAGCCATGTTGCATCATCTAAGAAGGACTGCAACTGCTCCATTACTGCCCTCTCAACTACCTTGCCCAGGTACGAGAGGTTCGACACTGGTCGGTAGTTGGAGGGAACCGCAGGATCTAGTGACGGTTTCTTCAGTAATAGAGCTACCACCGCCTCTTTAAAGCACTCTGGGAAGACTCCTTGCTCAAGGGAGCTATTTACGATGTTCAACAGAGGCCCACGTAACCCCTCCAGGCAAGATCTAACAAGCCAGGAGGGGCACGGGTCGAGGGAGCAGGTGGTAGGCCTGGTTGCAGCCACAATCTTATCAACAGCATCTGCATCCAGTGGCCGAAACCGGTCGAGGGTGGGCCCGGCGGAGGGCCACGGGGTCTCAAGTTCTCTTACTGTATCAATTGTGGCAGGAAGGCCCGGCGGAGATTCAGAATCTTGTCTGTGAAATAGCTCTGGAAAGCACCGGCGGTAGGGGTCTGATCGCTGCTTTTGGGACAGTAGGGACCGTCGTCAAAGACCGAATTACCTTAAACAATTGAGCCGGGCGTGAGCTAGCAGACGCTATCAAGGCAGAAAAGTACACATTTTTGGCTGCCTTGACAGCACGCTCATAAGTATCTTTAAATAGCTTATAAGCTGATACTGAGGCTCCGTCATGGAGGTTCCTCCACACGCGCTCTAGCCGTCTCCTCTCCCGCTTCATCGACCTGAGGTCCTCTGTATACCAGGGGGATCGATGTTTGCGGGGTCGGGAGAGGGCGCCTAGGGGCAATCTCCTCGAGAGCTCTGGCTAACGAGGTGTTCCAGGCTTGAGCCTGCTCGTCGACAGAGATGCTGATAGACTCCAGATCCCTCAGAGCATTCAGGAACCTTTCGGGTTCCATAAGTCTCTTCGGGGTCCGACCATGGAACCTCTATTACGGAGGCTAGGTCCACTTGGATTCCCGTGCGAAATACCAGGTCGAGGGTGTGCCCTGCCGAGTGCGTGGCCCCCGAGTTACAGAGGGAGAGGCCTAATGTCGCCATGGTCGAAATTAGGTCCGCGGCTGCAGATGGAACGGAGGCTGCATCGGCGTGGACATTGAAGTCCCCCAGAACAATAAGTCTAGGAAACCTCAATGCCCACTCCGACACAGCCTCCAGCAGCCGCGCCAGGCTCTCTGCCGGTGCGCTAGGCGCACAGTACACCAGCAAGATCGCCAGGCTCTCCTGAGACTCCCACACCAGGCCGGCATTTTCAAGCCCCGAGGTGGTGGCGCAGGGATCGCCCTAAGGTGCAATCCATCACGGAAGAGTATTGCCACCCCCCCCGTCCCCCGTTCCTGTTCTGGTGCGTGGCAACGTAGTCAGGGGGAACCACTTCCTGGAGACAGGTGGTATCGCTCTCCTGGAGCCAGGTCTCCGTTATACAGAAAAGGTCCGCTTTGAGGTCTTCACAAAACTCCCTGATAGTGGCGGTCTTGTTCCGAATGGATCGGGCGTTAACCAGCACCAGAGTGGAAGGGGGGATAGCTGGATGTCTATCAACAGCGTGCTTAGGGATAGGACGCAGGTCAGAGCCGGGCCGAGTCCTTCTATGACTCAGTCCGGATCTCGCAGTTAATCTCGCATTTGGCCTGCGCCTACCGTACACACCCCTTCCCGAGATCACTGAAATACCTAGCGAACTTGGGTGGTAAAGGTCGGCAGGGGTTTAACTTCCGGCACACCCCATGAAAAGGGGAAGCCAGTAAGGGACCCTGGCCATTCTTCACCGGTTCAGCTGGCAGTCCAATAGTCCCAGTCCTCCCCGACATTTGAGGGACCAGAGTGGCGGGTGACGGGGCTTGGTCGCCACCAGGTAGTTCCTTCCTCGGTTTGTCCTTGAGGCGGCCTGTCCAGCTGTCTATTCTGGCCCTCACAGGAGCTCTTGGTGTCACTAGTAGAAGCCGAACCGGTGGCCGGATCTGGGGCGCCCCTTCCGGCTGAAGCCCCCCCCAGAAGGTCCGTGATTGGAAGGACCTACTCTGGTGCTTTCTGGGCTTCCCTCTTCTGCGAGGGAGTTGACCCAGACCACCGAATGGCGGTCTGTGGAGCCCAGAGGGTCCAGCAATGGTGGGGAGGGCCGGAGCAATGGGGGCAGAATTGGGCTCAGATGTGTCGGTGGTGGTGACGGTACTAGGTCCCGGGCTGCTGGCATTGATGGAAACTCCAACGGAAGCGACTTGGGGGGAGGTGTCTGATGGTGTGGCTGGCCTTTTAACTGGCCGTTTCTCTCCCGACGCTTTCGTCTTGCCTGGCCCATCCTGTTCTTCCTTCTCCGGCCATTTCCAGGTGGAGCGAGGCCTCGGAGATTGGTGGAGATGATGGGGATCTGAGTTAGTTGGCAGGCCCGGTGGCGGGAGCGCTCCCCAGGGGCCTTAGATAGAACATCGGAAACACTGAGTACCTCAGATGGAGAGCCTGCCAGCAGCGTACGGCTAGAGGTAGAGTCAGAGTCAGAAATTGAATCAGAGGGGGGCATGGACAAAGCCCCTGGGGAGGGCCTGAGGGGTGGGGCTGAGGACGCTGAGAGAGTCAGGCTCGGTGCCATCTTGGGGACTTCGGCCCACACCCTCTGCCCCAAATGCAGGGGGGTCCGGTGTTCATGAACAGGGGTCTAACTATCATTAAATGCACATTGGAACATTCAGCTTTTCAGGTCCATGTGGAAGGTGGACAGAGTAGGGGCTAGCCCAGGGATGGGCAATTATTTTTTTCCCAAGGGGCCACACGAGAGCCAAAAAATATTACGGAGGGCCGCACCTAAAGGCGGAACTACATTCTAATCTACATTATTTATTTATTTACTATATTTACTATATATTACACATTATTAATATTAACATATTAATATATCAATACATATTCATATATTATTAGTATTAATATCATAATTATTATATTATAGTATGTATATATATAGACATTACAATATATTGAAATTATAATATAACATTATATTAGTTATTATATTATAATATTATTATTATAAAACTATTATAAAACAATAAAAACCACTAAAATTAAATTAAATTCAAGAAGACAAGGTGCGAACCAAGATGGAATGGCCCAATGGACCCAGCCCAGAGGATGGCAAAGCGGACCCAGCCGCCGCAGCAGCAGAGGAGAGCAGAGCAGCAGGCGATCGGAGGCTGCAGGCTTCCGCCCGCTCTCGCCCCCAGCCATTCCCCAGCTGATCGCCCTGCTATGGAGTGCCTGCCATCCCTGGAGGCAATCCGGGCCTGTAGGGGGAGCAGTCGGCGATCTCCCTGGCAACCCGGAAGATGATCAAGTCTTCCGGGTCGCCAGGGCAATCAGCCGTCGTAGGTCGCTGAATGCTCCCGCTGCAGGCCCGGATCGCCTCCAGAGATGGTAGGCACTCCAAAGCCGCCGCTCCTCCGGCCTGTCTGCTGACACAGGCCCCACAGAGCCCGCAATGGGATGGCGGCAGCGGTACCCCTTCCTCTTGGCCCCGCCCCCCGACACCCTTTCCCCCCGGGCCGGACAGAATCGGCTGCCGGGCCGCAGCCGGCTCGCGGGGCGTGGGCTGCCCGCCCCTGGACTAGCCTAATCTCCATGGGGAGGGAGTTCCAGAGCCGAGGGGCCATTACCAAGAAGGCCCTCTCCCTTGTCCCCAACAACCATGCTTGTGACAGTGACAGAAGCAAGAGGAAGGTCTCCCCAGCAGATCTTAAGGCCAGCACCGGTTCATAGGGGAAAATGCGGTTTCAAAAATTACAATGCAAGTAACACATGCATCTATTTATTTTTATTTATTTATTTATAAATTCGATTTGGTAGACCGCTCTCTCTGGAGCCCAGAGCGGTTTACAGCATAAAATCAATAAAACATCAATAAACAGATAAAAGACGTATACCCACAAGCCCCCTCCCCACAAATGATCCCGGCAAGCAATAATACACAGAGGCAATACATGGCAGGACGGTATGTTGGCAGCTGGCAACTAAGGAGGCATCAGTTGGGATCAAATGCCTGCCTATATAGCCAAGTCTTCACAGACTTGCGGAAGGCCAACAAACCCCGTAGTGCTCGTATCTCCTCCGGCAGAGAATTCCAGAGGGTCGGAGCGGCCACTGTAAATGCTCTCTGCCGGGTGCTCGACAGCCTACAGATCTTCATACTAGGGACCTCTAGTAGATTAAGCCCCTCTGAGCGCAGTGATCTTCTGGGTTTGTATGGGGTAAGACGCTCCCTCAAGTACACTGGCCCCAAACCATATAAGGCCTTGAAAGTTAGAACTAACACCTTGAAGGAGACCCAGAATTCGATGGGAAGCCAGTGCAGTGCACGCAGGAGTGGGGTCACATGCGCAGATCTTGGGGCTCCCGACAGCAGCGCGCTGCTGCGTTCTGCACCAGCTTAAGTTTCGGATCGCCGACAAGGGTAGGCCAATGTACAGCGCATTACAGTAATCAAGCCTCGAGATGACCGTGGCTTGGATCACCGTGGCCAGGTCGCAGCGGGAGAGGTAAGGAGCCGGACGTTTCGCCTGCCGCAGATGGTAGAACGCTGTCTTGCAAGCGCAGGCAATCTGCGCTTCCATCGACAGTTGGGTGTCTAGCTGGACCCCAAGGCTCTTAACTAGGGGCTGTGGGCGAAGTGCCACACCATCAAACGTCGGCAACTGGGTCTCTACCCCCCTCCGGGCGGCCCAGCCACAAGATCTCCGTCTTCGTCGGGTTCACCTTCAACTTACTGGCTCGCAGCCATCCAGTTACGACTTCTAGGCAGAGATGGAAATTATCGGGTACAGATTCCACCCCGGGGTCCATCCTCAGAATGAGCTGGGTGTCATCAGCGTACTGGTGACATTCCAGCCCAAAACTCCGTACCAATTGGGCGAGTGGTCGCATGTAGATGTTAAATAACAGCGGGAGAGAATGGCCCCTGAGGGACCCCACAATGTAAGGGGGAGCCTCGGAGGCCACCCTCCCCACTTCACTCGCTGCAGGCGGTTTTGGAGGAAGGAGGACAGCCAGTTGAGGGCTGTCCCCTCACCCCGCCACCGCCAGGCGGTGTGTCAAAAGTTGGTGTCGACAGTATCAAACACTGCCGTGAGGTCCAATAACACGAGCAGCGCCGATCCGCCTCGATCCAAGTGGCAACGGAGTAGGTCTGTGATGGAGACCAGGACGGTCTCTGTCCCATGGCCTGAACGGAAGCCGGACTGGAAGGGGTCAAGCCAGGTTGCATCATTCAGGAATGTCTGCAGCTGGTCCATTGCTGCCCTCTCAATTACCTTGCCCAGGTATGGTAAATTGGACACTGGGCGGTAATTGGAGGGAGCCGCGGGATCTAACCCAGGCTTCTTCAGCAATGGACTAACCACCGCCTCTTTTAACTCCTCTGGAAAATCTACCAATGCAAGTAACACATATTTCCTTCCCCTTCATGAGCATACATTTTGTCATAGGATTTATTAAGTATATCAATTTGTTACAACTATCACAATTTTAGATTGTTGAAAAAAATAAAAAAAATCTCCTAAATCATCATATTTTTCCATACTGTTTTAGATAATTGAAGATAATGTTGATGTAAAAGCTCCTTCACTCTTTTCTTTTATTTCTTCACATATTACTTGACCTTAACCATTCTTCCTGAAGTGGTATCACAAGCATTTTTTCACTTGCAAAGTTGAATGTATTATAGTAATCGTTGCAGGGTCATATGGCAGACCAATCAAATATGCATAAACGGGGTGTGTTTTTTATGCAGCCCACACAATCATATTCAGCTATAAAGTCATTCTGGATTATTACTATCAGTAGATCAACTAACAAATTGAAATTGACTAACATGTTGTGTGCATCAAAATCACACTTTTTTGCTAGTTTGATTTAGAATCAGCAATATTCAGTTGTAAGTATTTTTAAAGTTTTTTTTTAAAAAACTTTTAAAAATGTATGCAACTGAAAAGCAGCAAAATGAAAGTGCATGTCAATCTAACATGCTTGAGGACATGACAATACCATTGTTAATTGTACAGTCATAACCTAATGTTAAAGATTAAAGCATTGGCAGACATGAAAAACTTGAACATTTCTTTACAATTGTATCATGATTTTTCTTTTAGTTGAAGAGAAAAATTGACAATAATCATAAACCAACTCCAGAGAGGTTAGTAGAGGAAAAAATGCTATCTATCAGCAATCAGAGAAATCAACTCAATAACAGATTTATCATGGCAAATACATTATACTATAAGTTAATGTTATCCATATAAGTAAATACAAATCTACGTGATGATGATAATATGCCATGAGCTCAACATTGATAGACTGCTTAGATTTCCTGTCTATTACTCTATAAATATAGATTTTGTGTTCTTCCAATGTCAGCATATTAGCTTTTTGGTAATCAGTAGTATGTGAAGTCTAGGATTTTGAAAGGTCTTATATAGTTCGGAAGGCTATTCATGTCAGAATATTTTAGTGACATTTTACCCCAAATCTATACAAAAACAACTACTTCCAGAATTTTGCTACTAGCACTACCATATCAAGTAAAAAATGAAACAAACTTCAGCTTGCAACACTAGGATTTATTCAATTCATTCAGACTTAGAATCTCAAAATGGTATTTAGAATAATACGTTTTAAACTTCAATTTCTGGTATGTTATATCTGATTAAAGAGCCAATGTGGAAATGCAAACAAAAGCAAGAATTTGTTCTATTAATGTTTTCATACTGAGTGCTACAGTTTCACGCCATAATTTATCTTATGGGTCTCTGTATTTGAAAACTTCCTTAGAGCCATTTGTGCATAATAACTGTTGGAAACCTCGCAGCTTGCTCTGGGTTCAAATCCATGTTTAATCAAGGAATCCTATCACGTACTGGGCAAGTCCCACTTCGAGCCCTAAGAGAAGAGGAATGGCAAACCTTCTTCGAGTAAATCTCAGCGACAAAATCCTATGATATAGGCTATAATATATGAAAGGCATATAACAACAGAAACAACTAAAAAGTCCAACCTTCTTTTTACTATTGCTTGCTTACAAATTTTATTCAAAATTTAACAGCAGACAAATGCACAAAATTAATGTATGCACGCAGATGTCTTATTTATGTAGTATAAAATTATTAATGCACCACCAATATACATCACTTTATATAAAGCTTCACAAGCTATAATAATAAAACAACAGTCTTTGTTCAAAGGAGTTTGCAGACTAAAATGACAATGCAAAAACCTGCAAATGCAGGGAGTATATGGCAAATAAACATATCAACAAGTCTATCCGAGCATAGTGTTATTTAACTTAACTATAAAGTCTATTCACAACTATAGTTTCACTACGTGATAGATAAGAACAAATAACATTTTCAATATCAAAGTTCGTTGAACATTCTTACATTATTCTTGCTAACTAATCCAATTTGCCCTTGCAAACTCCTGAAGAAAATAAACATTACAATAAAACTCTCCAAGATGCTTAGCTAAAACTACTCATTGATCAGTCCTCAAAACACAAAAATAAAACAATTATTTCCCCATAGTGTAAACAGCCTTCATCGCTGTCAGGATGATTGGAACCTCTCTGTGTGTATACACACAATTTCCCCTTCAGTGAGGTTGAGAGCAAATTTCCATTTTGTTTAATTAACTGCAATGTGTGTTGTTTGAACCCTATTTTGTGGGTAAGCTTCATGACCCCTGAATAGAATATAGCCTATTGTATTAAAACTATCATTAAAATTAATCAGTCTTCAACCCACATAACCATCAATGTCCATGAAAGACTTACAGCATGTTTGCTAATAGGGAGCTCTGTTGTAACTAGTTGTTTAGTCCTAGATAGGTATGCACGAGAGTACAAGTTAAGAATATAATTAATAGTAATTTAGAATGAACCAGTGTTTTCCCCACTGAGAGTTGTTATAATATAACCCAAAGGAGAGATGACAAATGTAGTGGTTTCAGGCCACATGTAGATGTGTCTCTTTATCTCCCTTTATTTCTTTTCTGGCCTCAAAGTTCATTCACTTTCCTCCAATTCTTTTGTCAGGTAAAAAATAGTTAAAACCTAAAAACTGCTAACCCAATTGATGAGAGTCCTCCACATGCAGTAAGTGTGCTTTGTTAAGGTATACAAAAACTAGGTGAGTTTTTGCAAGGATCAACAGCAAGATTAAGGTAGAAAAAAGGTCCACATGCAGGTATGGTGCATGGGTATACCCTGTTGCTGCTATCAACATGGTATAACTACAGAGGTTTGATTATACCATTTGGGACCCTTTACAAACTGTTGTTGAGGATGTCGAGCTCTGTTATTTTTCTCCTGCAGACTGTTGCTGCAATACTCTTTGGAAAGAACCATTTGTTTTGTAAGTAAATTGCTGGATTAAGCTATATTGTTTTGAATGCTGAAAGACTATTTTCTGCTACATCTACATCTGGATAAAGTTGTTTAATTTCTTCTCTGATGAAACTCTGCTGTAAAGAGTAAAGGAATTTTCCTTTTGCACAAACCTACTGCGACCTTGGTGTCATTTCATTTTCAGGGGCATGACAGTTAACTTTAAGTTTGATGCTATAGAGGGACAGATTGTTTTCTGGCACTAAATGCAACTTCACAATAAAAATAGCATTCTGGTAGCAAGATGTAATTGATTCGTAACCGAACATTGGACACTGTGGCCTACCATGGGTCCAGAGAGGATAATTGGTCCTTGCAGGTGCCCCAGTCAATCATATTTGTTTTGAAGTGATCAAGCCAAGAAACTTCTAACTGCATGTATGGTTACATACAAATCAGAAAACAAATGTCATCAGAAGAAGGATATCATATTAGGCTTTGTATCCCAAAGAACTAAAATAAAATGCTTCTTACCATGGCTATGGACTGATCCTGGACTGAGTGACGGCTGGTGTAATTCTTTGGTTGGAGTAAGATACCCTTCTTTTCCTTGACGTTGGCTCATTTTTCCTGGACTCTGAGCTTGAGATTCATCATTGTTTGTTACCACATCTGGAAAATAATGGATTTTTAAATTAATGTTCAGTATCTTTACTACTACCACTATAGAGATATGCAACCAAAATACCACTTATCAGAAGCTTATCTCTCCATGATGTGCACTTTTTCTACTTAGCAGGAGAACATACAGTACAATCAGGCATTTCCCATTCATAATGCACTAGCTGTTCCTCACTTCCCAAAGCATGTTTATGGGTAAAACACCAGGCTACTCTTCTAGGCCATAGAAGGGTAACATGGCATTTGCCAGAGCATAGGACTTTTCCATGCTGTTATTCTGATAACATCAAAAGATTAAGCATATATGACTTGAAAATATAACATTGGTGCTTCCCACCCAATAATCATACTAAATCTTGGGCAATACTGACATGGCAAAGATTCATACCACTGACATTTCCCACATGATCTAGTTCTTTCAAACCACTCATTCACCAGTTACCATGTCACCTTTTAAAGAAATTGCTTATTTCTTCACAGAATTCTGTATTCTATTAAGGCAACTTCTAGTTTGAACAATAAAAGCTAACTTATATCTCAAAATCATGCATAGAATTTTGAGTCTTCCTTTATAATGTTAGTACTCATCTTTAATAAACTTTAACACTAAATCTTACTTTTTAATTTCTAAAATTTAACCTAAGAGAACAGTTGCTTGCATGGCCAAAGATCTACTTCTATAGGACATTTACAAAATAGTAAACCATTCAGCAAATCATGTCAATCCTCAATGTTTTCTTGCATCTAATTAAAAATTTCATAGAGAAAATGACAAATTTTGTAGAGAATCAGCTTGAAATTTGATTCATAAAAGCATAATGCTTAATTCTGAGATAGTGTTGTCTTTTGTACCAATCAATAAGGATTAAATATTTTGGTTCTCCCATAGAGTTGCTTGAGCAGTTATTTTTCACATTTCTAATTTTCTGCACAATAACATTGCCCTCTAGAGGCTCCATTATTGAAATACAGGTCTTCAAAATATCATCAGACTTGATTGTATGTGCTATTTGTGTATGTGCACATGTATGTGCTTCAAGTCACTTGTCAACTTAAGGAAACCTTGAAATTCATAGTTATCTTAGATAAGGAATACTCAGCCTTTGGAAAAATACGGGCATTTTCAATATTACCATACTGTAATACTTTATCTCCTTAAAAACCCAATCCTATGAGAGCTGTCTTAAAGGATATAAAAGGTAACCAATTCTACCTTTGAAAGAGAGAATTGTACCCATGAACTAAGCAAGTCACATGAACCAAAGGGAATAATGTCTTGCATCTCTATTACTCAGTGTCCTAGTTTATACTGCACCAGAATATTCTCAAGGAACAGAATCCTTCATTTTCTGTCTGAGAACTCACTGTCCACAGCATTTGTGCAGACAGTAACAAAAGAGTTACAGTTCTTCTTTCTATGAGTACAAATTGAATTAAAATACACTGTGAGAGAAAATGAAACAGGAAATCTACAATCACTTGTGCTCGACTAGTCTTAACCAAGATTTTTTTAAAAAAAATAAATTAATAAGCAAACACAAAGATTGAAAAGAGAAATGGCTGTAATGGGACATATTGACGAATTCCAACTAAGACAATGGCTTTTTGGCAGACTGCACATATTAATACAAGCAATACTCAAGTTAGGAACAAGATAACTCTAGTAAAATATATGCAAGCTTTGGATAACATAGGGAAGGGTTAACACCCTGTGGTGCGTGTTTTGATTTTACTGCACTTTCTGTCCCTGTGATAATTGGATGTTGAAAAAATGGCCTTGTTGTGGAATCAAGGATTGGTGGTAAAACTTTTAATTCAGACACCTTTTCACCATGATAATCCTTTCAGGAGTGAATGTCCTTTTCTAGGGGTATATTTCTCTCACTTCCTGTTGTCTCACCCACGTTCTTAGCCATGAGTTGTTGTTAATTTATTTATTATTCATATTTATTATTCGTATTTATTATTAATAATAAATACGAATAATAAATAAACTTGGGGACTGCCTGTGTATGTATTTTCATCATGGTTATACATATTAACAGAATTCAATCTAGAAAAAAATTTCACCCATGATAGAATTAATTGTCATGTCAGCATATTTATTGTTTCAACACTTAAGATTAATAGACTCAATACTTCAACATTGTTAAGTTGCTTAACAAACCTGTATCAGCTTACACAGTTCGTTGAGTCACCATTTATAAAGATATTTCATTACACAATATTCTGTATCTTACTAAGATCTGATTACATAGATGCAATTGGAATAAATTGTGTTGGAGATGAGGACCTGTGAATTGTTACCACCTCCCTTAGAATCCCTCCTGCTGGGCAAAACAGGGGTTTAATTGATGTAATGGTCTAGAATTCTCCTCAGATTGTTTTTAGAATCATTGCAATGTGTCTGTGTTCTGTGTGTATTTGATATGGCTTCTGGCTAATCAATAAAATTGTTGTTGTTGTTGTTGTTGTATCTTACTACACTCTGATATAATCAATCTTAAACACCTCTACTCCATTGATAGGTCTGATGAAATGGACTGAAATCTATGAAAAGTTTATGCTTAAATAAATCAAGTAGTTTCAAAGGTGCTACTATGTATACTTCCAATATGCCTCACCAAATAGGTCTTCCCTCCATTCAAAATTCCATAATGATAATGCATCAGACTAACTTTACAAAAGAACAAAATGTGCTTTTGACAGATAATGCCTTACATTTTTACAGCTTAATTATTTTGAAAGCTCTGCAATAACAGCCTAATAACATACATGATGAGGTTGACACTAATTTGCAATAAGCAGTATATCTAGTTTGTTCTCTTACATGAAATATGAGGCTTGGCAAACCTTCAAATTAAGAATTTAGTTATGAGGTGGAGTCTGGGACAGAAAAGCTTTCAGATCTGTAATTAAACATTTAAAGAAAGCAGAAATAGTTCCATTTGCTATATTTGTAAGCAACGATCGTGTACAC
Organism: Anolis apletophallus; assembly: GCA_030556195.1. NCBI lineage: Eukaryota > Metazoa > Chordata > Lepidosauria > Squamata > Anolidae > Anolis > Anolis apletophallus. The sequence continues at coordinate 79,158,028 of JARBWK010000009.1, forward strand.
AATGTTATCAGTTTAGTGAACAATATAATTTAGGCTCAGATCCAGTTTCAGCACACCCATTAAAATTTAGAGAATTTATGTATGTAAAAATTAGCTTGTGCCTTGATTTTAGTGGTGCTATTTGAATGTAAAAATGTAAGACTCTAACTTTCTTGGAATCACTTATGGACAATAAAAAAATCACTCTATATTTAAAGCATAAGCAAATGTATGCCAATTGTTCCTATAAAGTGTTCCTCTATACTGGAGATCAAAGTAGAAACTGCATGTGAAATCTAATTATGAAAACCCTTGCAGCTTTTTATTGCTTGTGTTAATTTGTTTTTGCTGACTAGATATTATGTCTGCGACATTACTCAGGTGACTACTCATCTTAATGTGAAGTAATACACAGATATTCTAGAGGTGTAGTCTCACATGCTACCATAAGTCCTGAACAAGGTACTATAAATCCAACCTCTCACACTCAGTAACTCAGGGTTTGTAACAGACAAAACATCAGTAGTGAGGTAGCAAATACAGCAAACTCCAAGTTAACAGGCAGAATTCTCAAGCCACTGTCAAAAAATAAAAGAAATAATACTTTAAATAAAAATAAAATAAAATATATTTTAGTGGAAGAAAGCTGTTTATATAATACAGTAAAATTTTCTTTATTTGCTTTTAATTACACTATGTAACAAAATTTGCAAAATGTTCTGGTCCTAATTTGAACATGTTATTTCCTTTTTAATTGTGTGGTATGTACTCTGCAAGTAGTTGTTATACTCCAGAAACTTCGTTTTTATGGCTGCCACAAACTATGTTGAAATGACTGAAACTCTGCAGGATGTCCCACAAATACAAAGTTTTTTGCAGTTTAATAAACTTTTCCCATGGTTTTTATGATAAAACCAATTAAGAAATGGCATTTACAACCCAGGAAGAAAAATCATGTTACAGACTGTTATTGCATTTCAATATTAGTATCAAGAATACAGAGTTTATGGTATGGTATTGCATGGCATATAGTATTAGTTGGGCCTATTTTTAATAGTAACTCTCAAGCAACCCCTATATATTTATCCAATATCTATTAATCCCCACGGGTGCCAGTTAACTGAGAGCCTACTACTGTAAATAAACAACGAGACATTTATAATTCAGAGAAATGTATTTGAAATGAATAAATGAAATATTTCATCCAATTGTATTTAGGAACAAGAATATTTCTTTTTCAAAAACAATTTTTCTGTTGTTATCATGCACTTTGCCTATACAGGTATAGGGCACTGATGAGTCTTCCTGCGTTTATTGCACTAAAAAAGAAAAAAATAAGTCCTTAAGAGTAAGCGGGACTTAATTCACTTCAGAGGGCTCTCAGCTGCTGCATGTCCTTCTCCTCCATCCTTTCTGCATAAGGGTGTGGCGGGCGACCGTGTCCTTATGCTGAGACAACAGGGAAAATGAGGAGGGCCTGGGGTAAGTTCCCAGGGGGCTGCATCCAGCCCCGGGCCTTAGTTTGCCCATGCCTGCACTAGGTGATGTTCAGAAAACATTTACTGGTGCCAAACATTTGAGGACCTCAACACTGGACTAAGAGGACCCAATCTGGGGTCAGAGCCGACAGTTTAAACAGCTGTCCTATAGATGACGCCTTAGATCAATTTTCCAGTAGAAGCAAATGCATTTCTTAGAAACTGCCATGCCTTGCTAACTATAGTGACACTTTTCAATTAGTTAAAGAGAACTGCTCCTCGGTTCATTGGTATCAGCTATCTGAGAAGGCATTAACAATGCATTTTAGCAGTCTTCCAACTGTTTGTGCCAGGAGGGGGAAATGAAAGGAGCCTATTCATCCTTCGCTTATCTTCTAAGTCAATTTCTATTACCATTACAGTTATCAAAACGAGGACAGTATGATTTTGAAAAGTAATATAGTGAGGTACAATGACTATATAATACAATGTTGGGTTTGAGTATGGCTGCATTTCCATTAAAATACCAATGTTAGAACTGAGCATGCTTTTTTAAACAGCATAAATAATAATACATCTAGTTTGGGCTAAAGATCATTCATTATTCTGCAGAAAGACTTATTTACTCATAAACAAATTTGTGTAGATTTAAAACATATGTTGCAAAGATGTAAATTATCAAGTGACAGCACCACTGTAATAAAATAATATCCTATTAAAAGTCAAGGCAGACTTATATATTTTTAAATTCATTAATCTAACATGAAAGTGTTGACTGGGTGTAGAATAAATGTCTTTACATAACAATAATATACCAAAAGGCCAAGTATATGCTTTAAACAACTGTAGGGTTCTTTATTTCTTTGATTGTTTTGTAAAGAAAAAAACCCTAACCAAAATTGCTTTCACTTTACTAGTCCAACAGATTTAGACTGCAATATAACACAAAGTCAATAGCTGAAATTAATGAAGCCATCAAAGTGTGTCCAAGATCAGAACATGACATTCACACATTATCAATTTTCAAATGCATCAGAACACTTTCCATTTTCACATTATGCTATCTGTAGACAGTAAAGGCTATATTCAGAGGAAGACAACAGCACCTTCTTATGAAAATCCTATAAATTTCATGATGCACTGACACATATGGCCTGAAGTCACATATTTTACTTGTTACCTTGAGTATAATACCATCTTTTAAAGACCTATCAGCCTTTAAGTTAGCACACAATAGCATGTGCATGCATTTTAGTAGTTGAGTGATATTCTTCCCATTACTTGAGTTTCTAAATTCATTTTAAAATGTTCAGCATTCATTAATATTAGTAAGATGGGGAGAGGCCAATTAAATCAAGATTTAGCTTTATGAAAATTCAGCTTTTCAGAGGAGGCACCAGAAATATTACTTACTTGAGGGTCCCTGCCAATCTTTGATCTCACCATGATTCTGAAGATGCAGTGGAATTGAGTACGCAGTACAGCAAACAAAAGCATCCAGGCCAAAAAATGGGGAGGGGATGAGCAACATGAGAGCAACAATAAAAGGGAAAGAAGAACAAGGGAAAGAGTATGTTAGTCTGGAATTAAAAATGCAGCATGACAGAATTTTAATAATGTAGCGCCAAAATAGGAAAAACGAAGCAAAACAAAAATCCACACAGAAAATAATGCTTAGCAAAGGCAACAATTAGCTATGCTAGAGTTAGTAAACAGTCCATATACTCAAGGCATAAAATATTTTTGAAGTTATTTCTATAAAGTATCATGTAACATGTCAAGTATATTTGTCCACTGAAACATTCCAGCTACAGAAAATAATGGAAGATTCACTTGTTTAATAAAGAAATAGTATCAAGATAGTTATTTCCACTACACTAGAACTCAAACATCTCATTTTCAGTCTGACAGTAGTTTGCTAAAGGTTGTTATAATGTGGCTTTCAAAACAATACATTGTATCCAATATAGCGGCAGACCCAGAGTTGAAAACATTTGACTTACAAATGACTCATAGTTACAAATGAGAGTGAAACAACAGGAAGTGAGAAAAATCTTCCCCTTCGTAAGGGAAATACACTCTTGAAAATTATTATGGGGAAAAGGTGTCTCCACTGAAGCTTTCTCACCAATTCTTGTTTTCACAACAAGCCAAATTTGTTAAAATTCAATTATCACAGGAACAGAAAGTAAGGTGAAATCTGAACAAGGGCAAAAGAAACACCGCAAGGGTGTCAACCCTTCCCTATGCTATCCAAAGTTTATATATTGTGTGTGTGTGTGTGTGTGTGTGGGGCTGGAATTACACTTTAAAATGTTTTGACTTAGAAACAATTTCAACTTAAGACAAACCTACAGAATCTATATTGTTTGTAACTTGAGGACTCTCATTATCAGCCAGTGCTTTTGTTCGTGCTTTTGTTTTTTTTAAGTATTTCTTTATTAGTCTAAACTTGGTATATATCTTCTAAGAACATCTTTTGCATGTAAAAGTTTAAATGGATTAATATCTGTCTCCTTTAAATTTAAATAGTTTAATATCTGTCTCCTCTAGATGGAACAGAGAGAGATCTCTGATTGAAATTCAGAAGCTGCTGGCATTTGGTGAAGACAATATTGGCCTGGATTGATCATTTCAGCTCCCTATTTCTTCCCTATGTTCCACAATCTTATCTTGGAATGTTGCCCTAGCAGCACCCCCATCTTTTATTTTTTAGAAAAAGAAAAGGAAAAAATGAATATAGTAAAAAATAACAAGTATGTCCCATGATGAAGATAGGAAGGTAAAAAGAAATTCATCCATCTGAGGAAGTTGAAAACAATCTGATTATTTCAAAAGCACTGTCTCAGACTATTAGCATATCTGTTTAGATATACATCAAGGTGCTTACACAACGAAAAAAGTTATCAGAGGGCCTCTGTAACAATTACAAATGGCCACAAAATATTTTTAATTTCCCTGACCAATGTTGTTAATTTCCCTTAATGTGTTCAATAATAATTCCATGTTATCTTTTTATAGATTACACAAATATTAAAGTAAGTTTTGGTAATGACAGCTTTCAAAATTTACTGCAACTGGAGAAACACATCAAATTGGGGGCTAAAGAGGAACCAGTATATTTTGCCACATGATTTGCTTTCTTTGAACTTTGGTGCTCTAATGTCTTTTGAGGAGGATCCTTGGACATGGATGTTTGTTTTTGCTCTTCCCTTCCACTTTTGACTGCTGTGTTTTGTTGTGTTTTTTTTTTTACTTTTTAGCTGGTTATTGGACTTCGGAATTATGCATAATCATCTCCTTTTACTCTGCACTGTTTTGGAAACACCACACTGCCTGTTTACACTATCACTCAGATTTATTAGCAGTCACTCTATAAATGACTCTCTAAGAATGAAAACGGAAACTAAGAACAATAAACCATAAATTTTGGAAATACAATACCTCACTGCTTTGAATTTGTTTGTTCTCCTCTGTGACAGTGATAATTTTTAACTGTGTTATAACAAAGCAAGGGACAGCTAAACCAAACAAGGCCTCCAAACAGCTCAAGATCAACTCTTTAGTACCAAAACCCCCCCACAAAAATACAACATACATATATAAATGGTTCTAGGGGCAATTCATTAGTTACTGTAGAAGCAGTAGTTAAACCGCTGCTGCAAAAGCCCTCCCTGAATCCCCTGGACTTTGATAATTACAAACCAGTCTCTAATTTTCCTTTGGGGGGGGGAGGTGATTGAGAAGGCAGATGACCTTCAACTGCAGGCACACACTTGGGTGACACACACTTCCTTGACCTATTTCAAACCAGCTTCAGAGCATGATACAGAGTTGAGACTGCTATGGATGTCTTAACACTAACAAGGGTTGTGTGCCCCTGTTAGTACTTCTAGATCTCTCACTGGTTTACTCCTCAAAAAAGGAGCTGTTATGTGGCACTAGGGAGGTAGTTCCACAACCAAGGGGCCACCACTAAGAAGGCCCTGTTTACACTCTCCCTAAAATATGTATTGACAGCTTGGGAGTGCTCCTGTTTCCATCTCCTCAAATGTCAGCCAGGTGCTCAGCTGATATGCTAGCTGTGCCCCTTCCAAGAATTGGAGGACCTAAAGATGGTAGTGCACGCACTGGCAACTTCAAGGTTTGACTTTTGCAATGCGCTTTACATTGGGCTATCTCTGTACCATGTTTGGAAACTCAAATTAGTTCAAAACGTGGCACTAGATTGGTTACGGGAACATCTAGGAGTGGACATATTAATACCAATTTGAAAGTCACTCTACTGGGTTGCCAATTAGACTCTGGGTAAAGTAAAAAGTGTTGGTTTTGACCTTTAAACCCCTACATGGTTTGGATCCAGGTTACCTAAAAGATCACTTTCACCCATACAATCTACCCTGAATACTTAGATCCTATGGGGGGTAGGTACTTCAGCCTGCCAGAACCCAATTGACAACTGCCACGCCGAGGACCTTTTCATCAGCCACCCCAAGACTATGGAACAACCTGCCAGAAAAGCTCTGGCAACGAAATGAGCTGTCGGAATTTAAAACACATCTTAAGAACTATCTCTTTCAGCAGTTTTGTAACGATGAATTTGGAACTCACGTCTTGTGTTCACTATTTTAATCTTTGTTCTGTATATTTTAATATATATTTTTCATAGAAATGCATTTTAACATGTGTATTTTATATAATCTTTATGATTATATGTTTTAGCTATGTTGTAACCTGCCTTGAGCTGTAATGAAAGGAAGGTAAGAAATAAAATAATAATAAAAATATTTATTATTATTACTACTACTACTACTTACTCTAAAAGAGTTGGAAAAAGAAAACTGCAAGGGGACTTGAAAACAAAGAGAAGTCATGCTGTAAATTGCTTAGAATAATCTATGATAAATAGAAGTGGTACTCAACTATCAGATTTTCTCTGAACCAACTTCTACATATATTCCCTCATAGTCTCGACAGTTGCAGAACTGCTTCCCAGGGTATCTGATTTAAAAGAATTGTAGTAACATTTGAACCGTGTTCAATCTCTTTTACATTGATAAAAATGAAACTTTTTGTCCAACTTTCAAATAATACAAGTGCAGGTTTTTTGAGCCCTAGCTATGACCCCATTAATTATTCCTAAGCTTAATAGTGGGGTGTCTACTAAACAAAGGAATACCTGCGTGTTAATTTCCAAGGAATCTTCTTCCAAAACTATGTGTTGCAGTTTAGTCCTGCCAAAACTTTAAGCAATGTAATAGAGAAGCAGTTAAACGTTTAAGTGAATTATCAGTGAGGAATAAAAGACATCTGTTTTGTAACTGCACTACAAATTAAGACAAAGAAGTTTTTAAAACCAAGAATGGGAAGATGTGGCTATTTTTGCAGCCTTTGATTCCTTCCAGTGTTTTCTATACCACCCATTTTCTGGCAAAGGAAGAATGAAGTGCCTCTCACGAAAGCATCCAGAAGTGAGTGCTTCTCTTTTTAGGTAGTCCATATAGTGTCCATCCATTGTCTAATATTAAAAATAATCATGTTGGCAGTCTGTGTGACCATCAGAAGTTCAAAAAGTGGAAACATGAGTTTAAAAGCTACCAGTGCTATTTATGCTATCTCTAAGCAATGGCAAATGATGTAACATTTTTGGTCTAGATCTAAAACTATATCATATAAAATATGATGTTTCACTATAGCTCTCCTCTGTATCCCACCTGTGGGTACAATATACAGGCAGTACTCAAGTTACAAACAAGATATGTCCTATAGGTTTGTTAAGTTCAATTTGCTTGTAAATTTGAACAGGTACATTTTGAGGGTAACTCTCTCTCTCTCTCTCTCTCTCTCTCTCTCTCTCTCTCTCACACACACACACACACACACACACACACACACACACACACAGAGTAAATATGTATAGTTTTGTATAGCACAGGGAAGGGTTAACACCCCTGTGGCATTTATTTTGCTGTCTGTGCCCCTGTTCAGAAGATTTCACCGCACTTTCTGTGTCTGTGATAATCTGATTTTGAAAAATTTGGCTTGTTATGGAAACAAGGATTGGTGAGAAAGTTTCAGTGGAGATACCCTTTTTACCATAATTCTTTCAGGAATATTTTCCCTTTCTGGGGGCAGGTCCTGTTGTCTCACCTCCATTCCAAACTATGAGTCATTTGTATGTCAGATATTTGTAACTCGGGGCTGCCTGTACTACATGGAGACATGGGGATTGAGTCTTGTCTCCTGTAACATCCTGGTAGAACAATGCCTTCTTTATAACACACATTCAGCATCAATGCTGATTGTATTTCAAACATTTCTCTAATGTAGTGGTTCTCGACCTGTGGGTCTCCAGGTGTTTTGGCCTACAACTTCCAGAAATCCCAGCCAGTTTACCAGCTATTAAAATTTCTGGGAATTGAAGGCCAAAACATCTGGGGACCCACAGGTTTAGAACCACTGCTCTAATGCAACCGGTACAAGTATGATCTCCACTCTGGAAGTGAAAGTCTCTTTGCCCTCCAAAAAAAGATATGGGTATATTTTAATCACAGTTTCCCTTACTTTTGACCAATGTTCATTACTGACCTTCCAGAAGAGATAAACTTAGCAGAGCATATGAAACTAAAACAGTACATCTTAAAATGTATTTTTCTCTACAACTAAAACAACCGAATTATAAATAATTATTAATTGAAGTAGAATATAACAACAGAATAAAATGTAGCCAGTGTGATGACCAATGAAATGAAGCTTTTCTTACAAAATAGCATACAGAAAGATAAAAGAGACAACTGCATTTTAAAGATAAGTGACTTTTCAATACAAATACTGTATTAACATCATTACTTACATGATGAAAAAGAGAAGAGAGCAGAGCCACTACACTATCACTAACTTCTCAAACCTAGATGAATGCACAATTTCCGACAAGGCAAACAGTGAAGCAGGAAAGCTAAGTGAAGAAGCTGATCATTCAAGATTACTGTAATGGCTTGTACGTAAATATTTCAGCACTGCACTGCATTGCTAATCACTTTCAAGTAGCTTCTAAGAAACAGGCTAACACAACCTTAGTAATGTGTACTTCTGTTGTCTCAAGTTTATGAAAAGAAGTAAACTATACACATTCAATCATGCTTAAAAAATGAAAAAGCAACTCATCCACAATTTGATAGCAGACTTTTTGTTTCATGTTAATGTAGGTACTAGACCTGGTCCATGGTTCTAAATGCTTCAAAAGTACTTACAAAACAAAAGTTCTGGTGGTGAACATTTCAGAACTCTAACAAAACTTTCAAAATTTTGTTATAAGTGGCAGTTCCTAATTGGTTCTGTCTTAAAAATCGCCAATAATGAAATAATAATGAAATTTTGATAGAGTTCTGAAATGTTCACCACCAGAACTTTTGTTCTGTAAGTACTTTTGAAGCATTTAGAACCATGAATCAACCAGGCCTAGTTGGTACATATGTGAGGATTTTTTAAATGTGTAATTTAACAGTTTATAATTAAGTAAAACAAATTTCTCAGAAAAGGACCTTCTACAAAAACAGAAAACACTTTCCACTCTTTATGAAATGATTTTTCTATCCACTAAACAAGTGCACACATACATAATGCGTAAGCCACCAACAAATTGTGTAACATAAACAAATGCACACCTACATAATGTGTAACCCACCAAGCCAAAATAATACAAGTCATATTTTGTACATAGTTTTCATCATCTGAAAGTACCAAACAGCAGAAGGTTTATTCAGCTCTTGGTAGCCTTTTTTTCAGAAAGTACCAAAAGCAGAATGTTTATTCAGCTCTTGGAAGGCTTTTTTTCAGCTAGATGCAGAAATTATTTTCTGATGTAGCAGACTGATATATCTTCCTTCCCAAAAATGTCAGGGAGTGGCATCATATTCATGCCTTTTGGCTGCAACTGTTTCCTTCTCTCTTGGAAACTTGTAACAGAGTAGCCTATGTCTTGTAAATTATCACTTTGAATAATACTGAATTACACTACATTAGGTTGCAATTACGATTTCAGACTTAGGTTTTGCATTCTTGAACCCCCAACCTGTCGGTCATCAGTCTTGCTGGCAAAAGGGTTTAACCCACTAATCCACATGGGGCTCCAGTCATTTTTTTTTACTGAAATCTCTCTTTTGGCTTAGCTAAATATGTACAAATTTATGCAAAAAAAGGTCTTATAGGGGGGATCATTTTAGAGGAGAGTTCAATTCTTTCCCCGCTTTCCTCAAGCCTTGGGTACTCTAAGAAAGTAGATTGCCCATGTTTCATTATATGAAGCCCCTACTCAGGGCCGTAGCCAGGATTTTGATTTGGGTGGGGCTGAGTTTGGTTCGGGGGGGGGGGGGGCTGAGACTGGGTGGAAGAGGGTCTACCCTAGCAAACCTTTTGTATTGTTATCCCAATAACCCCATGAATGTGGGATATAATGAGCATGGTGATCAGATCATGATATGAATACACATAACAGTTTAAATAATGTACCAGTAAGGCCTTCTCGCGGACCACCCTGAGAATTTCGGGGGGGGGGCTGAAGCCCCCTAAGCCCCCCCCTGGCTACATGCCTGCCCCTACTGCAAAGAGGGAACAGATACAAGATTTTTAGTTTGCTGTCATACACAGTGTGCTTTAGGAAATGTTTCTTCTTTTGATCTATGAGTTGCCAGTCACTTTATACAAAATTACTCACCGAAACTCTATCAGGTTCTCCTTCAAACAAAACAGTCTCCATTCTGAAATAGAACTTGTCTTTCTCTTACAATTTTTCCATTCTGCAATCTACAAAACAACCAAACAATGAATTATTAGCTATTGTTATCAACTACTACCTTTGAATAATAATGAAATAATACACTTTATATATTACACTTTATATATTTTACCTCTACAAAATCTAAGCACATACAATATTTAAAGAGAACACATTGTTGCTCTGGCCAAGAAAGAAGTAAAAAGACAAAAGAGATAGTAAAAAAATGTCCAAGTTTTGTCTTTTAGTTACACTGCATAGACATACAGTATGTAATGAAAATACTAGGCTTAGGCCCGAATCAGTTTGAACTAAAATGATTTGTAATATTCAGTGGTTCGTTTTATATAATATCCGGAAACAGAGCAGGGAGGAGGGAGCTGCAAAGCCCGACAAAATGGCTTAAGGGAGCTGGATTTTATCAGTCCTAGAGAGGAAGGAGTTAAGTCTACAATATACCTGAGGCAAGGATGTACACCATTTATTCTTTTCTCCCTCTCCAGGAGAAGCAACATCCCTCCATTTCTTTTTGTTTCCTAGGCTCCTCCTCCAGAAAGGGCCCTGGTGGGAACTCACTTTCCCAGCAGCACTTGCATAGGGCTGGCATTGAAAAGTCCCCGAGTTCCTCACAGAGCATGATGAGAGTCCAAGTTTCTCTCTCTGTGCCAATATAAAGCCTGGTTGTGTCCATGCTCTGACTGGCTGAGAATGGACACAACCGACAACTACAAATCCCAGAACCCCCTCCTTTTTTAAAAAAGAGTTTTTCTTATTTTTTAAAAAATGTTATGCTTAAAACTTAAAGAAATTTGTTTTTAAAAAATCAGTAGATTAGGGATTTTTTTTGAAAATTGGCAGGCCTGCACTTGTCTAAAACTGAAGTATGTTTCGTGCAACTAAGTCTTAAAATGACTGAGGACTGAGCCTTTAAAATTTCCCATTGTAGCTAATGGGCAAATCTTTGCCAAATGTAAGTGGCAACACCCCTCCCCATTCGAGTAACTTCCCAGTAAACAGAATGAGAGGTTAGTCAGCAATAGACCATGAAACGGCATGCCTTTTGGCTGAATTGCACATCTCTAGGAAATATACTGTCAACGTATAATTGTTTTAGAATAACACATAATATGTTTCATACTGGTCAAGTTTATGGACACACACTGTATTTGTTAAAATTGCTATGACTGTTGGCTTAATGTAGATAAAACTATGCTTTGCTCAAAATTCTGTATAAAAAGAACTATTCAATCATGCCCCTGTAACAAAACTTAGAAAAAAGGTTTAAAATCAATGGCTTTTATCAATATATCTGAAAAGTGACAAAACAAAAAGAAAAGCAAAATTTGTGTGGTAGGTTTCCTCAACATGTAGCCATCAATGTCTTGAGGTGCAATCAACTCCAACATGGCATGATCAATGGGTCAGAATTATGGAAATTGTAGTCCAAGACATCTGGAGGAAAAGGTTCCCAAGCTTTCCTTCTCTGGTTGTTTTAATTTTCCAAATAATTGAAACCACTGCAAACTGAAGGCCAGATAAGACAGCAGGCTCCTAGTTTTAATCAATAAACTATAATTACTATATTTAGGCTTGCCTTCAACTGAATTTCCAGATATTGTAACCTGTTCATTGTTTATTGAGTTTGTTCATTGTTTATTGAGTTTATTGAGTTATACTGAGTTGAAGGCAAGCCCCCCGGCATGCAAAACCACCTTATTTAGGCTTGCCTTCAACTCAGTATTCTCTGAACGAATAAGTTTTAAGGGTTCCCTCCTAGTCAGGATTAGATCTGATATTTGACTGAGTCTTATGATGAGTTTTTTCCCCTAAGCATCATAAGAAGCTGTAATTTAAACATACGTAATATCTTCACCAATGTTGAATAATGGGAGGAGCAAAAAGCCCACTTCATTTCTGAACTAATCAACAATGTTTCTCAGAATAATATCCTCATTCTCTCAACAAAGCATAATAATAACTAAGATAAACCTATCAGAATTCTGACTGGTTGCTATTGGAAAGATTTTTTCCTGGAAAGTTCAGAGACAGATGATAGATACCATTATCTATATGTTCATAGTACTCCTTGGTCGCCTTAGTGGATGATCTTCGCCAGGAGCTAGACAGGGGAAGTGTGTCCCTGTTGGTTCTGCTCGACCTCTCACCGGCCTTTGATACCATCGACCACGCCTCGTGGGAATGGGCCTTGGGGGCACTGTTCTGCAGTAGCTCAGGTCCTTCCTAGAGGACTGTTCGAAGGTGTTGCTGGGAGACTCCTGCTCGACCCCACAACCATTGTCTTGTGGAGTCCCGGAGGGTTCAATACTGTCTCCCATGTTGTTAAACATCTACATGAAGCCGTTGGGGGGGATCATCCGGAGTTTCGGGGTGCAGTGTCATCTGTACGCAGATGATGTCCAACTCTGACACTCCTTTCCACCTGCTACTAAGGAGGCTGTTCAGATCCTGAACCGGTGTCTGGCCGCTGTAACTGTCTGGATGAGGCCGAACAAATTGAAACTGAATCCAGACAAGACAGAGGTACTCCTGGTCAGTCGTAAGGCCAAACAGGGCACAGGATTACAGCCTGTGCTGGATGGGGTTACACTCCCCCTGAAGGCACAGGTTCGCAGCTTGGGTGTGATCCTGGACTCATCGCTGAGTCTGGAACCCCAGGTCTAGGCGGTGACCGGGAGAGCATTCACACAATTAAAACTTGTGCACCAGCTGCGCCCGTACCTTGGAAAATCTGACTTGGCCACGGTAGTCCACGCTCTGGTTACATCCCATATAGACTACTGCAACGCTCTCTATGTGGGGTTGCCTTTGAAGACTGTTTGGAAGCTTCAAATGGTCCAACGGGCGGCAGCCAGGTTGTTAACAGGAGCGACGCTCAGAGAGCATACAACTCCTCTGTTGCGCCAGCTCCACTGGCTGCCAGTCTGCTAACGAGCACAATTCGAAGTGCTGGCTTTAGCCTATAAAGCCCTAAACGGTTCTGGTCCTGCTTATCTGTCTGAACGTATCTCTTCTTATGAACCATCTAGAAATTTAAGATCTTCTGGAGAGGCCCTGCTCTCGGTTCCACCTTTTTCACAGGTTCAGTTGGCGGGAACGAGAGACAGGGCCTTCTCAGTGGTGGCCCCTTGGCTGTGGAACGCCCTCCCAAGAGACATTAGATCGGCCCCCACCCTCTTATCGTTCCGCAAAAGTCAAAAGCTGGCTGTTTGAGCAGGCTTTCTCAAATGCAGTGCAACAGATAAACCTTGATCTCGGAATGACTGGACAACGCGATTGGATAATGATTTTGGTAATGAGACGCAGAGGAGCTATGTTTTATTGGTTTTATTACTTAATGAATTTTATCTATGTTAAACGTTTTACCGTTTTTGCTGGTTTTATATTATTGTGCCGTTCTGTAAACCGCCATTGTGCCCTCAGGCTGAGAATGGCAGTATAGAAATATAGTAAATAAATATTCACTGGTGTATATTTTTTTCTGAAAATGAAGCTCTCATTGAAATACAGCAGCAACTGGTAGTGAACCATTATTACGGGTGCAGTATTTATTTATTTACATCATTTATATTCCGCCCTTCTCACCCTGCAGGGGACTCAGGGCGGATCACAATGCACATATACAGGCAAACATTCAATGCAACATATAATTAGACAGACAAAGAAGCAATTTAACTTTCGAGCTTCTGGCCACCAGGAAGACCTGTTGCATTCCTTCATTCTTTTTGTGTGTGTTTCCTGGAGATTTATGGCCTCGTAAAACAGTATTTCTTTCCCCAACGGTATAAGTTTTCACTGCAATTGAGACCTTTTGCATTCTACTAAGAATTTTACCTCTAGGCCTTTCCTGAATAATTCTGAAGATAGAATCAAAGAATTTTAATAATCTATGATTGTTCATGAAAATATATAGCTGTGGGCAACCTAGTAAGCAACTGGTAAAAACTGAAATTCCTTTCTAGCAGAAATTGAATGACATTGCTTACAAACACAATCCTACTATGTTGGACAGATTAATTGCAACACTGTTTTTTCTCCATGGAAAGGACATTAAGAACATAAAAAGAGCCCTTCTAGTTCAGACCAAAGACCTATCTCAGGGTTTTCAAGCTCTTTTTCTTCAAGGGTCACATTGGCCTTATGGTTGCCTTAAAAAGGATGTTATTAAATCCATGGACACAAATTATATGATTATATTAAAACTATATATTTTTACTCTTTAGATTTTACCCAGTTTGGGTCTTCAGATGGTACTGAATGCTATTGGGTTGCAATTCCCATTACTTTTTATTATCCACCATGCAGATGGGGCATAATGGAAATTGCAACCCAATAGCATTCTGAGGTTTGGAAAAGGCAAAAATACATTTTTGAATCCAAACAACATATCCACAAGATGTGTATCTAAATTCAAATTCCGCTATCCAGACTAAACTGAACAAACTGCAGCCTTCCAGATAGTATTGTATCCAAATCCCATCAGCTCTAGTCATGTCTATGATCAAGAATACAGGAATTGTAACCCAGCAACTTGAGGACCTCTTAAAATGATAGAGTATAACAGATTTAGCTGACAGGCCTTGAGCGTTACACATGCGGCCTATCTAGTCTAATATTTTGCTCTTTCAGTGGGCAAACAGCCGCTTGTGGGAAGCTCCATACAGGATCTAAACACTATAGCATCTTCCTCGTATTTTCAATAATGTGCATGCTGCTTCTGTGTGTTTACCCAGATTGTTAGGTGGTAGAAATATGCTATATTGTTTATATCATAGTATATGTTTATTCGACCTTCAGATTTGTTTTGTAAAATCTCAACAGTTCAAAAACATTAACATGGGAAAAACTCTACTACCACAAAGCAGTGCTAAAAACAATACAGCAAGTTTTTTAAAAAATGCTAACAGAAAGTTGCAGCAGATTTTAATTTCAGAAGCTTTGGGTAAATTAAAAGCCATTGGCTATTGTCTATATTGAATTAGATTTTGTCTCAAACAGACTTTCTGGGAAAAATATATCTGCAAGAGCACCATAGCTGAAGAGATTCTTTTTTAATTACTACCTGCCAATATTATGATGATGGGAGCACCTAGAATTAGGCCTGGGACTATTCTAATATCAGGTTCATGTAGTGACTACTAGGTCATGAGATGGAGACCATATCAGGAATGAAAACTGATGTGCAGGAATAGAGGTTACCAGAATTACATATGCACAAACTCAACATGCAGAATTCAATTCCTCTAAATGACTGGTATGCATGCCAATGCCAACCAGGTAATGACTTCTTTTCTTGAAAAGCTCACTAAGTCTCTAACAAGCAAAAAATCACTGAAACAGAAAAACCACAAAGATGAGAAGGACCTAACTAAAATAACAAGAGCCGGAATATGTTCAATAAAATGTTACCAGAAAGGAAATAGAAGCATAATTGCCATGAAGCTTATCTTTAGTCAGCCACTGGGCATGCACGACAACAACTCCGAGAAGCTTTTCAATATATGTCTCTGGACAAAATTTATTATCTAAATCACTTTATCTCTTTGTGAATTTTGGAACAGGTAGACAGGTGAAAAAGGTTGCAACCCCTTGGGCAGAATTTAGTCCATTTAGTGATTCGTCCTTGCATTATTCTTTAGGTTTCTTCGAGTACCAGTCAAACATCTGCACTATTATACATAATGCTTAATCACTGTGAAATTGCAATATTACTATTTTTAGCCACTCTATTTTGTTTTATAAGCAAGAACAGCTTATTTCCAGATAATCACTGCTTCCTCTCTTGCCAATGCCGAAGTATTTATTAAAAAGATCCCAACGGTATGACTGGCCAACTGTTACTTTAAAACAGATACAGGCAGTCCCTAAGTTTACAAACATCCAACTGACAAATGACTCATAGTTAAGATTGGGGGCGAGACAACAGAAAGTGAGAGAAATCTATCCCTCAGAAAGGAAATTCATGCCTGGAAGAGTTACCATGGGAAAAAGATGTCTCCATTGAAGGTTTATCACCAATCCCCGTTTCTACAACATGCCAATTTTTTCAAAATCCAATTATCACAGGGACAGAAAGTAAGGTGAAATCTTTTTAACAGGGATGCAAAGCAAATGTCACGGGGATGTTAACCCTTAGCTATGCTATCTAAAACTATATAGATATAGATATTTATATAGATATAAATATATATTTGGCTTGAGTTCCAATTTTAAAATGTACCTGTTCTGACTTACATATACATTCAACTTAAGAGCAAATCTACAGAACCTATCTTGATCATTGCTTGGAGACTGCCTGTACTTTGAATGCTGCGATATCTTTAAAACACAGGTACAGAATCACATAGCAAAGAAATTAGTTGAAAAGTCCATCCTTTCTGTACGTATACTCCCTGGCCATCTGAACTATAGTTAAGAGGATTTCTATATTTCACAATCTGAAGTGCAGTGACATCTTCAAGATAGAACTTCCTACTCAGTCAAATCCATTCCCTTTCAATTCTGGTAACCATATCCAAAAAGTTTTTCCTTTATTATTCAGAAAATCTAAGTAGGTTTTGATATAAGTGCTGATCAATATGTTTAGAATAATTTTAATCCATTTAATCTATGAATTTTAGTATTTTATATGCCACAATAAGAATTCTTCAAGTCAGCTAGCATTACAAATTGATTGTTATGTTGGCAAAATATAGTATGACCTGTACATTTTTACTGTACACAATTCTGTTTGTCAACTATGTTTATGCATGTGTTTTAATTCTGATATTTTTAAACCCATGCAAGCTGGCAACAAGCTTCCATGCTACTAGAAAATGTATGGTTTCCTTGTTTATTATTTGAGAAGGGCTGCATTCCTGGCTCACTGTAAAAAGTCAGTTTGCCTCTTCACATGAGGTAAATGTCATATTACTTAATCAGCAGCATTTAAATAATGTTATTATGTTTAATAAAGTAGAACATATTTAACCCTGCTGTACTGCTCGGGTCAATTTGACCCGTTTTGGAAATTAGATATTTGTTTATTCATTCATTTTTTGATTTTGAAACTTGTGGTTCCTTCTATTTTCCTAATTTACGGGTTCATACTAAGGGTACTTAATTTTTTTGTTTCGGGTGCTTTAGTTTTTTCGCTACAGATTTTTACACACTTGTTATGTTCGGGTCAAATTGACCCGGTAGCCTTTATACTAATCTAATACGATATTTTGAGTAAAACAAAGGATTTTTAGTTTATTTTGAGACTACTTATTGCATCTACTATTGTTTATCAAGTTATCTACTTGCTTTAGGTGGACATAAATGGATGGATACATTTATAACTAATAATAATAATAATTAATAATAATAATAATAATAAAGATTTAGATGGGAAAGGGGTGTGGAAAAAGTGCTTTTCTTTCTTTGCCTTTGAATAAATAGATTAGCAGAAACCTTTTGGGGAAAAACTGATTTTTTTATTTTTTCTGATTATTTTTTTCTGATTATTTTTTCAAAATGCTTTTATACTGTTAAAATTTATTTTAGTTTTAAGTTAGTTGTACTAATAGTTACCTGAAGTTGTTGTTGATGTTGTTGTAAAAGATATAGCTGATTATTCACGCACAAGTTTGTTACTTTGGTGTTATATGCAAATTAGGCTGTTTTACATAAATCAACATAAAAAAATTTTTTAAAAGTTTTTAATTCAATTTTTCTTTGATAATGAACAACTATGATCAGACACAGTATAATAATGCAACAGGTATTCAAAAAGAACTTTTCAGTGGCTCAAAATAACATCAAAATAACATCCGGGTCAAAAATGACCCGAACATAACAAGTGTAAGTTTTTCCTGACAGAACAGCAGGGGTTTTAAGTTTTACCTGAAGTTGTTGTTGATGTTGTTGTAAAAGATATAGCTGATTATTCACGCACAAGTTGTTACTTTGGTGTAACATGCAAATTAGGCTTTTACATTAATCAACATAAAATTTAAAAAAGAAAAGTTTTTATTCATTTTTTCTTTGATAATGAACAACTATGATCACACACAGTATAATAATGCAACAGGTATTCAAAAAGAACTTTTCAGTGGCTCAAAATAACACCCGGGTCAAAATGACCCGAACATAACAAGTGTACAGTTTGTCCGGACAGAACAGCAGGGTTAAATAATGATTTTTGAAAAGTGGCAGTCATTTCCAAGATGCTTTCCATTCAAAACAGTTTCGAATATTTATTAGTCCCAGACAATGCAAACTGTTCTAATGGTAAGTCAAATTTTCCAAAAGCACAAAAGTTCTGAAATACTTCAAAAAAAGGGACAACTCTAATAATCTATGACAAAGAAAAAAAATTGCCACAGTGATTTATATGGAATTTATCTGCAAGCAGAAATTGATAGAATGACAGTCTTGATATATCTTATGACTTTTCACTGACAATTTAGTTTTTATGTGGCAAAAATAATTGCTAACACCATCTAACTATGATTCTTTTCACAAAAAGTTGCAATTCTATTTCAGGCAGAAACCACTGTAACTCAGGGAAACTTATTCTGTATATGCATAGGACACATTTTTCATGCATGTAAATGGCATACACTAGATAAGTGAGCTGCACTCTGCAATCAAACTAATATTTCTCTCAAATACTGTGCATTGGTGAAACCAATCAATGTTTTCAGTTAAGAGTTCTGTCCTGCAGAGAACAGAGATTTAGTCACATTCAAGGAATGCTTATTAACCATTCAAGGAATGCTCATTAACTATTGACTGTACGCAAACATGTGAAATCATTTTTATGAAGTTTAAAAGATTCTGAAGTTCTTCCAAAAGAAAAAAAGGAAACAAAAATTCTTAAGAATTTCAGTAGAAAGATTTCTAACTAAATTACACAATTATCACACAATTACATTACAATTTGCAATGAAATAGAAAATAACTTGCATTAGTAAAATCCCCCAGATATTTAATGGTGACACTTTACAATAGATAAAAAAGAAATCATCACCCAATGCTCAACTACAAGCTCATGTTGACATGCTTGAGAATTATAGTACTGGAGATTTTAGGTTGCATCCAGTCCTGTTCCTCAGTTGACAAAAGTTTATTTGATCTAGCAAACCAAAATGGTGTGGGTGAGATTTCTGACAATTCCTCATTTTTCTTCACCCCCACCCCCACCACCATTTTGGAAGAACGAGTTGTTGACTTCACATCTCAGTAAGTTTTTCAACCATATCATTGTTACATTTTACTTTGAGAGGATTACTTCATTCAATAGTTTAGGCCTTTCATATCCATATTATAGTTCTCTTTGATAAACCTAACAAAGGGTTTCCAAGTTTCCTCAAATGCCGCGCTGGATCCATATCTTAGCCAACAGGTGAGTTTGTCCATTTCAGCTATTTCAATTGTTTTTAAAATCCAATCCTCTTCTTTTGGGGATTCCGTAGCTTTCCACAGCCTAGCGTATGTAATCCGGGCTGCAATAATAAGGTATGTTAACAGTTTATCATTTGGTTTGTTCTGCCCTTGTCCCGTAATATTCAGTAAGTACAGTTCGGGTTTTTTAATCCAATTTTTTTGGAAGATTTTTTGGGTATTCTTATGTATCATGTTCCAGAAGGAGCAGGCGATTTTACACATCCACCACTGGTGGAAAAACGTCCCCTTTTCTTTTTGGCATTTCCAACAGAGATTCTGGTTATTTTTATTAATCTTGGCTAATTGGTGTCATCTATTTTATCTCTTAACCTTTTGGACAACATGTTTGATGACGCAAGGAGGTGGGGAGAAAAGAAACAGAACCAATGAAGGAATGTCAGTTGATACACCGTAGCTAAATTATGTGGGGTGGGTGAAAAGTCTCAAGCCTAACTGTGATATAGTTATCTGATAACGATGAAACTTCATGACTATTCCACCTATTCCCTTTCCAATTCAACACACGTTTCCCATCTGTGCTCAAGGTTAGCCAACCCTTAGATAACATTATTTTTCCTATGAGTTGCAGTCATTCATGGCAGCTTCAGATAGGAAATGCTTTTCTTTCAGGCTTTTTGTTGTGCATAAAGGCATGTACATGTCCGTGTGAAATTCTTTTATGAATCACAGTGTTACTTGATGGTCCTACATGATCATGCTGTGCACATGTGCCACATTCTCTTCAATTTGCAACACGTTTCTGACTACTAGGAGTTGCCATTTTTCCTGATGTCCCATCTTATCTCCCTGTCCCCATCGTCAAAAAGCAGCACTTCACATGCAGGTGAAATTTGGTGGGAAGCATGATGAAGAGTTGTTCTTCCCTAGAAATTATTTTCGTCATCCCATGGTGGCTCCTTCACAGGCAGGCTCAGGTCTTTTCCTCCACCCCTCTTCAGTCCATGAATGTAGTTGTAAAAGAAAACCTACCTGGTCTCAAATAATGAGAGCCAAAAGCACTAAAAGAGCAAAAAAAAAGTTGGTACAATGCTTGTAAGAACAGCGGGGACAATGAGAAAGTAATATCTCAAGAAAGTATAAAAAGAGCTTTCAATTTCATACCAAAGAAAAAGCAAATCACAGTCATTAAATAAAATGGGCATGGAAGGAGCAAAATAGAGTAGATTAAGATGGAAGCATATTGAGACTCTGAAGACACTTGGCTTTTTATAGCATTTCGTTTTAAATATTGCCTTTCTCTGAAATATAGCCTATAGGCCCTGGTAATCCTTTATAGTTTCCTTTCTAAATACTATGTCTGACCCTGCTAAGCTTCCAAGGTCAGACTGGATCAGAAGCCTTCAAGATATCTAATTGGGCCTAAACACGTTGACAGTGACCATAATGGGTTAATAAACTTGCAATCAAACTTAAAACTATTATATACACACACACCCAAAATGGTTAACTGTAGATATTAGTATGAAGTGTTCTGTGTTTCAGTTTTTTGAATGTTTTTTTAAAAATGTGGATTACCTGCATATACATAATGCTGTATACTGAAGACGTGACCCAAGTCTAAACATGTATTTATGTTTTATATACACTTTACACAAAATCCCGATGGTCATTTAATGCACCATATTTTTAATAATTTTATGCATGAAACAAAGTTTGCATACATTGAATCATCAGAAGGAAAAGTTTCACTATTTCAGCCACCAACATAGAAGATTTTGGAGGATTTCAGAATTCAACATACTCAACCTTACTTGGTATCTTAAACTACACCATTCAAAAAGATAATGCAGTTTTGTTTTACTGTAGGAATAAGTTTTGACATAGAATTTCCAACAACTTCAACCAGCAGGTTTTATGAAAATTATATACCCAACATTTCTGAAGAATTACAGTTACCCACTTTGATTTTATTGTATCAACGTGATTAATATGGAAGTACATAGGCTTTTCAGTTACACAGAATTTGTAAGCAGAATGGAAGGCATTTAGATCTCACGCATATAGGGTTAATCTGCAAATAAAGATTTATTATGACAGTCATCCTGTTGCTTAGTCCCAACTAGATTCCACGTGTTCAATTAACTGTTAAAATCCACTGACTGAATGGATCTACCCCAGTTAGAACTATGTACCAACATCATCTAGACCAGTGTTTCCCAAACTTTTTTGAGCCGCGGCACACTTTTTACATTTACAAAATCCTGGGGCACACCACCAACCAAAATGACACCAAATGACACTCTAACACAGTAATACATACTTAATATGTTTTAAAATGTATTTATACAGTCAGTGTGAAACCTGGGCCTGTTTCGATGAACACAACATAGGTATCCTGGCAGGAATGGCAGAAAAACACACACGAAGGTCTTGCTCAACAGCTGTCAGTCTCTCTCTGTGTTTAGAAAAAATGTGTCCATATAGCTTCAAAGCAGTTCACTAGTACTGTTCTTATGCATCAATACACCTCATGGAACAATAATGAGGCTTCCACCTTCAATATATATGCTCCTGTATCATTCCAGGTGGGCATTAGACGAGTCCCTCGTGTATAACTGGTGAACAGGAGAGTTGTTACACAGTCACTAGAAAGGCTATCACGTACACATAAACACAAATACGGCCGAAGGAGG
This sequence comes from Anolis apletophallus, assembly GCA_030556195.1. Lineage (NCBI taxonomy): Eukaryota > Metazoa > Chordata > Lepidosauria > Squamata > Anolidae > Anolis > Anolis apletophallus. The sequence goes on from JARBWK010000009.1 coordinate 79,180,341, forward strand.
CGGCGCCCCAGCTCCTTCTTCTTCACCTTCGCCCGGCCCTTCCTCCTCCTCCCCCCGCAAGCAGCAGCAGGAGTTTGGCAGGAGGGGGAAGAAAAGGGGGAAGAGAGGTTTTCCCACGGCACACCAGGTGATCGCTCACGGCACACTAGTGTACCACGGCACAGTCGTTGGGAAACACTGATCTAGATGAGTGGTTCCCAACCTTTGCTCCTCCAGTTGTTTTGGACTTCATCTTCCAGAAATCCCAGCCAGTTTACCAGCTGTTAGGAATTGGAGAGTCGAAGTCCAAAACAACTAGAGGACCAAATGTTGGGAACCACTGATCTAGACATTAGCAGATTGCAGTTTATGTATAAATAATGTCACTTCTTTATACATGAATCCCTCCTGGATACTAGAACAGAAATATTAACTAGGAATACATCTACACTGTAGAATGAATGCAGTTTGACACCACTTTAACTGCCATGGTTCAGTGCTAGAGAATCATGGGAGTAGTCGTTTTATAAGGTCTTTAGCCTTCTCTGCCAAAGAGTTTTGGTACCTCACTAAATTACACCTCCCATGATTCCACAGCATTGAGCCATAGCAGTTAAAGTGGTGTCAAACTGCATTCATTCTACAATGTAGATCCATCTTAGATCTGATAATGAACCCCATATTAATCAGAGGATAAACAAATGAAGCAATACAGATACTTCATTCATTCCCAGAGTCTGCCATAAGCAGACCTATGAAAGGAAAATTAACCCAGACTTAAAAGATTTTAACTCTCATGGCTTACTAACAGGCTGCCACAAGAAGTATAGCAGAGACTACTGTCTATTATAAATCTCTTTTCCCCTACCTTCTATTACCTTTGGTTTCATCTCATTTCTTCTGTTTACCTCACTTTTATTTTAAAATCTGAAACTTTTACTGTCAAGCGTTTGTTCAAAACCAAAATACTATAATGAACACACAGGGATGCATCTGACAAGTCCACATTGCTCAATCACCTCACCTCAGGACATTCCATTCTCTTCTGAAGCTGCCAAAAGGGAGTTGCCTACCTATCCTATTGCTTGCAAATGCCAACATATAACCAAAATCACACCCTGGATTCTAGAAGCAACCTCCATGGAAATTTAAGGGATTATGCTTCTAGGAAAATGTGTACAGAATCAACAACAAACTGCATTTACAATATAAGCAAAGACAAACAAATATATCTTTGCAAAATAAACAATATGCCTGCTATCTCACAGGAAGTGAGCCTCTCTGTAAACAAATGACCAAACTATCTACACCACAGTGTTGACTAACAGGGAGGAGAAAAGCTAAGTACTGAAAAGTCAGGTTATGTGACTACCAATTATAGCAGACATTGGCAAGAACATCAAAAGGCATACTGTTTCTTTGCAACTGACTTGACACAAGCCTTATGCTCGCTTCTTTTGCTTACTTAAGCTTCTTGGAGTGCCTTTTGCATTTTTCCCAGGTGCTTCAAAGAGTTTCACCAGGCAGCACTGCAAAAGGCTAGGGCAGGTGGTAGTCCTGCACTACAGTCGGAAGCGGGCCAACCAAGAAATATTGCTTACTTATCCCCATATTTCAAGGGAAATCTCAGAAAGCCAATCCTGCCTATGGTCAAATACACAAATGTTATGACTTCAGATTAAGCATGATACATTCATTTATAACTTGGGGACAATATACAGGTTGAGCATCCCAGATTATGCACATGGACATCTGAGATAGCAACACCTCTGCTTTCTGATCATTCAATGTATACAAACATTATACGGTGCATAAAATGACTTTCAGCCTATGTGTATATGAAACATCAATGAATGTTGTGTTTAGGATTGGATTCCATCTCCAAGATCTCCAAGATATCTCTTGATGTACATATATGGAAATACTGTAGACTCTCGGTTAACTGTATAAATATGTGTGTGTATGAAATATCAATAAATGTTGTTTTAGACTTGGATCCCATCTCCAAGTTATCTCATGATGTACATATAAGTAAATACAGTAGACTCTCAGTTAATATATGTGTGTGAGAGTGTGTATAAAACATCAAGAAATGTTGTGTTTAGACTTGGATCTCATTTCCAAGATATCTCATGATGTATTTATATGGAAATACAGTAGACTCTCAGTTAACTGGCACCCATGGGGATTGATAGTTGCTGGGTAAATGTATATTCTGGTTGCTTGAGTTACTATTAAAAATAAGACTAATTAATATGATACCCCATACTATACCATATCACAAACTTGGAATTGACTAGATATTAATACTGAAATATAGTCATTTCAAGCAAATAAAGAGACATATAGACAAAACTCATTGTTACTTTTTACATGTTTTATAAAAATTGATTTTTTAAAAATTTAAAGTATTGTATCTTCAATTTTTTTTTGCCACTTGCTCGTGAGTGCCAGTTGCTTGAGTTCAAATTAACCGAGGGCCCTTCCACAGTGCCATATAACCCAGAATATCAAGGCTGAAAAATCCCACAATATCTGCTTTTAACTGGGTTATCTGAGTCCACACTGCCATATATTCCAGTTCAAAGAAGAAAATGTGGTGTTGTATTCAGCTGTGTGGAGGGGGCCTGAAAGTCTGCTGTACAAAGAATACATAAAACCACATACTCCAAAGGACTTCTAGAACAGGCATGGGCTAACTTGGACTCTCTCTCCAGGTGTTTTGGACTCCAACTCCCACCATTCTTAACAGCCTCAGACCCTTTCCTTTTCCCCCTCAGCTGCTTAAGCAATGACATGACAGCCACTAGCTGATGGGTCTTTTCTAAGTAAGTATCAATTCATTGAAGAGCAAGTCTTTTGATCAAAATAAATCAAGCCTGTTAATCTTTTTACAAGTAGCATTCTCCTGGAGAAATACCTTTTTTTCCAGTTAAATCATCTTGTTCAGAAGGCATTGAAGCAATAATTGAAAATACTGCTAGAATAACAAAATACAGTGATACCTTGACTTAAGAGTTTGATTTGTTCTGTGACAGAACTCTTAACTCAAGTCACATGTCTCAAAGTGAATTTCCCATTGAAATGCTATTAATCCATTCTGACTCCCCGAAAAACCCACCCATATTTTGTTATGTGTTTTTAAATAAGAAAAATGTACTTTATAAATAGCACCTGATGTATAAAATGTACTTTTAAGAAAACAAAATCATAGACTACTGCAATGCTCTCTACGTGGGGTTGCCTCTGAAGACTGCTCGGAAGCTGCAATTAGTCCAACGTTCGGCAGCCAGGTTACTAACAGGAGCGGGGCACAGGGAGCATACAACTCCCTTGCTGCGCCAGCTCAACTGGCTGCCAATTAGCTCCTGGGCACAATTCAAAGTGCTGGTTTTGACCTACAAAACCCTATACGGTTCTGGCCCAGTTTACCTGTCCGAACGGATTCTCCCCTATGAACCATTAAGATCCTCCGGAGAGGCCCTGCTCTCAGTCCCGCTGGCTTTGCAAGCACGGCTGGTGGGGACGAGAGACAGGGCCTTCTCTGTGGCCGCCCCTCGGCTGTGGAACTCTCTACCAAGTGATGCTAGATCTGCCCCCTCTCTGTTGTCCTTTAGGAGGCTGGTGAAGACCTGGATGTGGAACCAAGCCTTCCCAGAATAGGCTGAGATTGCCTATTGTCTGAATGTATGACTACGTTTACAGATTGAGTGGAATTGTTTTAAGGGCGATGTAATTTTATGTTGAGTTTTTATGTATTTTAATATGTTGTTGTAGTTGTTTTTAAATTGTATAGCACTGAATATTTGCTGTTATGCCGGTCTGAGTCCCTCTATAGAGGTGAGAAGGTCGGGGTACAAAAGTTTTAAATAAATGAAATAAATAAATAAAAATCATCACCCTTCCAAACCAGAAAGTGATGGGAGATCGTCTGTGCCTCTTTTCCCATCAATTCTTCAGCCTTGCAGATTATCTGCTACTACCATCACCTTCGCTCTCTTCCTTCTCCTGATCTTGGATGCGAAGCTGGGTCAGCCCTGGTTTGTACTTTGAGGAAGGAACTTGCAATATTGTACTTGAATGGGAGATCGCACAAGTGTCCCGGGTGCAAGAGGAGGCAATATTTCAGAGGAAGGAACTGGCAAACACCAGCCCTGTGGAAGAAAGACTTGACAGTACAGCTGGAAAGGCTAGGCCAGGCATTCCCTGCATGGAACCCCTCTCCATTTTGCCCAGCTGACAGGTGTCTGTTCATCAGGTAAGTTGGCCCAGGCCTACTATAGACTAAGCCAGTGTTTCCCAACCTTTTTAAAGGAGGATCTCTGTGTCCTAAGGGGCCATGGATTGTGCATGATCTCTACAGCAGTGTTTCCCAACCTTTTTTGAGCTGCGGCACACATTTACATTTACAAAATCCTGGGGCACACCACCAACCAAAATGACACCAAATGACACTCTAACACAGTAATACATATAGTTAATATGTTTTTAAATGTATTTATACACTCAGTATGAAACCTGGGCCTGTTTCGATGAACACAACATAGATATCCTGGCAGGAATGGCAGAAAGACACACACGAAGGTCTTACTCAACAACTGTCAGTCTCTCTCTGTGTTTAGAAAAAATGTGTCCATATAGCGTCAAAGCAGTCCGCTAGTACTGCTCTTATGCATCAATACACCTCATGGAACAATAATGAGGCTTCCACCTTCAATATATATGCTCCTGTATCATTCCAGGTGGGCATTAGACGAGTCCCTTGTGTATAACTGGTGAACAGGAGAGTTGTTACACAGTCACTAGAAAGACAAACATGTCCAGCTAATGCCAAATGTAGTAATAGTTGGTACACATAAACAGGTGTTGGTTTTGACCTTTAAGGCCTTACACGGCCTAGGGCCTGCGTACCTGAAGGACCGCCTTACCCCGTACTCGCCCCCGAGATCACTGCGCTCAGATGAGCAAAATCTGTTGTTAATTCCATCAGTCCGCTCCTGCCACCTGTCGACGACTAGACAAAGATCTTTTTCTGTGGCGGCACCGGTGCTCTGGAACGCCCTCCCGGACAGTACCCGAGCCATTTCGGAACTGGGCCCGTTCCGGAGGGCCTGTAAGATGGCCCTCTTCGGGATGGCCTTTAATTAGGCACACCGGACTAAGAACTATGATATATGTCCTCTCAACCCGTGTTCTGACGATGTAACCTGTTTTAAATGTGGTTTTATGTTTTTATGTTTTTATCAATTGTAGGGTCACATGTTGACATGTTACAACATGCCGCCCATGTATTTTTTGCTGTGATCCGCCCCGAGCCTGCTGGGAGGAGCGGAATACAAAAGTAAACAATAAAATAAATAAAACGGCTGAAGGAGGCGGCGCCCCGGCCCCTTCTTTGCCACTGCCGCCCGGCCCTTCCTCCTCCTCATCCCTCCGAAAGCAGCAGGAGTTCGGCAGGAGGGGGAAGAGGGGGGGGAAGAGAGGTTTTCCCGCGGCACACCAGGTGATCGCTCACGGCACACTAGTGTGCCATGGCACAGTGGTTGGGAAACACTGGACTAAGCAAAACAGGCATGTTGTGTGCCGTGAAGCCATGATCTTTGTCTATACCCTTGCTAATGGCTGTTAGGAATGGTGGGAACTGAAGTCCAAAACACCTGGAAGGAGGGCCCAAGTTTGCCCATGCCTGCTGGGCCAGATGTGAAGGCACTTTAAACTCTTCAGTCCACGAATGCAGCAGCACGAGGAGCCTCTGTCACTTGGGCAGGTGATTACCGTGATGGTGATGCTCAAGGCTCCCAGGAGTGAGAGGCAGGCACAAATAAGCCCCAAGGTCACGCAACGCAGCCAAGGCGACCGACCACCACAGAGGAAGGGAAGGAGGGAGGCAGGCCCGTGAGGGAGGGTTTTTCCCAGCTTCCCCGTCCCGCCCCGCCCCACCCCTTCCTTGGCATCCCTCTCCAGAGCCGCCAGCGGGACGACCAAGGCTCCTTCTCCCTTCCCTTCGTCGCCTTCTCTGGCTTGCTTTCCCTGGCCTTACCTACCTCCTCGCCCGCTCCGTGCCTTGAGATGATGATGCTGCTGCTGCTGCTGCCGCCGCCTCCAGAAAGCGCCACGGCCGAAGTGACGAGATGCTCTGGGTACAATTAAATAAATAAAAAAAGGAAAGGAAAACTAAGGAGTTGTCGGGAAAAGGCAGGCTCGGGACCCTCAACTGCGCACGCGCGCCGCTCGCGCCGGCTGGAAAGCAAGCCGCGCACGCGCACATAACACACACATACACCCCGCGCGCGCCCTTCTCTCTCTTTTTTTCTCTCTCGCTCGCTCGCGCACGGCCGTTGTTGGAGGGATTCGAGCGCGCACGCGCGACTCACGACCAAAAAAAAAAACAAAAGTGGAAAGGAGGGGAGGGCACCCCGCAGCCACGCCTTTTGGAGGCCTCACGTGACTGGGAGCATCCTTCCTACTGAGGGAAGCAGGCTCTCAGGCGTCGCCCCTGGGCTCTGCGGAAGGCTTCTCATTGGTCCAGCCCTTCTCTCGGGCTCGCGCGCTCTCTCTCTCTCTCTTCGCCCCGCCCCCCTCCTTTCAGTTTCTCCAGCAGCTGCCACTTGGCCACCTTCCTTTTCCTCCCTTGTGTTTTTATATGAGGATGCTAATACTAATTTCTTTTATGCTTGTGGGAAAACAGTATTCCTTGTTGTTTCTTTCTCAGAGTTGGTGTGCAGACCTGGGCAATTGCCAGCCCTCCAGGTGCTTTGGACTTGAACTCCCAGAAATCCTAGCCAGTTTACCAGCTGTTAGGATTTCTGGGAGTTGAAGTCCAAAACACCTGGAGGGCCGGCAATTGCCCAGGTCTGGTAGAGATTGTTTGGTTTGCCTACTCTGGAACATGCAACATATCATTGTCCTTCTTTAGGGGTCCCTTTCATATCTATGATCTCTGTATGTGAATCATATATACGAGGGCGGGTCGATAAGTCCAGTGACTTTTTGAATTTCCCGCCTCTTAATTGAAAGAGCAACACTGCTCCTGTCAACGGGCATCTGTCAGTTGACTCTAGGGTTGCCACTTTTTGATAAAGAAATAAGGGACATTTACGGGATTTTTCACAAAAATAAGGGACACTTCATTAAAAACTTGAAACTCAAACATTAGGTAGAATTGTATTGTGTACAATTCTGGTCACCGCACCTTAAGAAGGATATAACGGAACTGGAAAAGGTACAAAGAAGGGCAACAAAAATGATCCAAGGGATGGAGCAGCTCCCTTATGAAATCAGGTTGCAACGCCTTGGTCTTTTCAGCCTTGAAAGACAGCGTTTAAGAGGTGACTTGATCGAAGTGTATAAAATCATGCATGGGATAGAAATGGTGAATAAAGAAAAATATTTTCTCTGTCACACAACACTAGGACTAGGGGGCACTCCTAAAGCTCCAAGGTAGGAAAGTTAGGACTAATAAAGGGAAATATTTCTTCACCCAGAGGGTCATTGGGTTATGGAACTCACTTCCAGAGGAGGTTGTGACAGCTGTCAGCCTGGACAGCTTCAAGGCAGGATTAGACAGATTCATGGATACCAAGGGAATCAGTAGTTACTGAAATGGACATCCAAGTGCCACCTCTGTGTTGATGGAGGCAGGCAGGATTTTCCCGGGTACTGGTTGTGGGGGTCGGGAGCAGGTGAGGGTTTTGCCCTCCTTTCTGCTAGAGATCCCTGTGTACAACTGGTGGGCCACTGTGTGACACAGAATGCTGGACTAGATGGGCTGAGGCCCGATTCAGCATGGCTCTTCTTATGTTCTTATGTTCTAAATAGTTTTATTAACAGAAGATAATGATTGAAACTCACAAAAGAAACTGACTTACACCCTCTTAACAGTACATGGTATGTTTCTGCATGCTTTGTCATGCAGAAAAAACATTATTAGAACTACCTTATTTTCACCATCTGTATTTAGTACTTGACTTTGCTGACTTTAAAAGTGCACTGTCTAAACCTTAAAATAAAATACATTTTATAAGACAGTACATCTTCATGATTATTATGTCAATAGTTAATGGTAAAGTATAGTATGGGATACACAGCATTGTATAGTATTGGGATGCACAGCTAAGCCTATTTTAAGAGTAACTCTCAATCAACCAGAAACTATCTTTATCCAACATGATCCAACATTCCCCTTTCGTAACGGTTAATTAGTCTACTGTACTTTGAAAAAGTCCTGTATCGCCTCTTCCTTCCAACGGGGACGCAGGCTGCCCTGCGAGTTGGAATCCCCGGGCAGGCATTGCCGTGGAAACCGCAGCGCGCACCTTCCACTGGTCAACCCCGCCCAGTCCTGTCCCGCTAGTCAAAAATAAGGGACAGGGCCTGAAAAAAAGGGACACAAATTTTACGGCCAAAATAAGGGACGTCCCTTAGAATGAGGGACATATGGCAACCCTAGTTGACTCCTGTCAAAATTTGAACAAGCTGTGTCATCTAGTTTGTGTTTGACAGCCATTGATAGCAGACTACCACGTGATTTGAGTAGAAAAATGGAAAAATTGAATTTCGTGTGCTCATTAAGCATTATTTTTTGCGGAAAAAAACCATCACTCAACCCAAGGCTTGATAAATACTATGGGGACTCTGCACCATCAATTTCAATGGTCAAAAAGTGGTTTACTGAATTTTGTTGTGGCCGTACAAGCACGGAAGATGCCGAACATTCGGGACGCCCAGTTGAGGTCTCTACATCCAAAACAATTGAAAAAATTCACAATATGGTGCTGTCCGATCGGAGATTGAAAGTGCGGGAGATTGTGGAAGCCATAGGCATCTCACATGGCTCAGTGGTTTCAATTTTAAATGATCACTTGGGTATGAGAAAGCTTTCCGCAAGATGGGGGCTGCGTTTGCTCACAATCGACCACAAACGCAATTGTGTGACAATTTTGCAGGAGTGTTGGGCGTTGTTCAACCGCAATATGGATGAGTTTTTGCGCCGTTTCGTAACCGTAGATGAAACATGGATCCACCACAACACACCAGAGACCAAACAGCATTCAAAACAGTGGGTTTCTCGGGGTGAATCGGCGCCAAAGAAGGCCGAGGTGGGTTTGTCAGCCAATAAAGTCATGGTGACTCTTTTTTGGGATGCACGTAGTATAATCCACATTGACTACCTTCAAAAGGGTAAAACAATCAATGGCGAATATTATGCTAACTTATTGGGTCGATTTAATGAAGATGGGGGGGGGGGTGGATGACCACATTTGGCCAAAAAAAGTTATTTTGCACCAGGACAATGCAAGGGTGCACATATGTGCAGTTGGCATGGAAACAATCCATGAATTGGGATAAGAATTGCTCCCTCATCCACCCTATTCTCTGGATTTAGCCCCGAGGATTCTTTCTTGTTTCCAAACCTGAAGAAATGGCTCAGCGGAAAGAGATTTGACTCCAACAATGAAATCATCTCACAAACAAATGCCTGTTTTGATGACCTTGACAAATCTTATTTTTTGGAAGGGATAAAAAATTGGAGAAACGTTGGACAAAGTGTATAGAGCTCAAAGGAGACTATGTTGAAAAATAAAATGATTTTTTTTATCCAAAAACCCGTGTTTCATTCAAAAAGTCACTGACTTATTGACCTGCCCTCGTATCTATATCTATGGCTGGATGGGTCTTTGTCAGGAGGGCTTTGATTATGTTTTCTTGCCCTGGTAAAGAGAGTTGGGCTGGATGGCCTTAAGTATTTTCTGTTAGTCAAGGGGGTTCTGTGTGGGAAGTTTGCCCCAATTCCGTTGATGGTGGGGTTCAGAATGCTCTTTGATTTGTAGGTGAACTATAAATCCCAGTAACTACAACTCCCAAATGTCAAGGTCTATTTCCCACAAACTCCGTCTGTGTTCATATTTGGACATATGGAATGTTGAGGCCAAGTTTGGTCCAGATCCATCATTGTTTGAGTCCACAGTGCTCTCTGGCTGTAGGCGAACTACAACTCCCAAACTCAAGGTCAATGCCCACCAAACCCTTCTTAGTGTTTTCTGTCGGTCATGGGGGTCTTGTGTGCCACGTTTGGTTCAATTCCATCAATGGTGGAGTTCAGAATGCTCTTTGATTGTAGGTGAACTATAAATCCCCTCAACTACTACTCCCAAATGACAAAATCATTTTTTTAGTGATGGTCACTCCTTGGGTTAGTAGGTGTCTTATGGCCAAATTTGGCAGCTATTCATCCAGTGGTTTTTGAGTTATGTTAATCCCTCAAACGAACATTACATTTTTATTTATATAGATTTCAGGGAAGAGCAAAACATTCAGGGCTCCTGGTTCAAGAATAAAGAGACAATATCAAGGCCCCTTCTGCACTGCCATATAATCCAGTTCAAATAAGATAATGTGAATTTTATATGTCACTGTAGAAGGGGCCTAAGGCCTCTTCCACACAGCTGAATAAAATCCCACATTTTCTGCTTGGAATGTATGGCAGTGTGGACTTGGCTAACCCAGTTCAAAGCAGATATTGTGGGTTATTCTGCCTTGATATTCTGGGTTATATGGCTGTGTGGTTGATAATTGGCAAATAGAGGGAGAAAACGTGGAGGCAGTGCAATACTTTGTATTTCTAGGTGTGAAGATTACTGCAGACTTAGACTACAGCCAGGAAATCAGAAGACATTTATTTATTTACGATATTTATATCCTGTCTTTCTCAAACCCGAAGGTGACTCTGAAATCGGAGATGCTATCCCCCCAGGACTCTGTAAAAGATAGTTCAAAATCAGATAATTCATAGTTTTGCCAAGGACACCAGGCTGGAATGATCCCATAATCCCCTATCCCTCATGTGGGAACCTAAGGCTTTTTCCATGGCCCCACATGGCAACGCCCCTGTAACCCAAATGTTATAAACTTTTGTGGACTTTGGGGGGCTAACGTGACTTCCTCTGAGGTCCTGCATGATTTCCCCCTTTTTCCTATGAATTCCTTGTATGTTCCCTTGCCCCATTCCCCATTCCCTATGTGTGTGTATGTATCTATACGATATATGAAGGAAAAGCCACTGTTTTCATAAAACCAGCAACTCTCATGACTCTAGAAGCCCTTCCAATGCTTCCTGAGTTGATAATTTTTGTTGCATTTACCTAAGGCCGCTTCTATATCTAAAATCCAGATTATCTACCTTGAACTGGATTATATGGCAATATCGACCAAATGTAATATACATTGAGCATCCCTTATTCTAAATCTGAAATACTCCCAAATCCAAAATTGTCTATGGACCCTTCAGACAGACCCTATATCCAAGGATCTGATCCCAGGTTTTCTGCTTTAAACTGGATTATATGAGTCTGCAGTGCCAGATAATATGGGATAAACAGAAAATCTGGGATCAGATCCTAGGATATAGGGCCCTAAATGGGTGACTGAGAGAGGGCACCCTTGCTTTCTGATGATTCAGTGTGCACAGACTTTGTTCCATGCACAAAATACAGCTTGAAGGTCATTTTATATTTATATTTTAATATGTTTAAATACATGTTTAATACATGTTTAAAATGACTCAGGGCCCCTTGGTGGCGCAATGCATTAAACTGCTGACCCAAAAGTCAGAGGCTTGAATCCAGGGAGCAGCACGAGCTCCCGCTTCTGCCAACCTAGCAGTTCAGAAACATGCAAATGTGAGTAGATCAATAGGTACTGCTTCTGTGGGAAAGTAACGGCGCTCCATGCAGTCATGTTGACCACATGACCTTGGAGACTTCTACAGACAACTCCGGCTATTCAGCTTAGAAATGGAGATGAGACCACCCCCCAGAGTTGGAAACAACTAGACTTAATATCAAGGGGAAATCTTTAACTTAATCTTTTATAAAAAAGACCTTCAGGTGATGTGTGCAAGGTATATCTGCAACATCAATAAATTTTGCAATTAGACTCCTGTCCCATCTCCAAGATATCTATCTCATTATGAGTCTGAAAATAGTCCAACTTCCAAAAAAAATAAATCTGAAATCCAACACATTTCTGTTCCCTAGCATTTTGGGTAAGGGATACCCACCTCTACTACTTTTAGGACCACAAATCCTGAAGCCAGTATAATATAAGGTATTTCAAAATGCAAAATACTTCCAGTCCCAAGCATTTCAGAAAAGGAGTGCTCAACCAATATATGATAGAAGAGTTGCACAATAGTCTTTTTTTTATCTCCTCCTTGTCTCTACTCCTTCAGTGCGGGTTCCAACTTCCTGATAAATGCATTTGGCACAAACAACTATTTCAACACTTTGAAACAGCCAGCACAGCTACAAACTGTACAAACTATCCAGCTGATTGTTACTTAAGGTACACAGCTGAAAACAGCTGATAACTGACTGCTTTCTGTTTTATCCAGATGCCTCTCTGAGCAGTTATTTTTGCGCTTTCTAACTGCTCTGCTCAAAACATCCAGGACTCCTGCCACAAACCTGATAATGCGTTTTTGAGTGTAGCAAATTGGTTTTTTTCCCTTAACGGTTTGCATAGCTTCATAGTTAAGGCATTGTGAACATCAGCTATTTAAGTATGCTTCAGCCCATTGATTTTTCCACATCTAGTTTGATGAGATCAGACTATGTCAAATCAATGCAGTTTATAAGCACTTTAACTGCCAGGACTCAATGCTGTGGAATAAAGAGAGTTGTAGTTTGGTGTGGCATCATCACTTTTTAGCAGAGAGGGCTTTTTATTTATTTATCATGTCAGAAGCAAATTGAGAATACACTTATAATGTATAGAAAAAGCACAGACAAAGTTTAAAACTTGGCATTATATTAGATTTCCTTTGACTAGAAGCTGGCCACATGGACCTCTGGTGTCTCTGTGAGAAGGTCCTCCATTGTGCATGTGGCAGGGCTCAGACTGCATTGTAGTAAGTGGTCTGTGCTTTTCTCCTTTCCACACTCCACTTTGAAGCCCCATTTCTTAAGATTGGCTCTGCATCTCAAGGTGTCAGAGTGCAGTCTGTTCAGTGCCTTCCAAGTCACCCAGTCTTCTGTGTGCCCAGGAGGGAGTCTCTCATCCGGTATCAACCATTGATTGGGGTTCCGGGTTTTAGGCTGCCACTTTTGGACTCTCACTTGCTGAGGTGTTCCTGTGAGTATCTCTGTAGATTTCAGAAAACTATTTCTTTATTTAAAGTGTAGGCGTGCTGGCTGATATCTGAACAGGGGGTGGGTCAGAGATGTCACTACTGTGGTCCTTTCATTATTGGCTACTACTTCCCAGCGGATGTCAAGTGGTGCAATACCAGCTAAACCATGTAATTTCTCCAGTGGTGAAATCCTGTGATAATGCAGCATGTCTCATTAAGAGCCACATCCACTGTTTTCGCATGGTGAGATGGGTTCCACACTGGGCATGTGTACTCAGCAGCAGAGTAGCAGAGCGCAAGGGCAGATGTCTTCACTGTGTCAGATTGTGATCCCCAGGTTGTGCGAGTCAGCTTTTATATGATATTGTTTCTAGCACCCACTTTTTGCTTGATATTCAAACAGTACTTCTTGTAGGTCAGAGAACGGTCCAGGGTAACTCCCGGGTATTTGGGTGTGCTGCAATGCTCCAGTGGGATTCCTTCCCAGATAATCCTCAGAGCTCAAGATGCTCATTGGTTCTTAATATGAAAAGCACATGTCTGTGTTTTAGATGGATTAGGAATCAGCTGGTTTCCCCTGTAATAGGCAGTAAGAGTACCTAAAGCTTCGGAGAGCTTCTGTTTAACAACCTCAAAGCTCCCTGCTTGAGCGGTGATGGTGCAATCATCAGCATAGATGAAATTCTCTGTCCCTTCTGGAAGTGGCTGATCATTTGTGTAAATGTTAAACATTGATGGAGCAAGCACACTCCTATGAGGCAGCCTGTTCTGTTTTCGCCATCTGCTTTTCTGGCCCTGAAAATAAAATAAAAAAGCTCCTGATTTGTTGCAGATTTCCTATGAAGCAGGTAAGGTGGTAACCCTTTGTGATATTATAATTTTTTTCTCAGGAGAAGGTAATGATTTACGGTGTCATAAGCTGCTGACAGGTCTATGAAGACAGCTCCTGTAATCTGCTGCCTTTCAAATCCATCTTCTATGTGCTGAGTCAGGTTCAACACTTGTGATATGTAGCATTTGCTTTTCCTGAAGCCAGCTTGCTGTGGAATCATAAATGAGTCTAGTTTTTCCATAATTCTATGCAAAATAAGTCTATTCAGAACTTTGTAAAGATGGCACTACAAAGAGATTGGTTATTTGGTACATAATATAATCCAATATAAGATTGCATCATAAAAGTAGACACTTCTGAGTTGGGCGCATTAATGAATACTGTCACAAAACAGATCCTCAGCTGTAGCATTGCAGTGTAGATTGGAAAGGCAAGCTGAAGAAAGATTTCATTAACTATTGTTAAAAGGATTACAATAAGTGGGGATGTATGTGGATTAATGAACTCATTGCATTAGAATTGGGTGGTGCGATGGCATCTTTGTCTAATCAGCAGGGAGGTTTTATGGTAGCAATGTATAAATATGCTCATATTCTATGGCAGCAAAGAACTGAAAAGCCAACCATGTATTGTTGAAGGCTTTCATGGCTGGAGTCACTGCGTTGCTGTGAGTTTTCTGGGCTGTATGGCCATGTTCCAAAAGCATTCTCCCCTGACGTTTTGCCTGCATCTATGGGAGGCATCCTCAGAGTTTGTGAAGAAGAAAAAAAGAAACTAGAAAAATAGGGTTTATGTATCTGTGGAATGTCCAGGGTGGGAGAAAGAACTCTTGTCTGTTTGAGGTAGGTGTTAATGTTTCAATTGGCCACCTTGATTAGCATTTAATGGCCTAGCAGTTTCAAGGTCTGGCTTCTTACTACCTGGGGGAATCCTTTGCTGGGAGGTGATTAACATAGCTATACAGCCCGGAAAACTCACAACAACACAGAAAAGCCAACAGTTTCAGACTTTCAAATTCTGAAAGGTTTGAATATAGAGAATTTTCTGTAAATAGCTGGAGATCGATATTATTATTTATTATTATTTACAGTATTTATATACCACTTTCCTCACCCCTGATGGGACTCACATCAGTTTTAGATAGAAGATAGATTTTTATAGTAATGTTTCTGTTCAATCACACTGTAGTAGCTAATGGCTGAGCAATGCCCTTTTAGTCCAGTTGTGACACAAATTGATAACATGGTATGGATAATGGGCTTCTTCTCCACTTACAACACATACTTATTAGCTAGAGTTGCTCATTTGGAGAGAGGGTGATGTTCCTGTGCATTTAAGAGTCGCATGATGAAAAGAATTTCAAGGACTCAGGTCTCCAGTAAATATCAGTTGCTGTGGAACATGAAGGAGGATGCTGTTCAATCATATAATACCTATAATCTGCCTGTCCCGGTCCTCCTTATCTGTGAAGCTTTAGGAGGGGTGCTGTGAAGGGAGTTACTAGGCAAGTCTTGCTTAAGGCAGTCCATCACAGCTCAATAAATGCGGTGAAAAATGACTTCAGGTGAAAGCAATATATGTACAAAGACTTGCCTCTGTGAAAGACAGGTAGGGTTTAGATTTAATAGAGATATGGTATGGCTTTGATAGAGTTACGGTTTGGATTTGATGGAGACAGGAGAGATCTGGAATAGAGACAGGATAGTCAGGCCCCTTCTACGCTGTCCTATATCCCAGGATCCGATGCCAGATTATCTGCTTTGAACTGGATTATATGAGTCTACACTGCTAGATCCAGCCTCAGTGAAAGGAAAGTGATGACTATAGTTTTATGTAGCTGTGATCGATTTTCAAAGGTTAATATATACAGTATTGGTATCATAGTAAACTTCCATTTGTTTGCTTTTACCACTGTATCTGTTCTTATAAAGTTTTACCAAGGCTGATACAGAAAGGATGGGAGGGATGATGGAGATGCAGCTAGACTCTGCTTGGAGGAGGCATGAAATGAGTACTTTCTCTTCCCTGTGGATTAAAAACCAGCCTTTACCACATTAATCCTTCCCTCTTCGCCACACTGGTAATAAGAAGCAGCCCCTTTTGGGATTTGACAAGTGCAGATGGGAGCTTTGAATATTATCCCAAAAGAGATATACGAGGGCGGGTTAATAAGTCCATGACTTTTTGAATAAAACACGGGTTTTTGGATGAAAAATCATTGTATTTTTCAACACAGTCTCCTTTGAGTTCTATACACTTTGTCCAACGTTTCTCCAATTTTTTTATCCCTTCCAAAAATTAGATTTTTCGAGGTCATCAAAATAGGTATTTGTTTGTGAGATGATTTCATGGTTGAAGTCAAACCTCTTTCTACCGAGCCATTTCTTCAGGTTTGGAAACAAGAAATAGTCACCTGGGGCTAAATCCAGAGAATAGGGCGAATGAGGGAGCAATTCGTATCCCAATTCATGGATTGTTGCCATGGCAACTTCACATGTGTGAACATTTTTCTTGGCCAAATTAGGTCATTTTCCCCCCAAATCCTCATTAATATTCGCCATTGATTGTTTTACCCCTTTGAAAGTAGTCAATGTGGATTATACCGCGTGCATCCCAAAAAAATGGTCGCCATGACTTTATTGGCTGGCAAACCCATCTTGGCCTTCTTTGGCGCCGATTCACCCCGAGAAACCTACTGTTTTGACTACTGTTTGGTCTCTGGTGTTTTGTGGTGGATCCATGTTTCATCCACGGTTATGAAACGGTGCAAAAACTCGTACATATTGCAGTTGAACAATGCCAAACACTCCTGCGAAATCGTCACACGATTGCATTTGTGGTCAATTGTGAGCAAATGCGGCACCCATCTTGCGGAAAGCTTTCTCATACCCAAGTAATAATTTAAAATTGAAACCACTGAGCCATGTGAGATGCCTATGGCTTCCACAATCTCTTGCACTTTCATTCTCCGATCGGCCAACACCATATCGTGAATTATTTCAATTGTTTCGGGTGTAGAGACCTCAACTGGGTGTCCAGAACGTTCGGCATCTTCCATGCTTGTACAGCCACAACAAAAATCAGTAAACCACTTTTTGACCATTGAAATTGATGGTGCAGAGTCCCCATAGTATTTATCAAGCTTAGCCTTGGTTTGAGTGATGGTTCCCCCCTCCCCCCCGCAAAAAAAATGCTTAATGAGCACACAATATTCACTTTTTTCCATTTTCTCCTCAAATCACGTGGTTGTCTGCTATCAATGGCTGTCAAACACAAACTAAATGATGCAGCTTGCTCAAATTTTGACAACAGATGCCTGTTGACAGGAGCAGCGTTGCCCTTTCAGTTAAGATGCGGGAAATTCAAAAAGTCATGGACTTATTGACCCGCCCTCGTATGTAAGTAATGTACATTAACAGTATCCAGCCATAGTCCTACTCGAGGGATTTCCCTCATCTACATTTCCATATAAAATCCAGATTATCTGCTTTTAATGTGGCAAAGGCTGCTTTGAACTGGATTATGGACCTCTTCATATGGGGCTAAAATAGTTGCATTTTGCCGTCTGAACAGGGATTGCGAAGTGTCATCAGACACCCACATTCCTCCCAAAGTGTAGGGAAAGTGCCAGAAGGAGCTACCCGCGCTTTCCTCCCCAAAGGGCGATGGGGCAATTGATGGGGATGGTGACAGAGACAGGACTGTTGACAAAACAGCCCAGGTCAAAACGGCCACGTGAGGAGGTCCTATATGACAGTGTAAACTCATATAATTCAGTTCAAAGGATATCATGTGGATTATCTACTTTGATAATCGAGATTATATGACAGTGTAGACCCAGCCTTAGTTGACTACTGTGGAAACAGAATGCTGGATTTGGTTTAACCCGGAATGGTTCTTTTTACATTCTTAGATTAGCTTTACATCACTCTGCAACTCTGTGCAACACATGTCTATTACTTGTTGCTGTAGTACAATGCAGAGTGTGCAACCTCTTTGTGAAACTACAGCGTCAAATACTCTACTGCAATGCATAACCCAAATGTACAACATTGCTGTTTCTGCAAATTCATCTCCACCACTGCCAACCGAATACATCTATTGTGTTGTGAATACTGCACCTGGAACATGTATATATCACTGACATAATGTTAGATAAGAAATATTAGTGAAGTTTGTGATGTATCTATATAATTTTGGGTTGCATCATTATGTTAAATCATCACATTCCTAATAGTAAATTTAGAGCAGGATTTTGGAACATTTTTTAGAGATAAAGTGACATATTCTAATCATCATGAACCGTAGCAATAGAGGCTTCTTCTACACTGCCGTATAAGATCCACATTATCTGCTTTGAGCTGGATTATATGGGAGTGCAGACTAAGATAATCCAGTTCAAAGCAGACAATGTGGATTATCTTCTTTGATAATCTGGATTATCTAGCAGTGTAGAAGGGGCCAGAAAAGGGGGAAATGAATACACGTTTTCCATCTGGGACTTCCAGCTGGAGTTTATCAGGCCACAACAGCATTCTCTCTTGCTTATTTATGATCTGCCTCCTCATTGAACCCATTTATCACTAAAGCCCATGTGAAAACACTATGTATCCTTGTCAGTTTTGTATGTTTGATATTATCCCAATGGAACCATTTTATTTCCGAATGCCATAACTGGTTGCTATTCTTCTGAATTCATTAGTATACATCAAGATGCTTTCTATTCAAAACTTACAATCCCAGGAGACAAATCGCTGATAGACTGGGGATGTTGGTTTTTGGTTAGTATCCAGGGAACATGGATACAGTTATTATCTTACTGCACTTTTGTTGAAAGACTTCTGGTACACATTAAATATTGATTGGTTTATAATGCACAGATTTTATATGCATAAGCTTATTACATCTTATGTATGAAGAGTTGGGCTGAGATCACACTGCATATTTACCTATTGTACATGGATAACACAGCATGGAGAATGAAACAGGTCACTAAAACAAGCACAAATGATAATGTGAATTTTAAACTATGTCCCCTTCTACACTGCCATATAATTCAGATTCTCTCTCTCGGCATTACTTCGCGAACAAAGATTCAGGAAGGACTCATCCCACGCTTTTTACAAGCACGTTGATGACTAAAAAGGCCAATCTGAGATAGGCAAGTTCGGTTGCAGAAAGCACAGCAGAAAGTCTCCTTGGGTGATGATGTTTCCAAGTTGCGGTTCTTTCTGCGTTGTCATTTCTCTTCTAGACCCATTCGGTGTGTCTTCTTGAAAGAGGCCGCAGCATTGTGGATAGTGCATCTCCATGCCTCCTGATGTGAGGCCAGGGTGGACCATTGTTGGTGATCAATCTGGCCGAGCCTGAGATGTTGTTTCAGGGAGTCCTTATATCTCTTTTTGGGGGCACCTCTCTTGCGCTGACCCATGGCGAGTTCACCATTGTCTTTGGGAGGCGGTGGTCCTCGAAACAAATATCCACATTATTGTCTTTGATCTGAATTATATGAGTCTACACTGCCATATAATCCAGTTCAAAGCAGATACTCTGAAATTTCTACTATATAAAATTTTATATTTTATATAGTAGAAGGACCTAGGTTGACAGTATTTTTCAAATTGACATAACATCAACATCGAAATAAAGAACAACACTCAAAAACAGGGGGATTCCAGACAAAAAAAATCAGCGCCAACTAATTACCTCTCAACAAAGGATTCCCTCAGTCAGTAAGAAGCAGATTTTGAAACTGCTAGGCCATTAAATTTATTATTATTTATTATTTATTAACTTCGATTTAGTATACCGCTCACTCCGGAGCTCAGAGCGGTTTACAAAGAAGCAAAAACACCGAGAAATAAAACAATTAAGCAGTTAAAAACATATTACACATCACAACAGATTAAAACATATTAAGAGCACAACCCTCAGCAAATCAAGGTAGCCTATTGAAACATCCACACCTACCTCAAACAGACAAGAGTTCCTTCTCCCACCCTGGACATTCCACAGATATATAAACACCATATTCCTAGTTTCCAACAGACCTCACAACCTCTGAGGATGCCTGCCATAGATGCAGGTGAAACGTCAGGAGAGAATGCTTCTGGAACATGGCCATACAGTCCGGAAAACTCACAGCAACTCAGTGATTCCAGCCATGAAAGCCTTCGACATTACATTGACATAACATATCTCTGTAGTTTCTGGTTGCCCTCTACAGGACATTTAAAAAATCACTTCCAAAAACATTCAGTCATAAAATTCACTTCAGGAATTTAGGACTACAATCCAGAAAAGTGTTTTTAAATCACGCTAAGAGGATTTAACTCTCTGAACGCTAACCCTGTTAAATGATTTTGCCCTTCGTAAATGAGCATAGGATCAGGAATTCTTATAGGGCACTGAACAATCTTGCTTATGTTGTGAATAAAAACTTCACAATTCTAACTTAAACATTTATTTTCAAAGTCAACGTTGACATTTCCAAGATCCATCTGTAGAAGATATTTGAATATATGTTCAACATTTTATAGCAACACTTACTTGCATTGTAAATTGAGGAAGCTGAGTGATCAAAGCTAGTGTGTTTTTGATTTTGTTTGTGATATGAATGTTGAAACGTGGTGCTGATAAAAACCAGGAAGTCAGTTACATAGGCGCCTTCCATGCAGCTGAATAAAAATCCAGATTTTCTGCTTTGAATTGGAATATATGATAGTGTGAACTCAGATAATCCAGTTCACAGCAGATGTTGTGGGATTTTCTGCCTTGATATCCTGGGTTATATGGCTGTGTGGTAGGGCACACAGAAACCGGAGAGATGAATGATGAACAGTGATATTTTTCTAACTCTGAACTACTGTTTCACATTGTCGACTGAACAAGGCCAGACAATTATGAAAAGGGTGTGTGTTCTCTTCGAAATTTGATCAGCTTCCGGAGAGCCTGAAAGACACACATGTTTAGACAGGCCTTCGAAAGCTTGTGATTTTAGCTGCGTTTTGATTTGTTGTTCTACTTACTATTATATGCATGTTTTATCCATTGTTTGTTTTATTGAACTATGTTGTAAACCGACCTGAGCCTCTGGGAGTGGCAGTGTACAAGTCCAAATAAATAAATAAATAAATAAATAAATAAGATAATCATTTGGGTCTATAATAGTATAGGTTGAGAATGGCTGGATCTACACTCTCCTATATTTATTTTATTTATTTATATTCCGCTCTTCTCACCCCGAAGGGGATTCAGAGCGGATTATAGGTACACATACTAGCAGACAATTCCTGCCATTTCCCACATAACACAAACAGAGGCAACCCTGGCCACCAGAGGGAGCTGACGCACTCATCTCTCAGCGTCCCTTGTTGTTCCTTCCGCATTCCTCAGCGTTCCTGAAGTTCTTTAATGACCTCATAATTCAGTCAAAATTTGCCTCCCTACTTAATGTGGTACCTTAATCTCCTACTTGACAAATGCAAATGTCTTTCTGGCTGCAAAGGTCGACAGCAGGCTACACTTAAAGGTCGAGCATCCACCTCAACCTGGGCAGGCCTCGAACTCATGGCCTACTGGTCAGAGAGATCTTATGCAGGTTTTCTGTTTATTCCAGATTATCTGGCAGTGGAGACTCATATAATCAAGTTTAATGCAGAAAACCTGGGATCATATCCTGGGATATAGGGCAGTGTAGATCCAACCTGTGCCTTACTTTAAATGCTTAGACTTGAAAGAGTTTTGGATTTTGGAAAACCTGTATTTGCATATACAAACATAATTGGAGATGGGACATATGACTAATCACAAAATGCATTGATTGAAAATGAAAGTATTATGCTATAATGCTCCTTTCGTTTTAAAGATGCTTAAAGGCTCATAATCGATATTGACCTTTGACATTGTATTGGCACTGATATTTTTGGTCAAATAATAGATAATATAGTTTTCCATAATCCATTGTCAAGAGACAGTCTTTTTCAACAACCATTATTTCTCTTGATATTCTACATTCTTATTTTAGCGGGAACTCTAAAACAAAGTCTCCTTCATGAGCATCTACCCACACTTTCTAAGTCATCATTTACCATTACTCCATACAAAGAGAGATAACTTTGAAAAACATCACCTGCCCTGGTGCATACTGAGCATTGCTCATGGTATACTATATTTCCATTGTGTTATATTTAGCTCTTGCAGGTTATTAATTTGAGAATTGTGACGAGAACTGCTTGGCAGCAAAGACACAGAGCGCATCTGCTTTTCCTGCTGTTCAGCTGCTGTGCTCTGGTGCCTATGCTTTAAAGCCAAATTTATCCGGATGGTAGTAGTAACACCAGTGTTCAGCTGTGTTGGAAAACTAACTTATGTTAATGTTGATATCAAATATTTGACTAAAATGAGCTGTGGCTGAGGAGGTATCTACACTGTTGAATCAATGCACTCCTTTAACTGCTGTGGCTCAGCTCCATGGAATCACTCACCAGCACTCTTTGTCAGAGGAGCCACGGTGGTGCAATGGGCTAAACTCTTATGCCAGCTGAACTGCTGACCTGCTGACCTGAAGGTCGGTGGTTCAAATCAACGAAATGGGGTGAGCTCCCATCTGTCAGCCCCAGCTTCCCATGAAGGGACATGAGAGAAGCCTCCTGCAGGATGGTAACACATCCGGTCGTCTCCTGGTCAGCATCCTTGCAAACAGCTAATTCTCTCACACCAGAAGCGACTTGTCTTGAGTAGCTTCTGACATGATTTTAAAAACTTTGTCAGGAAAGCCTGGGGGAAGGCATGTAATTTCATTGTGTAATAGTACAATGACAAATAAAGTGATTTTATTCTATTCTGTTCTATGTTTGGCTGGAGTTACACTTAAAAATGTACCTGTTCCAACAAATTCAATTTATAAACAAACTCACAGAGTGCCTGTATTTACAACTAGAAGATCCTATATCTAATTGTGACTTTGTGTTCATTGGTCGAATTTCAAGCTGGGACATGTGTCACAAGTGTCCATAATGAGTTTTCCACCTCCAGAAATGGCAATTGACCTATTTCTGTTCATTTTACAGGAGATTTTTCACCCTTCCCTCAACCTGATGGGCAGGGCAGATACTTCGTGGAGTTGCAGATAAGCAATCTAAATCTAGCTGACAGACAGCAGGTTCACCACCCTAGATTAGATCACGGTGCTAAAATTCAAATAAGCAGTGGCATGCTGTGCTGCAACTAGGGCTTTTTCAAGTGCTTCAGGGTCCATTCTTTTTTTGTTTCATATATGGTTTGATTCTTGTTGTGGTTGCTGCCGCCTCTATGTGCCTTTGAGTCACGTTCATCTTATGGAATTCAAAGACAAACCTATCATAGGACTTTCTTAGGCCCTTTCTACACTGCCATATAAAATCCAGGTTATCTGCTTCGAACTGGATTATATGGCAGTGTAGACTCATATAATCCAATTAAAAGCAGATAATGTGGATCATCTGATTTGCTAATCTGGAATACATGGCAGTGTAGAAGGGGCATTAGTAAGTTTTGTTCAGAGTCTTCCTTTGAAATTGAAAGAGAGTGACATGCCCAAGGTTACCCAATGGGATTTCATGGCTTTGAACTCTCTCCTCCAGCATCATGGTCAAACATTCACAGGCCTTAAAACAGAGGCAAACTCTTAACTTCTTTCCATCACCATCATCTCCTTTTCCCAATCAATGAGGTCAATCTTCTAGCAGTTAATTCCAGATATAATTGAGCTGGAATTCTTTCATGGTTGTGATATCAGAGGTGACCCCCCCCCCCCTTTTTTTCCTTGGGCTCTATAGAAGATAGTTTAAAACCAAGGGATTCATAGTTTCCCCAAGAACACCAGGCTGGAAGTGATCCCATAATCCCCTAACTCAGTGTTTCCCAACCAGTGTGCCGTGAGCGATCATCAGGTGTGCCATGGGAAATTGGAACCTCCAGGAGGGGGGGTGTAGTGTGTTGAAGTATAAAAACCTAAGAAACCTACTCGATAAAGGCCCCTTCCCACACATTGTCTACTTGGTCTCTCCCTCTCCATGCATTGGGAAGACCCAAGTAGAGACCTCCACTCCCTGTGTGGGAAGTTTCCCCAAGTAGAATAAGAACCTAAGAAGAGCCACTTGCCATCTAGGGGGTTCTGTGTGGGAAGTTTGGCCCAGTTCTATCATTGGGGGGTTCAGAATGCTCTTTGATTGTAGGGGAAGTATAAATCCCAGCAACTACAACTCCCAAATGTCAAAGTCTATTTCCCCTGAACTCCGTCTGCGTTTATATTTGGGCATTTTGAGTATTCATGCCAAGTTTGGTCCTGATCCAACATTGTTTGAGTCCACAGTGCTCTCTGGATATAGGTGAACTATAACTCCAAAACTCAAGGTCAATGCCCACCAAACTCTTATAGCATTTTTCTCTTGGTTATGGGAGTTCTGTGTGGGAAGTTTGTGTCTTTCTGCCATTCCTGCCAGGATATCTATGTTGAGTTCATCGAAACAGGCCCAGGTTTCACACAGAGTGTATAAATACATTTAAAAACAAATTAACTATATGTATTACTGTGTTAGAGTGTCATTTTGTGTCATTTTGGTTGGTGGTGTGCCCCAGGATTTTGTAAATGTAAAAAGTGTGTAAAAATTGTGCTGCAGCTCAAAAAAAGGCTGGGAAACACTGGTCTAGAACACTAGGCTGGAAGTGATCCCATAATCCCCTATCTGTCCCCCACATGGGAACCTAAGGCTCTTCCCATGGCCCCATGGTCCCATATGACAATGCCTCTGTAACCCACACTTTATGGATACAACCAGTATTTTCGATTTGGGGATCAATTCTACTTGCAATGCGGCGGCATGTCAATGGGACTGGCCCTTGCGCCAACTGCGGCCTGCCTCTTTGTTGCTGCCCTCGAAAAAGAATTTTTATTTGAGTCCAATAGTCCAGTTTTGGCACATATCAAACGAATACATAGATATATTGATGATTTATTTATTATTTTGGATGATGGCAGCTCTTTACAAGAGTTATGTGACTATTTCAATTCTTGGCACCCAAATATCCAGTTCACATTTCAGCATGATTTTGAGAAAATGCAATTTCTGGATGTGTGTGTCTTTAAAGCAGATGGAAAGTTGAAGGTAAAAAATTACACTAAACCCACGAGTAGGAACACACTCCTCCACTATAACTCGCACCACACTTGGGCCCTGAAAAACAATTTGCCTTATGCGCAACTGTTGCATCTCAAGCGGAACTCATCTGAGCCTGAGGGCTACTGGCATGATGCGACTAGATTAGTCAATAATCTTACCAAGCGAGGCTATCCTACAGAGGTCCTAAACAATGCACTCCATCGGGCTGCAGAAGTCCCCAGGAATGAATTATTCAAAAAGAAGGAACGACCCCCCATGAAACGGATTATCTGGCCTCTCACGTTCACGCCCAATGCTAATAAGATCGTTTCAGTGGTCAAACTTTTTGGCCTCTTGTCAAAGGAATACCGGGTTTGGAAGATCCACCAATAGCAGCATTCAAGAGGACTGGCAATATTAAAATTTACTTATCAAATCTGATCATCAACTAAGGACCTCTTCTACAGAATTATCATTTAGAACCAACCGTTGTGGCCATTGTTCTATTTGTCAGCACATCAATTCCCAGGAATACATTGTTAGCCCTTACAATCACAAACGCTACAAACTCCAAACATGGTCCACATGTGCCAGTAGAAATGCCATCTACTGTGTAACTTGTGGGTGTGGCCACCTCTATATAGGTGAAACTTTGAGAGAGGTACGCAAAGGGTCTGCGAACACCGTCGCGCTTAAAAAACAAAAAATGACACATCTCCATTGTATACCCATTTCCTTGATACGCAGCATGATTACCGGGATTTTACTGTCACTGTACTAGACCGCGTATCTCCCAAGCCCCACATGGATACAAAAAAGAGGCTGCTACAGCTTGACAGAGACTGGGTCTTACGTTTAGAAACTGAGTCCCAACAAGGGTTAAATTTCCACTACCAATCAACCAATTACTACTCTAGTTGTTTCCCATGTGTTTCCCATCCTGATGTTCCCCTTTGGATAATTGTATAAATAAGATGTAGTTTCCTTCAAGGTTGTCCGTGATTTGACCATCAGGCTTGATGCCTAGACATATATGTCTTTGATTATATGTGTTATGGTAAGTATTTCTGCCTTTCGGGTATGCATCCTAATTTGAGCTTGATGTATTATTTGCTAATGCATATTATTATTAATTCTTAGCATGATTAAGGGTAATTTACCCAAATCGCATGGTCCCGGGTCCAGAAGAAGCCTTCGCATTGGCGAAACGATTTCTGCGCCTGGACACCCAGAATCGTAGACCCACCAAAAGCCCACAGACGGACTCCATTTGGACTTTAATTTGAGCTGGAACTGGCTTGTATCACCACTGCCTCCTGGCAGTTTTACATCCTTTGAACTTTGTTTTCGTCCGTTCTGTTTTGCTTCACTGTAAGGGACTTCTACGCGTGAGCACGCGAGTGGAGAATTACTCCCTGACACAGCTGCTTGCGGCTTGTTATTGTATTTCCAGCTATTTGCGGCTGTATATTATTTCTTGCTTGCTATCTTTAGCAATTGCTTGTACATTGATTAGAGCTAAGTGTTAATGTGTATGGTACACAATACATATGGTATCTATGCTTTATCTATGTGATTGAATGCTTTAGCTCTGTTTGTTTACTTACCAGTGTGTTTAGGAGCAACCCACCCCCCCTTAACCCCATGGTCCCATATTACAATGCTTCTGTAACCCACACTTTATGGATACACCCAGTTATTTCCCTTTTGCATTACTCTTATAGACTTTTGCTCATTCCCAAAGTGTCACACCTCAAGGGCCTCAGGCATCAGTTTTGCTTGAGCAGAACTTCAGCCATGACGGCTGCAAGGTACTTTCCAGTCAGCTTGCTTCACTCCAGAGCTTCCCCCTGGGCCCCTCTGCCTTTCCCGTGTGAAACCGGCCTTGAATGCATAACATGGCTAGGCCAAGGTTATTCAAACGAACCTCCCTGATAAGTGGAGCGCCTCGGAAGATGCTCGAGTCCGACTCCCTTTTGGCCAGCTGCAAGTTGCTAATGAGCAATACATTCCAGAGAGACTGAGGTAGCAAAACATATAGACAATCATCAATCATGGAACTTTGACACTCAACGTACTTACATCAAATCCAGAGAACCCTATAACTGCCCAGAGATGCCCGTTGGGGGTATCTCGTACCAACATCACGTTTGGAGGATGCTTCTGTGAGAGAGGCCGCTTCGGGCCTTCCAGAAGCCATGCCAGCCAGCCAACACCGGGCTGCCTTGATCCTGCTCTTTGCCACGTCTCTGTGTTGTTCCTGTGTTGTCTCTGCAAAGACTTTCAAGCTACTGAACTTTATTACCTTTAAGAGAACTTTCCCTGCCATTGTAAACTGGTTGGGAGCCTTCAAGAGACTTTCCTTTGCACCCGGCTTGTTCCGGATTTCATCCGCTTGGATTCCCGTTTCTGCGGGATTATATGCTCACCACTGATTCCTGTTATTTGCTGCTATTTGGAGGCTATAGTATTGGCTCCAAACACTTTCCTATACCTTTTTATTCACAATAAAACCCGTTGTACCTCAGCTGCTGTGTGGTTTATCCAGGGAGGTCAGGTCCCAAGGACTTTTTCCTTTCTGTCTAGTACTCCTTGGGCGATCTTTTATGAATCTAATAAACTGTATCTTTCTGGTGGGTAGGCAGGGGTGATCAGGATGGTATATTTTCCCCATAAACCCCAATGTATCTCCCCTCATGTTTTCCCCCATGTATGTAATTTTAAAAATATGAAAATGCCACTGTTTACCTTTAGCCAGCTACCTGGGGCGATCTGTCAGCTGCAAGCTTGTGATTCAATCATCCCTCCACTAGCCTCATTTGCATGACAATGGCAGGAGCCAGCTCTTTCCAAAAAGGTCTTTCCCCCTTGGGCCAAAACTGATTTTTGCTAGACCAAGGCCTCTGAGTTTCGCCTACTTTGGGCTATTGATTAATAGGCAAAACTATTTCTATATTTCATAAACCGCCACCTCTATCAGCCTCGGAAACTGGTACATGGCTACAGCTTCTTGATTTGTTTACCATCCAAAGAACTGAGACCTGTCACGATGCAGGGTCTTGGCCCAGCCCCTTAATCACACACACAGAGATGGTAATCAGCTAACTATTTATTGAATAATAAAAACAGGTGAAAAGGTAAATTGTCCATAAAAAGTATCAAAAGGTAAATCCAAAAGGTAAAGAGTCCGTACGTAAAATCCAAAGGCAAACGTGGCAAAGGCTCCGCAAAGCGATGCGGATCAAGGACTTGGTCCGTGGCAAAGAACAAGGCAAAGTTCATGAACAACCCAAGAAACTTCTTGGCAAGGCTTGAGCCGGTAACTTGGCTCCGTGGACTCCGCCGCTTCACTCCGCTTAGAATAGAAGGGGCCGAGCTACTGAGGATCCGGTCCCACGGATCCTATACTTAATCCCCTTGGCGAGGCCCCCCGACGCTCGAGGCTTCTCCGCCAATCTGTGCTACGGGACCTAGCGTTTCTCTGGCGCTCTAGGCTCCGGTGCCAATCCCTCCTGCTGGACTCAATGCTCCGTCTCCTATCAAAGCTGCGCCCTTGTCTCCCAGCACCTGGCTCGCTATCTTCGTGAGAGCCGAACTCCCTTCGGCTTCCATGGCCTCATCCTCCACTGTTTCCCTGATCCGTTCCTGTGACCCGAAACCACCTGGGTTCTCATACTGATCGGAATCATCGCTCTCAGGGTCAGCCTGACTTTCCCAATTTTCATAGCCGTCAGGCCATTCATCATCCCAGGCCAGGCTCTCTGTGGGAGAGGAAGGCCCAGCTAACTCACCAGCCCCTTCCTCCATTTCCTCATCATCTGCATCTGGCCCTAATGCAAGTGGGACCCCCGGTGCTGCCCCCTGCCCCCCAGGCACGAAAGGGAACTGGGTTGCTACAAGACCCTGCAGCAATATATTAAATCTGTGTCTATCAAACAGAGAAAAACACAGATGAGGACATTTGATCATCAACCAAAAGACAATAGAATTGCTCAGCCTGAGAACAAGAGGATTCTTGCTGAACACTTGGCCACTTGATCTACATATTTAATCCCATCAAAATGTTTTTCTGCCTTCATTGTTCTACTCATCTCTCACCTTTTCGCCCCCATTGGCTGGAAACCGAAAGAAGATGCAGCCAGCCAGCCAGATTCCATCCAATCAACACAAAGCTGGTCTGGGGGCGGGAAGTGGGAAATTTGAATCTGTAACCTTATAAAATGTATTTTGGATGTAACTTTATGACTGTAAGGCAGGCATGTATGTGGGGGGCTGGGGCTTCAGCCCCCGAAATTCTCAGGGTGGTCCGCGAAAAGGCCTTACTGGTACATTATTTAAACTGTTATGTTTATTCGTATCATGATCTGATCACCATGCTCATTATATCCCACATTCATGGGGTTATTGGAATAACTATACACAAGGTTTGCTAGGGTAGACCCGCTTCGACCCTGTCTCAGCCCCCAACCCAAAGTCAGCCCCCCCCCCCCGAATCAAAATCCTGGCAACGGCCCTGCGACCAGGATATTGCGGTTGTCATCCTCCTCAGCAGATGAGAATAAAGACTTCAGTGGCATCTTCTTCCAGACTTCTTTGGTAAGATCATTTGGGCAAGGGATTTTTAATTTCTTTTATAAATTCGCCAGAGGTTTTTTTTGCTGAAATCCTCACTTTAGGGGTACTGTCTGAGCCTCTGCCCCTTCTAGGCCAGGCTATTTCCAAATTGTTCGCTAACAGTTGTGTGCATTGCATACAATTAAAACTTAAGAGAGAAACATTGATCACTGTGCAACCCATCCCAATCTACTTCACCCTGAGAAAACTTGCCTAGACTAGAAATCCTCAGGGCAATTAATGATGAACAAAACAGGTGAATATATAGGGACGGGAGATGGGAGCAACAAGAAAGATCTGCGAGTCATAAAGCAAAATTAATATTTCACATTTTATAGGAAGCCCACAAGCAGGAAATAAAATACATGCCCTTTTTGCCCTCTCCTTATGTTATTTTTCCCCAATGGGGCAAGCATTGCAAACATTAGTATAGGGCTCATATGTCCACAAGCTTTGTAGCCTCAGATGTCACAAGACTCTTCGTTGTTTTCAGTTCAAAGCAAAGAAAGCTGTGTCGGCCGTAAGAGAAATTACAAAACGAAGCACAGCATTGCTCAACTTCAGAGACCGACTCTTGGGATTAAAGAAAGCCATCTAGATAATGAATTCCCTGGTAAAATTATGCAACATGTGTGATGAAATCATTATTTCAAGCTCCTGTTGGCTAAAGAACAGGAAGTTGCCAACGATGTCAATGTCAGGCAAAGAAGCTTAAACTTCTCCTAGGTTTCAAAACATATTGTTTGGTCTTTTTGAGTAAGTCCTCTTCACTGAAGGGGAACTGTAGTGTAACATATTTGGAGGCCACTTGGATAACACTGTTTCAAATCAAATTAATCATGACTGAAAAAACAGCTTGACCTATCTCTGGTGAAATCCGTGCTCAAAGTTAGCTGTTAAGCAGCAGTGAAATACACGGAGAAGGGTATGGTGTCTTTTGAGTGACAGTGACAAAAGAGTAGTGTGGATGGAAAATGACTATAATTACTGAGGTATAAAACAGAATGGCTGGAATTCGGACAAATGTTTGTTTATTTCTCTCTGCATAACTGCAAGCTAAAAATCTGTTTTACTCCTAACCATCTTGTTAATTAATTGTCTGAGTCGACCCCTGTGAATGAGAATAAACTGCCCATGCAAGAGTTTATATTTGGTTAATTTATTTATATGCAAGCTTTTCCCTCAGAAGCAGAACTTGAGCCAGATATTGTTCATAAAAGTATTTTTAAAATGTATGACACTCGGGCCCCATCTACACTGCCATATGAAATCCAGATCATCAGCTTTGAACTGGATTATATGGCAGTTTAGACTCAACCTTGGGCAAATTACTCTCTTTCACTGAAAATCAACTTCGTCTTTTTTTACACTGCTTTATAATCCTGATTATTAAAGCGGATAATCCACATTATCTGCTTAGAACTGGATTATATAATTAGACATATGTCTACATTGCCATATAATCCAATTCAAAGCAGATAATCTGGGTTTTATATTTCAGTGTAGAAAGGGCATTAGAGGTACAAGCTGAGCATCCTTTATTTAGAATTCCAAAATCCAAAATACTACAAAATTAGAAATTGTTCAAATGAGTGACTGAGGCCCCTTCAACAGTGACATATAAAATCTAGATTATCTGCTTTGAATTGGATTAGTGTAAACTCATATAATCCAGTTCAAAGCAGATAATGTATCTTATCCGCTTTGATAATCTGAATTATTATATGGCAGTGTAGAATGGACTTGTGGCAGCAATACCTTTGCTTCCGATGGTTCAGTGTACATAAACTTTGTTTTATGCACAACATTATGAAAAGTACTGTGTATAAAATTACCTTCAGGTAAAGTGTATATGAGATATATATACATTTTGTATTTAAACTTGTAACCTATCTGCAAGATATTCTATTATGCATGTATATGCAAATACAGCTATTCCAAAATCGGTGGGGGGGGGGATCTGAAATCCAAAACACTTGTGGTCACAAACATTTCAGGTAAAGGATACTCAACCTGTGTCTTTCTTCCGTCAGCAGTGCTCTATTCTTAGAAAATGCCTCTACCCTCTGATGAAAAGCATGGAAAGCAAAACAAACCAAAGAAAATCTGGAATATGCCTTGACATAATACATTCTATTGTACATATGCTTGGTGATGTTACCATACATATGTATGGTATGATTAAATATTAATAGATGCAAAGTGTTTGTCATTAATAGCAATACAGATAAAAGGAGTTGTGTTGGGGAACGGTATAGAGAATACAAAGTCAAAGTGATTAAAGACAAAGTAAAAAGGGTGCAGCAGAAAAACAATCTGGGCTTCTTTGTGCTGATTCACACATTATACAGCAACAAATCTCAGTTCCCTAAGTGCGTACTTGGCAGAGAGCAGAACACCATTCAGCCTTGCTCCTTGGTAACTGTACCTGTTCTATTCATACTTTAAAGTTATAGATGTGCACTTGAAATATTTTAGGTGCAAGCTGCTGTTTGAAGTGCTCTTCATTTTAAACATATTGTTTTTGCAATTCTCTGGCATTAACTGTGTTTCTCCACAGGGATCCTTAGTCTCTCATCTCCTGCAAACCTCTATAGCACTGATTCTCAAAGTGGGCGGTACCACCCCCTGCTGGGTGGTGAGGCAATCTAAGGGGGCGGTGGGAGGCTCAGAGGAATTTGGGGGGCTGTGAACCCTTTTAAGGGGGCGGTGAACGATTGGCCATTTAGGAGGAGTTGCGCGGCCCTCTTCTTTGGCCCCGCTCCCTTCGCTTTGACCTATTAGATATTTGGATTAGAATTCGTAAGAGTAGAAAAATTATTTATGAAGTAGCAACGAAAATATGGTTGGGGGTCACCACAACACGGGGAACCTTATTTAGGGGTCATGGCATTAGAAAGGTTGAGAACCACTGCATTAATACATATATCTTTCTGTTTAATTGCTGTTAAAATTTTAAAAATAATAATTTTTGGGGGGCGGTGAGTATTTTTTTTTTTAAAGGGGGCAGTAGACCAAAAACGTTTGGGAACCACTGCTCTATAGTGATAGATGTAAGTTGGGGTGGGGGGAGAATGGGAGGCTGGAGGGAAGCTGGATGCTATCTAGCCATCCTTCCCAGGAAAGCCTGAGGATTGGGGACTATATCCTGAGAGGAAGCGGGTTGCTTAAATCCGCTTCTTCTGGAGTTTTCGCATCACGCAGAAAGGCCCTATGACTGCTACCTGAGGAGCCCTGTAGAGGTCAAATGTCCTGCAAGGAAGATCTTCAGTTGGATCTACACTGCCATATAAGATTCAGATTATCTAATTTGAACAGGATTATATGGCAGTGTTTGTTGTTAATTCGTTCAGTCTCTTCCGACTCTTCGTGGCCTCATGGACCATACCACACCAGAGCTTCCTGTTGGCCGTCACCTTCCCCAGCTCCTTCAGAGTCAAGCCAGTCACTTCAATGATACCATCCATCCACTTTGTCATTGGTTGGCCCTTCTTCCTTTTTCCTTCCATTTTCCCCAGCATAATTGTCTTCTCTAAGCTTTCCTTTCTTCTCATGATGTGGCCAAAGTACTTCATCTTTTCCTCTATTATCCTTCCCTCCAATGAGCAGTCGAGCTTTATTTCCTGGAGTATGGACTGGTTTGATCTTCTTGCGGTCCAAGGCACTCTCAGAAATTTCCTCCAACACCACAGTTCAAAAGCATCTGTCTTCCGTTGCTCAGCCTTCCCTAAGGTCCAGCTCTCACATCCATAGGTTACTACAGGGAATACCATTGCTTTGACATGATATGGCAGTGTAGATTAATATAATCCAGTTAAAAGAAGATAATGTGAATTATCTGCCTTCATAATCTGGATTATATGGCAGTGTAGATCCAGCCTTAGTGTATCCCTTGAGCATCAGCACTCGAGGTATCCTGAAGAAATTGACTTACAATTAAATCAGGCCCCATCTACACTGCCATATACAATCTAGATTATTTTCTTTGAACTGGATTATGAGGCAGTGTAGACTCAGGCCGCTTCTACACTGTCACATACAATCCAGATTATCTGCTTTGAACTGGATTTTATGAGACTACACTGCCATATCCAGTTCAGAGCAGATAATTGGGATTTTATATGGCAGTGTAGAAGCGTTCTCATATAATCCAGTTCAAATCATATTGCATACAAATACCCCCTTAGTGCCCCCTAGGAGTATGGAAGCATTTTCAGCATGTTTCCAGTCCACTTTGGGCTATTTTACACCAAATAAAGACTCTTTCTTCCTGCAGGAAATGACCCAGAAGTCAATTTCCTGGTCCCTCCTGTTGGAACATCACCTTTGCCTGGCACATCACAGACGGTGTTCATCCCACATACATCCGCTTTGATCTGATTCTGAATTTAGAGTGCTCTCAGATGGTGCTTGGAACCAGTCCCAGACTGATCATCATTTGGAAGCACGTTAAAACCAAGTTATTTAGGTTAATCCTTGGAATTCAGGATGAAAATGCAAAAATTGGAGGTAAAATTTAATAATCATGATTCTGTTTTAATAGGAAGTTCATACATTGGGTACTTGTTTTGAGTATTTTGAATTGGTTGTTATACAAGTCTAAATCAATAACAAGCTGGAACTAAATGCAAGATTTTTCCTCCACCCATTTCTTCTGGCAAATCACATAGTTTCTATAAATAGAGTTATATTCTTCAATGTTATATTATATTATGTCTGTCATGGTGTGAGCTCCTCGTGGTTCTTGCCAGAGAAATAAAATGAAAGTTTATTTGGGACAGCAATGCGGTGAAGTGCATTGTCTATTAAAGCAAAAAACACAATGTTCTATTTTGGCAAGTTTTTTAAAGGACTGCTCTCTGAATTGACATGATCACTTTCGGGCCAATGCATGCATATATCAGCTTCCCTGATGATGTCAGTGAGGGTATATTCCACCTCTTGGCATCAGAAAGCGCAGAACTTATCTTGCAGATTTTATCCAGAGTGTTACAGCAATCTGATAGAAGGCAGGCATCCTCAGAGCACTTGATGAACCAACCTGGACACAGCATATTATTTGAGAACACAGAAATGCTGGACCACTATAACAGCGTTTTTCAACCTTTTTTGAGCCGCGGCACATTTTTTACATTTACAAAATCCTGGAGCACACCACCACACAAAATGACACAAAATTACACTCTAACACAGTAATACATATAGTTAATATGTTTTTTAATGTATTTATATATTCCTGACTGTGAGAGCCGTTCAGCAGTGGAACTCTCTGCCCTGGAGTGTGGTGGAGGCTCTTTCTTTGGAGGCTTTTAAGCAGAGGCCATCTGTCAGGGGTGCTTTGAAGGCAATTTTCCTGCATATTGGGTGAAAGAGGCCCACGAGGTCTCCTCCAACTCTAGGATTCTATGAATCTCTGGCTATTCCAAAGGAATTCCAGCCTGTGAAGGCCATAGAGCAGAGTTAAAGAGGCAGGAGGGGAAAGGAAGCCCGGAAGTCAAGAGGCAGGACTGGGCTGTACGGCTCTTCCAAAGGGGCCCGAGTCTCTTATGGTCGGATTTGGGAGCTGAAGAGGCAGGAGGGTAAGCCGAACACAGAGGAGGAAGAAGAAGGCGCTAGGCAGGGCAGGGCTATCTCTGGAGGGGAGGGGGAGAGGGGAAGGGAGGGAGACCTCACCATCTCTGTGGAAGCTAGTCATAGATGCAGGAGAAACGCCAGTAGAGCGTGCTTCTGGAAGGAAGGAAGGAAGGGAGAGCTGGGCCAGGCCGCTCGCTCTCTCTCTCCTCAAGGCCACGGAAGAGGCTGGCAGGCAGGCAGGCGGGCATGTTCAGGGAGGCCGCACCGACCCTTTCTTGGCCCAGGAGGGGTCACTCCACCCCTCCCCGCCCCTAAGGCCACTTCACCCTGTCCCTCTCCTACCACCTCCTCCTTCCTTCCTCTTCGCCCCTTTTCTGCCTCGTCAAAATAGCGACGGCGGCGTTTGCTGCGAAGGGGACGGGGTCAGAGAGACGTCACTCCCTCCCCCCTCCGGAGAAGAGGAGGCCAATGGAAAGCCAAGGAACGGGGCCCCTGCGCTCTCGATTGGCTGCCCGTGAGGTTTGTCGCCGGCTGCCACTCTTGGCCCCACCCCTTCGCCGGGCCTATTTCCATGCTTAAAGAGACAGAGGCCAATTTCCCACGGCACACCTGATGATAGTTAACGGCACACTAGTGTGCCGTGGCACACCGGTTGGGAAACACTGCACTATAACAACTACTATGTCACACAGGGAAGCCATTGAAATCCACAAGCATGTGGACAATTTCAACAGAAAGGAAGAAACCATGAAAATGAACAAAATCTGGCACCCAGTGTTTTAAAAAATCTAAAATCAGGACAGTAAATAAAGAGCAGCATTTAAAAAACAGGGGAATTTCAGTCAATAATCAATCAGGGCCAGCTAATGCCCCCAACAAAGGATCCCCCAGGCAGCAAACAGACAGGCTTTGAAGCTGCAAGGCCATTAAATGCTAATCAAGGTGGCCAATTGCAACATTCACACTTGCCTCAAATAGATAAGAATTCTTTCTCCCATCAGGACATTTCACATATCGTAAACCTCACTTGCCTAGTTTCCAGCAGACTTCACAACCTCTGAGGATGCCTGCCATAGATATGGGCGAAACGTCAGGAGAGAATGCGTCTGGAATATGGTCATACAGCTCGGAAAATTCACAGCAACCCAGGTACATACACAGAATTTTATTTTTTATTTGTCCCCCTTTTTTTCTGGCATTCCTGAATTTACTACATACATTCCAATAATTTTCTGCTTCAAATATTTCAAGGA
This sequence comes from Anolis apletophallus, assembly GCA_030556195.1. Taxonomy (NCBI): domain Eukaryota; kingdom Metazoa; phylum Chordata; class Lepidosauria; order Squamata; family Anolidae; genus Anolis; species Anolis apletophallus. The sequence goes on from JARBWK010000009.1 coordinate 79,216,863, forward strand.
AGTTCTTCCTCATTAAGAACTTTTGCCTCTTTGTTGCCTGGCCAAAACCTTTAAGCAAAATTCAGTGTTGTTCAGCCATACATGTCCTGGTTTTCAACTATAAAATGTTATAGAATGTGAAACAACACAGTGGAAATATTCCTTTATTCACTGAATTGCAGCATTTTTTTTCACACCCCCAGCCTCACTCATTTATAACAGTGGGTGTCCAAATTATTGGATCCATTAAATCGGAGGTGCATTTTCTATTATTTCTTTAGAGGTAGGTTTTCTATTTTCGAACTGATGTCTTTCATCTCTGAAGTACTCCACACGTAATTCTTGACTCTTTATAGCCAGGTTGGGGAATGTTTTTGAGTGCAAAATTCAGTTTTCAAAAACTCCCTGGAGACCAAAAGCAAATGGGAGGATTCGAAATATCAGCGTATTTTAAGTTAATGCTTTTAATATCTGGAACTAAACCTCAGAAGAGGTAGTCCAATATTTTAGGACAGGAACAGAACTACAGTTGGAATCTTCAAGTAGTCCAACAGGAGGCAGCCATATTGCTCAACTGAGAAGGGTACAGGGAGCATACAACTCTCGTATCACGGCAGCTCCTTTGCCTGCCAGTCTGCTACCAAGTGTAAGGGAACTCGGGTTTAGGGTTGCAGAGCCACAAGGTCGGAAGAACATCAACGAGACCGATAGATCCAAACAGGACCCTTTATTTCAAACTGATTAGCATGAGATGGTCCGTCAGCACTTCAAAAGGTGCTCAAAAGGACTGCCATGCTTAATGGTGCAGTAAAAAACACTTTTATACTCCTTTTCCAATTACCTCATCCCCCCTTATCACCTCTGTGCTCCAATTGGGTTGGATGCATTCCCTAATCATGCATAACCTGATTGGCCCTATATCTTTCAACACACAGAGTTCACATGTAACAAGGTATCACTACATTCCTAGTTCAGCTATCTCTAGGCAGATTGCGCAGTAGGTTGCTGCTTTTTGGATCTCCTCCTTTTGGGAGGGGTAGTTTTCTTATTGGTTTCTCTCTCAAGCACAGCTTACCTGTCTGAATGAATTTCCCTCTATGAACCAGCTAGGAGATTAAGATCTTCTGAGGAGGCCCTGCTCTTGGTCCTGCCTCGTTCGCAGGTGCAATTGATGGGAATGAGAGACAGGGCCTTCTCAGTGGTGGTCCCTTGGCTGTGGAATTCCCTCCCCAGTGAAATCAGATCAGCCCTCTCCCTCCTGACCTTCAGGAAGAAGTTATAAACATGGCTTTGGGACCAAGCTTTCAGCTAGCAATTTATCAGTGCAATATGTAAAACTCAGAATAGCGCAATGATAACCGGAATGACCTCTGACTATGGTATTGGATTGCGTAATTTTAAATTAATGGTTTTAATGTTGATATGTTTTAGTGGTTGCTTTTAATGTATATGTTTATTCTATTGGAGATTTTTTTTGGCATCGATTGCCTATACATGTTAGCAGCTCCGGGACTCCTACCTACAGGGTGAGAAGAGCAGGGCAAAAATGCGTTAAATAAATACAGTCAGCCATACAGATTTTAGATTTAATTTTTGCAGATTTGATATTTGGGCATTTGATTATGATGATCTCTATGAAACTCTAGGTCCTCCAGTGTAGCACAGCAGTTCTTGTTTGTGCCTGGGGGGCAGGGGACAGGACCGGGGGTCCCATTGGCATTGGGGCCTGCAGCAGCTGAGATAGATTCTGAAGAGGATTTGGAAGGGTTAGCTGAAGGAGAGTTTCCCATCACTGGGCCTCTCTCTCCCACAGAAAGCCTGGTTTGGGATGAAGGTTGGCCTGACCCTTACGAAGAGATAGATTACCAGGTGCAAATGGAAAGCAGTGATGAACGGCCGGGGGGGAGAGGTTCACAGGATCCTTTAAGTGAAAACATGGAAGAGAGCGGCTGGGAAGAATCTAGGGAGGAGAGCTCTCATGAAGATAGCGCAGCAGATGTTGGCAGGCAAGGCCGCACTTTCGATAGGAGACGGGACATCGAGACTAACAGGAGGGGATGGTTTCATAGCCTAGACAGGCCGAGGTCCGTTACCAGAGATTGGAGACGACGAAGCCTATATCGTCGGGGACCGCGGCAGAAGGATTAAGTATAGGATCCGTGGGAACAGATCCTCAGTACTTCGCCACGTCTCATCTGAGCAGACGTGTAGCGAAGCTCGACCACTGAGCCAAGCCGGGCTAGTGGCCTACTCAAGCCTTGTTTTGTACCTTGCAACTTTGCTTTGTTCCTTGATCTGCTTTGCTGAGCGGCGCCTTGCCAAGCCTTTGGAAACTTACCAAGTGTTTGGAACTATTGCACCTATTGCCTTTGGATTTGCTTTTGCTATTTTTATGGACAATATACCTTTTGAACTTTTGCTATATATTCAATAAAGTAGTTAGCCTTCAGTCCGTCTCTGTGTGTGTGATTCAGGGGCCGGTCAAGTCCGTGCATCGTGACATCCAGTGAAACTCTATGGTCAATTTACAGTAGAAGCTGACCATAGAACCACACCGGAGGACCTTGAGGTTCCTAGGGAGGTATTCTTTCCATTTTTAAAAAACGTGTGTTTTTTAATTCATGGTTTTCCCACTATGACTGCCCCCAACATCAGCAAAGGTTGAGGGCTGACCATATAAAAACTGGGAAACTTCTGGTTTGTTGTGAGTTTTCTGGGCCATACAGCCCAGAAAACTCAAAAACTCACAACAAACCAGTGATTCTGGCCATGAAAGCCTTTTGACAATACACTGGGAAACTTCCTTTATGGAGAACGAAGTAGAGCCATAGGGCAGTGGTTCTCAACCTATGGGTCCCCAGATGTTTTTGGCCTACAACTCCCAGATATCCCAGCCAGTTTACCAGCTGTTCGGATTTCTGGGAGTTGAAGGCCAAAACATCTGGGACCCACAGGTTGAGAACCACTGCCATAGGACAAAATGAGGATACCAGCAAAGCTGTGTTTGGCATCAGGTTCTCATAAAAGTCAATGCCGCATCTAACAGGTACTTCATTTGATGAGACTATCTTATGAAAGGATAAGAAACAGATTTCAATGTACACTTGCCCGTTCTCATGCACGAAAAAGAAAATTCCACTACTTTCCGTATAATTTACTCCCAGGTAAACTTGCCTGACATTGCAGACATAGAAGTACATCTTTAAGCCACCTTCCTTTCCCCTCTAAATATAGGCAGTATGTAAGGGCTAGACCGTATCTTTTTTTATTTTCCTCTATAACTTACAGATGAGACCTATGAATTGCATTCAGAGGTAGCAGTACTGTCTCTGAAGGCTAGATAAATGTATCTTGCACTTTTTTGTCACCCTATTAAAGGTGTCACCATGATATGTATTTGGATTTTTAGTGCATTTGGGTGATTCCTGAGTATTACGTGATATAACTGTGAATATTGAATGCAATGATCCAAGGCAGTTCCATGCCAGATGGGTAAATAGTACCAGCTGCAACATGGAAAAGAAATGCATATCATGTAGCATTTCACAGATGTAAACCGGGACATGTGTGACCAAGCAAAATCAGAGTGTGGTCAAGATGGCTAAAGTTGTTAAGAGTGAAGAACACACAAATTAGGAGAGGCTGCAGCAGTTTGCTTTTGCCTGATTTTCTGGGAAGGGAAATATTATGTGGCCATTACTTGTCTTCTCCTACCCAAGATTATAGAGTGCAAACTACTTTCGTTTGAACGGAGGCCTCTTCTGCGCTGTTCTGATATCCCAGTATCTGATCCCAGGTTATCTGTTTTGAACTGGAATATGTGAATCTCCACTACCAGATAATTTGGGATAATCAGATAATCTGGGATTTTTTTTTCATGTCAGGAGTGACTTGAGAAACTGCAAGTCACTTCTGGTGTGAGAGAATTGGCTGTCTGCAAGGACGTTGCCCAGGGTACGCCCGGATGTTAGATGTTTTACCATCCTTGTGGGAGACTTCTCTCATGGCCCTGCATGGGGAGCTGGAGCTGACAGAGGGAGCTCAACCCACTCTCACCGGATTCAAACTGTTTACCTGTCGGTCAGCAGTCCAGCCAGCATTGCGCTACCAGGGGCTCCTATCTGGGATCATATCCTGGGATATAGGGCAGTGTAGAGGGGGTCTGAGTTTGCAGCAATGCAAATCAGTCAGGAATATTGGGAAACAAAGGAATGAGAAAGTGGAACTTTTTCCCCAAAAAAGCTGCTGAATAAATGGGATGACAGGGGCTTAACTGGGACTGTAACTGGCAAATTGTCATAGCTTTAGGTTATTGAGTAGATAGAAAATCTTGGCCATATTTCCATTTCACAAAAGGCACATCTGAGCTGGTACACAGTAAGTGGATCTTCACTGAAAAGGAAGAGTCAATAAACCCAAATGTCAATAAAGCTTTACTACAGTCGGGACAATGGGAAAAGCCCTGCTGAGTCTGTTCTGTATTCACAAAGCACATGGAAGGGCATAATGTCTCAAATCATTGTTCTCATATAGACTCTGCCCAGACACTGAGAACTCATCTCTGCATGCTGAGGATGCATTTTATCCTTTAAATATAATCCCGCTGAGCCTAAAACATGCTTGATGGAAGGGATTATATGTTTACATAGGAAACTAGACTTCCTCCTGATTTGTGATGTAGGATGGAAACAAGACTTTGGTGTTGAATGCCCTGTGATGGTTTAATGCAGACTTTTAATATCAATTTAATATAAACATAATATAGTGGAATCATAGAGTTGGGAGAGACCTTGTAGGCCATTCAGTCCAACCCCCTGCCAAGAAGCAGGAAAATCGTATTCAAAGCACCCTGACAGATGGCCATTCAGCCTCTGTTTAAAAGCCTCCAAAGAAGGAGCCTCCGCCACACTCTGGGGCAGAGAGTTCCACTGCTGAACACAGCTCTCACAGTTAGGAAGTTCTTCCTAATGTTCAAGTAAAATCTCCTTTCCTGTAGTTTGAAGCCATTGTTCCGCATCCTAGTCTCCAGGACAGCACAAAGCAAGCTTGCTCCCTCCTCCCTATGATTTCCCTTCACATGTTTATACAAGGCCCTCATAATGTCTCCTCAGCTTTCCCTTCTGCAAGCTAAACATGCACAGCTCTTTCAGCCGCTCCTCATAGGGCTTGTTCTCCAGACCCTTGATCATTTTAGTTGCCCTCCTCTAGACACATTCCAGCTTGTCAACATCTCCCTTCAATTGCAGTACCCAGAATTGGACGCAGTATTCCAGGTGTGGTCTAAGCAAGGCAGAATAGAGGAGTAGCATGGCTTCCCTGGATCTAGACACTATACTCCTATTTATGCAGGACAAAATCCCAGTGGCTTTTTTTGCCGCTGCATTACATTGTTGGCTCATGTTTAACTTGTTGTCCACGATGACTCCAAAATCTTTTTCACACGTCTTGCTGTCGAGCCAGGTGTCCCCCATTCTGTATCTTTGCATTTCATTTTTTCCTCCCTAAGTGGAGAATCTTGCATTTATCCCTGTTTAACTTCATTTTGTAAATTTTGCCCCATAGTAACTAATGTCCTTTTTCTAATGCGATCGAATTAGAATTGTACTTTGTTAATTGGAATCTAAACACATTAATCTAATTTTCCTATCACTGATTTTTTAAATAAAAGCAAACCCTTAAGATCTATTTGTGAATCACAAAAATAGATCTAAAAAGAGGTAGGATGTGGAATCTTCCCTCAAGGGGGCAGCATGGAAATGTAGCACATTGACAATTGCTCCATCATACATTTGCACCACTAGGAGCAGAGGCCATCGTTTGAATCCTCTGCCTTGGGCACCAGTTTATCTTGGGTTGCTTCCAGTATGCCTATGAATCCCTTCATTATTCTGTGCAGCTCTATACAAAACAACAAAGGAAGCCCAAGCCCAGATTTCATGCAGCAGAAGGTCACAAGCCTAGCCACGGGGGTATTGCTTGCCTCGGTGTTCTGCTGTTCTTTTGCGTCAGAAAGGACCGTTTTTCTTTTGTTGCCCTTTGCCTTTTGCACATTTCAGCCAGTCGGAATAATTAATTTCCTAATTGCAACTGCATGGCAGTGAGAGCAAGCTGCCTTTCAGTGAGATATATTTCCTCTATCATCAATCTGTCCCACTCACATCCTCTTCTAGGAAGCAGGAAAATGCATATGGCCACAGAAGGCATATGATTACAAGTTCTGCAAAGGAAAGGGTTTCCCGAATATACAACATAATGCCCCTGCCCCTTTCACTACTCAATATCCATGGTTTCACTTACCCACACTCCAAAAAATATCTTCTCAGAAGTGTTTGTGGGCTTCCAGGTCCTCCAGTGCTGTTTCATGGTATGCATCCGGTTTGAGTGTAGGAACGTCGCCACAACAAAAACTAATTCAAGCTATTTGATGTATAAATCATACATTAATAAATCATAAATCAGCATTAATAAGCCTGGCAACGTCTTGATATATTGGACTACAACTCTCGGCACCCTTGGGCACCATGGCCACTGACTATGCTGGCAGAGGATGATGGTAGTTGTATTGTCGAAGGCTTTCATGGCTGGAATCACTGGGTTGTTGTAGGTTTTTCGGACTATATGGCCATGTACTAGTAACTAGAAGCATTATCTCCTGACGTTTCACTTGCATCTATGGCAAGCATCCTCAGAGGTTGTGATGTCACAACCTCTGAGGATGCTTGCCATAGATGCAGGCGAAATGTCAGGAGAGAATGGTTCTAGAACATGGCCATACATCCCGAAAAACCTACAACAACCTGATGATGGTAGTTGTAGTTCAAAACATCTGGAGGACACCAGATCAGCAAAAGCTGCCGTAAACCAGCATTCAAAGTGGAAATAAAAACAAGATTTGAAAAATTAAATAACAATCCTCTAGTTATAGGATGAAAATAACAAACAGGGTGAATTGTAGAAAAGAGAAAATGAGAATGGTTTCTTGATGAAGAGTTTGTTTGAAAACTCTAAAATCAGGACTGTAAATAAAAAGTAACACTCAGAAACAGGGGAATTCCAGACAAGAAACAATCAGGGCCAGCGAACACCTCCCAACAAAGGATTCCCCTGTGCAAGAAGCAGCTAGGTTTTGAAGCTGCAAGGTTATTGGATGCAAACCAAGGTCATCATTTGCAACATTCACACTTGCCTCCAGCAGATGGGTGCTTTCTCCACCCTGGATATTCCACAGATATATAATCCCCACTTGTGTCGCTTCCAGCAGACCTCACAACCTCAGGAGAAAATGCTTCTGGAACATGGCCATACAACCTAGTTTGTTTGAAACTCTAGACTCATGAGAAGAGAGATATGTGGCACCTAATGGATAAATGTCATTTTCAGATGTGGAACTCAATAGTATTGAAAAAGATGTGAATATTGGGAAACAGACAGGCGATACCATAATTCAAGAAACCAGCAAAGACTGGCTGGAAACCCATGTGAAAAACCAATTGTTTTGAATGTTAAACCATGCAGAAGCCAATTGCAATCTATTTAAATCATGAATTGCCTTCCTTTGGGGCACTTCTACACAACACAATTACACTTCAGCTGCCATGGCAACATCTTATGGAACCCTGGGATTTCTAGTTTAGGGAAAACCATGTAGGATTCTCTGCCTAAGAATGCTAATGTCTCATCAAACTACAAATTCAGTTCATAGTGTTATAATTGTCAGCATGAAAGGCCTCTTGGAGGCTCTCAGAGCTTGCCTTTGCCCCTTTTTTGATCAGAAAAAAGGGCATCCAGGGAGTGAAGAGAAGTTATTTTTTTTGGATTCACATAGCCAGCACATTGTGTTGAGAAACCATTTCCCCGAAAATAAGACAGGCTCATATATTAATTTTTGCTTCAAAATATGTGTTTGGTCTTATTTTCAGGTGATGTCTTAGTTTTCCATATCGACTTTTTATGAACTGTAACTTGGGCTTATTTTTGAAATGGGACTTATATTTTGAGCATCCCCAAAAATCCTGAAAAATTGGAGCATTTTTTCAGGAAAACAAGGAAGTTTGGGAGGAAGAGGTAGCAAGCTTGCTGAGCAGAAGAAATAAGTGGCAATAAATACCTCTAGTGTTGGCTTCCTAGGTAAATTTGGTATTCATCTGATCTTATTCATACTAGATCTGTTAACTGTAATGCAAATTCCAAAGTCAATATTATAGTAATGCCTGTAAAAGAAATGCACAGATACTTGTGTGAAAGTTTTTTTTTGAGACTGCAGCTTTCTTCATCATGTAAAGATATCTGTCTTGAAACAGTCCAGCAGGAGGCAAGCCTTTCACAATTACATTCAGTTAACTCTATAGTAAAGGATTGTAAATACAGTGTTCCCTCACTTGTGGTTGTTACGTTCCAGGACCACCCGCGAAAAGTGAAACTCCGTGAAGTTGGGACGCTATATATGTATATCGCGTTCCGAGGGTGAGGCAGAAGTGAGGAGAGATTTAAAGACGCCGCACACCTTTTTTTTTTGCTAGCTATCTTTTTTAACCAGGGACTATTTTGACCAGGGAACTACAAGCCCACAAAATGAATGGTTGGATGCACAAATGCAATGACATATGGTTGAAATGTCCTGATATGTCAGGGACAATCACACATACTCATCTACTATCATTTCCCAGCTGGTTATTTCTCCTCCTTTTACTTTCTCACTCTTATTTTATTTCAAAGTGTAAAAATTGTTTCTGCTCCATTAGCTTAGCAGGGTAGAGGGAGGAGAGGGGAATTCTGCCTTTTGCTGGTGAGCCAAGGAGAAACAAACTGCTGTAGATTTTGCCATCTTGATCATACTCTGACATTGCCTGGCCACATATTACTGGTTTTCATTTGTGAAATATTCGAGGGCAAATAGTTGGGGTGGGTGGAGTGAGGATGAAGCAAATGGGAGTGACTCGGGTGAAGATGGAGAAATCCTGAAATCCCAAACCATACCACAAAGTGTGTAAAATGTGAAAAGAAGTCTGAAAGAGAAACAGTAATTTAGAGACAAATCATAATCTGAAACTGTAAACTGCATTTTTCTTACTTTTTGCATAGATTCGGCATTGCGTCCATGCTATTGAGAAGAATCATCCCATGCCCTTGTTCCTTTAGCTACAATTTGCACTATCCCATTCCCTTATCTTGTTTACAGTTTGGTCCTGTCTTACAGCAGTTATCACCATAGGTTATTGGGTGTTGTTCTGAGTTTTAAATTGTTGTTTTTATGTGCTAATGGTTTTACTTATTTTGTATTGTACTGTTTATTTTATACGTTGTTTTTAGGCACTTTGTGTCATATGTAAGCTGCCCCAAGTTATTATTAAGTTATTATTATTAATCACCACTTTTGAGTTAATTAAAAAGAACCACAGAAAGAACCGCAATTTGGAAACAACATCACCCAAGGAGACTTTCTGCTGTGCTTTCTGCAACTGAACTTGCTTATCTCAGATTGGCCTTTTTAGTCATCAACGCGCTTGTAAAAAGTGTGGGATGAGTCCTTCCTAAAAATCTTCGTTCGCGAAGTGATGCCGAGAGAGAGATGAGTTAATCATGGAGAGTAGTATTTGTGCAATATAAACTGTAGTACTAGGAGCCCCCGGCGATGCAGCAGTTTAAACCACTGTACTGCTGAACTTGCTGACCTACAAGGTTGGCGGTTCGAATCTGGGGAGTGGCATGAGCTCCCGCTGTTAGCCCCAGCTTCTGCCAACCTAGCAGTTCAAAAACATGCAAATGTAAGCAGATCAAGAAGTACTGCTCCAGTGGGAAGAAAATGGTACTACATGCAGTCATGCTGGCCACATGACCTTGGAGATGTCTATGGACGATGCTGGTTCTTTGGCTTAGAAACGAAGATGAGCACCAGCCCGCAGAGTTGGAAATGACTAGACTTAATGTCAAGGGCAAAGCTTTACCTTTACTACTACTCAAACTATCTGATGTTATAGACTAGAAAATGCTTGCAATATGTCAAGGACTGGTACTATACAAAGTACCATGTTATTACCATATCATTGTGCATGCATGTGTGTGTGTGTACCTTCATCAGCTGTCAACTTATGATGACCTCATACATTTCATAAGGTTTTCTTAGGTAAGGAATACTGAGAAGTGTTTTACTATTGCCTTCCCCAGATATACAGCCCACATATACATGATATTCCTTATTGGTCCTCCATCCAAATACTAGTCAGGAGAGCCCCTGCATAGTCTCTGAGATCAGATGAGATCTGATGCCTTATAATATTGACAGATTATTCTTATTCTTATTATACTGTTGTTTCCTGGAAACTTTATATGGACAGCTCACAATTGATCACAGATGGTCCTCAATTCTGGAGGATCTGAGCACAAATCCAGACATAGAGCCCCTTGAATAGCATTGCCTGGGGCAGCCACAGCACTCATAGCCTAATGAATGGGGATAAAAAAGAGAGGACCTGAAGCAAATGGTATAATCACATTTCAAAAAGATCTCCCTCCCCTTCCCCCCAAAGCCCTTCCATTGGTGTGTAGTGTATTATCATTGGCCTTTACTGGAAACTCCAAATATTGGCATACATATGAGTGAGGTAGTAATCAACCCTGCTAAGAAACATATATTTGTCATTAAGGAAGCTCAGTACCACCCACTTTATTACATATGGCTGTGTAAATGGCTTGCGAGTTTGCAGTGGAAAGCACTAGATTTATGCTGGTTGAACTGCTTTTTCTTTGTGAAACTGTCCCGTAAACAAAGCAATACAGTGAAAGTCAAGACTATAATAAATCTTTACAACAAGAAATCTGTGGACTGTGTTTATGATCCCACAAAAATCTCTATTTTATTAGACCAGCAGTATTGTAAAGCATAACTGTCTAGGAATTAAACATTTATTTCTATTATGGTGTAAGCATTAACCTGTGAACTGACGTGAAACCAGCATATAGGCCAGCTGCCTTCAACCTGGTGTCATCTGTGTGTGTTAGAACACAGTTCCCATCAGCAGTAGCCAGATACATCTGGTGGTGGTCAAGCTGAGGGAAAGTGCTAAAACCTTTAAGTACCTGGCTTTTATGTGTTTTCTTCACAGCAGTTCTACCATATGCAGTTCTCCGAAACGCCCAGCTCCCAAAGGATGAAATAGCCGAAATCTGAGATATTATAATTATCATTAGTATCAGGCTTGGCCAGACTGATCACCAACAATGGTCCACCCTGGCCTCACATCGGGAGGCATGGAGACGCACTATCCACAATGCTGCGGCCTCTTTCGAGAAGACACGCCGAATGTGTCTTGAAGAGAAATGACAATGCAGAAAGAACCGCAACTTGAAAACAACATCACCCAAGGAGACTTTCTGCTGTGCTTTCTGCAACTGAACTTGCCTATCTCAGATTGGCCTTTTTAGTCATCAACGCGCTTGTAAAAAGCGTGGGATGAGTCCTTCCTAAGAATCTTCATTTGTGAAGTAATGCCGAGAGAGTCTATATGGCTATTGTGGTTGTTAAATTTATTTGTATCCTGCTTTCCCCCTCAAAAGTGGAGCTCCAACCAGCTCAAAATTTAAAAGGAAAACACACTCAAAACATATAAAAAGTGTGCATTGAAATAGAATTAATCTGTTTACAGAATTAAAACAATTCACACTTCAATTTAAAAGAATAAGATGTGTTGTTGAAGGCTTCATGGCTGGAATCTCTGGGTTGCTGTGAGTTTTCCAGGCTGTATGGCCATGTTCCAAAATCATTCTCTCCTGACGTTTCACCTGCATCTATGGCAGGCATCCTCAGAGTTTGTGAGGTATGTTGGAAACTAGGCAAGAGAGGTTTATATATCTGTGGGATGTCCAGGATGGGCGAAAGGACTTTTGTCTGCTTGAATGTTGCAATTGGCCACCCTGATTAGCACTGAATAGCCTTGCAGCTTCAAAGCCTAGGGGCTTCCTGCCTGGGGGATCCTTTGTTGGGAGGTGTTAGCTGGCCCTGATTCATACTTGTCTGAATGTTGCTCTTTATTTACTGTTCTAATTTGAGAGTTTTTTAAAAAAATACTGGAATCCAGATTTTGTTCATTTTCATGGTTTGCTCCTTTCTGTCAACATGCTTGTGGATTTTAGTGGCATCACTGTGTAGTATGACATGACAGTTGTTACAGTGGTCCAGCATTTCTGTGTTATCAAATAATATGCTGTATCCAGGTTGGTTCTTCAGGTGCTCTGCTATGGCTGACTTCTAAATAAAAATGAGAAAACCATGAAAATGAACAAAACTTGCCTACCAGTATTTTTTTTAAAAACCCTAAAATCAGGATAGTAAATAAAGAGCAACACTAAAATAAAAAAGCAGAATTCCAGACAAGACTCAGGGCCAGCGAACACCTCCCAACAAAGGATTCCCCAGGCAGCAATCAGTCAGGCACTGAAGCTGCAAGCCAACAAAACACGAGGTGAGCTATGGACAACACTAAGCACAATGAGCATTTCGCTATCGGCTGGAATTCAACATTTGCTTCTTCGCATAGCCCCCTGGGACTCGTAGTTCCACAGAGGACGCGCAGCACGGCGCAGCTTGGATTTACCATTATATTACATTATTTTCTTTTGGGGCATCATTCCACCCCCCTCGGCCCTTCTTTCTGTAGCGTGGTTTCGGCTCAACTTTTGGACTTCCATACCATCCTTATAGGAACTTCCCAGATAAGAATATTTGACTGGTTTGTGAGTGAGTTTGTGCCTCTTTTATAAAGAATATATACCATTCTACATATATGTATGTGAATTTCATTATATTGTCATTATTGCAATATATGCATTGAATTTATCTATTTGACTTTTCCCCTCTGATATTTTGTACCTGATATTTTGAAAATTACCCATGCTATAATACTTATGTAATACTTATGTGATGCTGCTTATGTGACGCTGCTTATGTGATGCTGCTGATGTGATGCCATTTGGCTGATTAGAAGTCTGTGTATGTGGATACCACAGTCAGTTTGTATATCAATATACTATATATATTTGTTTATTGATGCCTTGTTGATGTGTTACTGTCCATTAGATACTTTTTTCTGACTAGAACATTGTGCTTTGTATTGAAGCTGCAAGGCCATTAAATGCTAATTAAGGTGGCCAATTCCAACATTTATACTTGCCTCAAGAAGACAAGAGTTCTTTCCCCCACCCTGGACATTCCACAGATATATAAACCTCACTTGCCTGGTTTCCAGCAGACCTCACAACTTCTGAGGATGCCTGCCATAGATGTGGGCAGAACGTCAGGAGAGAATGCTTCTGGAACATGGCCATACTCATAGCAACACAGAATAAAATGCAATTACAGAAACTCAAGAGATCCCACAGATCTATAGTCGAGGTCAAACAAGAGTTCTGTAGCATCACCTTCTGAATTTGTCCCACCAGGAAGCAACAGAGCCACCAGGAAGCACTGTAGAAAGGTCCTTCCAGACGGGCCCTATATCCCAGGATCTGATCCCAGGTTTTCTGCTTTACACTGGATTATATGAGTCCGCACTGCTAGATAATCTGGGATAAATAGAAAACCTGGGATTAGATCCTGGGAGATAGGGTGTGTCTGGAAGGGTCCGAAGAGTGCCTTCAAATCCAATCCCAGCAAGGTGTCCAGCAGAACCAGCTGTCCAATTCCCTGTGTCAGCCATCCTCCAAAGCAATCCAAGCTGTCTCTGTCCCATAGCCAGGCCTGAAACCAGATTGGAATGGATCTCCATAATCCATGTCCTTCAGAAGCCCATGAAGTTGGCAGACCATCACATGCTTCAATACTTTGCCTAAAACTGGAATGTTGGAGACTGGCTGATCCGTTATAGAGGCATTCAGGGATGGCTTTTCCAAAATAGGCCTCACAACTGCCTTCTTTAAACAAGTTCGCTCAGTCTAGCATTATGTCAGTCTATCATTAAACAGACTGAGGCACTTGCTTCGGGCAACAAATTTTAGGAGTTAGTAAAAGACTGCAAATTGTTGTTTGATTTTTAGTAATTATACTACAGATGAGACACAGGTGCTGATAGGATCTTCTACCTGTGCCAAAATAAATTGACTAGCTTTAGGAACTATGTACTTTGACTTGGATAGATAAAGAAGAGCAACATTTTCTGCTCTGCCTCAGGCAGCAAAATAACTAGGACCAGCCAAATGAATTTATGATGCATGCCATCCAACATTTCAGAAATAAAAACCAAGCAACATCAAAATAGCAAAAATTGTAGATGTGGAAGACAGAAGCTAGGGGAAGCTGGAACGGTTTGCTTTTGCTTAACCCTGTTTTCCCCTTCACTGCATTAATTGCATGGAAACTGTGTTTGCATTTTAAACTCAAATTGCAGCATTTGATAGAAGTCAGTGTTTCTCAACCTGGGGATCGGGACCCCTGGGGGGTCACAAGGGAGTGTCAGAGGAATCGCCAAAGACCATCAGAAAACACAGTATTTTCTGTTGGTCATGGGGGTTCTGTATGGGAAGTTTGGCCCAATTCTATCGTTGGTGGGGTTCAGAATTGATTTATGTTCTTTGATTGTAGGTGAACTATGAATCCCAGCAACTACAACTCCCAAATGTCAAGGTCTATTTTCCTCAAACTCCACCAGTGTTCACATTTGGGCATATTGAGTATCTGTGCCAAGTTTGGTCCAGATCCATCATTGCTTGAGTCCACAGTGCTCTCTGGATGTAAATGAGCGACAACTCCAAAACTCAAGGCCAATGCCCACCAAACCGTTCCAATATTTTCTTTTGGTTATGGGAGTTCTCTGTGCCAAGTTTGGTTCAATTCCATCGTTGGTGGAGTTCAGAATGCTCTTTGATTGTAAGTGAACTATGAATCCCAGCAACTGCAATTCCCAGGTGACAAAATTAATTCCTCTCTCAACCCCACCAGTAATCAAATTTGGGTGTATCAGGTATTTGTGCCAAATTTGGTCCAGTGAATGAAACTACAGCCTGCATAGCAAATATTTACATTATGATTCATATCAGCAGCAAATTTACAGTTATTTATTTATTTAGCACATTTGTATACCGCTCCCTCTCAGCCCGAAGGCGACTCAGGGCAGTTCACAAGACAACAAATTGAATGCCAATAGCATCATACAAACAGCATTTAAACAATTAAAAACATTAGCAAATAAATTAAATCCATAACAATAATAAAAACAGTACGCCTCCTAGATAAAACATAATCCAGTTATGATGCAAAAAAAGCCAATGGGATTTTGTCCTGCATAAATAGGAGTATAGTGTCTAGATCCAGGGAAGTCATGCTATCCCTCTATTCTGCCTTACTCACACCACACCCGGAAATCTGTGTCCAATTCTGGGCACCACAATTGAAGGGAGATGTTGACAAGCTGGAATGTGTCCAGAGGAGGTCAACTAAAATGATCAAGTGTCTGTGGAGAGTAAGCCCTATGAGGAGCAGCTTAAAGAGCTGGACATGTTTAGTCTGCAGAAGAGAAGACTGAGAGAAAACTTGATAGCCATGTATAAATATGTGAGGGGACGTCATAGTGAGGATGGAACAAGCTTGTTTTCTGCCACCCTGGAGACTAGGATGCGGAACAATGGCTTCAAACTATGTTGGGGGTTGTAGATATAAATAAATAGAAGCTTTAGCATTGTCTTTAAACCAAAATATTTTATGCAAGATACCAGTAGAGCATGAACAACAAGTGTTTCTTTCAAGCAACATTATCCCAAATTTTACATTTGAACAGAACTTTTAAAAATAAGGAATATGACACTCTGAAGCTATCCGTAACTGAGTAGGAAGCTGATGCATTATCCTACTATGCTCAGTTATGGATGATTTCAGCATGTTACCATAGGAGCCCCCAGTGGCACAATGGGCTAAACCGTGGTGCCAGCAGGACTGAAGAACCGACAGTTCGGAGGTTCGAAACCGGGGAGAGTGCGGATGAGCTCCCTCTGTCAGCTTCGGCTCCCTGTGCGGGGACATGAGAGAAGCCTCCCACAAGTATGGCAAAACATCAAACATCTGGGTGTCCCCTGGGCAACATCCTTGCTGGCGGCCAATTCTCTTACACCAGAAGCAACTTGTAGTTTCTCAAGTTGCTCCTGACACACACACACAAGCATGTTACCATATTCATTTTTCTTTAAAGTAATTTTGCTATTTCAGTCAGAAGGAAGTTCTTTAAACCTTAAGATGTTCCCAGACTTCAAAGTAAATTCCTGACTCTCTCTCATTTTGTCCTCCTTCGTCCTTCATACACAACTCTTGGAGCAGTGAAGTAGTTGAACATTGGGTTCAAATTCCGGTTTAGTCATGGAAACACACTAAGTGACTTTGGGCAAATCACACTCTTTATCCTCAGAGGAAGGCAAAGGCAACCTCTCTCTGAACAAATCTTACCAGGAAATCCCTATAATAGGCTTGCCTTACAATCAGTTGAACAGTTGCCATAAATCAGGAATCACTTGAAGACGCACACAACAAAAAACACAACCCTTACATTAAGTTCCATTTCCATAGGTCAGTTTTTAAAAATCTGCCGACTTCCCCATTCCAAACATTTCACAGGGATCTCTGTATCAGGAAACCATCTCTAGACAATTAGCATGGCAAAGAGACACACAGGGGCTATCTAGGACCATTAAGAAACATTGGCATTCTCTTTCCATTTCTTTGATTTTGCTTGAACAGTCAAATCCATAGTGACAGACTTATTCAGTAACAGCAAGTTAATGATAATACCATATACAAAGAAGGATTAAGTATCCTAGATTATTGTCATTCTTAAGTAACTATCCAATAAGTGCTGCTATTTTGAGACCATAAGATCTAGTGCAGCATAGTTTTAAAAAACAACAACAACAACAAAAACAGAAGACCAGGAATGTGGCGCAGCTGGCTAAGTGTCAGCTGCATAAGATCTCTCTGACCAATAGGTCATGAGTTCAAGGCCTGCCCGGGTCGAGGTGGGTGCTCGACCTTTAAGTGTAGCCTGCTGTCGACCTTTGCAGCCCGAAAGACAGTTGCATCTGTCAAGTAGGAGAAAAAGGTACCACATTAAGTGGGGAGGCAAATTTTGACTGAATTATGAGGCCATTAAAGAACTCCAGGAATGCTGAGGAATGCGGAAGGAACAACAAGGGATGCTGGGAACGCTGAGAGATGAGGAGTGTGTCAGCTCCCCCTGGTGACCAGAGTTTGCCTCTGTTCGTCTATATGGCAGGGATTTTCTGCTAAGTATGTGTACCTGTAATCTGCTCTGAGTCCCCTTCGGGGTGAGAAGAGCAGAATATAAATAAAGTAAATAAATAAATAAATAAATAAATAAATAAAGACTAAAATGTTGGATTTTCATACAGTAAGGACAAACTATACAATCATTTCTATTTTGTATTCAGATTTGCAATGAGCAATGAAATTTTACATTGAAGACGGATTGAAGCCTAACCTTCGACTGTTTCAATCTAAATAGGAAAACATTTATTTCACATAACCATAAATTATTTGGTTTTGGTGGGCTGATACTCTCAAAAGACTGTTTACATCTTTTTTTTTAACGTTCAGAAAAGTGTGCAATCTTATTTGTTTCTGGATATATAAGAACATAAGAACATAAGAAGAGCCATGCTGAATCAGACCTCAGCCCATCTAGTCCAGCATTCTGTATCACACAGTGGCCCACCAGTTGTACACGGGGATCTCGAGCAGAAGGGAGGGCAAAACCCTGACCTGCTCCCGACCCCCACAACCAGTACCCAGGGAAATCCTGCCTACCTCAACCAACTCCGAGGTGGCACTTGAATGTCCTTTTCAGTAACTACCAATACACTTGGTATCCATGAATCTGTCTAATCCTGCCTTGAAGTTGTTCAGGCTGACAGCTGTCACAACCTCTTCTGGAAGTGAGTTCCATAACCCAATGACCCTCTGGGTGAAGAAATATTTCCCTTTATTAGTCCTAATTTTCCTACCTTGAGCTTCAGGGAGTGCCCTCTAGTCCTAGTGTTTTGTGACAAAGAAAATAAATTTTCTTTATTCACCTTTTCTATCCCATGCATGATTTTATACACTTCGATCAAGTCACCTCTTAAACGCCGTCTTTCAAGGCTGAAAAGACCAAGGCGTTGCAACCTGATTTCATAAGGGAGCCGCTCCATCCCTTGGATCATTCTTGTTGCCCTTTTCTGTACCTTTTCCAGTTCCGTTATATCCTTCTTAAGGTGCGGAGACCAGAATTGTACACAGTACTCCAAATGTGGCCTTACCATAGATTTGTAGAGAGGTAATACAACATTTGCTGACCTATTTTCGATTCCCTTTCTGATCATGCCTAGCATAGAATTTGCTTTTTTCACTGCTGCTGCACACTGGGTTGACATCTTCATTGAGCTGTCCACCAAGACCCCAAGATCCCTTTCCTGGTTTGTCTCGGAAAGCTTTGACCCCATCAATTGGTAGGTGTAGTTGGGGTTCTTTTGCCCCGATGTGCATGACTTTACACTTGTTTAGGTTAAAATGCATTTGCCACTTTGTTGCCCATTCACTCAATTTCAAGAGATCTTTCTGGAGCTCTTTACAATCAGTTTCATTTTTAACTACACTGAACAATTTAGTGTCGTCTGCAAACTTTGCCACCTCAGAATTCACTCCATCCAGATCATTAATGAATAAATTAAAAAGTAACGGACCCAAAACTGAACCTTGGGGTACGCCACTTCTCACCTCTTTCCACCCAGAGAAATGTCCATTTATTACCTCCCTTTGTTTCCTACAGTTTAGCCAGGTTCCAATCCAGGACAAGACCTGTCCTCTGATTCCATGGATGAAGAGCTTATTTAGGAGCCTTTGGTGAGGGACTTTGTCAAAAGCCTTTTGAAAGTCAAGGTAAACAATATCGACTGGGTCCCCTTTATCTATGTGTTTATTTACACCCTCAAAGAATTCTAACAAGTTAGTAAGACATGATTTGCCTTTGCAGAAACCATGTTGATTTTCTTTCAGCAATGCCTGTTCTTCTATGTGCCTAGTAATATTTTCTTTAATAATGGTTTCCATCACTTTGCCTGGAACTGAGGTTAAACTGACTGGTCTATAATTTCCTGGATCACCTCTGGATCCTTTCTTGAAGATCGGTGTTACATTTGCCTCCCTCCAGTCCTCGGGTACAGTGCCTGATCTTAGAGAAAGGTTATATATCTTAGCTAGAAGTTCAGCAAGTTCACACTTGTGTTCCTTAAGAACTCTGGGGTGGATGCCGTCTGGACCTGGTGATTTGTTGACATTTAGTTTAGTAAGGCATGTGAGAACATCCTCCTTGTTTATCTCTATCTGTTTTAATTCTTTTAATTCCCTCCCTGAAAAAACTGACTCAGCTGCAGGCATATGTTGTCTGTCCTCCTGTGTGAAAACGGAGGCAAAGAAGTCATTTAGCCGCTCAGCAATCTCCTTGTCTTCGCTGATTTTCCCTTTCTGACCATTGTCACGAGTGGCCCAACTGCTTTTCTAGTTGGGTTCCTGCTTCTGATGTACTTAAAGAAGTTTTTGTTGTTTTTTTAATATTCTTTGCTATGTGTGCCTCAAAATCTCTCTTGGCTTTCCTGACTGTTGCTTTGCATTTAGTTTGCCAGAGCTTGTGTTCCTTTCTGTTCTCCTCGGTAGGAAGAGCCTTCCATTTCTTATTTGAGTTTTTCTTCTTTCCAATCACATCTTTTACTTCATTTGTAAGCCATACTGGTGTCCTTTTGGACTTTCCATGCCTCTTTCTTTTTTGTAAGCCATACTGGTGTCCATTTTGGACTTTCCATGCCTCTTTCAATTTTTTATTGAATGCATTTTAGTTCGGCCTGTTTTAAGGTATTTTTAAACAGTTTCCTGGTACCTATGGGCTCAGCCAAGGACATCTTGAACGAGATCTTGTTCATTAGTTAGCACCAAGTCCAGGTTCCCCTGGTTGGTTATAATAATCCAAGGTTTCTGTTATGGCCAATAATATCCCCCCATTATGATTTTTCTTTTGCCAAATATTCCAACTGCCCTATTTTTGTTCGAGCAGACTAGTGCTAGCGTTTGTCCTGGTACAGACAATTTATATTTGAAATTTCTCTGGTGCACTTTCACCATTTTTCCCTTTGGCTGTTTGTGAGAATTTGTAGAAGGCCTACCATGTCCTACCTCTATTTTTGCTTTTTTATATTAGTCGCCAGCAGTCTGGTTCCATTTTCGTTCAAGTGTAACCCGTCCCTTTTGTACAGGTCTGGCTTTCCTGAAAATGTTCCCCAGTTCCTAACAAATCTAAAACCTTCCTCTCGACACCACTGCCTTATCCACGCATTGAAGCTCCTGAGCTCTGCCTGTCTGGCTGTCCCTGCGCGTGGAACAGGTAGCATTTCCGAGAATGCTACCTTTGAGGGTCTTCTACCTAGCAACCTAAATTTGGCTTCCAGGACCATCCGCTTAGCCTTCCCAATGTCATTGGTACCAACGTGTACCACGACCACTGGCTCCACCCCAGCACTATCTACCAGCCTATCTAGATGCCTCGTAATGTCCGCGACCTTTGCACCCGGCAGGCAATTTACCATGCGGTCATCACGTCCATCACAAACCCAGCTTTCTATGTTCCGGACAATCAAATCACCTACTACAAGAAGCCCACCTCCTACCACCCGTTGAAAAGTATCTTCGGTGCACGAAGATATGGGCACAGCCTCTGAGGAAGGGGTCCCAACTAAGGGAGCCGGTCCCTCTTCCTCAGACTGATGTTCTCCCTGCCCAAGAACCCCATTTTCCAAGGCAGCTGGAGGACTGCTCATCACGGAGTGGGATGCTCCTATTGCATCTCTGGAGATCTTATCCTCCAGCCTCACTTCCTCTCTGTGCTTCTCCAGGTCTGCTACCTTGGCTTCAAGGGAAGAAACACGTTCCCTGAGAGCCAGGAGCTCACTGCAGCGAACGCACACCCAAGACTTCTGCCTGGCAGGCAGATAGTCATACATTTGACACTCGATGCAAAACACTGGGAAACCCCTCCCACTGCTGGCTGACTACCTCCATTTCTTATTAATATGTTTTTGTAGATTAACTGTTTTGTTGTGGTCTTAATTTACTTAATTTAATTTTTTACAAGTCTTTGGATATTTCTTTTCCGACTTGTTACAAGTTTATGCTCTATCGCGCGCCGAACAAGACCTAAAGCAATACTAGAATCTAAACAACAAATTTACCCCAGGAACTTACCAGTGCTCCTTTCTTTCTCCTTTATTTATTTTCTGTTTTATTCCTTATTTGAAAGTAGTCAAATAAGGAATATATAGAGCGCTTCCTATCCATCAGTACATGTTTTTATTAGCACTGTACCTTCTTGACATGCTAATATTTCATCCTCAGACATATATACTAATAGATTCCTATATTATTTGTTTTATGAGGGAATGGGGGTATAATTTAGTTATATACCAAATAAGATGCATTGCTTCTATAGTTTGGGGTTGTTTTCAACTTCTGAATTGTTGCAAGATCACAAAAAAGTGTATAGAAAGAGGCATTTCAATAGTAAGAAAAGGAAGAACAAGCAGCAGCAGCATGGAGGGAAAGCTGAGGAAAATTGGACTGCCAGCATGCTATGAGAACCACCACCATAGTCTATTAAAGGCATGGGCAAAGGTTGTCTCTCCAAGGATCTTTCTGCAGTCCTTTTCTAGCCAAAAAAAGAACATGACTGGTTGCTCCTGAAAACCTTCAGGTACAACAGTTTGCCTTTTAAATAGGCTGCATGATATCCCTGTATAGCAGTACCTTCCTGATGTCACAATCCCTTAATATAGTGTTTTTCAACCTTTTTTGAGCCGTGGCACATTTTTTACATTTACAAAATCCTGGGGCACACCACCAACCAAAATGACCCAAAATGACACTCTAACACAGAAACGCCGGAGGAGACAATTGGAGAGTGTCTGGAGACGGAAACCCAGCATGGCAAATAGAGCAGCCTACAGAGAACTGCATAGGCTGTACGAACGTGAGATCAAAGAGGCTAAGAAATCCTATAATGCCGCCCAGATTACAGCCGCCGGCTCCCGCACAGCCCAGATCTTTAAAGTGGTCCGGAGCCTTCTGGGGTCTCCACAGAGTGATTCCAACAGCTCTACGGTGACGGCAGAGGATCTCCAAGAGCACTTCATTGGGAAAATCACGGCACTTCGGCGCGACCTGCCGCCCATTCCGGAGGAAGGAAATGAGTGGATTCGACATCCAACCCAGACAAACGGGCTCTACTTCACCGAATTCAAACCCCTAACATCGGAAGAGGTGAAAAGCTGGTGACCGGGGCAAGGGCTACGACCTGCCCCATGGACCCTTGTCCATCGCATCTAATCAAGTCCTGCATAGACACCATACTGGACGCCCTGGTGGATCTGGTGAACCTCTCATTGGACACAGGCTCCTTCCCGAGTCCCTGAAGGAGGCTAGAGTTAGCCCCTTCTGAAAAAGGCGAGCCTTGACCCCAATGAACCCCGGCGAACTACCGCCCTGTCGCTAATCTGCCCTTCCTGGGGAAGCTATTGAGCGAGCAGTGGAAAACCAGCTGCGGGACTTCTTGGAACGATCCGGGGCCTAGACCCATTTCAGTCAGGCTTCCGAGCGGGCCACGGTGTCGAATCCGTTCTAGTAGCAATCACAGATGACATCCGCCGCCAGTTGGACGGAGGGGCTCGGCAGTCCTAGTCCTCCTTGACCTAACTGCGGCCTTCGACACCGTTGATCATGATTTGCTACCGCCGCAGCGGCCTCTGGGGATCCAAGACAAGGCCCTGACCTGGTTAGGATCGTTTCTGCGGGGTCGCTCGCAGCGGGTCGAGTGGCAGGGCCAGGTCTCCAGGAAATGTGGGCTGGAGTGTGGGGTTCGCAGGGTGCCATCCTGTCCCCCACCCTTTTTAACATCTACGTCCAGCCCCTGGCCGGTATCGCTAGAAGCCACGGTTTCAACTGTTATCAATACGCCGATGACACGCAACTGCTGCTGAAGCTCGACCCAGGGGTGCTGTCGGTACCTGAAAGCTTTAGCCAGGGGCTGAAGGCGGTCACAAGCTGGCTCAGAGCACACAGGCTAAAGATCAACCCGGCGAAAACGGAGATCCTCTGGCCCGGCCGACCCGACCCCCACTCTCCACTACCACCCTTTGAGGGCGAGCCCTTGTCCCAGCCTTGGCGGTAAAGAGCTTAGGAGTACTCTTGGACGAGAAACTGACGATGGAGGCTCAGATCCAGGCCGCTGCCAAGGGTGCCTTCTTTCACCTCCGTAGGGGCCCGACGGTTGGCCCCTTATCTACCACCAGAGGCGCTGAGGACGGTGATTCATGCCACCGTGGTCTCCCGTCTTGACTACTGCAACGCCTTGTATGTGGGCCTACCGTTGGCCACGACTCGGAGGTTGAGACTCATCCAGAATGCAGCGGCCAGACTCATCTCCGGGGCATCGGCCAGGAGCCATATTTCACCAATTTTAAAAGATCTTCACTGGTTACCCATTGAGCTTAGAGCGATCTACAAACTCATGGTGATAACCTTCAAAGCTCGGCAAAAATGGGACCAGCCTACCTGGGTGATCAGCTGATAGACCAACGCTGCGAAAGACCCCGACGCGTAATAAATGGCGACCGGTTAGCTATCCCTGGGGTGAGAGAGGCCCGGCTGACAGAGACCCGTAGAAGAGCCTTCTCGGTGGCGGCCCCTACGATCTGGAACTCGCTCCCGCCTGCGCTCAGGGCCACATTGGCCCCCGCCAGATTTTTTGGCTGGCCTGAAAACCTGGCTCTTCCGCCAGGCTTTCGGGGACTGAACTGGATGGATGGCAGAGCCTTCTACGGCTCATATCTGCTGTTTTAATCTGATGTATCTATGTTTTTAAAGGATGTAAGTCGCCCGGAGCACCATTGGTGGAGGGCGACTCACAAGTAATAAAGTATTATTATTATTATTATAATACATATAGTTAATATGTTTTAAAATGTATTTATACACTCACTTAGTGTGAAACCTGGGCCTGTTTCGATGAACACAACATAGATATCCTGGCACAAAACATAGTAATACTAACCCAAGGAGGAACCATGAGTCAAAAAAATGATTTTGTCATTTGGGAGTTGTAGTTGCTGGGAGTTATAGTTCACCCGCAATCAAAGAGCATTCTGAACTCCACCAATGATGGAATGGAATCAAACTTCTCACACGGAACTCCCATAACCAAGAGAAAATACTATAAGAAGTTGGTGGGCATTGACCTTGAGTTTTGGAGTTGTAGTTCACCTACACCCAGAGAGCACTGTGGACTCAAATAATGATGGATCTGGACCACACTTGGCATGAATACTCAATATGCTCAACTATGAACACACATGGAGTTTGGGGGAAATAGATCTTGACATTTGGGAGTTGTAGTTCACCTACATCCAGAGAGCACTGTGGACTCAAATAATGATGGGTGAGCCTCTTCCTCATGGGGAGGGGAACACTCTACCCCTTTCCGACCCTCCCTCCGCTCACCTCAGCATCTCTGCTGGCCTTTCCTCCTCCTCAAATGGTGACCGCTGGGAAGGGGGTGGGGCCCGAGTGATGTCACCCTTCCCTCCTCCCTCCCTCGATTAGAGGCTGGCTGGCGCGCGCGGAGGGGAAACTGCCGAAGGAGGCAGCGCCCCGGCCCTTTTTTCTTCGCCGCCGCCACCGGCCCTTCCTCCCCCTCCCCCCCGCAAACAGCAGCAGCTGGAGTTCGGCAGCAGGGGGAAGAAAGGGTATATTGGAGGTTTTTCCCACGACACACCTGATGATCGCTCATGGCACACTAGTGTGCCACGGCACACCGGTTGGGAAACACTGCCTTAATATACTTCCTCATGTTGTGGTGACCCCCAACCATAAAATTATTTTTGTTGCTACTTCATAGCTTTAATTTTGCTACTGTTGTGAACCATAATGTAAATACGAGGGCGGGTCAATAAGTCCGTGACTTTTTGAATGAAACACAGGTTTTTGGATAAAAAATCATTTTATTTTTCAACATAGTCTCCTTTGAGCTCTGTACACTTTGTCCAACGTTTCTCCAATTTTTTTATCCCTTCCAAAAAAATAAGGTTTGTCGAGGTCATCAAAATAGGTATTTGTTTCTGAGATGATTTCATTGTTGGAGTCAAATCACTTTCCGCTGAGCCATTTCTTCAGGTCTGGAAACAAGAAATAGTCACTCGGGGCTAAATCCGGAGAATAGTGTGGATGAGGGAGCAATTCGTATCCCAATTCATTGACTGTTGCCATGGCAACTGTACATGTGTGCACCCTTGCAGGACAGCTGTGAGAAATGCGGCACCCACCTTGCAGAAAGCTTTCTCATACCCAAGTGATCATTTAAAATTGAAACCACAGAGCCATGTGAGAGGTTTCCACAATCTCTCGCACTTTCAATCTCCGATCGGCAAACATCATATCGTGAATTTTTTCAATTGTTTCAGATGTAGAGACCTCAACTGGGCGACCAAAACGTTTGGCATCTTCCGTGCTTGTACGGCCACAACGAAATTCAGTAAACCACTTTTTTACCCTTGAATTTGATGGTGCAGAGTCCCCATAGTATTTATCAAGCTTAGCCTTGGGTTTTTTCCCACAAAAAATAATGCTTAAAGAGCACACGAAATTCACTTTTTTCCATTTTCTCCTCAAATCACACAGTAGTCTGCTATCAATGGCTGTTAAACACAAACTAAATGACACAGCTTGTTCAAATTTTGACAGGAGTCAACCGACAGATGCCTGTTGACAGAAGCAGTGTTGCACTTTCAGTTAAGATGTGGGAAATTCAAAAAGTCATGGACTTATTGACCCGCCCTCGTATCTAATATGCAGGATGTATATTCACTGGACCGAGTTTGGCACAAATACCAGATGTGCCCAAATTTGGATACTGATAACGTTAGGTGGGGGGATGTTGATTTTGTTATTTGAGAGGTGTAGTTGCTGGGATTTATAGTTCATCTAAAATCAAAGAGCATTCTGAACTCCACCAAGGATGGAATTGAACCAGTGTTGGCACAGAGAACTCCCATAACCAAAAGAAAATATTGGAACAGTTTGGTGGGCATTGACCTTGAGTTTTGGAGTTGTCGCTTACTTATATCCAGAGAGCACTGTGAACTCAAACAATGATGGATCTGGACCAAACTTGGCACAGATACTCAATATGCCCAAATGTGAGTGTTGGTGGAGTTTGAGGAAAATAGACCTTGACATTTGGGCATTGTAGTTGCTGGGATTCATAGTTCACCTACAATCAAAGCGCATTCTGAACCCCACCAACAATAGAATAGAGCCTACCATGTGCCCTGTGATAGTGTATGGCAGACCCCGTCCAAGCGGCAAAACCCTGTGTGAAGCGGTCCTTAGTTGACTCTTGCTCTTCTTCCGCAAGCAGACGAAGACCTTTTTATTTGAATAGAATCCTTGGCTTTTGGTCTGCTGGCAGTAAGGATCGCAGAGTCTGCTGTTTGAAAGGCTAGGAAGAGCAGGGACCTTGGAATTGTAGATCAACATTTGACATCCAAATAAATGACTGAACAATTATACTATCTTCAGTATTATAGTATACATTATAGTAAACATTTTTACATTTCTATTCCCATTTCAGTACAGTACAGTACAGTATTTTGAAATTTTCATTTATAAATCTAAAGTAGCACATGCAATTTTAATTTACATCCTATTTTTCCTCTTAGGGCAGAAACATTTCCTATTTTGGGTCTGCATAATTCATCACCCTAGCTACCCTGAAAAGCCACTCTACAAGAATGATTTCTTGGTCCTTTCAGAAACCCTTCCATCCTGGACAGGGCCGTCCATTTTTGATTCGGGGGGCTGAGTTTGGTTTGGGGGGCTGAGATAATGGTACCTAGCAAACCTTTTGTATTGTTATCCCAATAACCCCATTAATGTGGGATATAATGAGCATGGTGATCAGATCATGATATGAATAAACATAAGAGTTTAAATAATGTCAGTAAGGCCTTTTCGCGGACCACCCTGAGAATTTGGGGGGGCTGAAGCCCCCCTTAGCCCCCCCCCCTGGCTACATGCCTGATCCTGGATAATGATACCTATATAAAACAAAGACAAAATCAAAGATCTCTACGTCCGAACAACATCAAAGTGTGGTCAAGATAACAAATGTTATTAATGAAGAAGAAGGACACTGCAGTTTGCTGTTGCCTGAGTTCTACTAGAACCGCAGGGCCTGTAAGACCCATCTGTTCAGGTTGGCCTTTGAATCTTAGCTTTGTTTTTAACAAATTGCTAAATTTTCTGTATTATGATGTGTTTTACTGGATGTTGTGAGCCACTCTGAGCCCTCGGGGAATGGCGGCATACAAATTTGAATAATAAATAAATAAATAAATAAAAAGTTCTGTCCTCTCTTTCCATTCCCTGTTGTTATAAGTTACATGGAAACTACAATTGCACTTTGAATTTAGTTTGCACTAATAGAAGTAAGTGGAAGACAACGGCAAATATTTGTTCAAAAACCTACTGGGCAAGCCTAACCATGTCACCTCTAATAAATACGTACATATTTGAAAAGGCTGCATAGCTGTCTGAGGCAGTGCTCGCTAAACTATCTGATTAGGTTTTTAGGAGGCTTTCCCCTTCTTACATAGACCAACATAATATTTGATTACAATTGTTTCTACCTTCCCTGGAAACTCTCCATAGACCAGTACAGACTATTGGCCACCATTGCAGTTAGCCCTGCCTAAGGAATAGAATGAAATCTCTCTCTCTCGGCATTACTTCGCGAACGAAGATTCTTAGGAAGGACTCATCCCATACTTTTTACAAGTGCGTTGATGACTAAAAAGGCCAATCCGAAATAGGCAAGTTCGGTTGCAGAAAGCACAGCAGAAAGTCTCCTTGGGTGAGGTTGTTACCAAGTTGCGGTTCTTTCTGCGTTGTCGTTTCTCTTTGAGACCCATTTGGCATTGTGGATAGTCTTGCCTCGAAAGAGTGATCAATCTGGCGAGCCTGAGATGTTGTTTGGATATTTCTCTTTTGGGGATGCCTCTCCGTTGACCTGTGGCCTCACCATAGATGTGTGCCGGCCAAGGGGTGGAATATTGTTTGTGACTTTCCAATGGCTGTTAGTTTCCCCCGAGCCTGAGATGACCTTTGTTGTCATGTGGCCCCAGGAGTCTGGGTGATATCTCTTTGGGGGTGCCCTCGGCTTGCCTCGCTCTCTTCCAGCACCATCAGGACACAGAGCAAGTTCACCAAAGGGAACCGTTTTACTGCGAGGTGAATCTACGTTTCCAACCAGGATTCCCAGTAACAGGAAGACCCGTCTTCAACAAGGACTGAGATTCTGGGGAGTGCTAAAGGACCCAGTTTGCCTGCACTCAGGAGACAACAGGACACCTTTGGACTTTGACGAGAGGTACCGCCTTGATGTTACTTGACGATCGGGGCTGAAATCCCTTTTTGGACATTGCGACTAACCAAGCTTAAGCCATCAGTTTTATGCTAGGTTTTCCTGCTGAAGAGTTTTGGAGCCAAAAGTTAGTCAGGTTTTCCTGCTGAAGAGTTTTGGCGCCAAAAGTTAGTCAGGTTTTCCTGCTGAAGAGTTTGGAGCCAAAAGTTAGTCAGGTTTTCCTGCTGAAGAGTTTTGGCGCCAAAAGTTAGTCAGGTTTTCCTGCTGAAGAGTTTTGGAGCCAAAAGTTAGTCAGGTTTTCCTGCTGAAGAGTTTTGGAGCCAAAAGTTAGTCAGGTTTTCCTGCTGAAGAGTTTTGGAGCCAAAAGTTAGTCAGGTTTTCCTGCTGAAGAGTTTTGGCGCCAAAAGAAAGCCAGGTTTCTTACCTTTGAAGAGTTTTGGAGCCAAAAGTTAGTCAGGTTTTCCTGCTGAAGAGTTTTGGCGCCGAAAGTTAGTCAGGTTTCCCTGCTGAAGAGTTTTGGAGCCAAAAGAAAGTCAGGTTTTCCTGCTGAAGAGTTTTGGCGCCAAAGAGCCAGTCAGGTTTCTCCTGTTGATCAGTTTGGCGCCAAAAAGAAAGTCAGGTTTTCCTGCTGAAGAGTTTTGGCGCCAAAGAGCCAGTCAGGTTTCTCCTGTTGATCAGTTTGGCGCCAAAAGAAAGTCAGGTTTTCCTGCTGAAGAGTTTTGGCGCCAAAGAGCCAGTCAGGTTTCTCCTGTTGATCAGTTTGGCGCCAAAAAAGAGGGCGGTCGCCATCTTGGCTGTAGTTTTGGCCCGCCGCCATCTTGTTTTGTAGTTTTGTGGGTTGTTTAGGGGCGGAACCTTCGACTGCCATCCTTCAGTTCTTGTTTCCACCGGAGCCTATTTCATGCCGGACCAGCATCCGGGCGAGGCCTTTTCGCCCGGACAGGAAGTGACTCTGCCGCCAGTGAGTTTTGGAGTGGTTTGGAAAGTTTCCGTTTTTTCCAACGCAGTGCTCTGGGAGGGCTTCGGAGAGCCGGGCGGCCGGGGTGGCCCAGCTCCAGAGCGGCAGAGGCGGCTTAAAGTGGCCCAGAAGAGATCCTGCGGGCGCCCAGAGCCCCAGAGGACAGCATCAGCGGCGCCCTCCTGTGGTTCCCAAGCAGCGGTTCCAGTGGGATGTCCCGCACTTTCTCCTCCATCTGCTCCTGTGTCGGGCTGTGGTGAGCCTTTGGTCCTGAAGGGCCTACAGTCACTCGGGGGAGGGTTTGTGCACCAGCGGCCCTTTAGAGGCCTGAAGAAAGAAAAACCTCTGGCCCTGCTTGACAGCCTTCTGAGGATCTCCTAGCAACTTTATGCTGCAAAGCCTTTCTAACTGTGATCAACATCAACATTGTGTAGCAGTGTGTAGCTTTGCTTGGTGCTTAGTGTAACTATATGTGATTAGTCCTAGGGCACATTGCGTGTATGTTAGCACATTGTAGTCACAGGCTTGAAACTTGTATTGAGACTGCTTTCTGTATGTATTCCAAAGCACTGTATGTCAACAGTTACATGCCATAGCTTAGCTCATGGAATGCTAAACTGTATTGCTAGCCTAGCATTTATGCCTAAAAGTGTGCATGCCATTGCGTAGAGTGGATAGCAAGTAGCGCCAGTATACTTCTTTCAGTGGTGGTGCAATTTAAGCAGGGCTCTTGCATTTTCAAATGTTTAAAAGCCAGGTTATAGGTGAATAAGGTTGCCATTGGCTTAAAGTTGCGCGTGGTCCCCACACCAAAGCTACTGCACAACATAACCTCCAGGCATGTCAACACCGTCGCGGTACAGCGTACGATCTGTAAAGGGCTCTCTACGACGTCTGATGGAGTACGCTCGACCCTCACGCTCTATCGGAACTCCAGCCAGAGGATCTGAGAATGCCAAGACTTCAGAAAATCAAGAGAGCTCCTTAAGCGCAGCCTATCGAGCCGGGCCCCAAGCTCCGGCGACGATGGGAAGCCCAGGCCTCAGCCACCCCCGCGACGGTTGATGCTGCAGATGCCTTATCAGACGTTCGTCCCAAGACCCACGATTACAGTCTACGTTCGAGCCGAGACAGACATCCTACGGAGAGGTTCGCTGAGCAACTCACACAAAAGGAAGCAGATTCTCTCGTGTGGTGGGAAAGTGCTGGCGGCGTATCGACGAGTTGGCCGCCAGGCGTGGCAATTACAACGAGCCCACTAAAGAACAGTTCGAAGGAGCAATCAACGATTGGCTAGTGCGACCAACGAGTTGCATCGGGTGCTCAGGGAGCTGAACAATCCCCAGGCGCAGCTGAAGGCGATGCACTCGCCAGAGACATGGCCAGGAAGAATGAGTGGTGCGGTGGAATTTTGGACTCCTTGCTTTCTGCCACCCGACCTCACATTCCCGAGCGTTCAGACGCACCTGCTGCTCTCACCAGGCGGAGTTTGAGCCAAAACATGACTCGTGCCTCCAGCCTCAAATCGTCGCACAAAGTCCCGTCGCTGCATAGTTCAAGCCGCCCGTTCAGCCCGAGCCAGGCAAGCTCAGTTCAGGTCATCCTGGAAGCGGAAAGGGCTAAAGTAAGGGAAATCGCACTTCAGACTCAGGCTGCAGCTGTGGTCGCAGCTGAAGAGGCCATAATCGGAAAAGAGCAGCTGCGCGTCAAACAACAAACGCTGGAACTCCAGCTTCAGCTTGATGCACTAAAGGTCGAAGGGAGGCGTCTAAGCGGGCGGCAGAAGCTAAATTCTGGTCGGAAGCAGCAAATCAGGGCCTTTCGGAGGACGTGCTGGAGGCACTGGATCGAGAAAACGACACTACGAAGGTTCCAAAACCGCCCAGCGTTGTGTTCTCCTGGCTCGAAGGCGTCACACAAGCAAGGGATGATGGAGACGACCAGCTGCCTGCAAATCCAAAACCCGCCGTTCCCGTCCGCCAAGACATGACCAGGGTGGATGGCCGTCTTGCCGCACCGCGCATGTCTGCATCGGGGACAAATGTCCCACCTAGACCTACCCTGCAAGAACTCCCAGACGATCAGCTCAACGAACCAGCCCGGCAATTCAGGCCCTTCAATCCCCTTCTCAACACAGTGCCGCACAGGTCCGCCCGGCAGTCCAGTCCCCAACAGATCCCGGCACCACGGCATCCCAGGAGAAGTCTAAAAGATCAGGGTGTGCAAAGGTTTTCGGACCGCGTAGAAGATTACTCGTGGTGGTCAACCTCCTTCCAAATGGCCGCTGATGACCTTCGTTTGACCCCTCGCGAGGAGATAAACTTGCTCATTGAGTGGCTGGCCGGAGTCCTCTCAACAAGTCAAAGGGATCTTTGCGGCCAATGTCAGGAACCCAGCGAAAGCCCTCGACACAGCTTGGGAACGACTTTATTACAGATACGGGGCCGGTTGCATGGTGGAAGCCTCTCTGAAAGACAGGCTGAAGAAGTTCCCCGTCCTTAAAGCCAAAGATAGCAAGCTCTTTTGGGACTTAAGTGACCTGCTGGAGCAAATGCTTGCAGCCAAAGAGCATCCCGAAATACCTGGACTTGTCGCACTGGACCAAAGTTCCTTCCAAAATGTCGTCCTCGACAAACTCCCCGGGAGGGTGCGGGAAACTTGGGCTGATATTGTCGCGAAGTACAAGAGGACACATCAACAAGCCTACCCCCCCTTCTCCCAACTAGCGGAATTTGTAAAGGAGCTGGCCAAGTCTAGGAACGACCCAGAAACTCGAGCTCTGTACCAAGGAACTCCCTCAGATGGACTTCCCAAGGACTTAAAAGAGCGTCCTAGGGAGATAAAACGCTCAGCCACCGTTAAGGCTACCGAAACAGAACAACGTTCTCTAACCTAACATCAAGTGCCAGGAGCATACCTTGCCCTATCCATCTAAAGCCACACAGCCTGGCAGAGTGTAGGGAGTTCACCAACAAACCATACAAAGAACGCACAGACATCGTAAAAAAGGCCAGAGTGTGCTTCAAGTGCTGCAGCCGTGAGCCTCACCTCTCCAGGGACTGTCAAGCTGAGGTCAAGTGTCGGCAATGCAACAGCCTGAAGCACTGCACGGCCATGCATAACCCAGAGGGCTCTTCTGCAAGCTCCAGCGTAAAGAGCCAGTCACCCAAGCGAGACTCAGAGGGAGGCGAAACGCCTCACATGGATTCACAGTCAGCCAGTGTGGCCTGCACCAAACTGAATCAAGGAAGCACCAGACCCCGTGTCTGTCACCCCATCTGCCTCGCGGAGGTCTACCCTCAAGGCAGATCAGAGTTGAAGAGGAGAGTTTACGTGGCCCTCGACGCCCAAAGTGACTCATCTTTGGCCACTCCAGAGTTCTTCAGCATGTTTGACACCGAAGTCCGAACTGTGGACTACGAGGCGTCCACTTGCTTTGAAAGTAAGCGCAGGAAGGGCAGAGTGGCTACAGACTTTGTTGTATCTCCGTGCGGCCAGCAGAGGTGTTTTGAGCTGCCTGACCTCGTGGAATGCACATCCATCCTCGAGATAAGGGGCAAATTGCTACCAAAGCAATAGTCAAGGCACATCCTCACCTCAAACACTTGAAGCAGAGCGTCCCGAATATTGAAAAGGATGTGGGGATCCATCTCCTCATAGGGGCTAATTGCCCAAGCCTCTTCATCATAGAGGAACAAGTTATAGGACCGCCAAGGGCTCCGTTGGCTCAGAAGACGCCTCTTGGTTGGACGGTGGTAGGGCCTGCGTACATCGACAGAATGCAGCCTTTCCCCTCTTCTTCCGGTTCAGTTGACAAAGACAGCCGTCCCAGCGACCGACCAAGTCAAGTGGAGAGTTGCCTGGACCGTGTTTCAGAGCTCTGCCAAAGTTCAAGCTTTGACTGCAATCCGATGTCCAACACCACCCAGCTCGTGAGACAGCCTCAGGGGTGTGCGAGTTCACAGAGTCACCAAGGACAGATCCTGGAGCCAGAGTAAAGGGAAGCCTTTATCTCCTGCGAAGCTGACACCAGCCTCCGCGATCGACCACGCTGAGTCCACCAGCTTGCTCCATTCAGAGAAGAAGGTGTCAGCTAGCCGGCCAAGGGAAGTTTTTCGTCTTCGCAAGGCAAGGATCATGCATCGGATGATCAAGCCAGAGTTGACCATCCGCAACTCACAGAGAGTGCGAAGGAGGTGGCGCCCTCGCGAAGGCCAAAGATCTTGCCAACATCCAACCATGATGTATGGTTTCCCCAAGAGGAAGGGACGACGATATCTGCCTCAGCTAGCGTCAACGTCCAGCATGTGGACCACGGAGCCTGACATTCCAAATGACAGGAGTCAGATTTGTCTGACGCCGTGGCTTCGCTGCAAGGTGGAGGCTAGAGCTTCCAGCCAGGGAAGAGGCCACCTGGTGGACAGATCCTTCCCATAAATATAGTTTAGAGATAGTTTAAAGTGTTTGCATTTCTGCAACGTTTGTTGGTTATGCACATTGTTATTTGTTATTGATTGATATGGTGAGGTAACGGCCATAATCAACAACAGGCCTTTAACTCCTCTCAGCTCCGATCCTGAGGATCTCCAAGTGTTGACGCCAGCTTCCATTCTAACACAGAAGACTCCAGGATGGAAAGATGTCTCCTTACCCGTTCAGATGGGGCGCACAAGCAACAATGGAAGCAGGTGCAAGTGCTTGCCAACGCCTTTTGGAAAAAGTGGAAATCGCTCTACTTGAGTCAGCTACAACAACGCAAGATCTGGCAGAACTCCCAGCCTAACCTACGCACAGGAGATGTAGTCCTACTGAAAGATAAGGCCGCACCCAGGTCACAGTGGCCCATGGGTCTCATTGAGGCAATCTACCCTTGCCCAGACGGGAAGGTCAGAAAAGTGCAAATTAGGACCACGAGCCATGGCAAAGTTACCTTATTAGAAAGACCTATTGTGGAGGTCAGAGTTTTGATTGAGACTGTTTAAATATGCTATGTCGGCCAGCCATAAACAGTTCATTTGTTATTCCCGTTCGGGAATCCGGGGGGGAGTGTGCCGCCCCAAGGGGGCTTGAAGAGGTGTGTTGTGGGTACTTTCCATGTGTCTGTTTTTTGATGTTAGTTTCCCCCTTCGCCATGTTGTTTTAAGTCATGTGACCTTTAGGCTTGTCATGTGGCCCCAGGGTCTCTGGGTGATCCACCCGGGTCCGCCCCTTTGGAGAGGTTATATAAAGGGGCCCTCGGCTTGCCTCGCTCTCTTCCAGCACCATCAGGACACAGAGCAAGTCTTAGAGCAGACGGCTCCAAAAGGGAACCGTTTTTACTGCTAGGTTAATCTACGTTTCCAACCAGGATTCCCAGTAACAGGAAGACCCGTCTTCAACAAGGACTGAGATTCTGGGGAGTGCTAAAGGACCCAGTTTGCCTGCACTCAGGAGACAACAGGACACCTTTGGACTTTGACGAGAGGTACCGCCTTTGATGTTACTTGACGCATCGGGGCTGAAATCCCTTTTTGGACATTGCGACTAACCAAGCTTAAGCCATCAGTTTTATGCTGATTGTTCCAATAAATTTCCTTTTGGCCCTCAGTTTGCGTCAACCATCCTTTTTGTTGAGGTCCACTGTGGCTTGTAGGTGGAAAGCCTAGCCATCCCATTTTCCCAGATTTGTGCTTTCCCTTTTAACCCTGGGAAGACGGAAAAAGTAGTATCTTTGGGAGGCGGTGGTCCTCCATTCTAGAGACGTGCCCTGCCCAGCACAGCTGTGTTCTCAATAGGATGGCCTCAATGCTGGTGATCCCTGCTTGCTCAACGACAGCAACATTAGTCACATAGTCAGTCCAGTGTATATTTAGGATTGTGCGAAGACAGCGCTGATGAAAGCGTTTGAGGAGTCGTAGGTGCTGGCGATAGGTGATCCATGTTTCAGACCCATAGAGGAGAATAGACAGTATGATAGCTCTGTACACACTGATTTTGGTACTTTTCCTCAGGTGCTTGTTGCTCCAGACTCTTTTGTGAAGCTTTTGATAATCTGTGATCTATCTCTTTGTCAATCTTGGCGTCTGAAGAGATGATGCTTCCCAGGTAGGTGAACTGCTGAACGGACTTAAGCACAGATTTGCCTATGCTGACGTGGGGATGATGGTGAAGTAGTGAAGGATGATGGTGAAGTAGTGAAGAAATAGTGAAGGATGAAAGCTGTGGAATGAAATAAAATGCAGAGCAATCAGAAAAAAGTGTGGGGACTGCTACAAAAAAAGAGGGTAGGTTAGGAAAGGACAGCTTCTAAAGTCATATCAGGAAAGACTATTGACAGTACTGGTGCAAGTTACTTCATAGCTTTTCACTACAGTGGAGCAACAGTGGAAGATGTAAGCATGTCCTTGAAAATCTTAATTGGTTTTCTCTAAACATCATTTGTATTTGGAAACTGCCACTTCCTCATCGATCCTAATGGACAATTGATTTTGAAACCTCTTTCTTCCAACTTTGAATTCGACATTGTTGACATTCAGGAATGATCCTCTGGAAACTAAACAGTATTTCTTAGTGCTACTTCCAAAAATGTCTCACTATGGATATATTTAATCCAAAGGTTAATTTATCTGTATATATTTGCCTTGATGCCTAATCTCTGCAAATAAACAAAGGGAAATCCAAGATTTTTCTTTCTGCCTGAAGAAAAGGATAAAATGCCATCTTCTTATTAATGCCTACAGGAGTTGGACTGGATGCACAAGTGAATCCTACTTTGAAATGGTTGATGGGACAACGTATTTGACATCAACAACTGGCTAATGTATGAATACAGTAGAGTCTTGCTTATTCAACATAAACGGGCTGGCAGAATGCTGGATAAATGAAAATGTTGGATAATAAGGAGGGGTTAAGGAAATGCCTATTAAACGTCAAATTACGTTACGATTTTACAAATTAAGCACCAAAACATCATGTTTTACAACAAACTAAAAGAGAAAAAGCAGTTCAATACATGTTAACATTATGTAACAATTACTGTATTTACGAATTTAGCGCCAAAACATTACAATGTATTGAAACAGTTGTGGATTCAGGCAGGAGGCAGACTGCATTAGATAATACAGAACGTTGGATAAGCAAAGGTTGGATAAGCGAGTCTCTACTGTACATGGAGATGTTTTTGGAACAGACCTCTGTTCTCAATCAGAGCTAAAAGGTTGGAGAAGGGCTATGTCTCCTCCTCCTCCTACACCATCCAATAATTGCCACCCAAGACCATTGTCTCGTGTGCCAAATGATAGGACTGGCATCTTAATCAATACAAAGAAATTAGAAAATGAGGATTGTTGCATGTCTCTTGTCTATGTAGCAACGCATCCAAAGCCAACAAGGTGTACTGTATAGGTTTCAGTACTCGAGTAAGAGTCTAGTAGATCAATGTGATATTGCTAAATATGGGGAAGCTAAAATGCTTAAGATTGCAGTACTTTCTTCAAGTTACAGATGGATCAAAACAATTGTGCTTCTAATTCCTTGGCAATGAAAGAAAAACACCATGTTATAGTGGTTGTTAAATGGCCTTACAATACTTTTGTGTAGGCATGATATTTGGCTGGCATAATTGTTGTGCCAGCATGATCCCTGTAATACCGAAAGGACTGAAAAAACATGGAAGTTGGGGCATGGTGGGGAGGAATAGGACTTGAATTCTATGCTGTTTCAGAGGCTAATCTCATTTGTTCACATATAAATACCACCCCAAGACAGGCATAATTTTACCTTTGCTAAGCAGTGCAAATAAAAACAGAGGTGTTCTTATATGCCCCATATCTCGTTCCCCTACAGTCATAACAGAAGAGAGTATACTGCCTCATTTATAATCATGGTACATTATTATTTTGTTGATTCTATCCCACTTTTCCTTCCAATTAGTTAAAGGCAATATGGCTCTTCTTATTCCAACAAACCCATAATGTGATGTAGATGAAGTTGAAAATGAACTACTAACCAATGGTCACCCAATGAATGCAATGGTTCAGTGTGGATGTGGACCTGTATCTCTTTAGTCCAATACTCCAACTATTACACCACAATAAATGTAAATTGAGCTGGAGACACACTCCTCATATCAAGGTGAATAACTATGTTGTTCATGTTGGATTTGTAGACATCAAGTGGAAAATTTTGGGATAGAAACTCACTTTAAGTGGACAGAGTTTGCAAACAAAAAAGCCACCACTTTAAAAAGAAACAGCAAAAATACAAGAGTGGATGAATACTGCGTATTTTATTAGGACTTGTTTCAGGCATAAGATACCACAGGACGCTTCCAGACAAAAAGGAAATGTGTGCCAATGCGGGTTTTAAAGACCTACTTTGGCTTGCATTTCTGTCCCCACCCCCAAAAGCCAAGGTTTTCCCAGGGGGGAAAGGTCCCTCCAGGCACGTCATTTCTACACACCAGGAAGACGCAAGGACCACTTTAATGGTGGCCAAGTAAGGTTTTTTTAAATTGTAAGGCTTTTTTGGGGGGGCTTAGGGGGAAGGGGGTGAGTGCCACCCCACACTTTTGGGCTCCAGGAACCCAAAAGGTGTGAGGTGGCTGTGGTAACTCATCCCCAGGTAGTTCTGATTGGTCCTGGAACTACCTGGGGAGTGAGTGCCTCACAGACCCAATACACCATTAGACCCGGGTCTTTCAGAAAGGTGCAGAGCTAATGGGGTATCTAATTAATTTGGAGACCCTGATTTGATCTAAATTAATTTGGTATTACCGAAGGTATCGTTTGGACTCCTTTGGAAAAACCGAGACAGGTCTCGGTTTAAAGGCCTGTCTGGATGGGCCCTTAGTTCAATCATAGAATCATAGAGTTGGAAGGATCCTCATGGGCCACTGAGTTCAACCCATTGCTCAGTGGAGGATCTCCAACTAAAGTATCCCAATCAGACAGCTTTCTGAAGATATCCAGAGAAGGAGACCCCACATTTGAACCACCTTTTCTGAGAATTATTCTAGACTACTATTTTTTTCTATTGGTTTACAAGGGATTTTGTTACCTTCCAGTTATAGAACTAAAATTTTAGAATATTTACTTTTCTGTTAAACACCTATTAAGTCACTAATCTGGAGAAGATGTCTACCTTATTTTGACTTCATT
The DNA here is from genome assembly GCA_030556195.1 of Anolis apletophallus. NCBI lineage: Eukaryota > Metazoa > Chordata > Lepidosauria > Squamata > Anolidae > Anolis > Anolis apletophallus. The sequence goes on from JARBWK010000009.1 coordinate 79,255,421, forward strand.
CACAGTGCTGTGTAACCATTTGCCAACAATAATTTAATGGCTGATGTTATCTCTCTATCCAAGATTTATAGCTGTTCATCTTGTGCATAACTGTAGGGATGGCAATAGTTACGTCTATGCCATATTAATGCTACTGCTGTATATTGTTTTTCCTTAATGGTTTGAGTATTGTAGAGACCAGGGTTTGAATCCCAGCTCAGTCATGAAAACCCACTGGGTGACCCTGGGCAGATCACACATTCTCACTCCCAAAAAATCCTGGTCATGTTTGCCATAACTCAGAAATGACTTGAACACACAAAGCAACAGCAACAACAACAGCCTCCAAACAACCCTATATCATCCCCTGGAATCCATAAGCATGTACAGTACACCATCACCACCCAAAAGTAATCTAGCAGCTGGTGAGGCTTTAGAAAAAATGAAATAAATTTCTTTTCACTGCACTATCAGTAGTAGTATCCTGCATTATGTACTAGGACAGAGTTTCTAAAACAGTGTTCCTCCAGATGTTTTGGACCTCAGCTCCTGCAGTTCCTAACAGCTGGTAAGCTGGGGGCAGAAGTCCAAAATACCTGTAGGAGCACGGTTTAAGAAACATTGCACTAGGAGAAATCTCTGATTCCTTTTAAATGACATTAAGTCTGCTGACTCTTTGAACTGTCAAAAAACCACACTCAAAGTATACTTTGATACTATGTATCTTGATTTGGATTGGGTGGTGTACCATGTGCCACTCTGTCTCACACAGCAAAATGTCTTTAGACAATCTGGGCAATCAATGTAAGTACCCTGAGGCGATACGTCTTTAAACATGAAAAAAGACAGATGGTACCTGATAATGTTGTGATGGAACGGGTGTGGTGTGGTGGTTTGAACATTGGGCTATGCCCCTAATTATCCATTAGCTAAGACTCACTGAGAGGGAAGTGTTGTAGTTGAGTCTGAGGCTGAGAGAGAGAGGAGTCTGTAGCTAGAAATGCCAACTTGTGAGCAAGAGTCGGATGAGTCGGATGAGGAGCAAGAAAGGAATAGACTGAGGCAAATACTTAGTGATTCTTCTGGGGATGAAACATTTCTGGGTTTTTCGGAGGATGATAGGAGTGGGGATGAGGAGTAGTCATCGGGAGGTATGGATGAGGGTCCACAAAGTACTAAAGGAGGATTTAATGAGATGGATTGGACTAAGGGGCAACAAATACAGGATGTCTGCTTGGAATCCACTAGCAGTGATTCGTTTGCAGGGTTCATGGGAGATGGGAGTTGGAGTGCTGGGAATGGGTCTCATGGGGACTGTTGGGGAGAGTTGAGTTGTTGCAGGAGACTGAGGAAACATTACCCAACATCCTGTACTACTCGTATTCCCTGAACAAAAGGGGAACCATCTTTTAGCTTTTAAAATATCTTCCCTTTTATCTCTGGAAACAGGACTAAAATCTGCAATTCTTTCTTCTCTTCATTAGCAAGCAAAGGGACTTCTAGTGCTATCTTTCAGTGTAAGAGAAATGCAAGAAGTGTTACCAAAAACAAACGTTAGCCTCAGAATTCTCCACTAATTCAAAAAGAAAGACTTAAACACACCTGTTAGAAGCTGCCTTGTAGCTTTCACTTAATGGCGGAGATTGCAAATAAATAAGTAAAGAAATAAAACTGTATTCATCCGTTTGCTTTCCAACTGAATTATAGCAGATTACAGTGTACAAAATGTTTTTTTCTCATGTTCATGAGACTGCATAACATTGTTTATGCTGCCTTTTATTTTATTTTTATTTTTAAATTAAAATAAAAGGCAGAATAAATAATTTTTGCCTTTCACAATAAGGTCATACTGCTAACCTTTTGTTTATCAATCTAAGCAAGTTTTGCTATAAAGTATTCACTGACAGTGGTTTTCTAGGTTATTCCTTCTGTTAATTGAACCTCATCCTATGAAAGCATGTGAGCTACCTCTGAATTACAGCCCTTTCTTAAACCTTTTTGGAGTCCATGGCTACCTAGGTCACTCAGTTCCCATAATGGGTAAGCAGGGTTTGAACGTGGGTTCAAATGAATGTTGCCTGGTTTTCAAAATAGCTGTAAGAGATAATCAAAATTCATCACATGCAGACATTGACTGTATTTGACGATGAGAAAGGGATAAAAGAGACACCATCTGCTTGACTCATTCAAAAGTAACTCCACATTCAGTAAAGCTTACTGTAAAGCTGGGCACATGGATACAGGACGGCAGCTTTAAAACTGGCAAAAGGGCAAAGTGATGCGAATGAACTTGACTATACAAGAAGGACAAGAGTTTATGTTTCATACTAAACCTAGAAATTAAGGTAGAAAGAAAGTATTCAGGAAAAGAGCCAACCAGAACCAACACTGGAACAGAAATATAAGAAAATTGAGTGGAAATTTATTTATTTATTTAGAACATTTATATTCTGCCCTTCTCAACCCGAAGGGGACTCAGGGCAGAGCAGAAACATACAAGTAGCAAACATTCAATGCTGGTGCATAAATAGATTCTACATATACATAAACATTAAAAACATTTATCTTAACATTAACATCCACTGTTTCACCATCCCAGTCATCCTGATTTAGTTGTGGCAAGGTTTCCTGTTGGTGAGGTTTTCTGTTTCTGCCTTATTGCCTCATGGTCCATAGAGAAAGATAAAGTGCACACGTTTTGGCCCTGCAGTGGTTTTTCCACACTCCTTTGCAATCAGTTAAAACAGCCGAAGTTTACAAATAGTTGAGGCGCTTACATCTCTTTCCATACAGTTTTTACAACAAAAACAATGACTGTCCATGACAAAATGGAGGCCAATGGTGCTTTAAAAGCTGGCATCCTGTATTTCATGCACTTTTGGTTGACCTAATAAATATATCACTGGTCTGTGAATTTTGGATGTTAGTACGAGGACGGGTCAATAAGTCTGTGACTTTTTGAATAAAACATAGGTTTTTGGATAAAAAATCATTTTATTTTTCAACATAGTCTCCTTTGAGCTCTATACACTTTGTCCAACATTTCTCCAATTTTTTTTTATCCCTTCCAAAAATAAGATTTGTCGAGGTCATCAAAATAGGTATTTGTTTGTGAGATGATTTCATTGTTGGAGTCAAATCTCTTTCCGCCAAGCCATTTCTTCAGGTTTGGAAACAAGAAGTAGTCACTTGGGGCTAAATCCGGAGAATAGGGCAGATGAGGGAGCAATTTGTATCCAAATTCATTGCCTGTTGCCATGGCAACTGCACATCTGTGCACCCTTGCGTTGTCCTGGTGCAAAAGAACTTTTCTTCGCCAAATGCGGTCGTTTTCTTTCAAATCCTCATTCAATCGACCCAATAAGTTGGCATAATATTAGCCATTGATTGTTTTACCCTTTTGAAGGTAGTCAATGTGGATTATACCACATGCATCCCCAAAAATGGTCGCCATGACTTTATTGGCTGGTTTCACCAGTTCCACTGCACTTATTCCATTGCACTTATTATCTGAGGCTGCTGGGTGGCTACCTTTGGTAAATTTGCAGGAAAACAAAGGAGGGAGATATATCTCCAAGTGTGCAATGGATGATATTTTATTTTATTTTTACTTTTGAAACAGCCCATCACATTGCAGTCTATGTATATGTTTCAGTGATCTTTTCCAGGGGCAATATGAAGTCTTAATAGCAGAAATTGTGGGAGCTGAAAAACCCATTTCATTTGCTGGATGGAAAAAAAAAACACAGAGAGGCGGAAGAGTTCGTTTCAAGGCTTAAGGTTTTATTTTAGCAGATGGTCCTTTCCCCCCTGTGGATTCTGTTGGGTGTTCTCCAGTTTTTGTCACTTTTAGTGAATTTTGCCAAGGTTGTTGCTGAAGCCTTGGCTCTCTTCCAAAAGTAGGATCCCTTTTTAATGAGCACCCAGCAAAAACATAAAGTGCCGTGTGTTTTTGTGTCCATGTCTGAAATGAATGGGGTTTGCAAAAGCTAATTTGCTGTTAGAAAGTGCAACCTCCTGGACATGTGGAATACAGTGGGCCCTTGATATCCATTGTTTTTTTGTTTCCAGGATCCCCATGGATTCTCAAATCAAGGATGTTCGAATCCCATTATGTACAATGGCATATTGAGGTTTGCTTTTTGGAAATTTTTTTTGGGGGATATTTTCAAACTGTGGATGATTGAATCCAAGGATATGGAGTGTTGACCATATTGCAATCATTATCTTTTTTCCCAAATTTTTTTATTGCAATCATTATCTGATTGATGAGTGGCTTCGGTTATTTTGGCCGAGGCTGGCTGCTGCTGGTGGAGCCTTGGGCTTTCCCCAAATGTAGGCTTCTGTGCACCTAGAATGAACATCAAAGGGTGTTTGCGTGTCAAATGAATGAATTCAAGATTTGCTAATTGTTAAGAAGGTTCAAACTTCTGATCTGTGAAATACTGAAATCTTTTTCTAATGGAGGGGTTCTGTGGTTTTTGGCCAAGGCTGCCTGCTGCTGATAGTCTTTCCAAAATGTAGGATGCTATGTCAATTTGCACCCAGCATAAATATAAAAAGGTGCGTGTATATAGAAAAAGAGAAATGAAAGGGACTCTCAAAAGCAGATGGTTAAACCAGATGCAGCTAGAAGATTCAGCATCTTGATTTGAGCAATATTACAATCATTATCTGATTGATATGTGTATGTATTATCTTTGGTGATTTTAACCATGATGTCTGTTGGCTTTGGAGATCTGGGTTTCTTCTCAAATGTAATTTTATTTTAAAGTGCATCTTAAAATAAGTGTGTGTGTGTGTTTGTGTGTGTACAAAGAGAAAAAAGGAATGAATCCAGGCCCAATCTACACTGACTATTTAATACAATTGGAAGATAGCTTCAAAACGTAGCAACCAGATGACAAACCCACACACTAGCACTCAAAAATAAATTCATTAATCACATCAGGGCTCTGTTGTTTGCACCATCACCATCCAGGCCTCAATCTAGCCCCAGGATTTCCTATGAAAACATCTGTACAGCAAAAACATTTTATTCAATACCAGTTTGAAATGGCATTCGACGGTCAGTGGGGCCACACTGGGATCCTCAAAAGCAAATTTGCTACCTTCGAGAAGGTTCTACTTCTTGATTTGTAGAATACTGCTATCACTATCTGACTGATGTGCGTGTGCATGGCTTTGGTGGTGATTTTAGCCATGGGTGGCTACTGCTGCTGGAGCTAGGTCTCTCCCAAATGTAGGATTCTGTGGCCCTATGCATTTTGAAAGTGCAAAATATGATCGTGTAAACTCATAAAATGCAGTTAAACTACATTATATAGAATCATAGAATGATAGAATCGGAAGAGACCACACTGGCCATCTACTCCAACTCCCTGCCATGCAGGAAAAGCACAAAGTATTCCTGACAGATGGCCATCCAGCCTATGTTTAAGTTTACAAGGAAGCTTCCACCACACTCTGAGGCAGAGAGTTCTACTGTTGAACAGCTCATGCAGTCAGAAAGTTCTTCCTAAAGTTCATGTGGAATCTCCTTTTCTGTCATTTGTACCCATTGCTCCTAGTTCAACTTTCCAGGGCAGCAGAAAACAAGCCTGCTCCCTCTTCCTTATGACACCCTTTCACATATTTATACATCACTCTTCTCCACTTTCTCTTCTGCAGGCTCAACATACCAAGTTCTTAAAGTCACTCCTCGCAGGACATGCTCTCGACTTTTGATCATTTTAGCTGCCATCCTCTGTATGCCTCCCAGCTTGTCAATATCTCTGTTGGACCCATTTCCTTTTGGGAGAAGACTGAGGCAAAGAAGGTGTTGAGCAGCTCTGCCTTTTCCCTATCCCGTGTTAGTATTTCTCCACTTTGTCCTCACAAGGAATTGTGGGAGTTGAAGTCCGAAACCCCTGGATGGCCGAAGTTTGCCCATTTCATTATATGGAGTTTCAAATTGCATTAAATGGGGCCTGTGTGTCTTCCATGTTCACATGCTCCTAGCACAGAGCTATCATACTGTCCATCCTCCTCTATGGGTCTGAAACGTGGGTCACCTATCGGCAACACCTACTACTCCTCGAACGCTTTCATCAGCGCTGTCTTTGCACAATCCTAAATATACATTGGACCGACTATGTGACTAATGTTGCTGTCCTTGAGCAAGCAGGGATCACCAGCATTGAGGCCATGCTATTGAGAACACAGCTGCGCTGGGCAGGGCACGTCTCTAGGATGGAGGACCACCGCCTCCCAAAGATACTATAAAGGAGAAATTGACACTTTAGCAGGAGAAATGTCAGAGGGGAGTGATGCATAAGGATAGAACAAGTAGCAGAGTACAGAAATAGCTTGCCAGAAATAATGACGAGAATAATACATTCTGATTGGTGTACCAGCACTGGCTGTGATTAGCCAGGGAACATCATGTGCCTGTAGGTAAGAACACGGTCCTGACTGGCCCAGCAGTTCCCATGTGCGTTTGTTTACAAGATAAGTGATTGGTTAGGAAGCGCGCATGGCAAGTAAGAGCTTTCACTTGGCAGGCAACCAGGGAAAAGCTCAGTAGAAAAGTAACAATTTGAGAACACTTTGCTCATAAAGCAATAACATAGAACAATGATGGAAATTCACACTGCGCCACAGTTTATTAGCAAATAGGAATAAGATGCTAGAATGCTTTGTTTAATTGGATAAGTTAAAATGGGTTCATGAATGCTAGCCAGTAATGTGCATGAAGAAGGGAGGGACTAAAGGTTGACTCCATTGATGGTATAAAACCTGTATGCTAGAAATGTTCAGGGCCTGTTCGCCAAGCGGCCTCGTTTTCCGCACAGGGTGGACGGACCCATCAGCTGATGTGATACAATAAAGCTGGTTTCCTGGACCCAGTAAAAGATTGTCGCGTCATCTCTTCCTTGCGCCCGCACGTTCGGTGGCCTGAGTGCCCTGGGAGTTTTGGGACTCCAAGTTACTGCTTCATCCACTCTATGGTGAACTCGCCACGGGTCAGCGCAAGAGAGGCACCCCCAAAAAGAGATATAAGGACTCCCTGAAACAACATCTCAGGCTCGGCCAGATTGATCACTAACAATGGTCCACCCTGGCCTCACATCGGGAGGCATGGAGACGCACGATCCACAATGCTGCAGCCTATTTCGAGAAGACACGCCGAACGGGTCTAGAAGAGAAACGACAACGCAGAAAGAACTGCACCCAAGGAGACTTTCTGCTGTGCTTTCTGCAACCGAACTTGCCTAATCTCAGATTGGCCTTTTTAGTCGTCAACGCGCTTGTAAGAAGCGTGGGACGAGCCCTTCCTAAGAATCTTCGTTCGCGAAGTAATGCCGAGAGAGAGATAAACATGTGGTAATGTAACGCTTGGATATGTAAGCAAGGGTTGGGTTTGTGATCCATTATACAATTAAGGACTGTTTTAAAAGGTTAGAAAAGGGGAGTTGACAGAGCGGGAAGTGGGCAGACACACTATGTGTTTGTGTTGTTTGTGGGATAGTTAGCTTTCTGTCATGTTTTGTGTATTTCTAATCTGTGAAAATTGAATAAACATTACTTTAAAAGGGGGAAAAAAGCAGATTTCCCAATGGCTAGAGGTGTCATGCTCATCCCATGACACAGTTGTGACTGGAGGCTGGCTGGCTGGCTGCTCCCTTGGCCATTGGGCCACTGCAGGCCTAGCTTTGGCCAAACCCGCTTCCGCTTCCTCTTGGCCTCCTCCCTCCCTCCTCAGGCTGGTGCCCCTTCGGAGGGGGAGGGGGGGAGGGGGAGGGAGGCAAGCAGAGGGAGGTCGCGAGGGAGCGCGTTTCCCGGCATGCAGCGGGCGGCGCGTTCGCACAAAGATGGCGGCGCCTCTGGAGGAGTACGAGAAAGAGGCCGGTTGTGTCCCTATCCTGCACCCGGAGGTGAGAGGCCCCCCGGGGCTGGTTCCGGCTCCCTCCCGGAGAAAGGGGAATGGCGTGGGGGAGGCCGAGGGAAAGCCAGCCGGCAGTGGGGGGTGGGTGGGTGTTCGGGCCTCCCTTCGCGGGCGGGGGCGGAGGCTGGCCCCAAGGACTCACCGGGAGGGAGGAGGAGGAGGAGGCGGTGGAGGTTGTGGCAACGCCTCGCCTGGGTTTGGGAAGAAGAGGCAGGGAGGCGGCCCGGCCCGTTAGCCCTGTCTTTTCTGCAGGCGGGGAAGGAGAGGGCCCGTTCTCCCATCCTCACCTCGCCTCCTTATTGGGATTCCTCCCTCACAGGCTTATTTCTGGCAGGAGGGAGGCCTGAGGCAAGAAGGGTCAGCCTTAATTCCCTTCATCCCAAAGCACAGGCCTCTCTCTCCCCTTTCCTCCCTCTTTAGCTTGCCTTGCATCTACGCCAGGCCTGGGCAAACTTGGGCCCTCCTTTCAGGTGTTTTGGACTCCAACTCCCACCATTCCTCACAGCCTCAGGCTCCTTTCCTTTCCCCCCTCAGCTGCTTAAGGAAGCATCTACCCCAGGCCTGGGTCAGCTTGGGCCCTCCAGGTGCTTTGGACTCCCACCATTCTTTCCCCCCTCATCCGCTTAAGGATGCCTCTACACCAGGCCTGGGTCAGCTTGGGCCCTCCTTTCAGGTGTTTTGGACTTCCACTCCCACAATTCCTCACAGCCTCAGGCCCCTTTCTTTTCCCCCTCAGCCACTTAAGGATGCATCTACACCAGGCTTGGGAAAACTTGGGCCCTCCTTTCAGGTGTTTTGGACTCCAACTCCCACAATTCCTCACAGCCTCAGGCCCTTTCCTCTTCCCCCTCAGCTGCTTAAGGATGCATCTACACCAGGCCTGGGTCAGCTTGGGCCCTCCAGGTGCTTTGGACTCCAACTCCCACCATTCCTCACAGCCTCAGGCCCTTTCCTTTCCCCCCTCAGCAGCTCAAGGATGCATCTACCCCAGGCCTGGGTCAGCTTGGGCCCTCCAGGTGCTTTGGACTCCAACTCCCACCATTCCTAACAGCCTCAGGCCCTTTCCTTTCCCCCTCAGCTGCTTAAGGATGCCTCTACACCAGGCCTGGGTCAGCTTGGGCCCTCCAGGTGCTTTGGACTCCAACTCCCACCATTCCTCACAGCCTCAGGCCCTTTCCTTTCCCCCCTCAGCTGCTTAAGGATGCATCTACCCCAGGCCTGGGTCAGCTTGGGCCCTCCAGGTGCTTTGGACTCCAACTCCCACCATTCCTCACAGCCTCAGGCCCTTTCCTTTCCCCCCTCAGCAGCTCAAGGATGCATCTACACCAGGCCTGGGTCAGCTTGGGCCCTCCAGGTGCTTTGGACTCCAACACTCACCATTCCTCACAGCCTCAGGCCCTTTCCTTTCCCCCCTCAGCAGCTTAAGGATGCATCTACACCAGGCCTGGGTCAGCTTGGGCCCTCCTTTCCAGGTGCTTTGGACTCCAACTCCCACCATTCCTAACAGCCTCAGGCCCTTTCCTTTCCCCCCCCCTCAGCTGCAAAAGGATCCCTCTACCCCAGGCCTGGGTCAGCTTGGGCCCTCCAGGTGCTTTGGACTCCAACTCCCACCATTCCTCACAGCCTTAGGCCCTTTCCTTGCCCCCCTCAGCAGCTCAAGGATGCCTCTACCCCAGGCCTGAGCAAACTTGGGCCCTCCTTTCGGGTGCTTTGGACTCCAACTCCCACCATTCCTCACAGCCTCAGGCTCCTTTCTTTTCCCCTTCAGCTGCTTAAGGATGCATCTACACCAGGCCTGGGTCAGCTTGGGCCCTCCAGGTGCTTTGGACTCCAACTCCCACCATTCCTCACAGCCTCAGGCCCTTTCCTTTCCCCCCTCAGCAGCTTAAGGATGCCTCTACACCAGGCCTGGGTCAGCTTGGGCCCTCCTTTCAGGTGCTTTGGACTCCAACTCTCACCATTCCTAACAGCCTCAGGCCCTTTCCTTTCCCCCCTCAGCAGCTTAAGGATGCATCTACACCAGGCCTGAGCAAACTTGGGCCCTCCTTTCGGGTGCTTTGGACTCCAACTCCCACCATTCCTAACAGCCTCAGGCTCTTTCCTTTCCCCCCTCAGCTGCTTAAGGATGCATCTACACCAGGCCTGGGTCAGCTTGGGCCCTCCTTTCAGGTGCTTTGGACTCCAACTCTCACCATTCCTAACAGCCTCAGGCCCTTTCCTTTCCCCCCTCAGCTGCTTAAGGATGCCTCTACACCAGGCCTGGGCAAGCTTGGGCCCTCCTTTCAGGTGTTTTGGACTTCCACTCCCACAATTCCTCACAGCCTCAGGCCCCTTTCTTGCTCCCTTCAGCTGCTTAAGGATGCATCTACACCAGGCCTGGATCAGCTTGGGGCCAGGTGCTTTGGACTCTCAACTCCCACAATTCCTAATAGCCTCAGGCCCTTTTCTTTCCCCCCTCAGCCATTTAAGCTGTTAGGAATTGTGGGAGTTGACGTCCAAAACACCTGGAGGGGCCAAGTTGACCCAGGCCTGGTGTACACCATCAAATTAGTATTTATTTATTTATGATATTTCTATCCCGCCTTTCTCGAACCCAAAGGTGACTGTAGGCTGCTTTACAATATAGGCAGCTATTCTATGCCATTAAAGCAGTGTAAAAATTGCAATAAACATTTAAAACAGAATGATAAAATACATGCATTAAAACTTTTAAAAACATATACAGTAGAGTCTGGCTTATCCAACATAGTGTTGGATAAGTGAAAATGTTGGATAATAAGGCGGAATTCAGGAAAGGCCTATTGCATGTCATATTATGTTACGATTTTACAAATTAAGCACAAAAAATGTTTTACAACAAATCGTCAGAAAAACTGTTCAATACACGGTAACATTAAGTAGTAACTACTGTATTTACAAATTTAGCATCAAAACATTGCAATATATTCAAACAGCAGTGCATCCGGGCGGGAGGCAAACTGCGTTGGATAATACAGAACGTTGGATGAGTGAAGGTTAGATAAGCGAGACTCAACTGGAACAGTAATTGGGTCTTCTTTCTACATGTTTTGAATTCCTATGATTTTTATTGCTGTGTTTTAAGAAACTTAAGTCTTTTCACCCTCCTTGTAATTAAGCACCAAAACAAGAAATTGACAGAAAAAGCAGTTCAATACATGGTAACATTATGTAGTAACGACTGTATTTACAAATTTAGCACCAAAACATCTCAATGTATTGAAACAGTGGATGTGGGCGGGAGCCAGATTGCATTGGATCATACAGAAAGTTGGATGAGTGAAGGTTGGATAAGCTAGATTCTACTGTAAAATCTGTATTCACTGTTAGCCTTGTTGTCCAGAAACATTGTCTAAACCATTCCTGTATTCGATTTCACATAGTTCGTGTTTATCTATTGCACTAGGTTCCCAAAGGCTTGTTCAAAGAGCCGTGCTTTCACTTTTCTGCGGAAGGTCATGAGGGAAGGGGCTGATCTAATATCCTTGGGAGGGACTTCCATAGCTGAGGGGCCACCATTGAGAAGGCCCTGTCTCTCATCCCACCAGTTGCGCCGGCAAAGAAGGCACAACTGAGAGCAGGGCCTCCCCAGATTATCTTAAACTCCTAGATCAGTGGTTCTCAACCTGCGGGTCCCCAGGTGTTGTGGCCTACATCTTCCAGAAATCCCAGCCAGTTTATCAGCTGTTAGAATTTCTGGGAGTTGAAGGCCAAAACATCTGGGGACCTACAGTTGAGAACCACTGTCCTAGATGGTTCATAAGGAGATAAATGTTTGGACAGGTAAGCTGGACCAGAACCGTTTGACACAGTTAACTCCACTTTTGACAGCCATGTTTCACTGTTGTGGAGTTGCGGGAATTGTAGTTTTGCAAGGCCTTTAGCCTTCTCTGCAAAAGAGTGCTGGTGCCTCACTAAACTACACCTCCTATGATTCTATCGGCTGTCAAAGTGGGGTCAAGTTGCAGTGGAGAACGGTCAAACTACATACGGTCAAACTGCAGTGGAGAACTGGTCTTATCCCTATGTCTGGGGAAGTCATACGGAGGAGGAAGCAAGCTTGTTTTCTGCTGCCCTGGAGACTAGGACGCAGAACAGTGGTTTCAAATTACAGGAAAGGAGAGTCTACCTAAACATTAGTCAATCCACAGCTGAAAGTCAGATGGTACAACTAAAATTGGTAGCAAAAATAGATCCTCATCCTCTCTGTAGTTGACTGTTTCTGATTTAACAGATGCAAGGTACTCCACTTAGGCAGAAAAAAATGAAATGCAGAGATACAGAATGGGGAAAGACTGGCTCAACAGCAGTATGTGAGAAAAAGATCTTGGAGTCCTCGTGGACAACAAGTTAAACTTGAGCCAACAATGTCATGGCCTGCATAAATAGGAGTATAGTGTCTAGATCAGGGGTGGGCAATTACCGGCCCTCCAGGTGTTTTGGACTTCAACTCCCAGAAATCCTAGCCAGTTTACCAGCTCTTAGGATTTTTGGGAGTTGAAGTCCAAAACACCTGGAGGGCCAGTAATTGCCCACCCCTGGTCTAGATCCAGGGAAGTCATGCCACCCCTCTATTCTTCCTTGCTCAGACCGCACCTGGAATACTGTGTCCAATTCTGGGCACCACAATTTAGGAAAAATTTTGACAAGCGGGAATGTGTCCAGAAGAGGGCAACTGAAATGATGAAGCCCTATGAGGAGCGGCTTAAAGAACTGAGCATATTTAGCCTGCAGAAGAGAAAGTTGAGAGAAGACATGATGATGGCCATGTATAAATATGTAAGGGGAGATAATACAGAGGAGGGAGCAGGCTTATTTTCTGTTGTCCTGGAGACTAGGACGCAATGGAGCAATGGCTTCAAAAGGAAATTCCACCTGAACATTAGGAAGAACTTCCTCATGGTGAGAGCTATTCAGCAGTGGAACTCTCTGCCCTGGAATGTTGTGGAGGCTCCTTCTTTGGAGGCTTTTAAACAGAGGCTGGATGGCCATCTGTCGGGATGCTTTGAATGCAATTTTCCTGCTTCTTGGCAGGGGTTTGGACCAAATGGCCCACAAGGTCTCATCCAACTCTATGATTCTATGATCCCCTTTAACAGCCATGGCTCTCTGCTGTGGAATTGTGGATTTGTAGTTCCACAAAGCCTTTTCTGCCCCAAAGTGCTGGTGCCATAGAATCAGCCACATAGTTAAAGTGCTATCAAGCCTCATTAATCCTATAGGGTAGGTGCACCCTCAGAAAGAGGGCAGTTTCTTAGCTGCCTGTCAAAGTCATAATATTAACTCCCTCTGCCGGAGCCCTACAGCAGTTTATAGTGCATTTACACTGTAGAATCATTGCAGTTTGACATCACTTTAACTGCTATAGAATCTTGGGATTTGTAATTTGATGGGCCACAACACACTTTTGTAGAGAAGCCAAAAGACCTGAAATTTCAACTCCCACAGCATTGGGCCAGGGCAGCTAAGTGATATCAAGTTGCATCAATTCTGCAATGAAGGATCATCCCCAAACTTTGCTGCTTGCTAAAACTTTTTTTCTAAGTCAGAACAATTACATCCCTTTGGAGAAGCTCTTCAGTAGTTATTCACCTGTTTCTAAAAGCCATCTCCCCATAAAAGGGTTTCAACCCTAATTGCAGCCCAATTTTCTCAGTCCAAGAAACCCTAAGATGGGGCAGTGCTTTGTGTCTTATTACAGATTATCTTTCTCAGCCTGCTATATGAAACCTAGAATAATACCTGAACATAAACCAAACTCCGTAGTAGTTGTTTTGGAGTTACTTGATCTGCCTTTGTTGCCTTTCCTCCTGTGTTGTACAAATTGGGGCCTAGTGTGGCCTCTATCAATGTCTTGGCCTCTATCAGTGGAAAAAGCTATCTTGTAAAAATTCCTTCAACCACAGTCTTAATTCAGTTTATTGGGAAAAGCTAGTTGTTTTGCACCAGTCTTTACCCCCTGACCTGAGTAAGAGTGACTTGTCATTCATTTGTTTTGGTCAGGAAGATGACTGCAGTGATATTGAGAGCACCTTAGTGGATGGTTCTCCATGCTGTCTGCATCAGTTCTTGATCCTCCATTAAACTTCAGAACAACTTTCTGCATTAGTTTTGTCCTCTGTCATCCTCAGCTTCCAAAAACCTTAGCTTTCCTTCCCGAGAAACATAAGCCTCACCTCTCTCAATTCAAAGTGAACATCTAATATGTGCAATTAGAATTATGTTATTATTATCTGTCTAGGACAATCTTTATTATCTTAATTTAAAAGTTTATTTCCCTTGGCTTAGTCTTCAAATTACCATAAGATTTCACAGATTATTGTAAATATCCCAGAAAACAATTCTGGTTGGTTTTTAGTTGCCTCCCACCTAGTAGGAGGTAGGGAATGCTTTGGTTTGTTATGAAATTTTTTTTCATTGAAAAACATGTCAAATATCAGGGGGTGTTTGGATTTATTTTTCCCACAGAGCAGATGGCATTTGTGTTAAGAGTCAACAGCTTGAAATTTTGAGACAAAAATCTTAAATTTAGTATCCTTCCTTTAGGCTATAATTGTAGTTATTTGCCTAGAAGTAGATGCAATTAAACTCAATGGATTTTTATCTCTGAGTACGCCTGTATAAAACTATATTGTTATCCTCAATAGAAATTATGTAATTAAAGGTTATAACAGGGATGGGTAACTGTGGCACGTCCCTGAGCAACCTTGTGCTGTAGAAGAGTTCACACTGACTGTCAGGAATGCCCCATAAAGAACATATCAAAAGTTTAAGTGTCCAGACCTCTGATTTTGATTTTTTAAAGAAAAAGTATTAAGCAATGCAGAAAACTTTTGTAACTTGTTTAAAGGGGAATTATATCTGGAAGTTTTGCTTTGGTCAGAAAAAGAACTGTTTAAGTGTCTGAGGCAGTCAAAACCTGCTTGTGGCTTCATGACTGAACTTTGCTCAGCTCTGTCTTATGATAAATATATTTATTGTGAAACCAAATAGTACCAGAACTATAAACAGAATGGCTAGAAATACAAAACAAACTTGGATCTTTCACTGAACTGTGTTACAATTATACTGAGGTTGTGGTAGCAGAGACTGATGCTACTATGCTTGTGTCTGTAAACTCTTGAGTTTCACAGTTACTGTTTACTTCACAGTTCCCTAATGGGCTACAGGAATGATGCTACAGCACAGCACTTACATGGCTCCTTTAAGTTTATATTTTACCTTGTCTTCAAGTAGGTTTGGCAATATATGTGTTCCCATTTTTATTCTCATAATAACTTTTCTATAAAAACCCCTTGCACACAGATCCAAACTACATCTTTAAATTTTATCTGTGAGAGATATTGATGATAGGCACTAAGTGAACTTTATAGGTGAGTTAGGATATAAATCTAGGTTTTCTTGGTTAATATTTTATCTCAGCATATTTTTTTAATTGTCCATCTCATTGGAGTAAACAGTAGGAAAATTGTTGTGCCAGGTCTTGGATTGATGTAAAATAGAACCATTAGTAAAGGTGTGCCCTTGTTCTCCAGGAGTATATGATTGGGTGGAAATTTGTTCCTTTTATCTTCTGCCCACAGCTCCTACCTATATGTTAAGTATTCTTTCAGCATATTTTTGCCATAGTAGTTTACTGCTGCCATATTGAGGATGTTCTGTTGGTGCCTCTATCATGGTCCTTTGTGTGTTCTTCTGTCATTGTATCTCCTACTTCCCATCAGCTCACTGTTCTCATGTATGAGATTCTTGTTAGATGGTTAGGAATTTGACAATTTGGAATACATTATTGGTTGTGGCATAGATCTATAGGTATTACAAAATAGATGTAGTGAATCAAATTTTATTTCGACTCATGATTACACTTCCATTAGGGCCTTCAATTAATATGCGAGATCAGAAACATTGCTGCAATGGTGTCATAACTTTTAACTGAGTTCTTGAGGGGAGGAGACATGGTTTGACCTGAGCACCAGGCAGGGATAATTAATTGAAGAATTGCAGCTCTAAAGAGACAAATACTCAGTGTGTTGCATTGTGGCCTGATTGCACACATGTGAGATTTGTGGAAAATGTTTGTTGTTGAATTAAGTTGATCAAATTCATTTCCATGTTGCTTTCTGCCCATGACTTTGAGTAGTTCTCAGAGATTGGAATTCCTTCTCTAGGAAGGGTAGGATGGTTGCCTCCTTGCTGTCCTGCTAGCAAGTACAAACATTTCTATTTCAGAAATGATAAAATAATTAATAAATAAAAAGTAAATGAATCATGTAGGTAATAATCCTGTAAATGAAGTCTTTCTGTGGATATGCCCAATCTGCTAGTGAAGGAGCCCCCGGTGGCGCAGAGGGTTAAATCCTTGTGCCAGCAAGACTGCTGAACTGATAGGTTAGCGGATTTCAGCGGTTCAGATCTGAGGAGAGCGGGCTGAGCTCCCTCTGTCAGCTCCAGCTCCCTATGCAGGATAATGAGAGAAGCCTCCCACAAGGATGATGAAACATCAAACATTTGGGCGTCCCTTGGGCAACGTCCTTGCAGACGGCCAATTCTCTCACACCAAAAGCGACTTGCAGTTTCTCAAGTTGCTCCTGACACGGAAAATAATCTGCTAGCTGTTTTAGGATGTTTATTGCAGTACTGATGTTAAATAGGTTAGCAAGTTGAAACATATAGGTATGCGATATATACATTATAGGCTACTTTATATATGTTGATATATGTATGGAAGAGTGCTTATTCCCTTGGATTGTTTTAATTTCTCATGAGCATTAAGGTGTAATCTTTATTCAAATACAGGTATCGATAGAAATCACCCCTGGTGGCGCAGTGGGTTAAATCCTTGTGCCGGCAGGACTGAAGACCGACAGGTCAGAGGTTTGAATCCAGGGAGAATGCAGATCAGCTCCCTCTGTCAGTCATGCGGGGACATGACAGAAGCCTCCCACGAGGATGTTAAAACATCAAAACACCGGGGCTGTGGCGCAGCTGGCTGGGAGTCAACTGCATTAAGATCACTACTGACCGAAAGGTCATGAGTTCGAGGCCAGCCCGGGTCGGAGTGACCAAAATTGTGTAGCTTGTTGTCGACCTTTGCAGCCCGAAAGACAGTTGCATCTATCAAGTAGGAAATTTAGGTACCATTTTGTGGGGAGGCTAATTTAACTGATTTACGAGGCCATAATAATCTCCAGGAAGTATGCAAAGAATGAGGAAGCGACAGCTCACCTGGTGGCCAGAAGCTGGAATGTTAAATAGCTCCTGAGTGTCTGTGTATGTATGTTGTGTGTCTATGGCATTGAATGTTTGCCATGTGTATGTACATTGTAATCCGCCCTTTGTCCCCTGCGGAGTGAGAAGGGCGGAATATAAATACTAAATAAATAAATGAATAAAACAAAACATCTGGGTGACCCCGGGCAATGTCCTTGCAGATAGCCAATTCTCTCACACCAGAAGCGACTTGCAGTTTCTCAAGTTGCTCCTGAAACAAAATAATAAATCATTTTATTTAGAATAGGATTATCAGAAGAACTGAGTCAGGGCTCCCTTATTCACCTAATGTAATCTTCCCTTTGATCTTAGAAAGGATAACAGCAAGGGATTTAACACCTAATGGAATTCCCTCTTCTATGCAACAGCTAAAGAGACCAGAGCCTGCCCATTTTTTCATCTGGGAACCATAAGCAGGAGAATGACTAAGGGAGTCGTTAGATGCAATTAATCTGTAGTTCTCTTAAAACTACAGAGTAACTTTGAATTTTCAGGTTGACAGCGAGGGGCAGAAAATTAGAAACATGTGGAAGTGCAATAGACTTACTGAAAAAATAAAAAATAATAAAGAATTATGCCTCAGTTGCCACCAGGAACATACTTAATAGTATTGAAGTAGTGCTTCATAGTATCTAATCATGATATCACTCCTATGTTGTTAATTTCTATTGTTTCAGAAAACACATTGCCTACATAGTGTAGAACTAAGGGTTGCTTTTGAAGCGTTTTAAACACCTAAAACAATGCAGTTCAAAATTAATTGATTCTTGTTTTTGAGTCATAACCAAGGAAGCTTTAATTATGTGCCACATGTGATTTAAGCATGGCTAGTTTTTTTAAAGTTCATAAGATAGCTAAGAATGAGGCAAAATAAAAAAAAATTGTAACTTCCTTGGACATTTTGCCTCATTCTTAGCTATCTTATGCACTTTAAAAACTAGCATGCTTAAATCTATGAAAAGTTAGGTCTTTCCACCAGTTAGTGTAAAGCAGTGTTTCTCAACCAGTGTGCCGTGGCACACTAGTGTGCCGTGAGCGATCATCAGGTGTGCAGTGGGAAATTGGAACCTCCAGGAAAAGGGGGGGGGGGGAGAGTTTAGTGTTTTGAAGTATAAAAACCCTACCTCGATAAAGGCACAAAATAACAAACACCCCCCTCCCCACCCGTTGTCTACTTGGTCTCCCCGTCTCCATGCATTGGGAAGGCCCGCCTCCCTTTCCCCAAGTAGAGACCTCTTCTTGCCTCCTGGGGGTTCTGTGTGGGAAGTTGGCCCAGTTCTATCATTGGTGGGGTTCAGAATGCTCATTGATTGTAGGGGAACTATAAATCCCAGCAACTACAACTCCCAAATGTCAAGGTCTATTTCCCCTGAACTCCATCTGCATTCATATTTGGCCATATTGAGTATTCATGCCAAGTTTGGTCCTGATCCAACATTGTTTGAGCCCACAGTGCTCTCTGGATATAGGTGAACTACAACTCCAAAACTCAAGGTCAATGCCCAACAAACTCTTATAGCATTTTCTCTTGGTTATGGGAGTTCTGTGTGGGAAGTTTGTGTCTTTCTGCCATTCCTGCCAGGATATCTATGTTGTGTTCATCGAAACAGGCCCAGGTTTCACACTGAGTGAAAAATACATTTAAAAACATATTAACTATATGTATTACTGTGTTAGAGTGTCATTTTGTGTCATTTTGGTTGGTGGTGTGCCCCAGGATTTTGCAAATGTAAAAAGTGTGCCGCGGCTCAAAAAAGGTTGGGAAACACTGGTGTAAAGAACAGAAACAGCTGCAGGCTTCAAATATATCAATGTAGGCTTAGCAGGCTTGCTCTTGAGAAATAGAAAAATAGCACCTTCCTATATTACGTTATAATAAGCATCATAGGCTATTACTCATGGCTGAGTATGATTGTCTTCCTAATGTGGAGTCTTGGTGGTGGGTCTGCATATGACTGTAGAGACTTATTCAGGATCCTCATGGTCTTTGTCACAGTGAGGTCATAAATTTCCTCTATTCATGCCTCTTCACAATCCACAGCACTGTTGGCAATATCTGACCTCCCGTTAAAATGTTTGAGGGCCAGCACTTTCCAGTTCTCAGTGTTTATGCCACATTTTAAAAGATTGACTTTAAGCCTATTTTGCTGTCCGCCAACATTCTATTTTCCGTTCCTGAGTTGAGAGAAGCGTAACTCCTTTGAGGGATGGTGATCAGGCGTTCAGACAACGTGGACAGTGGAGTTGGGCTGTTGTTGAAGAATTCTGGCATCCTAAAATGGACTTATTTTATTTATTTATTATTCGTACTTGTTAGTCGCCACTCCCGGTGTGGCTTGGGGCGACTTACAACAGTGGACTTATAGACTCAGTGTAATTTCCCACTCCTGTGTAAAGTAATCTCTTTAACCCTACATGGCAAATACCGTCGTTTGAATTAGATAATTCACATAGGTATTTTTTAGATCTCAGCCACAGTGTATTTACTTGCACAGTATTCCATAGTCCTTTATGCACGAAACAGCAGTGTATACCATAAAATATCTGTAGCTTTTCTTCTTTCCTTCCCTCATCGTTCAAACCAGTACTTTTATGTAGGAATATATGAACTGG
Organism: Anolis apletophallus; assembly: GCA_030556195.1. NCBI lineage: Eukaryota > Metazoa > Chordata > Lepidosauria > Squamata > Anolidae > Anolis > Anolis apletophallus. Next base: position 79,275,228 of record JARBWK010000009.1, read on the forward strand.
TTTTAGGTAAATGTGGTAAATTCTCAAATACTTTAATTTTTTAAAATCCAAAAGTGCTGTTTCACCTGTGAAATATTTGCTGTACATTTTGTGCTAATTAGTCCATTGGAACAGTGGGGGCGAACTTCAGATGTATTCTTATATATAGGTAGACTCTCAAAGCAGGAAAGCTGCTTTAGGATTTATCTATAACAGAATTACACGAATCTTTTTGATACTTGCTTGTATGAGCGTTGATAGAAAGGTACTACCAGGTATTTTCATTTTTCAAATTGTTTTTGGGAAGCCCAGCTCTGAATGTTTTGTGACACGTTGAAAACAGTATATTGCTGATTTCCTGATCATACATACGCATGGGCACAAAAGTGCATGTATGCATTGGTATGTGCATGTGGAAAATCCCTGCTGTTCTATCAATATCTGTTCCATTTTACACAATTTTATTTCTGGTTTGTAACTGCTTTGTTATATTCTTCTGCCTTTCCTCCCACCATCTCTGAAGGGGAGGCATAATGAAGGAGGGCAACAAAACAATACACATTAAAAAGCCTTTTTCCGGTCCCACAAATAGCTTGGTTTGCTTTGGTGGTAGTGTAGCTGATACTGATGTAAAAATAATTATATTGTGTATAGGTGTTCCTTAAAGTTGCCTGTCAACTTGCGACATAGTATTTAGAAAATGTGTTCAGAATGCTTCATGCTGTCAGTGAGGCTAGTATTCCTGTCCTCATGTTGAATGTGAAGACTGGAGTAAGATAAAAGAGAACAGGTTGCCAACTGTGACTTCATGGGTCAGATGAGATGGAAGCAAGGACTTTATACCACAATGACATAGGAGAATTGGCTTTCTTTTGATAAATAACAATGTGTTCTACATTCTACTCTTCCCCATCTTTCAGAGCTATTCTAAAATTACTATAAGATCTTTGTCTAACAAATTTGGTTTGACTTACTGCTCAGAAATGATGAATAGATCACATAATTAAACACATATAAATGCATATTGAAATCAATGGAACTTAAACTTATTCAACTGGATGGTGTGTTATGCTCAGAGTTATATGTATCACAATACTTTTTAATTTGTTACTATTTAAACGTATGCCATATGAGCAAATGCATTTAAATATATACTAAATCAGATTATAATGACATGTCATCTCAGTACAGAGTAATGATTGAAGATGTTACATAATTACAGAAATATAACTGATATTCTAGATTTTTATATAATTTAGGGAAGGGGTACTCCGACTAGAACGAAAAAATTCTGTAACTCCGATTGACATGGAGAGTGAAATCTGAGAGCCAAGAAATGCAACAGAGAACGGCTTCTTGATTTTACTGCCTTAATATTTTGGCTTGAATGAATTAAAACTCAACTAATCACTGTTTTTTTCTCATTTGGAATCAGCAACAACTTATTCCATGCCAGCTGTGCATGAAGTCACATGATCTTTCTGGCCTCAAAATACAGTGTTTGGATTAAAGGTTGTGATACATCTGTCTGTCTCTTTGTTATGTAAAAACTGCAGAATCAGAGAATATAATGGATCAATCAGTTAATCAAATGACTGACTTAACAAATGAAATCCTCCTTTTTAAAAATTAGTTTGGAATGTCTGAAAAATACAATTTTCTGTCCTATTAGCTTTAACATAATGGTGTGTAGTACTGCCTTTCTCTTTATGAATGTAGCTTTGGGCTATGTATTATTTATGTACAGTACTTTCAGCAAAATTTGCAATGTCCGTTCTTCCTTATAAAAGTTTATTGGGAGGGCTTCTAACAGGATATCTAGTGATACTGAAATAGATAACTTTGAGACAAATTTCATCTTTGTCATTTTGCTTGATGTACCTTCATGACGATTAACTTCTTATTTCTTAAACTGAATAATTTGGAATCCAACAAGTTCCTTAGATGAGTCCTTAGATGTGTATGCAGAAGAATTCTTGATTGCCTCATCACAGAATCTTAGAACTGGAATTGTTCCCAAAGGCTATCTTTGCCATGCAGGCATTCATAGCTACTCCCTGAGAGTAGTAATGCAACTTTTGTGTAAAGACTTTTAATGAAGGACATTCCACCACCCTCCCAGATAATCTGTTCCACCGATTAACAACACTCATCACACATCTTGTGTGGAAACTGATAGGAGACCTTGGATTTAAGGCCACCTCTAGACTCTGAGGACTGAAACAGCCCCTGTTCCAGTGCCTCATAATATCTGATTAAGGGCTCAGCTTTGAATCAGTTGTTTACCTCCCAACTCACAAGCATGGTTCATGTTTCTTTTATTCCTATGTAATACATTGTCCCAAGTGTATGATTCCCATGGTGAAAGTCGTCATTTTTCCAAATGTTGTCCTTAGGAAATTCTGCTTTTTTACCCTTGTAAGCTTCCTTGCCTATGTGGACATGCACATTGCTGGAGGTATAGCTCCTTATAGCTCCAGCACAAACACAGCCCCAAATGTTGCAGGTCACTAAAGCACCTCAACTGCTTGCTTAGACCATGCACACAAGCAGAACTAATGGCCCAAAGCACAAGGAAGCCTCCCAAGCAGCTCAGCAAGCAATCCGACTTAACACAAAACTTGTAAGCTCACCTTAGGCCAGGGGTGCCCACACTTTTTCAGCATGCGAGCTACTTTTAAAACAACCAAGTCAAAAAGATCTACCTTCTGCGCGGTGCACCGTCCACAGTTGCTTCCAGATGAGAGAAGCAGGGCGCTCCGCCCTGCCTCTCCCTTGCCGGCAGCGGAGGCTGCACGCTTGCTTCCGGACGAGAGAGAGGCAAGGCAGAACGTGAGGTTGGGCCTCCAGACGCCCCGCCTTGCACTCCGCCCTGCCTCTCTCTCGCCGGCAGCGGAAGCTGCACGCTTGCTTCTGGACGCCCTGCTTCTCTCTCGTCTGGAAGCAACCGTGGATGGTGCGCGTGTGCGCATAGGGCAGAAGCACACCATCCGGCTGCAATCGACCTCCTTTGGACCCGCGATCGACTGGTCGATCATGATCGACTTTGTGGGCAGCCCTGCCTTAGGCTATCTCTTAACCAATCACTCAGAGAATACCTATTGTCTTAGTCCTGTTAGCCCGAGCTCAAATTAAGAGTTATCAGATTACACCCTAAAGGCTTGCTAGGAACAGGAAAGGCAATAACATTGCTGTAATAAAAACAAGGGCAATAAATTTTGTTCTCCATTTTGAAAATGCAAAATAATTTATTTGAAAACGTAACACCATTACCTTCTTGCAAAGTTCACAGACTTCCTTTGAGAAAAGAACAGTGGGTTTCTCAAGTAATAGCTGAATATGATACTCTTATTGCTTGCTTTATCCTGTTTTTTCCTGATGTAGAGAGGTGTGGTTTTGAAAGTCACATATAGATTATTGTGACCTTTTGGCTAGCCTAAAAAAGAATCACCACACTATGGATTATGGAATTTGTCTTACGGTTAATGTAGATACCTCTGCAATGGTAAACTGTAAAAGTATTTTTGTACTGCTTTTCAACAAACTAGTCATTAAAGTGATGCAAAGTGCAAAGGTTAAGAACAATTTAACCACCATTTAAAATGTAATAGTAGTTATAATTGATGTATTCATTTCCAACTGGGGGTAACCTTATGATAGGGGTTTCTTGGCAAGATTTGTTCAGAAGAGCTGGATTTCAGTTGAGGATTATAAAGTATGTGCAAGCTTAGGTTGAAAGAGATGTTCTTTCAGATATCTGGGCTCAAGCCATTGCATATCTTTCTCCAGAGGGAGGTTTCCAGTATTTGTGGTTCAGAATACTGCATCAAAAGTGCATGTGTTTGAATGACTTTTAGATTTATTTATTATTTATCGTATCAGAAGTGAACTGAGGATAAACTTGTAATATATTTTTTAAAAAATACTTTATTATTAAATGTCCTTTGACCAGTAGCTGGCCAATTGGAGTGCCTCTGGTGTTGCTATAAAAAGGTCCTCCATTATGCATGTGGCAGGGCTCAGACTGCATTGTAATAGGTGGTCTGTGGTTTGCTCTTCTCCACACTTGCATGTTGTGGACTGCATTTTGTAACCAACTTCTTAAGGTTAGCTCTGCATCGTGTGGTGCCAGCGCCTACCAAGTCGCCCAGTCTTCTGTGTGCCCAGAAGGGAGTCTCTCATTTGATATCAGCCACTGATTGAGGTTCCAGGTTTTAGCTTGCCACTTTTGGACTCTTGCTTGCTGAGGTGTTCCTGTGAGTATGTGTAGATGTTAGAAAACTATTTCTTGATTTAAGATGTTGGCGTGCTGGCTGATATCTGAACAGGGGCTGGACCGGAGATGTCACTGCCTTGGTCCTTTCATTATTGGCTGCTACTTCCCGGTGGATGTCAGGTGGTGTAGAGCGTAGATATCCTGTGATAATGTGGCATGTCTCATTAAGAGCCACACCCACTGTTTTAGCGTGGTGAGATGTGTTCCACACTGGGCATCCGTACTCAGCAGCAGAGTAACAAAGCGCAAGGGCAGATTTTTTCACTGTATCTGGTTGTGATCCCCAGGATGTGCCAGTAAGCTTTTGTATGATATTGTTTCTAGCGCCCACTTTTTGCTTGACATACAAGCAATGCTTCTTGTAGGTCAGAGCACGGTCCAGGGTAACTCCTAGGGTGTGCTGCAATTCTCCAGTGAGATTCCTTCCCAAGTAATCCTCAGAGCTTGGGATGCTTGTCTGTTCTTAAGATGAAAACCACATGTCTGTGTTTTAGATGGATTAGGAATCAGCTGTTTTTCCCTGTAATAAGCAGGAAGAGCATCTAAAGCTTCAGAGAGCTTCTGTTCAACCATTTCAAAGTTTCTTTCTTGGACTATGATAGCATGATCATCAGCATAGCCATAGATGAAATGTGCCATCCCTTCTGGCAGTGGCTGTTCATTTGTGTAAATGTTAAACATTGATGAAGCAAGCACACTCCTCTGAGATGGACCATTCTTCTCTTTTAGATAAGAACTGGACTTCCTAAAAAGTGAGAGAGGTGAAGAGGGTTCAGATAGGTCCTTTATCAAAGGAGCAGGGTGACTTTACTGGCACCGTTTCTGACAAGGTCTAGATTGGCATCTACACTTGCAAATTAACTTTTAAAGACTGGTAGCCATGTTGGAGGCAGGAAACTAAAATTAGATAATTCAGAATCTTAACTTGAAATTTGCACTAGTCTTGATGTTGAACTTTCTGTATTTTGAAAAATGTTTTCAACATTACAATTGACAGTTTTTTAAACATATAAAATGAATAAGATGGAAATATAACCAAGCACTAATTTCCTGTACATAAGTTTCAGAGTACAAAACTAGCATTTTACCACACAAATTGTTATTTACTTTATTTACACCGTTTTCCTCCAAACCAGGACTCAAGGCAGATTACTAATTACATACAAAAGGTCAACATAAAAATTTAATTATCTATAAGAGCCATCAGATTATAGCAGATGGCAAGAAAAATAAATTGCCACTAGAATAGCAGCTTTTAAGTTTGTAGGCTTTTGACTAGATTATGTGCGTATGCTCATAGTATATACCATCTTTCCAAATAATTTAACAAGCCTGAACATGGATACAACTACAGTAAATGAAACTAAATCTAATTTTATTTCTATTCAACTCAAAAGATTTGCAGCAATCATATTATTCAGATAATATATTGTGGTAATGCCATTACCATGCCAATAAAAAAAGCATATATGTCTCGCTGCTAGCTTTGAAATCAGCCTTTTTCACCAGGTAAATGGGTTTAAAAGCATTCAGTGTGAAAAAGCAAGTGGGAATGGTGATGTTTTAGTCAGAATCATATTGTCTTCAGATAGTACAGTATGTGTGGAAGATCATGTAGACAGCTCAGATTTGTCAAGGACCCTTCCTTTAATGGTGGGAACAAGAGATCAGGATAACTTGTGTATGTTATTCATCACTACATTGAGCTTTACATGACATTTCTAATATCCCTTAGTTGAATTACAACATTTGTAGTAAACTTTATTTATTTATTCATTTATATTTATTTATTATTTCAATTTCTATACCGCTCCTTTCCGCAGGCTCGGGGTGGTTTACACAATCTAAAACAACATATAGTAAGAAACATGGCATCAGCAAAAGTCAGCAAGTTCTAAGTAATTAAAAACTTAAAAACTTAAAAATTAAAGATGTTTAGATTAGTGTGGATCTCCAGAAGTTGTTAGGTTAGAATTCCCACAATTCATCACCCTTGAATGTTCACACTAGTACTAATTGGGATTGTGGTCCAAATTCATTTGTCATGATGAAGAGTTATTTATAATCTGTACTTAAGCTTTTACTAAGGGCTTCATTCCAGATATCTGAAATGCCAGACCACTTTCTAAGTTACCTATCAGAGTACATGCTTGTTTATCACGGAAGGTTACACAAAAGATAAGCATTCATTGCTACTGCTCCACATTGCATATATCCATTTCCCAATTCAGTGTTAATCTTTCCTTTAGTAAGATATAGTTAATATATTAGTCTTGTGAAATGTATTGCTGGCATTTGTTGGTATGGCTGTCAGTTTGATTGAAGACCTTATAAAGTTTTTGCAGAACACAAACAGGATGGAATTCTTAAGGATTAATTCTCTCCACATAATAATAGGTGTTTTAAAATAGTATCATTTATTTCAGACATGCTCCAATTATTTTCATACAAGTGTATAGCCTGTCAACACTTGAAAGCTATGTACACATGCCCACACTCTTTTCTATTTTTGTTTGCCATTGCCATGGCTTACGTGATAGTTTGAAATTAGAAAAACAACACGGAAATCCATAAATTGTTAAAGTAATTCATTTAGAATCATAGAGTTGGAAAAGACCACAAGGACCATTCAATCCAACTCTGCCATGTAGGAACATCTAATCAAAGTACCCTTGATAGATGGCCATTCAGCCTCTATTTGATAACCTTCTGAGAAGGAGAGACTACTGCCCTCCAAGGCAGCATATTAGATTGTTTAACAGCTCTGACCATTAAGGAGTTCTTTCTAATGATTAGGTGGAATTGCTTTCCTCCAATTTGAATCCATTGTTCTGTGCACTAGGGTGCATCTAGGCCAGACCTGGGCAATTGCCAGCCCTCCAGGTGCTTTGGACTTCAACTCCCAGAAATCCTAGCCAGTTTACCAGCTGTTAGGATTTCTGGGAGTTGAAGTCCAAAACACCTGGAGGGCCGGCAATTGCCCACGCCTGATCTAGGCTGTAAAATTAATGCAGTTTGACATCACTTTAACTGCCATGGCTCAATGCTATGGAATCATGGTACAGTGTTCCCTCGCTACTTTGCGGTTTGCTTATTGCAGACTTGCTGTTTTGGAGATTTCAAAAAATATTAATTTAAAATATATGTCATGTTATTTTTGCTGTTTTGTGGGGGGTTTTCCGCCACCGCTCTCCAAGGCACTTTCCCTCCTCAGTCTGTTCTCCCTCCCACCAGCCTTGAATGGCCTTTCCTTCCTTCCTTTCCTTCTCTTTATTTTAAGTTTATAAAGACTTAAAATAGTGTATACCTACTAAAATGTATAAATATTAAAATAGAGTATCCCTGCATCGCGGTTTTTCTCTTTTAAGCTTCCATTTCACACTCTTGAATCATGTTCAGCTTGTGGCCTACTAAGACTCTTAGGGCCCATCCACACAGCCATATGACTGAGAATACCGAGGCAGAAAATGTTACAATATGTGCTTTGAACTGGGTTATCTGGGTCACACTGCCATATATTCCAGTTCAAAGTAGATAATGTGGGATTTTATTTATATGTGTGGAAGGGGCCTTAGATTGCTTTTACATGCCAAGTGTCACCCATCCTGTATCTGTACATTTCATTTTTTCTGCCAAATGTTCTGCCTTACATTTCTCCCTTTTGAAATTTATTTTATAAGTTTTGGCACAGCTCTCTAATTGGTAATGGTCATTTTGAATTCTGATCCTTTAGAGTATTAGCTATCTCTCCCAATTTGGTGTCATCTGCAAATTTAATAAGCATGACTTCTATTCCATCATCCTCCAAGACATTGATAAAATGTTGACTGGTGCTGGGCCCACAACAGATCTCTGTGGCACTCTACTGGTTGATTTTCTCCAGGATGTGGAGAAGCCATTTATAAGCACCCTTTGGGTTCAGTCAGTCAACCAATTCCCAATCCACCTAAAATGCATAAGAAATGAGAGACAACCAGAGAACTCTGCTCTTTGATAGACAACTTTTCTACAAGTAACACATGCTCACTTTTTCCTTTCATTTCCATAAAAATGAGTTGAATGCTGCCAGATCTCATATTGATGCTGCTGGTCTTTATTTCAGAGGAAGGAACAGGAGTTCATTGAAGTTTGTGGGTTCTTTGTGAAAATATCATGGGAGAGCTTGTCAGAGGCCCTATTGCAATGAAGATATGCTATATCCACAACATTATCTTTCTCTATTAAGTGTATAACCATAAAAATAGAGAGAGAGAAATAAGGTTAGTCTAGCATGACTTGTTTTTTTAGGAACCCATGTTGACTTTCTGGGTTAAAACAACTGCTTCCTTCAGATTTTTCAAAAAGACGTGACTGCTAGTCATAATGGTTGTAGGGAACCTCCAGGTTTAGAGATACAATGCCTCTGAATACCAGTTGTGAGAAAGAAGAGCTGGAGAAGGCAGTTGTTGTCATGTCATTTGCAGGCTTCCTTGGAATAGAGGACTTTGCTGGGGGACACATGGTGCAGCAAACGTTTTGTACTTCAGTTTTCAAAATCTTTAAATCTATCAACCTAACAAAGCTTATTTTTGTAGGAAATCAAGACTCAAGCCCATTATAATCATGGATACAGTGAATCTCTTGGGCGCAAAAGCCACATTGATGATTACAGCACGTGGGATATTGTCAAAGCTACTCAGTAAGTAGTTTTAATTGTCATATTTATATTGGCATCTAATGAAAAACACTGACAATCTCATTATTGTTGTGAACAATTCTGGAGACTTGGAGCCAAGGTCAAAATGAACACTCTGACAACAAAAGAATCTTTACCAGAGAACCTAGGAAGAGGCGATTTTCCTCCCCATTCAACACCCCTTTACCCACAGTTCTATCTGCCCAGGCCCCAGTGATCTGTTCTAAGTGTAAATTTGCTCCAAACTTTTTCTAGTCCTCTGGAGCAGATATAGAGGGGATGTGTCACTATTTCATGCTGTCCCTAAGTCCTCATTTCAAATGGTGGTGGAGGAAATGATGGTGGAAGAAATAATGACAAAAATTCTAGTTGCACGCTGGCCACTTTTTCTAACGAATCCAATGATGCAAACATAAAATGAAAGCACCACAGAGTTGAAGACATATTTGTAGTACTGTTCAACTTTCAGTCGTAATACATTCCTTCCTGTCCTGCTCATCATCTTTCATCAGTTGCCTATGCTTCTTTTACTGCCAGTTGTTTGCCAACATGAAAATAGCAGCTCTAACAACTCACCGAAAACAAAAAAGAGGCTTGGATAAGCAACTGCCATTTCACTGCACCATGAAAATAGTAGAACATAAACTTACAGGTTATAGGCGCAAGTTACCTGTGTGGATAATACATAATAAGTTTGATTGTTGCAACAACCAACCATTTTGTAAACTAGGGCTTATTCCATCAGGACCGGAACAAGAGCAGCAGGAAGTGCTTTTCTTCTTGTAACCACAAGCAACCAAACAAGTAATTAATTACAAATTGTTAATGGCATGTTTGGGAACCAGTGGTAATGTAATAGGACTGCCATTCATGGAGACTGTAAAACAATTTACTTAAAAGAGAATTTAATTCTAGCATTATAGTCTCTAACTATTCACAAATCTATTTGTTTTAATGTCTATTTGCGTACATTGTTTAAATCATAAAGGCATTCTGTTTCCCTGGATCAAGAATTATTTTGTTGACTGTTCAAAAACCTTTTGCAAGCTGGGATTTAAAATTAATAATTAATAACTTGCAGAAGAAACAACATGACTTGCTAAATGTTAAAAGCTAATTTTAACATTTTCTAGTTGTCTTTGGGTGGGTTATAGTAGCTTGTAATTATGAGGTATAGTAGTTGTAGATATAATGGATTAAAAATCTGACCATAGTCTGACCATAGTAGATTTATATAAGATTAGGATCACAGGGTCAGAAGGGTTCAGGGCTAAATTATTATCTTCAGTTAATTAAATAGTAAAATATGGTTTTTTAATGTGTTCTTGCAGTTGACTCCACAATATAAAATAATTAGTCAAAACTATTGAAAAAAATTAAAATATTAATAGTTATTCTGAGATAACAGTAGTCAAGTCTTGATTTTGTTTATTTGTCATGCTTTGGATTTGTAGTTGTGTCTTTGGAGGAGATATAATTCATGTTTTGTGAAAGAGCCAGAAAAGTGATTATGAGAAGGATGCAATGAACTAGTTCTGAAAGATATTCACTGCCAAGATAAGTAGAACTGATTCCTAGATTTTTGCCTGGCAGACCCAGCAGAAGAGATATGTCATGTGCCACACGTAATATACAGAGTTCTGCCCATGTATTTGATCTTAAGATACAATTAGTATTTCAAATCATAACTAAGAGAGAAAGAGGAAAATAGGCAAACACTCCACTCCCAAAATTGTGTACACAATATCCAGCTTAAATTGTAAGTTAAATTGGCTAACAGCTGGAAAGAAGTCTTCAGGGAAGTGTTAATGATGCTGCTGTTTTCCTTTGTGGTTCTGAATAAAATATTTCAGAGAAGCTTGGGATTGAGTGCCACCTACTGATCAGACTACAAATAACCTTTTAAGAAAAGAAATATCAGAAAAGTAGCTTTCTACCCTTGAATCATACCTCGCCCCCAACAACCTTCAGAAGACTATATTTGATTCCACAGATAAGTCTCCAACCCTCTCAAGCCTGTAGCTACATTTTGAAATCCCAAGAAACAGTTGTAGGCATCACCACTAAATGTCTCCTTCCTAAGACCTACTTTGCACAAAGGACTTGCCTGAGAAAATGATGTAGAAGATAAAGTTTATGCTTGAGTCCCAAAAACTAAAACCTCCATTTGCTCTTACAATCCCAAATGCAGCCCAATTTCAAAGAAAAAAAAATACAGGAAAAATTTTTACTTCAAAATATTTAGGAAAGATGGCTTGCCACCAGGTGGCAAAAGTTGTCTCCCAAAGACAGCCAAATACATGGGTAGTAGTTATGCTTGGATATGGCTCTAGAATATATGGTCTCAAAATGACCAAAAACAGATAGGTAATATTCACAAACAGGTCTGCCATTAGGCCCAACAGATTATACTGGGGTGTAATGAAATGCAGGTGGTTGCTATAATTCATTTGATAATCTTTTCTAATCAACACATTTGGCATATTTTCAGTAAAACACATTAAATAACCTTGATTTCTATCTGGAAGTTTTTGTTGGAAGTGATGAAAAGGTTATAGAATTTTTTTAAAGGAAAGATAGCCTGCCACCAGATGGCAACACTTGTCTCCCAAAGAAAGCCAAATACATGGGCCAAAACCTTTGAGAGTTGGAGAGTGGGACTCTGGGAGGTATATGAAGGTGTGGATTGTGAATGAAACATAGCCTTGTTAATTTACACCAAACTATTTTGTGTTATCTGAGGAAGAAAAATTTATGAAATTAAGAGAATTGTGTTCCCTGAGCTGTGTGAATAACCTCCTTGATTTTCCCCTTCTATTTTGTCTTTTGTTTTTATGGTCACTGTGACATTTTAGTTTCAGATGTATTTGGTTTTATTAACCACGAATTACTAGCGATACTAATGACATTTTTCTTCAAGATACGGGATTTATGAACGTTGTCGAGAGTTAGTGGAAGCAGGGTATGATGTACGGCAACCAGATAAAGAAAATGTTACGCTTCTTCATTGGGCTGCAATCAACAACAGATTAGATTTAGTGAAGTAAGTATTTATGTACTATCAAAGTCCAATTAGTAGTTAAAATTGCTAAAATCAACATAATTTTAAGTAGTGATGACATTTACTATACCTGTTGTGTCATTTCCCCATATTCATTGTAATAATGAAGCCATGGCCATGTTGATGATCACAACTCTTGGAGGCCTCTCATTCATAAGGGTTGCCATAAGGTCATTTTGGTAGCAATGCTTTTAAAATTATTTATCTTTACAGCCTTCTGAGCAACCTACTGCAGATCTACAACTAAATGGAACAGAGTTGTGATCATCAACATGGATGTGGCTTCATTATTATGTGGCTTCATTGAGTCCCCTTAGGGGGAGAAGGGTGGGGTATAAATATAGGAAATAAATAAATAATTGTGCTTTGAATGCTATTTTCCTGCTTCTTGGCAGGGGGTTGGACTGGGTGGCCCACGAGGTCTCTTCCAACTCAATGATTCTATCTGTTTAGTTTTCTCAGCATTCAATATTAATGCCAAAATAGGAATTGTAGTCCTGAATTTAAGTAATTTGTATGGTGTGAAGGTTACATGGATTTGATACTCGGATAAATTACATCACTCAGGACCAAAACTGAAGCAGATCTGAATTACTTTAATGCAAGCCACAGTGTGGTTGTAATGTTTCAGAAGTACAGACATTATATAGAATGTGTATAACTTTTGTTTAAACTGTTTTGAGAAGCTTTCTGTCAAATGTTCAAATAAAAATAAAGTATTTGAAAGCCTAGTTTCTATTGTCTTTGCCATAAAATTAATGTATGGGGACCTTAACAGATGAAAGTGAAAGTATTATTATTATTTTAAAGAACTAGTATAGATTAATAAAAATAAGAGATTAAAAATTGTTTCAAATGCCTGGGACAGCAGAGAGGTCTGTCCATGGTCCTGAAGAGACAGCTGTTCTATAGGCATCAGGCAGTCTCTCTTTGAGGAGAGACTTTGACAAACGGGCACCACAGTAGAAACTGCAAGTCGTTTCTGGTGTGATAAAATTGTCTGTCTGGAAGGACGTTGCCCAGGGGACGCCCGGGTGTTTGATGTTTTACCATCTTTGTGGGAGGCTTCTCTCATGTCCCCTTATGGGGAGATGGAGCTGTTAGAGAAAGCTCAACCTACTCTTCCTGGATTCAAACCACTGACCCTCTCAGTCAGTAGTCCTACCGACACAAGGGTTTAACCCATTGTGCCACTGGGGGCTTCTCAAGTTGCTCCTGACACCCAAATACCCCCATAGTTGAATAACCTTTTGCCAATTTTTGCCGTTTTACTCATGGGGGTAGTCAGGTGAATGTGCTGACTATGCCGTCACACCAGGTCTGTTTAAAATTATGTCTGGAACAGTCCCAGTAAAAATGCAAAAGGAAAATGCTGCCTTTTAAAAACAAAACTATGGGGTATGCATCAGGTGAATGAACACTGAAGATGTCCTCTACATATGAATACTTTGTTTTTGGATGCTGACTTGCATTACCCATGGGGTCTATGATATATCTTGAATTGTTGTGTTGTAGCTGCTGTTTATCCCTCACAGTAAATATGGATTTGTTTCTGTGTCCACAAACAATTTTTCCTAGGTAATTGCTATATAATAATATGGTACTTTTTTGCAAGTTCTTAACCTTACTTTAAAATGATCAGATTACTTAATCACATGAAAAGTATATAATTTCTTCTTTTGCAGTTGTAGATTTCTTGTTAAATTAATAGGTTGCATTCATTCAATGAGCCTGCTCTTGTTTAGATTAATTATTGAATTGGGACCTTTGTTTTTAACTAACTGAAAAGGAGGACTTAGTGATCTGTACACTATATGTAAAACTGGTGTCAAATTATGTTTCCCTAGGTGCTTCTTGTGGTATACTTCTCTTGTTCTATCTATCCATTATTATATTCATTCTCTTCTATGCCTATAGGTTTTACATATCAAAAGGTGCTATTGTTGACCAACTAGGAGGTGACCTAAACTCCACACCACTTCACTGGGCAACAAGGTGAGGAAAGAATTCTCCATTTTCACCCTCAGCTTTTATGACAGGAGATCTAGTGGTGATTATCTACACAGATTTACTCTATGAAAACTTTATTTCTGTGCAAGAATAAATTAACTTTCTCACCAAGCATCTTTTCCGAAATAAACACTGCATTTGCATACCAAGTCCAAGGCAGGTCTTATCCAACAATTCTTGAATCTCATTCAGGGGAAGAATGAGATATAATATTAATATAAATATAATAAAAAAGAAATAATGGTTGAGGACATTGACCCAGAGAGAACTTCACATCTATTTAGTCCCATCTAGACTTTCAGTTGCAATAGAATTGATTGAAATGGCTTTTTTTTTGTTTAACTCAGTTTAAATCCTTAGTGCAGAATATTTTATTTGATCATTTTTATTAAGAGTACAGTGTGATTTAATTAAACTTTAATGCATTTTCATACAGGTATGTTCCTAGAGAATAGATATGCATTAAGCAGTTCTGAATACTTTCAGATTAATTTTCAGTTGATAAAAATGGGATGGTAAATTGGCCATTTCAGGACTAAATTATTTATTTATTTATTTATTTATTTATTGCATTTATATACTGCTTTTCTCACCCCCGGAGGGACTCAAAGCGATTCACAACATAATCAATGGCCACAGTGGTCCAAGCCACGGTCATCTCAAGACTGGACTACTGTAATGCCCTCTACATCGGCCTTCCTTTGTCAGTGATTCGGAAGCTTAAGCTGGTGCAGAACGCTGCCTTCCATCTTGCTGCCACATCACGCCTGTGCTGCGTGAACTGCACTGGCTTCCAATAGAGCACCGGATCACCTTCAAGGTGCTGGTTCTGACCTTTAAGGCCTTGAATGGTCTGGGGCCAGTGTACCTAAGGGACCACCTCTCCCATTACAGCCCTCCTCGACCACTGCGATCAGAATCCCAGAACCTCCTGGTGGTGCCTAGCCGACAATCTATCCACCTGGGTACTACACGGAGGGGGGCATTCAGTGCCGCTGCGCCGGCCCTGTGGAATGCCCTTCCTTCCACAATCCGAGCGCAGACTGATCCGCAGGGCCTGCAAAACCCTCCTCTTCACCCAAGCGTTTGGTGTATAGACATATGAATGTGTAGACTGTGTTTGCATGCCTGGTTGCTGCAATTTTAACTGATGATTTGTTTTTACTGTGTTTTATGGCTTTTATGATTATGAGTCGCCCTGAGCCTACGGGAAGGGCGACCAATAAATCGAAGAAATAAATAAATAAATAAAAATGCAATGCCTCACATATATAAAACATCACATATCAATAAGGAGACACTTAATGCAATGTAATACTAAATTACTGTATTATACACATATTCTGGTTTATAATTGAAAGTATTGTTTCTTCCCATTCTTTCCCAGTTTCTTTGGCGTCCCCTGTGCCTTTGTTCCTCTAGATCAGATATGTGCCAACTTTGGCCCTCCGAGTGTCTTGGATCCCCAACTCCCACAAGCTGGCTGTTAGGAATTGTGGGAGTTGAAGTCCAAAACATCCGGAAGGAGGGCCATAGAATGAACAGAATGAACATGTGGAATCAGTCGACTCCTCAACTGCTCAAAATATGCCACCAAACAGGCTGATCAATTGTACTAATATGAACAGTACACCACATACTATTATCCTGGTAGCAATATTCTACCCTTACTATCACTGCTAGAACTGCAAGATGTTTTTCCCTAATGTGGATGGGATTTCACAATTTGGAATGTTGCAGGCTAGATTTCCCTTTGTTGTGTCTTTTCTTCAAGGGGTGGGTGGTGGGGCGGTTGCAGCTTCTTCTTCTTATTATTTCTTTGACCAATAGCAGAGGCCAGAATGTCTTCCACTGTCTTCCATAGCTTCAGGACAATTTGGACTGGCAGTAAGCAGTCCCGGTATACTAGGAATAAAGCTTTTTCAGTGTTGTTGGATAATGAAACAGGTCAGTTCATTAAATTTAAAGAGGCACATTCTCAGGAGATTTCAAAGAAGATAGAAAGTTTTTGGAATTCCTGCATACACATACATATAACACCTTTCAGTTCACTTCACCTAGGATGAAACAAAATTCATGACAAGAAGACTGAGTCATGGAGCAAGAGATGTGATTAGATGCCTTCTGAGTTTCTTTCTATGCATCTGTATTTTTTAAAAACTCCTGGAAAGAAATGCTATTGTGGAGATTTCTCAAACTTGAATTTTGTTTATATTAGACAGGGTCATTTATCAATGGTTGTACAGTTAATGAAATATGGCGCAGATCCATCTTTAATTGATGGGGAAGGATGCAGTTGTATTCACTTGGCAGCACAGTTTGGACATACCTCGATTGTTGCGTATCTAATAGCCAAGGGGCAGGTATGTATGTTCTTGCATTCTCTGTAGCCTTTACTAGTACCATCTAGCTGTTAATGGTTAAATATGTATCTACCTGGCACAAAACTTTAATAACTCGCCTATCTAGGAGAGTCATGCTTTGCATTGCATTCTTTTTCCCCTCGTTGAACCAAAGCTTTGACCAGCTTTACAGTAGCTATGTCACTGGACCTCAAGGATTATTTAATAGCATCTTCTATTTCTATATTAAATTTAGATTCAGTAGATGGGGTGGAAAAAGGAGGTCCTCCAGATGTTGGACAACCCAAGTCAGCATTGTCAGTAAGAAATGCTGAGATTTGTGGAGGATGGTATGATTTCTGTCTCTGCAGTAGAGTCTCCTTCAGTGCCCCAGAGTCACTTTCTCTAGGCATAGGAGACTGGAGGCAAAGTGAAGAAAATTCTCTGCTCCTCTTTCTCTAGTACAGTGATTCTCAATCTGTGGGTCCCCAGATGGTTTGGCCTTCAACTCCCAGAAATCCTAACAGCTGGTAAACTGGCTGGGATTTCAGGGAATTGTAGACCAAATAACCTGGGGACCCACAAGTTTTAGAACAAATGCTTTATTGGATTGAAGTCCAGTCCATGAAAAGAAGAAGCTCTTCCAGTCATGGAAAAGCATGTTGTGAATTAAGATCATAATGTAATACAAGGGAAGGAATTCTCTTAAGTGTGGCAATTCCAAAGGATCATGAGAATCATTTAATACATTTTTGCTTCTGTATTCCCTACCTTCTTTTGTCTTCTTGATAAAACAAAGCATGCTATGTATAAGATTGGATCATAAGGTAATGTGCAGATGTTGCAGTTGTAATGAACATGCATATAGATAAGTGTTCAGAAATGGGATGCAGGCAAAGCCCCTCTTTTGAAGTAACACATTCCCTCTGCCTTAAACCCAGTTAAAGGTAACTTCTGCTTCTGACCACTGTCAAGGATCAATAAGTATTTAAAATATAATTCTGCTATATAACAATTCTGCTGAACTTTAACATTGATCAGTATTGGTTCCAAAATACAGTTTTGGTTCCAAAATACAGTTTAACCATGGTTTAGGTAGATATGGGCGGGAGCACA
Source organism: Anolis apletophallus (assembly GCA_030556195.1). Taxonomy (NCBI): domain Eukaryota; kingdom Metazoa; phylum Chordata; class Lepidosauria; order Squamata; family Anolidae; genus Anolis; species Anolis apletophallus. The sequence goes on from JARBWK010000009.1 coordinate 79,292,687, forward strand.
GTTCCTCACTCATTCCTGCTGTCTCTCAGTTGTTATCTGTAATTGGAAATCTTGTGTGAGTGTTGCCTCAAAATGAATTTTGTTACGTTGAAAAGCAGAATGTTGTTATTTGCTTTGGATGCTTTGTTGGGTAGATAATAGACTGAATTTTCCTGCAGATAAGTATGGGACTTCTTGTAGATTTCATTTGTTCCTCCCACTTGCCCCAGTTAGGCAGGGGAAAGGGGCCATTCTCACAGCCTTTGCCATGTTGTTAGAATGGCCCCTTTCTTTATGTTCCCCAATAAGAACAAAATTGAAGGCAGGGTTGTGGAGGAGAAAGCAAATGGGAAGTGCAGAAGATAGGGTGAAAGAAAAAGTGCAGATTTTTTAAAAGGTTAGATGGAAGAGATAAAAGATTTAAGAAAGGTTTGAAGATTTTTAAAAAATGGTATACAAGAAAAAGATTGGTTTTCTTGGCCTTTTTCCCCCACGTTGGGACAGCCGAAGGTCTTTATTTTTTTCTGCCTTTCTGGAGCAAAGTCAGTCTGCAAGAGGTTCATTCCTTATCTGCTGAAAACAGACATATCACATGTAAGAACCAACATTGCTTTCTATATTTTGAGCATAATACATTTTATATTGACTTCTCAAGTAAAAAAATCTATTGCAGTAACATGATCTTAGTATTAAAAACTTCACAATTTTTTATTCTTAGTCATGGGCTGCATTGAATACATTCTTTGGAATCTAGTTTCTATTTCTCAAACGTTCATAAGCTATGTTATTGTAGATAAAACAGCCCAAGCCCTTGGTGATGTTGAGATCAGAGAATGGCACAGCTTCCAAAATAGATTTTCCTGCATTTCTGGGGATCCCATCCAGTGTGTTTCAGAGTTTTTACTCTTTAATAGTGATCAGAACATCCCTATATTGTACTTGGGCAGGTTATTTGCAAAATGACAGATTTGTAACAGCAGATGGTGCTCTAGTATACTTTAGCAATTAGGATTTCACTCTATTCATACAGGATCATATAGCATGTATTCTGCAGTGTGAGATAAAACCATTTGTTACAGCATTTTTCTTGTTGTATTAATGTTCCATGTTTGTTCCCAAATTATTATTGTTGTTTTTTTCAACTGAAAAGTGCATGTCTCATTACTGCTCTTCTTTGTGTTAGGATGTAGATATGATGGATCAGAATGGAATGACTCCATTAATGTGGGCAGCTTATAGAACACACAGGTAATCTTCAAAACATACCTATCTGAATATATAAGTGAGGTGGAATGTAAACTGTACAATTAAATGTTTATATTGGACTTTATTAATCCTGATTACATTAGAATAAAAAGATAGTTAAATCCTGAAGTGAATAAATCCAACATTAAAACAGTGTCATTTTAACATGTTTAAAGCATTTATTTTATGTTTATGGTTGCATTAAAGTGTGTGATGTCCTCAGTCTACTGTGTACTTTCCATCTGCTTCAAATCTTTTAGAGACAGAATCACAATATTTTCCTGTCAACTCACTTTCTTCAAGTAAAAAAAAATTCTCATTTTCAATATCCCTTCAGATAAGTTTGAAATAGATGTAACTCTTTTGAACAGTGGTTCCCAACCTGTGGTCCGTGGACCTCCAGTGTTCCGCAAAAACAAAAATATGATCCGTGGCCTCATCATTACTATATCATTGCCTTGAAACCACACAGCAACGAGAGTGGTTGGTCCTGCGAAACCCTCTTATAGTGCCGAGGCAACGGGGATGTTGGGAGGGGAGAGGCTGACTACCCACGAAAGATGACTACTACCACATCAGTTCTCGATTATTAAATATGGTTTTCTGTGGGTGAGCAGATGGCGAATGCTCTGTATCAGAAACTAGAGCTGATGTGGTCTATCCAATGCAGTTTTCTGAATCAGCACCCCCAAATAACCAAACCAAATGAAAGGCGACCAAAAACGGATTTGTAACCCTTTTGGTACTCATCTTGGAGAGTGGTCCTTGGTCAACTGCTTCCTGGTCAAAGTGGTCCCTGGTCAAGTGGCCCCTGGTCAAAAAAAGGTTGGGAACCACTGCTTTAGAATGTTTGTGTTCTATGAATAGCAATAGTTTATTTAGGATGTAAATACTCGGAAAAAACAGGTAATACTTTCTGAAGGCAGATGCAAATTAGTGTCTTCTCTAACCTTGTCTGTTAATACTTCGGTATCGGCTTGACTGCTATTTTTCTAATTTTGCATTAAATTTACACCTTGGGGAACCTTGGATGTGGAGAGAGAGAATAGTGTTATTTTATACAGAACGGGTTAAATATCTATTTTGTGTCAGAATCACTAAATATATATTTTTAAACTACTGGAGACCGATACTTTCTATTGAACATTTTATTCATGGAATAACAACCGGATCATTATTGCTGATTTGATTCAGCAGCCTATAGTATATGTAGAACAATTAAATGAAAGAAATTTGTGCTTGTTAGTGGTTTTAATACAGTAAAATAAAACAATATTTGAATATTCTCTAATGAAGGGATTGGGATACTGTGGCTTTCAATATGATCATGAACAGGAGCTCCCATGTTTCTTGGTTAATGAAGGATGCTATAAATGGCACTAATATCAGGAGAGCCACATATTTCTCCTCTTTGCCTTGAATGCCTTAGGATCAATATGAAGAGAATAATAAATTCATTACTTATGTAGAGTTTAACATTCACTTTATTTTCCAGTGTGGACCCCACTCGGTTGCTTCTTACATTTAATGTTTCTGTAAATCTGGGAGACAAATATCATAAGAACACAGCACTACATTGGGCAGTTCTAGCAGGAAATACGACAGTAATTAGTCTCCTCCTAGAAGCAGGAGCTAACGTGGATGCTCAAAATATCAAGGTAAATTTATATTTATATTATTTCTTATCAATATGAGATAATAATCAGATTACTCTTAGTCATGGACAGTTGATTTTTTCCATGCCTAATTTTCTATTTCCGTCCCTTCCCTTTACCTTTTTATCAATTCTGCGGTAATGGCTTCCCTTTTGAATTGCACCAGTTCCATGCCTCTTGTGCACGTGCCTTCAAGTTTTAATTTTATAGAATTTTTCTTCCAAGATCAGACAGGATCTAGAATGTAGTGCCTTTAGCCCAGGGGTGGGCAATTACCGGCCCTCCAGGTGTTTTGGACTTCAACTCCCAGAAATCCTAACAGCTGGTAAACTGGCTAGGATTTCTGCGAGTTGAAGTCCAAAACACCTGGAGGGCCAGTAATTGCCCTGGAGGGCCACCCCTGCTTTAGCCCCTACTTTAGAGAGTTTAAGAAAAATCTTAAGATCTGGCTCTTCCATTGCGCATTTGGAGATTAATCATGTAAACCACCCTGAGCCTTCTTGGGAAGGGTGGTATATAAATTGAAATCTGTATACCTTAATAAAGCTGAATGTTTGTATGTGTCTGGAGGGCGAAGGGCGGAAGGACATGTGGCAGCTTTTGGATTGGCTCCCACTGTGGGGTTATTTGCATAAACAACTCCCATTGGCCAGCCAACGCGAACATTCCGAGACTCAAAAGTGCCAGAGGGAAGTAAGGAAAAGGCCTGAGCCAGTCAGGCATGGTGGGAGTTTAGGTCCAATACACTTTGCAGCCCCCAACAATGAGACAACAAAACCAAACTTGGCACACAGAACCCCCAAGACCCACTTTACGTCTTGGTGCAGTTTGAGGGAGGATGGACCATGGATTGGCCAGCATTCCAACATCCCAAATCTCAAAGGTGCCAGACAGAGTTCTTTACAAAAACGCTTCCTTCAGCTGATTTTAAAAACTAGCCCTCAGTCTGAATTGACAGTAAGGCTCCCTCAACTTGATTTTCGAGACTAGGCCTCAACCGGACCTGAACCAAACTTGGCACACATAACCCCCATGATGCCCTTTACGTCCTGGTGCAGTTTGGGAAAGATGGACCACAGATTATGGGATTTGTAGTACTTCCAAGCGCTTTGCTTCCCAAAGACCATTGTGGCCCCTAACAAAGACCGATAAATATCAAACTTGGCACACAGAGCCCCCATGACCCACTCTACATCCTGCTGCAGTTTGGAGGAGGGCAGACCATGGATGATGGGACTTGCAGTACCTTCCCTCACTTTCCAAGACTGCTGCAAACCTAATCCAATCACTGATCAACACCAAACCTGGCACACAGAGCCCTCATGACCCACTCAACATCCTGATGCAGTTCTGTGTGAGATGGACCACGGATGATGGGACTTGAAGTACCTTCACTCACTTCCTAAAAACAATACAACCCTCATCCATTCACCAATACAGATCAAACTTGGCGCACAGAGCCCCCATGACCCAATATACATCCTACTGCAATTTGGGGGAGGTTGGACCACAGATGATGGGGCTTCCAGTACCTTCAGTAATTTCATGATACCACTGTAACTCCCAATACTGATGGATCAAGACCAAACTTGGCACACAGGACCCCCCCCCCCCCCATGACCCTTTCTACATCCTGCTGCACTTCTCAAATGACCCGGGCACCGCCGGGTCCCCAAGCTAGTAATAAATAAATAAATAAAATATAATCTCATGCCATTATTCTCCCTCGATATTTGCCTTGAGTTACATCCCCTCCCCCCTTTATACGAAGGTCCTTTCTCGACCTTTCCGAAAGAGTTTTCTCCCTCATAAATAATTGGCCCTATAGCTATCTCACCCCTCTGTTTTTAGCTCTGTTCCCCCTATTTTAATCTGTACATGTGGCCTGCTTATTGTCCTGTGTTATAAATGGTTTTATTTTATTGTAATTTTATATTGCTTGTTGTATTTTACAGTTTATGTCTTATGTAATTGATTATATTGTCGTTTGATTGATTTTACCTTGGTTGTTGTATTGTTGGACTTGGCCTCATGTAAGCCGCCCCGAGTCCCTGTTGGGGAGATGGTGGTGGGGTACAAATAATGTTTATTATTATTATTATTATTATTTAGGGTATTTAGGCTCCTCACCTCTTTCAGTTATTTTATGCTTCCCCAGTATATGTCATCTGCTGTTTTTAAAATTACTTGCACTGTGAATGAAGTAGAATAGAGCAGAGCATAAATATTTGAATGACAAAAATTCTCCTATCATTGTTACCCTGTATTTATTATTTTACCAAGAAAATATAGATTTATCTAAAATAGTTCTTCCAGTCTGACATTTCTGTTTTATTTTCAATAATAACAAGCAACAGTTGGCCATGCCACCTTTCTTCAGACATGTTTTCCCCTTGAATGCTACAGACTAACATGATGATAGATAGAAAGAAAAACACGATGTAAACATATTGATGTAACTTGAGGCTAAGATTAATCAGGCTGGCTTCTTACATCTTGGAAAATGAGAGTAGCAGAGAGAGGAAAAAACCTATTAAAGAAGAGGGAAAATGAATAAAGGTAGCAAGAGAGCTAAACGGAAAACTCTTATTTATACTTTCAATGTAATGGCAATTGTGAAGATTAATGTGTTTCTTAGGAAAGTCCGGACTATAGCCACTTCCTTAAATTACAGCAGGAAATAGAATGTGTTTGGCTGAACAAGGACATATCTTCCAGTAGAAGAGGTTTGACTCCACGGTGTGGTGGGGATCAGTTTCTCTTACTAGCAAAATTTGTTCTTACTAAATGCCAGGTTCATTTTTTTTTGTTTTCTCTTTTTCCTTTAGAGACCATGGTAGAGGGAATATTTTCAGATGAGTTGTGCATTTTTGTTGTCTCTGCACCTCATGCTTACCAGGTGGATTATACACAATGTTCCTGCTCTGTTGCCTGTTGCTTTTTATACTAATAGATTAGCACTGAATATTATCATCTTTTAAGAACATGGAACTGTACAAGCATAAGTGTATCTGTGGTGGCAGTGTCTGTAGGATAGAGATAGAATCACCTAGTGACTGCCAGCCAGATTCAGACTCTGAGATGACTCATCATAGCTGCGACTTGTTTTCTTAACTCTTATCTCTTTATTTTGCCAGAATAAAAGATAAGTCACCATGGTTATTTTTTTCCTTGTGTCCCATCCCTAGCACTGTTTCAGATTGTGCAGAGATTCTCTCATGCTACATGAAATACCTGGGATTGTGGAAAGAAATGAGCTTGCAAGAAAAAGGCAGGGAAGGTCAAGACAAGTTAAAATTTGCAGAAAGAGAAAACTTTTCCTGTCCTACTCTTACAAGCTCACGTATCAAAGATATTAGTTTACTTCTCTTGTCATTTCAAAGACAATTTGAAAGTGTTTGGTCTTGTTAAGTACATGGTTAAGTTACAACATTCCTATATGTAAGTGTAGTAATTTCTCTGTCATCGCCTGAATGCCATGTACTAGAAAAAATATCTTCCTGAGTGGATATTGTTGTTCAGGAAACGTTTTTTTTTCGTTTTTGTGTTTCTCTCTCTTTTTCTAGTTTAGTGCAGCTTTTTTATAATGTGAGTTTTTTTGCTGATGAATAGTGATCATAAAGTAACCCTATCATAGGGTTTTCTTGGCAAGAAGGTTCAGAAGTTATTTGTCTTTGCCTTCTTTGGAGTCTGGGAGAATGTGACTTTCCACAGATCAGCCAGTAGGTTTCCATGTCTGATTTGAACCTTTGTCTCCATAGTCAGCTCTCAAACCACTATACCACACTGGCTTTCAGTATATGCTTTTACATTCTGATATTTAGCTATATAAGAATAGTATCCTGTGAAGAAGGTAGTGCTTGCTTTTGAAACTGAAGGGATGTGCTTACCGATGGCAGTAGAAGTACATAATACCTAGGGTTAATTGACATGCTTTGTTGTATAGAACGAGGTGATACTGATTTTCTGACCAGTATCGTTTTAGTGTTTTGCCGGTCACAAGGCCTTCAAATTGATACTAATTTTTCCAATTTATTTCATTTCCCAATGTAAATTCTGGCGGTTTTAAAAAAGAAGATTATTCTAGAGACAGTTGTGGCAGGATTAAGATTGTATTCAGTGGATTATGATTTTTATGAGATCAATCATTACATTTTTTTTAAAAAAACCCTGTCAAGTGTTTATTATGGTTGCACAGTTGAACATCGAAAGCATATACATAAAATTAATTTCAAATTTCAGCCATTTTAGGAGATGTTTTTGTGCTTCTTGAAAGGAGTTGAATAAGTTGAATGATAAATTATGCATATGTACAAAATCATTTGTTTTTCTAATTGTTGCTGGTTTGTAAGACGCCCTGGGCCCCCCTTGGAGGTAGAGAAGGATGGGATAGAAATGTTGGAAATAAATAAAATATTTTTTTCTGGAATCTATCTGAGGGATTATTCTAAATATATGTAGCTATTCCCAAAAAAGAAGAAGAAGAAAAAAGGATTCTTTTTCAATGGAAGGCAAGTATTGCAAGTATTGCATCACCTAAACTTGATTTTTGATAGGCTGTAACTGTGTTTTTGTTGCAAACTGGGGCACTGAAATTAATAGAAGTAACCTACATTTAAAAGTATTAAAGACAGTTTGGTAAGAGATCAGTTTTTTAAATACTGAAATCATTCTGAAAACATTAGTTTTGATTATGGAGTCAATTATCTATCAGTTTGTGTTATTAAAATAACTTGTTTTCCATTTTAGTTTTTTTTTTTTTTAAAGCTAATTTAATCACTTAACATGAAGAAGTTCTACCTGGCATATTGAATCTGTGGTACAAGAAGTACTTATGTTTCCCTAGAGGTGGAGGGTTTCTGAGGTCCTCCACCACTAGGTCCTCCAAGGCTATTCTTTGATGTCTATTTATTTATTATTTCAAACTGTTTCTCTCGTCCTTCTCAACCCCGGAGGGGGACTTGGGGCAGCCTCACAACTGGCAACCATTAAATGTCCAAACAAAGACAAATATAATAGCAGTTTACATTTAAAACAAATAGTTAAAATATCAAATATAAAACATCCAGTTAAAATTACACATGTTCTTCCAGCTCAAGCATAACACTGGAGGACTTAGAGAGGCCCAGAAATGAAAGTGTTTTCTTTAACCTTCCTATGTCCACCACTGCTAATTTTTGTTATGCTTCTGGCCCAAATATACCAAATAGCACTGGAGGACCTCCATAAACACTTCGGAAGGATAATCTTTTTTTAGAGCATGGATAAGTGAAGCTGTGGATATTGAGTCCTCTTAGGACCTTGTACTGTATCTTGGAGAAGAGACCCAAATCTGAACATGAAATTCATTAATTTTTCTTATACATCTTATATCAGGCATGGGCAAATGTTGGCCCTCCAGGTGTTTTGAACTTCAACTCCCATGGTAGTTGAAGTTCAAAACACCTGGAGGGCTGAAGTTTTAAATCATTTTGTGTACACTGAACTATCAGAAAGCAAAGGTATCACTATCTTAACCATACATATATACAGTTTTGGATTTATTTCTCATATTTCAGAATTCCATATATGGGATGCTTAGCCTGTATTATCAAGTTATTTTAAAAGCACAAGGGAGTGTTTAATTTTTCAAGCCGTCCTCCCCAAGAAAACTGGTGCATAACGGTCTGGCAAGGCTTCATCTCCTTTTGAGTTCATTCCATTTGCTTCTCTGCTGGGACAAATTTGTTAATTTCAAAAGGATTTCCTTTGGCAAGTGAGGTCCATAGAAAAAAACAGGATCTTTTGATCTTCATTAAGATGTTTTGTGGGCTAAGCTTGAGAAAGTACACAGTGGAAGTGGAAGGAAACTCCTTCTGAACCAGAAAATACTGTTGCCTGGTTTCCATTGCTTTGAATTTCTTAATAGCAATTTGTAGGCTGAAATTTCCATGTTAGAATACGAGGTTCTGGTTTGCAAATCTCTTTAGTAGAAATTAAATCTGTAATTCTGATTAGAATGCCTCATTTCTCCTGAATACTCCTTATTTGTCTTAGGTTTTTATAAGTGGAGTTGAATGATGGGGTATTCAGCTGTTTTTTAACCCTCCATGAATGCTTTGTTTAGGAGGTGAATTATCTTTATTAGAAGAGTGGAGGGCTGCATATTAGCTCACCCTCCAGAGAACGGAGGGGCTCAGGGCAAGCCAAACACTTAGTATTGAAGTGTGGAGAAAGTAGGTGCCTTATTCTGTCAGAAGTGGGGTCCTAGAACGAATCTCCCATTGATATGGAAATATCACCGTAATTAGTATCTATTCTGATCAAAGAGACTCAAGCGTGTTTAGGAAAGGGGTGAAGAAATAAAGCATGCAGCTCAGTCTCTGCAGTTGGAAATAACTGCCACTGGCTTTATTTGTGAAATCAGTACAGAATATAACCAGTAGAAGAGATGTTACTCCTGCTGAAAGACTTCAGAAGCTTCACTTCCATATCAGTTGAATGGGGACATCCTGTTTTTCACGTATAGGAACCCTGAAAGTTGTCCACCCTGCTAAGTGGACAAATCACTCTTCCAGCCTACTCTCCATTCAAGACACACTTTTCTTCTTCATTCTTTTTTTCCAAATTCAGTTGTTCCTCTGCTACTCAATCCCAGCTATTCTGTTCCAAAAAGTTGTGTTGTCCTGCTCCTTTCTAATATGAATTTACTCTCTTCAGCCCTCATCATACTGACTCAGTAACTACAACCTATGTACTACTGCCATTGCATTAACCGCACCCTAATTACAGTGGCTTAACTCTTTTACAGGTGGCCAGAAGTATTTAGTCTATCACTTAGAAAATGTCAGGTAATTTCCCTAAGACTAGTGAACAAATGAAATCACATATGTAGGGAGGGGTTGTACTGTACATGATCAAAGTTATGCTTTCAGAACCTGCTAATGGGATCTAGGATAATAATAGTTATTATTATTAAAAATCTTTATTTGTACCCCACCACCATCTCCCCAAAGGGACTCAGGGTGGCACACAGAAGTACTTCAGGTTTGTAGGGCACTATTTAAGTATTTATGTAATCATTATATTCAGAATGGAAACAAATGCTGTGGAATGGTGTGGGCCAGTACATTTTGCATATTTCACCATATATAAGGCAACAGTGTCATGATTTCCATTTTAATAACACATTTGTTAGCATTCCAATCCATTTACATATTAAATATCTGAAGAGGGCACTGATAACATAATAAACATGTCTATTAAAAATTAAATGAATTCATATTAATTGTGTTCTTTTGGCTTTGCTTCTGATACCTGTCAAAATACAAACTTTAAACCTGTTTCAAGAGCATCCAGAAATAGCCAACTGACAAGAAAGTAATTTTCTCTATAGTTTAAATTAAATTCCTTACCAAAGTAATGTATATTTTGAGAAATTGTACATATTTTAAGTTACTGTTCCTTTTTTAAAAAAGATACTGATCTTCATAAATCTTATTTTTCATAGGGGGAATCACCACTTGATTTAGCAAAACAAAGAAAAAATGTTTGGATGATAAACCATTTACAGGAGGCAAGGCAGGCAAAAGGATATGACAATCCATCATTTCTCAGAAAGCTGAGGGCTGATAAGGTGAGTAGAAGTCTTGAGTAAAAATGTAGAGCTACTGTGTTGTTTTCTGTTGTCATCTTTATATCACTCGAGGGCCTGTGAAAATGTGTGCCTCCCATGCTTAGTAGTATACCAGGACTTTTGGGAACCTTGGCATTTTTACATTTCTTCCAGCCCTCACAATTATTAGTTTACTAATTACTTTTTAAGTAGCTGATCTTTAAAAAAAAACATGAAGGAAAATAGTACAGCAGTACAAAATTAAATGTCAGACTTTTGGAATTAAATATCTTTGTGTTACTTAATAGATGATGTTGATCAAATTTAATCTACAGAAAACTATTTTAGTAGATATTAATGGATCTGGAAAGATAGTTTCAAGTTGAGCATGCCCTGGATGGGGAAATTAGCTGGCATTAAAAATGTATTTCCAAATATATTACTTCTTGTTAATTAACATTTTGATGCTTAAGGAATCTAGATCAAAGGAACAGCAAGATCTTGTACGAAGTTTATATGGTAGCATGAACATCTCAAGACAGCACTAACAAGGTTGAATTGTTCATGAAGGAGAGGCAGGATTAAGTTGTTATTATTTTCCAAATATCATGACGTATGCAGTATTTGGAAGTGGCTCGGTAAGAATAGACTTAAAGAATATGTCTAAGATGGAACTTTTCTTTCATCATAGTAAAGATAAAGGTTTCCCCTGACAAGTCTAGTTATGTCCGACTCTGGGGGGTGGTTCTCATCTCCATTTGTAAGCCAAAGAGCCGACGTTGTAGTCGTGTCCAAGGTCATGTGTCCGGCATGACTGCACGGAGAGCTGTTACCTTCCTGCAGAAGTGGTACCTATTGAGCCACTCACATTTGCATGTTTTTGAACTGCTGGTTGTCAGAAGCTGAGCCTAACAGCAAGAGCTCACCCTGCTCACTGGATTCAAACCGCCAACCTTTCAGTCAGCAAGTTCAGAAGCTCAGCAGTTTAACCCACTGTGCCACCATCATGTATCTGTAAAAATGTGGTCTGTATTTGCTTTTGGAAAACATTATACTGCAGGGGTGGGAGTCATTTGGCCTTTTTTTGTTTGACTGCACTCCTCACAGCCCAAGGCAGCATAGCCATTGGTGATGATATTGCTTTACGATTCCCATTCCTATTGTTTTGGATCTGTTTTGAAGTTTAGCTCTTTAAATATGAAGCTGGCGAAGTGGGTTAAACTGCTGAGCTGCTGAACTTGCTGACCAAAATGTCAGTGGTCCGATTCTGGGGAGTGTGGTGAGCTCCCGCTGTTAGATCCAGCTTCTGCCAACCCAGCAGTTCGAAATGTGAGTAGATCAATTGGTACCACTTTAGCGGGAAGGTAACAACACTCCATTCAGTGATGTTGGCCACATGACCTTGGAGGTATCTATGGATAACGCCGGTTCTTCAGCTTAGAAATGGAGATGAACACCAACCCCAGAGTCAGACACATCTAGACTTAATGTAAAGGGGAAACCTTTACCTAAATGGTCAAGGACTAACATCAAAATGTCTTCTGTTAACATGCAAAACAAGTAAAGAGAATAGAGAAACTGTTATTATAGTAAATTTAAATTAAAGTTTTGTTAGTGGAATTCCATGATTACTTAACAAAGGCAGAGTAAAAATTGAAGGGCAATTGAAACATGATCATATTTTTGATATTACATAGCTAGAGGAATGTTAATTAGCCAGTTCTTATAAAAATCTGAGTGAAGATTCACTCTGGATTTTTTAAACCAAAAAATGGGGGAAGCCTATAAGTAATTCTTTCAGCTGAAGTCTGTGCACTCTAGAGATCATTATTGAAACTGTTATCAGCAGCTAGAATTTCTATATAATATATTGTAAAAAAAACAACCCCTGTATTGCCCTTCTGTTAACTGATCTGATGTTGATGCTATTATATGAAGCAATAATTAAATCAAATATTCAGATTTTTAAAAAAAAATGCAATTTGTAACGTCACATTTTGGAACTATTATTTTTAGGATTGTAGTCAAATTAGTATATCTGTGTGGTGGATGAATTTACTTGTTGTCATCAGATTTTTATTTTAATATTTTCCTATTTTAAATAGTGATGTTAATTAAATACATGTTCTTTTTTAATGTAGGAATTTCGGCAGAAGGTGATGCTAGGAACACCCTTCCTAGTTATTTGGTTGGTTGGTTTTATAGCAGACCTTGATATCGATTCATGGCTCATTAAAGGACTAATGTATGGTGGTGTCTGGGCCATGGTTCAGTTTCTTTCCAAGTAAGTACTGTCTCATAAATTGCTTTGTTTTAAAAAAAGAAAGATAATTTAATTACATAAAATATTGTCAGATATATAAAAGGAATGAATTATTTAGTCATTTTTGTGTGTCATATTATTATTCAGAATAGAAAAGCATCACATATACATAGGAGTAATAGATAGGAAAAATATATTTGGTGTTTTTAGATCTCAATACTTTAATTATCACATAATATGCTAGATGAAAGTTGCATACATATTGTATGTCTAAGTAAAAAATATAATTAAATACCCAATTCATTCAATTTATGCCTTATCCTCTTTGGGCCACTTTTTGTGCTTTTTCAATCAGCATTTTGGCACAACTTTTCTTTTTAAGAAACAAACTTTGAAGTCCCTTTATATTCAATTCATTATTTACATTAAATTCAATTCAAGCTACTTACTCCTAAACAAATATTCAGAACCAGATAAAAAGTGCATGTTTTAATTTAGTGTTTTGTGTTGCTGTTGTTTTTTAAAAAAAACTATATGGCTTCTTGAACAGGTTCGGATAGATACAATGAGACTAGACACACACTATATACTCTTATATCATTTTTTTCTGTTGCTCCACAGATCATTTTTTGATCACTCCATGCACAGTGCATTACCACTTGGAATCTACCTAGCAACGAAATTCTGGATGTATGTGACGTGGTTTTTCTGGTTTTGGAATGATATCCTTTATAATGTTCTCAGCAGTTTTGCCTTTTGAATCTTTTCATCTTAAGTGATTTTATAATATAATGCTGACTTTAAAATACTGAGACCAAGACTTGTAAGGACAGAACGGGTTTAAGAAGAGTAAAGATAAAGAATTTGAAAAGGATATTGTTAGAAGGAGTCATGGAAAAGCCTTGAGGAGTGATGATATTGCTGAAAGAAGAGACAACAGAACAGGAAAGGAATGAGAATGGGCACTATACATAAATGGAACAAAGCAGAATGGCTTCAGCTTTAGAAAGGCTTTTACATGTGGAGATGAATGAATACAGCAACCACAGATTGTTAGCGCCCCCCTCATTGCTCCTGTAATTGTAAATATATAAATGTATTATAACACAAGGAATCCATTCCTGGACCTTTCGTGTAATCTTGGCTTTTCTTCGTGAACGAAGATTCAGGAAGGACTCATCCTACGCTTTCTACAAGCGCGTTGATGATTCTGAGGTTCGGAGGTGTCCCTTGGTGGTTTTTTGGGGCCTGTGCAATGGATTTTTCTGGTGAGCTATGGGCTGTCTAGCGTGCATGGTTTAGTTGTCAAAACTGGCCTCACCCTTTAAACCAAAAGTTTGTCTGCCGGGGCCTAGCAAGCTTGGACGGTGGCAGCGAGGTCCTCAGGTCGTAGGTTTGGTTCGAGTTTCCTTCCCTAGATGGTTCACCTTACAGGGTTAGATGAGCACCATCTGCCTGGGTTTGAAATTAAAGTTTTCCTTCTCTTAGGATGGTTGCCAAAAGACTAGAGAGCCCATCCTGCCCTTTGATGCTCTTTGTCAGACCCTTCGGTTGTGACCTGTCTGGCATGGGAAGCCCTACCGGTGGCTATTATGCCACCGCCAGCATAGCTCACAACTTCATTAGGGTACGCAAGCCTCTGCCCCATAACAAGGGGGCGCCAACGGAGAGGCGGGTACAACTAGTAATATAATAAATAAGGTGTTCCTTCAGCCCGGCTTGCGGGTCTTTAACCCAAAGTGGCCTGTAGGGGGGGGAAGTGGCGCTGTGGGGCAGAAGACCTCCCTCGGCCCGTCGCCTGGCCTGGCAGGAGGGACGGCGACAACAGCATGCTAGGGACGCTGCTCTGTTACGTCCTGCTGTCCCTGATGCGGCTCAGCCGGGCTTTTCGTGTAATACAATTTTCACATATAATCTGGAACCCTTTATTGCTTTGGGCTTCCAGCCAAAACCTACCATAAAATCGCTCCGGAGGACCTACTGATAACTAGAGAAATGTTCTAACTAGGCCTCGAGTGCAATTTTGTGGTCAAACTTCCAGTGGAACCTCCAGTTGAAGTTGACTATAGAATCACATTTGAGCCCTAGGGAAACACTTCTAGGCACTGCTAGATCCTCCAAACATTTTCAGAGCTCATCATGTATTAATGAAATTGCATTCAATGCGTTTGTTTAAGAAGCAGGTGTACTATACTATTATCCTACTAGAGTATGCATATCTAGTTCTGCTGGGTAACATTTAATCGATAACCTAAAATAGGAATAGTTGATTTGGATTACACCCAAGCACAAAATTATTGAAGAATTATCTGATATATAGCAAAATGAAAAATAATTCAGAAAGTAGTGTTCTGGTGATCAGCTTTCTGTTAATTTTTCTTTTTCTAAGTTTAGCCTGTCTTGAGCTAAATCTCTCCATTAATACATTAAATACCTTGGGCCCTTGATTTCAGTTAGTTTTGTTTTCCTAAACCTTCATACTGGTACTGAAGTCTGTTTTTTCTGTAGCTGTACCAATTATACTTTCATTAGTAACACTTTTTGTAATCAATGTTTTTGAACTTTTTAAGCATTGCAACAGATTGTGAACATGCTACAGTTGCTTAGGTGAATTCTACCAAAAAATAACCTCTAAATCATATATGTTCATTTATTTTTTTTAATACTGCAAACATTTATTATTTTAGCTATTCATTCACTGCTGTCATTCAGTTTGGCTAAAACTAATTTTTAGGAGTGGGAGAAATGAAGGAGAAGAATTGTTACCATCGTAATTTATTCTCCTTTTTACGGCCATAGGAAACTATTTTGAATGGAGAACAGTACCTTTTTCTTTTCTGCAAGATGAATAATGTGTTTACTGATGAAACGTTTCCTTTCATAGAAGTGCTACTGGACATTCATTTTCATCAGAAATGAAAAGGGTCTCAGAAGGTTTAATATGAATAATTAGAACTGACATTTAACATTTCAACATAATTATATTTGGAAAATATTTCAATTTATGATTTTAAAGTACTTTTATTTGTTGTTGCTTCTTACAATATGCATAATATTTTGGTGATATTCTTCATATTGAAAATGTGTTAATTTCTATTTTATTTGGTCCAGGAACCTGATGTGAGATTGAATTTATAAAAATACTTTTTATAAGAATATGTACATTTGTGCTTGGTACGGATGTAAAAATCCCATGATTAGGATATTGAGAATTTGCTGTAGATATATGCTCCCTTGTTTGTATATCAATTATTGTACATACCTGAATACCATGACATGTTACTCTGTGTAGACTTAGTTGTAATATATAAAACAGCTAATTGCCTTCTGAAAAACTTAGGTGTGCTGCATTATCCAACCTGTGTTTGTAGTATGATCCCTAGTGATTCTTCCTTTCCTGAACTCAGCTTTGTCATTTGGCATTTCTCTCTCCATAATGGTAAAATGTTTTACTTGTAGAACTTTGAGCATTGCTTTGCTTTTGTGGGGAATGAATGCAATGGTCTTGTGGTTACTGCAGTCTCTGATGTCTGCTTCCTTGAGGATTGGAATGTATACGAGTTTTAAAGCCATTTTAGTTTATTAATTGTGATTTAATTCTGTTTTTATCACACTGTTGCTATTTAATGGGTTTTAAATTTTGTATTGCTCTTTTTAAACTTGTCTAGTGTGGATTGTTAGCTGCCTTGAGTCACCATGGGGAGAAAGGCATGGTAGAAATAAAGATAATAATATTAATAAAATGATAATAATATATTGACCATGTAAATATATAAAATGTTTTACTGTAAGTAGCATTTCTGAAGCAAATTAAGGAGATTCTATATGTGAAGATTATATACCCTAATCATTGAGCTTCTTAGGAATCATTTAGTATCTTCCCTGTTAAAGATTTCAGTAGGAACAGAAAAGAGTACTGCAAAATCATTCTCTGCTTATAGTGTATTGTTTAATTAGCTTCAGGAAATGAATGCTAATTTGAAAATTTCAGCTCTATATTCCTTAATGTTTAGTACATCTAAATTTTCTGTTCATCCACCTACCATTTCTTGTCAATAGTGTTGCACTTTTCTACAATTTTGGAAAATCCTGGAAATCAGACCCAGGAATAATTAAAGCCACAGAAGAACAAAAGAAAAAGGTAAGGGGACGACGACTCTTGTTTGACAGATGACAATAGCATAGCTCCTTAAAGTATGTCCCACTTAAATTAATCCTAAAAAAAAGCCCATCCAAACAATCAAGGTTTTAGAAGGTAATAAAAATATAACATAAAAAATTTGGTGATTCTATGCAGTGTGTTCAAATAATAGGGACAGCTTCAAGGCAGGATTAGACAGATTCATGGATACCAAGTGTATCGGTAGTTACTGTAAAGGACATTCAAGTGCCACCTCGGAGTTGGTTGAGGTAGGCAGGATTTCCCTGGGTACTGGTTGTGGGGGGTCGGGAGCAGGTTAGGGTTTTGCCCTCCCTTCTGCTCGAGATCCCCGTGTACAACTGGTGGGCCACTGTGTGACACAGAATGCTGGACTAGATGGGCTGAGGCCCGATTCAGCATGGCTCTTCTTATGTTCTAATAGTTTTAGTGTTAAAAATGCTGTGTTTAGAATCTGCTTTAACCGTTGTCTGAAGCAAGGACTGAAGCTGATGTGGGAATTTGAACTGGCTTCTTTCAATAATAACCATATCCTTGAATTAGTGCCAGGAGTAGCCAGTGCAGGTGGGCAGTACTTTTATAGCTTAGCCCAGCCCAAATATAGGCCAAACAATTCTGTATCAGTTTCATTTTCTACACTCATCAAAATAAGCAGTTTTTTCAGTAGTTGTACTGGGTAGGATCTAGTCTAGCATTTTTCTGGTTTAATGATATTTATTGAATCAGAATTTAAAATACTTAAAAATATTATGCAATGCATGACTATTGATTTAACTTTATTAATACATATAGTAAACATATGCTAAATAAAACAATAACCATAACTTTGTATCCCCATTGGCGCTCAGATAGCAGGGTTCTTACTAAAGTTTACTTTCTTTTTACTTTAATGTGTTAGTTTTTCTCTGTCTGGCAATGGTAAATCACCCTGCTATGGCAGAAAATGTGAAAATACAAAATAAAATGCAAACATTAACACCAATAATACTTTAAAACAAACCAAGACTGGATGATAGGATTGCAGCAGAAGTTAGTGCACTGTGACCAGTAGCAATCACTTAGAAGCTAATGTTAACAGCCATGTTTTTAGATCCCAACATAAAGTCAGAATCATTTTGTAGAAAATCACATACTTTTGGACTCTCCTGATAGGACTAAGAATGGACCTTTATAGCTAGTCTTAAGGATTGGGCCTGGAAGTAAACAAGCAACAGTCCACTAGTACAGAATTAGTCCTGGGAATCTTGATTGTTTGGCTATTCGGGGGCACAAAATGGCTTGTCAGTGCTTGAGATGGTCTAACTATTACAGAAATTGAGATCTCATGTTTGAATTCAGTTCTTAAAATACTAAAGATGAAATCTTCCTCTTTTTCTGCAGACAATAGTGGAACTTGCAGAGACAGGAAGTTTGGATCTCAGTATATTCTGCAGTACCTGTTTGGTAGTATGCTTTTTTCCTTACATGTAATTCAACTATAAATTTTAATGTCATGTCTGGTTTTAGAATGAATTTATCCTTAGAAAGAGCAGATCTCCATACAGGATATAAGCGAGGTCTTTGCTAAATGATAACAGAAAGCCCGGATTTAGAAGTACCATTTTTTTGTCCTTCTCCAATACAGAAAAAAAGCAATGTGTAACCTGCTGTTGAGGTAGATTCAGGAAAACAAGGGTCATCAGGATTCTTCATTAGGTTTTTATCCTGTGGAACTACACATCTGTTTTTCATGGGACCATGTTGGATATAATCCATTATCACTTCCTTTTGGGCATTCCATAAAACAAATTAAAATTTGTATGCTCACATACTTCATCTTGTAAAGAAAGCTGGCCTAATGGACCTTACTGACCAGTCCTTTTTCGGACAATGTGTAAACTTAAAAAAAATCCATCTGGACAACTATCTTTTTTGTGCATAAGTCCTCGAAGAAGAAACATCTAAGATATATTTTTCCTAAACATGCATAAAGTGCATAAAAAGAAAAGTTTCAAAAATATGAAGCTTATCTATACTTATTTGTGTCCAACTCAAATGATGGATCGTGTGAAGTGAACAAATTTCACTATTCTCAGTTTCTATTGGTAAGATCTTCCATTATCATAGTATTCAGCAAATGCCATTGAACAAAAAGAAAAGAGGTCAGTCCTTTAGGGACTTATTTTCCAAGTGTGGCCCTTGGGATAATTAGTAACAAAGCCACCCATCCCCTGCAGCACCTCCAAAAATTTTAAGTTTGAGAAACCATTGTGTAGTTGGAGAGAAAAACATATCAAAGGGCTCCATATACTCTTTTTGGGTTAATGTCCCCCCCCCCCCCCTATCCTAATTAGCACAAACTCTCCCAATATTATCAATGTCAACTGGGAATGACACAATGATGATTATGATGACGACGACTCTGGCACAAGCAAGTAAAGGTGGTCCCAGTGGTGATCGGCACACTGGGTGCAGTGCCTAAAGACCTTGGCCTGCACTTCAAAACAATCAACACTGACAAAATTATCATCTGCCAGCTGCAAAAAGCCACCCTACTTGGATCTGCATGCAATATTCACCGATACATCACACAGTCCTAGACACTTGGGAAGTGTCCGCCGTGTGATCAATCTTGTTATGTATAATAATATAATAATTATAATAATTATTATAATAATACTTTTTCTTGCTCGCCTCTCTCAGTGGCTTGAGGTGGGTCACAGAATAATTAAAACATAAACATTGTAAAAAATACTACAATTGCACATATTAAAATGTATTTCTATAAAAGCTACATATTAAAGCTTTTTTCTATAAAATACATGTTAAAATACACAAAATGGATATGCACAAAGGACACGCATTTAAAATTCATGCTTGAAGATAATGCCCTTAAAATGATGGCTACCATTGAGCTGTTGCCATCCCAAGATCTTGAAGAGCTAGGCATTAGCACAGGCATTGCTTGGGAAACTGGAGCAGACACTTCCTGGATTTAAAAGGATGCTAAAGTAAAGGAGTTAGTTTTACTAGGAAAACCTAGTGTCATTGTTTACAAGGCAAATAATTACTTTTCAAAATCACCATCTCAAAAAAGTCTTGGATACATGAGAAGTAGAACCTGATTGTTTTATGTAATTATTTTATATTGTTTTTTATTGTTGCACTTTTGTATTGTATGTATTTGTTTGTGAATGGCCTGTGATCTAAATATTAGTAAACAACTGTAACATAAATATAATAATGTATTGAAAACCTCACCTGTACTTTTGTCTGTGAAGTTTTATTATATTGTGTAAACATTAAAATCTTGTCAAACAGATACGGAAACCCGTGAGGTCCAAACATTGTGGCGTATGCAATCGATGTATAGCCAAGTTTGATCACCACTGTCCATGGGTCGGTAACTGTGTAGGTAAGTACTAATTAGCCATGTTAAAATGAATCTGTTCAAATGAAGTGGACTACAGGCCATGAAAGCCTGTGCCAAATAGAACTTGGTATTCAATAAGATACTTTTGATTCTTTTTTATATGACAGACTTAACTCAGCAACGTCCTGGAAAAACAAGTGTGGAAAAAAATCTAAAATAGAGAAATAGAGGCAATGAGATGCTTTGAGAGATCAGAACCAAAAAACCCAATAGCAGTCACAATACGAAACAGTTTTATTTAGACTCCAATTATTTGTAAAGTCCTAGTCAGTATTTTGCCTGCTGTCATGAGAACAGAAATTCCTCAGGTGACTATTTGGCAGCATGAATTTGAAGGAGGTGTGATAACAAATGGTGTCAACTGTGAAACTTTGTCCAGAATTTGTCTCCAGCAATACAAGGTCTCTCCGTCCACAAAGACCTCAGAGCATTTCCCCACTTCTGCATCTTTTATGGCCTCTGCAATTATGGAGTGTTTGGGAGCAGTGTGGGAAGTTGTTCTTTGGCAGTAGAGCAGGAAGAAATGGCCAAGGATTGCATCTCCTCAGCTGAAATAGTCCATTGTTTGTGAACATTGTATTTCAGACATTTACAGACATATCCTTTTACTGAATTGGCATCTCAGAGATGAGTCTTGCATCCCATTTATGTGTGTAGGGGATGATGAGTTAATTTTGAAGACAAAAAAACCACCGGGCAGAAGGGTTTGTGTTAATTTGTTATTTATATTAATGATATCCATACATTTGTTTCACAGCTTGAACACTTACTCTCCCTAGTGGAGGATTTTGATTTATTTGTAAAGCATGTAACTGTGCAGTTCTAGTATTTCAGCAGGAAAGCTAAGCTTATGTACTGCTGTGATCACTCTCTAGTGTCTTGTTAAAATTATGTTGAAAACATTTATGTTGATTCTCCCCCTCCCCCTTTTTTCCCATGCCAGGAGCAGGCAATCATCGTTATTTCATGGGATATCTATTCTTTTTACTCTTCATGATTTGCTGGATGATTTATGGATGTATCTCTTGTGAGTATAGTGTTAAATACCTAACTCTTATGGTATTGCAGTTTGAATAATCTTTTTTTTTAAAATTAATTTCTTTATTGAAGGTTTTTCAATACATAACTTAAAAGTTGGGTAAAGCACCGGGGTGGGGAAGATCCGGGGTGGATAGACAGGAAGGAGTGGGAAGGGAAGGGGATAGGAAGGGAATAGCCGGGAGAAGGGTAAACAGTGGGGAAAGAGGGGGGGAAAGGGGGGGGTTAGAAGTAGAAGAATTTGAAAGTCTGTGATGGATGACTCCCAGTCCAGTTGCAGGGTCAACAGTTAGTCTTGAAAGGAAACGTTTCCAAACTGGTTCTTTCTTCGCCTCCTCTTCTCATATAAAAAAGATTTCAGACTCCTTTTCTCTCTTCAGTTGGTTTTCTCTTCAGAGCTTATTAATTTTAAATATGTCATCACCTGTTTCCAATTGATCCATTTTTCCGGTTTCTGATCAGTCACTCTATTTTTGAGCATATCCAAATCCATTATCTCCCTCAGTTTCCCTAACCATTCCTCAATCTTCGGTACGGTGTTAGTTTTCCAATTCCTTGCTATCTCTATTCGTGCTGCGGCGGCCAAATAAAAGAGAATCTTGTCGTCATTGCTCGGGATTTCGAAATCAATTAGATTCAGCAAATAATATTCCGGTTTTAAATCCATCTTTAAATTAAGAATTTTTACCACATGGGAGTGGATTGTTCTCCAGAAAGATTTAATCTTGTAGGACCACCAACAGTGAAGGAAAGTTCCTCTTCTACCCCCACACTTCCAACAGTTGTCTTTTGAGTTCTTATACCACTTTGCTAAGCGAACTGGTGTGTGGTACCAGTGGTAAAACATCTTATACCAATTATCGCTGATATTGGTAAAACCTGAATATTTTAGCTTAACTTTCCAAATCGCTTCCCAATCTCTATGGAGTATGGAGTGTCCCAATTCCTGGGCCCACCTCACCATGGTCTCTTTTATAATTTCCTCCTCTGTCCCCCATTCAAGGAGCTTATTATATAATATTGATATCACCTTCTTATCTAGTTTCATTATTCTGTCCCACGTTCCCTCACCAGTCTCGAAATCTTTTAGTGAATCTAATTTAAATTGCTCCTTCACTTGCGCATACTGAAACCAGGTAAGTTCCATCCCCAACTCTTGTAGAGACTCTTGTGTTTTTAATTGCCATCCCTTCAGTGTTTTCTCGATGAGCTGTTTGTAAGTATACCACTTCTTCGCTGGGATCTCCCTAAAATGTTTTGCCTCTAGCGGTGAAATCCACATTGGCGTCTTCAAGTAGAAGCGTGGTCTGTATTTCCTCCATACCTTGAGGAGGGCTGCTCTGAGATAATGATCCGTAAAACCCTTCTCAATGGTTGCTTTATCATTCCAAAGATAGGCATGCCATCCTCGCCGCACATCCAGACCTTCCACTGCCAGGGCCCTATTATTCTTCAGAGTGGCCCAATCCCTCACCCAGCTGAGTGCTGCTGCTTCGTAATAGAGCTGCAGATTGGGTAAGGCTAGTCCTCCTCTCTCTCTCTTGTCACACAATACTTTGTATTTTATCCTCGGTTTTTGGCCTCCCCAAACAAATTTGAGGATATCTGTTTTCCAGGCTCTAAAGCAATGGTCTGTTCGTAATATCGGGATATTTTGAAATAAAAACATCATCCTGGGAAGTACTCCCATTTTAATCGCTGAGATCCTACCCATCAAATTTAGATTGAGGAGCCTCCAGTTCTCCAATTTCATCTTAATATTCTCCCAGGTTTTCCCATAATTATTTTTCAGAAGTTGATTATTGTTCCCTGTTAAGATGATCCCCAGGTATTTAACCTTTTTTACAATTTCATAATTTGAGATTTCCTGGAGTTTTTTCCTCCTCTCTTCGCTGATGTTCTTCGTTATGATTTTTGTCTTTTCTTTATTAATTTTTAGGCCCGCCACTGCCCCGAATTCTGCGATCCTTTTTGACCACTTCGTAATCGTTTCGAGTGGGTCCTCCACTATACACGCAATGTCGTCGGCGAAGGCTTTTATCTTAAATTCTTCCTTCCTGGCACGTAGCCCCCTTAATTCGTCATCCGCTCTAATTGCTACTAAGAGCATTTCCAAAGTCATAATGAATAAAGCGGTGACAACGGGCAACCTTGCCTGGTGCCTTTGTATGTCAATTTCTCCTGCCGATTCTCCATTTATTAAAAGCTCCGCCGACTGTTTTGAGTATATAGCCTGGATGGCATTCTTAAAATAAAAACCCATATCCTTCTCTATAATCATTTGTTTTAGAAAGTCCCAGTTGGTATTGTCGAACGCTTTTTCAGCGTCGACAAATAATAACAAATTCTGTCTGTGGATTCCTCCCACAGACCTCTATTATGTTGACCATCGCCCTGATATTGTCTTTTAGATATCTGCCAGGCAAAAAGCCGGCCTGATCTTCATGTATGATCTCCCTCAACAAATTTTTTAACCTATTGGCCATTACGAAGCAAATAGCTTATAGTCATTATTCAGGAGCGATATTGGTCTGTAGTTGCTGACCAAGTGGGGATCAGTTCCTTCTTTATGGATGAAGGTTATGTGTGCTTTTTTCCAAGAATCCGGTATTATCGCTTTACTCAAAACATTATTCATTATCGTTTTCAGGTGTGGAGTGACTTCATCCTGAAATAACTTATAATATACGGCCGTTAGGCCATCAGGTCCTGGCGCTTTGTTGCGAGGCAATTTCTTTATAGCTTCTCGTATTTCTCCTTCTCCTATTTGATGGTTAAGATCCTCTCTTTGCGAGTCTGATGATTTCTCCTTATTGTGCATAGCTAGATATTGCGTCACTGCACTCATCTCGATTCGTTCCTCTTTATACAGGTTCGCATAATACTCTTTAAATTGAGCCGCGATCTCCTCCTGCCTAAAAACTTGGGTACTACCCTTCCAAACCGATGTGATGCAGTGTTTTCTGTTTTTTCCTAGAGAGCATCTTGGCGAGGAGCTTCCCTGGCTTGTTTGCATTCATGAGATACTGCATTTTCAATCTTTTCATATTTCTTGCCAGTTGGTCTGTCTGGAGGGAATTTATCTCGTTTTTGATCCTCATAATCTCCCTGGCCGTCTTTTGATTACTCGAACATTCTTAGAACATTTTTTCCTTCTTCATTAGTTCTTCGTGGAGATTTTTTTCTTCCACAAATCTTGCCTTGTTTTTACGTGCTCCCTGTTGGATAAAATATCCACGCATCACTGCCTTACTTGCGTCCCAAAGGGTCTCCGCATTAACTTGGTCAATGTTATTCAAATCAAAATATTCTTTTATTAATCCCTTATTAAGTTTTATATCTGCCTCTGATCTGAGGAGGGTCTCATTTAATTTCCATCTTCTAGTTTGTCTCTTCTGAATATTCTTAATGTTGTCATTTTTTAACATATTGTTGAATAAACAACACAGAGATAATTGCTCATTTACTGTAGGTTCTGACCACAAAAAGCATTTTTATATGTAACAAGCTTAGGTACTTTGTGATGCCCGGGTTAGGTCTTTTGTAACGCTATTTTTTAAGATGCAGTCATTGTTTGATTTTGGATTTTATCAAAAGTTCCAATTAGAAATGTACATAGTTATTTGGATGTAGGATGCATATGGGTGCTTGGACTTCATCTCCCATGATCCCCGATGAATTCCCCACCCCCCAAAAATCTTCTCATTATTTAAAGTTGGTCATATAGGGCAGTGTTTCCCAACCAGTGTGCTGTGGCACACTAGTGTGCCGTGAGCGATCATCAGGTGTGTCGTGGGAAAT
Organism: Anolis apletophallus; assembly: GCA_030556195.1. Lineage (NCBI taxonomy): Eukaryota > Metazoa > Chordata > Lepidosauria > Squamata > Anolidae > Anolis > Anolis apletophallus. The sequence continues at coordinate 79,317,833 of JARBWK010000009.1, forward strand.
TGGAACCTCCAATACCCTTTTTCTTCTCCACTTGGGCTCCCTTCTTCCCAGCCTCGCTCTGCTTGCTTTGCCTCGCTTTGCTCACGCTGCCGCTTCTGTGGGAAGGGGGAGGGAGGAAGACGTGACCCGTGCGGGCGCTACTGCACAGACTCGCCCCATGTCTTCCTCCCTCCCCTCCACAGTGCTCTTTGGATATAGGTGAACTACAACTCCAAAACTCAAGGTCAATGCCCACCAAACTCTTATAGTATTTTCTCTTGGTTATGGTAGTTCTATGTGGGAAGTTTGATTCCATTCCATCATTGGTGGAGTTCAGAATGCTCTTTGATTGCGGGTGAACTATAACTCTCAGCTGTTGCGCAAGACCTTTGTGTGTGTCTTTCTGCCATTCCTGCCAGGATATCTATGTTGTGTTCATCGAAACAGGCCCAGGTTTCACACTGAGTGTATAGATACATTTAAAAACATATTAACTATATGTATTACTGTTGTCATTTTGTGTCATTTTGGTTGGTGGTGTGCCCCAGGATTTTGTAAATGTAAAACGTGTGCCGCGGCTCAAAAAAGGTTGAAAAACACTGATATAGGGTATGTGTGCCAAATTTGGTCCACATCTATTGTCAGTGGGATTCACAGTGCTCTCTGGATGTGGGTGGACTACAACTCCCAGCATCTTCTGTCAGTCCCTCCCAAACCCCACCAGTATTTTAAGACAGTCATTTTGGGTATGTGTGCCAAGTTTGGTCCAGATCCATTGTTAGTTGGGTTCACAGTGCTCTTTGATTGTGGGTGAACTACAACTCCCAACAACCAGGTACATTTCTCCCCAAACCCTGCACTTAAAGTTGGTCACAGTAGGTGGGTGTGCCACGTGTAGGTGGGTGTGGCAGATCCATTGCTGATGGGAGTCACAGGACTCTTTGGATGTGGAAGTCATCTTAGAATAGCTATGATAGATAAATAGGTAGATAGGTATAAATATAGGTAAATATAGGTAGAAATAGGTAGATACCTACATACAAACATATTATCTATTTATCTATCTATCACACTCCCTACATTTGAACATACTCTCTGAGCTCTTGCGGGGAGGGGAATGATATAAGAATAAATATTTAATGTAGCTTTGTATCTGAATAATAGAAGGGGGAGATATGACATTTTTCAACTCGAGATATATGTTTATGTCTTTTATTTCAGATTGGGGAATCCACTGTCACACTAGTTATGCTGCAGATGGTTTCTGGACGTATGTTACACAGATAGCCACCTGTTCACCTTGGATGTTCTGGATGTTTTTGAATAGTGTGTTTCATTTCATGTGGGTGGCTGTGCTGCTGATGTGTCAGATGTATCAGGTAAGACACTTTTAGTATAAACACACAGGAGTTTTCTTGTTGCACGTTGACATTGACACAGTTGAGGTTCTACATACACTTTCCCTCCTGAAGTTTTTTATTTTTCCATGGAATGCCTCAAAGGTGTTTAGTCCTTGGATGGTGCTGGATTTGAAGACGGCTGTATGGAATTAGTTTTAGAATATAAAATGATACTACTTTTCTCAACTCTGATTTCATACATCTGTTATTATAAATTATTATGAGAAGTAGAATCATACAGAAGAATAGAAAGAACCTAGGCCGTTGCATAGGAGGCAGCTTTTCTGTAGGCAAAAATATTACATTCTTAAAATTTAGTCTGGTTTTTAAACAGTCAGAAAAGTTTACTCTAACTAGTTCTCAGCCTGCAAGGTCACATTCAAGATATTAATCTAACATGTTAGTGTTTTGAAAGTCTGTGATTGTGTCTTTCTATTTTATTAATGGAGATTCATAATTTATAGCCCATTTAAAAATATTTATTCATTTCTATATGTTCCAATAGAGAAAAACTAATGAATTTCTAGTGAGATTTCATGTTGGAGTTTATTAATCTCAAAGTGGTCTCGAAAGAAAGCTGGAGCTCTTTATGGAAGAAAAAAAATGACAGAAAATCAGAGAATTTGCTAAATAAACCATTTTCTTGTCAGGTTCATAATTATTGACAAAAGAAAACCTTAATCCTGGTGTTACCATCTTGTTCAGTATACTAGAGAACAGTTACTTAATGGTTCTACTGAGAGGGTTGTTTTGAATTTGTGAGCAGTATGAAACATATGAATATACATCAATATGTAGTGTAGGAATGTGATTTCATTTGCAATGACTTATTTTTTAAAAAACTGTAAAAATGTAAAAATGCACCCTTACTGAAATTTTGCTTTAGGTCTACTACATGATAACTACAAGAATTTTAAATGCTTGTTCGCTGTTCTCTATTTTTCTCTAGATTTCTTGTTTAGGTATCACTACAAATGAAAGAATGAACGCTAGACGATATAAGCACTTTAAAGTGACAACAACATCCATTGAAAGCCCATTTAAGTAAGTGTGTGAATTGATAAGTATGAATATTTTTATATACAATTGTAGCCTCATAGAAATGGGAGACATGAACAAAATCAGTCGTGTTTTGTGCTTTTGTGAAATGTGTCTATCTTTCCCTGTATGGTACCAATCAGAAAAAGACTTGCGGGAAGGGACAACCTCTTTCATAACACTGGTTTGCAGCTCCCACAATCCATCAGGATTGACTGTGTGGATTGGGGCTGATGATAGTTCATTCCAACCACATCTGGAGGGCCACACATTTTTCACCTCTGAATTACGATTATACTTTCTTTTAAGACCGAGAAAGAGCTCCTGGGAAGATTGACCAGGGTTTCTCATACATTTCATTGACTTTTGTCCTCCAGATGTTTTGGCCTTCAACTCCCAGAAATCCTATAGGGGAGGTACAAAACATACCGACTCCATTGATAATAAAGGATGGAGCATTGGTTAAGTCTAATTGGTGCTCAATATCAGTTATGTGCTGATTAATCAGATACCTGGCTTGATTGTAACCCATACTGGTTAGCAGTACTGGAGAGAAGCCCAAGGATGAAATTTTGGCTGCTATTGCTTTTTCCCATAAAGTCATCCAACATAGTAAGAGGTGCAAAGCCAAGAGGAAAGAGGGATAGTCTAAGCCAATAGTTCAGTATAACCACCCAGTATAACTCAGGAAGCCAGTCTCCAGACATAGGGTGGCATTGGAGACACACCTTGGTACCAGGAGGGCCAATCTTAAGTATTTGGATTGTACACTCTCCAATGGGGTAAAGTCAGAAAAGGGGGCAACAGTACAGATTAGCTTGGGAATTATTGATGCAATATTACCTCATTAACTTGATTTTTGTTTGTTTGCTTTTTAGCCATGGATGTATAAGAAATATTATAGACTTCTTTGAATTCAGATGCTGTGGTCTTTTTCGTCCTGTTATTGTGGACTGGACAAGGCAGTATACAATAGAATATGACCAAACGTCTGGGACTGGCTACCAGCTGGTGTAATACCCAACTCCAACCTGTGAGCATATCATATCTGAATGGTGCCTGGAAAATTGTTTCTTTTCTCGAATCCACATCCCTTGAACAGTAGCATGCAATGAGTAGAGCTAACGGTGAATCGTACGGTACCTTCTCTACATCCGTTTTATTAACAGATGTTTTAAAAAAGGACAGAATAAACTGCCTATCCTAATAACGAGGAGGAAGAAGGAAAAAAGGGATTTTAACTGTTCTTACCACAGGAATTATTCACAGACACATTCACGCCGTTTTCTTTCTTTTCAATTGCTTTCAAAATGGAGCATGAGGTTGTTAGAGAAAAAGAAATACTGAAGTCAGGCTGTACTGAACTTTCAGTATTTATTTTATAATTTGGACAATTGCAAAGGAACTAAAGGTAAATTTTATGAAGCAGCCAGACTTTGTGAATCAATGTCTTATATTTATTGCAATGGGGTTTCGTATCGATTTGTCATAGTGTGAGGTGCACTGAAAGTGCATTTAATACTCTGAAGAATTATGTTTTATAAGGGATCCATCTTAAGTGAAAAGCAGGGCATGGAAGGATGTTGGTCTGAAAACCTGTTACCTAAATGTCGTAGCGTCTTCTCTTACGGCTTTCTTGTTTCTGAAATAAGGAGTTGCTCATAGTAAGCCTTGTGTAAAGTTGTACATTCTGGTGGGAAAGCGTTGCACAAAAGAAGTATAGCTCCTCTATCAATATAAATCTCCACTTAAGTGCACGGTTATATTTTTACGATTAGATCACAAAATGAAACATGGCATAATACACAATATTTAATTCAGTATCATTCAATTAAAACTTCTGGTCTATACAGTCATTATAACTGTAGCACCTAAGTAGTGGGGATCCACTAATATTGTGTACTTATTAAATAATTGAGACCCCCTGCCAGTGGCATGTTGTGCTACAGTCATTGCATGGTTGGAAAGCTCAATGGGAAAGTTACACAAGTGTGAAACATGGGAATGAAAGAGCCAATACGGAATAACAGAAAGGCTGTGATTATAATTGCTTTGGTTTCAACTGCTGGAGAAGCAGATTGCATAGAAAAAGAAATGGGACGAGTTCAGTCTCTAGCACATTATAATTTCTATGTAGCACATGTCAGTGAAAAATATAGCAAGGCTTCTTGAAGAATCTGATATGTTGGTAAGTGGGGAAACACTCTTCTCTTCATCTCAAGTTAGCAAACCCAGATATATGTGAAAGGTAAGGAAGGAGTGGTATGAAGTCTCATTCCAGAAGAGGGATTTTTTTTGTCGCTGTTGAATGTGATGCACTGATTTTCTCTTAAGGCGTTTTAATATATTCCTTGTGAATTCTTCACTGCTTCCTTAACTATTGTTTACAGAGACTTGAAATCTGTTTAGTTCTCCTTTTTTTAAAGTGCTGTAGCAACATTGTGGTTCGAGAATCCTGTGAGGGGGATTGGGAAGGGGAACTTTAAATACAGATGATAAGAGACCAGTGTAAAGAATGTGTATCTGTATATAAATAATTTATCAAATAGTTTCTCTCTTTGTGAGCGTGTGCGTGTGTGTATTAGTATATTTAAAAGCTGCTCATTTAATTTTATCCAACCAAAAAAATATAAGAAGATATCTAATGGGCTTTTATTAATGGTCAATATTGCTGTTAATAGGCACTGTACCCAGCAACTTCACTGCATGTTCGATGCTTGATTAACTAGCATTTCCTGTAATGTGCAGATTACAGGTATTAAAGCAATCTAGTGGTATTCCCGCCCCTTGCCTTAGTAAGAGGAGCAGTGAAACTGTACATAATTGGTGTTCAGTATTTGCAAGTAGACATTTTTTCCCCTCTAGCTGTTCCTTTGAATGCCAGGTGTGCATAGTTTGCAAGTACCAGATATCAAGATTTACAGAAGTGCAACATTAGTGTAACTTGAATATTTAATACTGGAAAAATTCAACTGTATAGTTGAGGGGGGAGAGAGCAAAGTTGGCCAGAGGCAAGGCAAGAAGTCCATTCAGTTGTGACAAAAACAATTTGGAAATGTAACAATTCTACTATTCTACTAGGAATTTGTATTTTCAACCTGAAGCTGTTTGGGCAGAGACATCCATTCCTTCCATTAAACCCGTGCTAAGGTGGATGAACCAAGAATACCACTTAGATCAGACAGACTATTTACTTCTCAATAACTTTTGTTTAGAAGCATTCTACCAATATAGATAATTTCCTGTGGAAGTATAATTCCACATAATCTCTTAGGTTCAAAGCCCACAGCAATTTGTCTGCTGACTATATTTGTGCTCCAGAAAAATCTGTGCAAAAGGCATTTGAATTTATTTTGCCATTTACAGTAAAAGGTACCTTATAGACCCCTTGTGCATAAGATTGTAAAAATTGAGTCCTCAGTAAGAAAAATAAATCTTATTTCAGTTGAATTTAAATACAGGATATGCCCTTCCTCAGACCCAAAAGTCCCCCGGAGATACCCTGTAGACTTTCCAGAAAGGTAGAGGCAATGGCAATTTTGTTCTACCAGCTCATTTATGAAGTCTGGCTACAATAGATATAGTGTAAACCTGCTTGGCTGCGCCCTGCTGAAGCGGTGAAGGGAAAGTATAACAATAGAATTAGAATGACTTGTTGGAACATTTTGGGCATCTAGAATGATTCTAGTTGTCAGAAATTCTGAAATATATTCTGAAATCTGAATAAGAGGGGAAAACTATGCAGCTTTTTCTGCCAAGAAACTTGTTCAATGTATTGCCTGTCATTCTAGCCGATGTATGAAACCAATTCAAATAGATTAGGAATTAGGCATCCATTTGACCTGATACAGAACAAGAAAAAAAAATCGAGTCTGCTATATAAGCTATTTTTGAAGGTTTTCCAGTACATCCTACCCCCTCCTCCCTGTTTTGTTTTTAACAGTTAATATGCATCTGATTAAACTTTTTTTTAATTTACCTTATTTATAATTGTGCCAAGTATTATTTTACTACTGTCAAGATATTGGTGTATTACATTGTGAACAGAATCTGTAAAATGTTTAATAAAATAGCTCTCCTTACATTAAATTAAACCTGTCAATTTTTGTAAGTTATTAATCAAATAAATACTTGTCTCCTACATGGTAGTATGTGTTTTGGCTTCTACAGTTGCTTTCCCCTCCCTACATATCACAATCAACTTGGTACAGGTGCAGAACCCAGGAATGTTTCCCTTTCTGTTAGAAGCTAGGCTCTCCTTAGAAAGGAGGAAAGACAATTTTAAGAGTGTTTCTCAAGATAGATGTGGTGAGCTGCCTCTCCACCAGCATCAAATTGATTTTATTTCAATAGTTTCCTTGAAAACTTGCTACAAACTATTATTTTTCATTGTGGCTTCTGGGCTGTATGGTTGTATTCTAGTAGCATTTTCTCTTGGTTTCACCTGCATCTGTAGGAGCCCGGGTGGTGCAATGGATTAAACCCTTGTGTTGGCAAGCCTGCTGACTGATAGATCAGTGGTTTAAATCCAGGGAGAGCAGGTTGAGCTCTCTCTGTCAGCTCCAGGACCCATGCCCGGATTACCCATAAGGCCAACGGGGTCATGGCCTAGGGGCACAAGCCGAGTGGGGGGGGGGCACAGATCACGGACCAAAAAAAGCAAAACTGGTCTGCGCCCCTCTTTCCCCCTTTCTCATGCCCCTTCTCCCGGCAAAGTCTCTGCTCCGTCCCCTCAGTCTCTCTCTCTCTTGCGTTCTCTCTTTCTCTCATGCGCGCCTTTAGGGCGATTTTGCACTCGCTGCACTCTCCCCAAACCTCCCAACTCCCGAGGAGACCTTCAGAACACAGCGGAGCTTTCCAGCCGGTGGGAATGGGGACCTTGGAGGTGGCGGGAGGTTGGCTTAAAGGGGGCGTAATTCCAAACTGTGGCCTAGGGTGCAAAAAGTGTTAATCCGGGCCTGCCAGGTCCCCATGTGGAGACATGAGAGAAGCCTCCTACAAGGATGGTAAAAACATCCGTGTGTCCCTGGGCAATGTCCTTGCAGATGGCCAATTATCTCACACCAGAAGCGACTTGCAGTTTCTCAAGTCTCCTGACACAAAAAAAAAACCCTGCACCTGTGGCTCACATCTTCAGAGAGTCTGATGCTGGTAAGGAAGCAAGTGGAGTATATATACCTATTTTTCATACCTCTTGTTTAGGAAATTGCTTCCATTTTCCCTTTATATCAAGTCTGCTGTTGCTCTAGCAAAGTAGTGAGGTTTATTCATACCACATTCTTAAAACAGATTTCTGAAGAGCAGAAAGTATTGCAGTTGGATTGGAAAACAGTTGTATCTACAGGCGATTCCAGGACAACCTTCGACTCTTCTGCCCATGTTCAACTCCCTTGAGTCAAATGCAGGAAAGTGTGATGAGATGAGTACTATGAGAAGTGTGCGCTATAGTATTCTGAAAATGTGATTATAGAGCTCTTCTGTTTGGCCTTGAGGCAAGGCAATCTCCATGGCTAATACGTTTCTGCAAGTAGAATCCAAAAAACTTCAGTCTAAACATATTTGCCAACAGAGCCACTTTCAGAGGTTTCTCTACTCTTCTTGGCATTTGTTGGCCCCATTCCAGTGAAACTCAAATTGTGTGGGAACAAACGCCCTCCCATGAGGAGGAGGTGGAAACAGCTGCTGCAACTTGTATTAGCAGAGCTGCCAGTAAAAAGGGTTATAATAAGTTGAGGCATAGAGAAACTGGTTCATACAAACCTTGTACAAAACATATTGAAAGGTAGCTAGGTTGGCCCTGCAGCAAATCCATAATATTTTTATTACACAAAATATATCATCTAAGCTTTTTAATCTCTACGGCTTTCTTCATCGGGCAAAAGATGTTTAAAAACCATTCAGAAGAAGAAAATAGAATAAAATACTGTGTTAACCAGTCATTTGTCATGTTTGTGACATAAGAACTAATGTGGCATAAATACTAGCGGAAATACATGAACATGTTGAAAAAGCTTTAAGTATGCATACTGTAACATAGTATTGACATCTATACATGTAATGCCCATTTTCAATTTGAATTCAATTGTAAGAACAAGGTATTCAAAGTTTTAAAGGATCTAATAATATGCTGTAAGATTTTATAATAGTATACAGTAGTTCTCATAATTACTCTTCAAATGCTCATGTTTGAGCCTTCTGACAAAGTTGAACTTCTTGGTTAATAGCAATTTAAACTCAATTGAATCTAAGGGTTGCACTCTTGATTCGGTAATCCTTTTAAAAACTGTTCTACTCACAAAACTGATTTTCAAAGCAGAAATGAACTCATACTGGCAGTCAATCCATTTATTGTCAGGACATGCTCATTTCCTACATCTTTGTTTCATCTGCTTTGTAATGACATCATGCTTCATAGGCTTGGAACAAAATTTAGTTCAATATTATCCACATGGTTTACATAAGCATACTAGCAAGACTTCAAATATTAACAAGAGCAAAGCTTTGCTTGAAATAAAAATCATACTATCGCTGCAAGGGTACAATTTGAGGGCTATTTTGAGTTCCCCCCCCTAAAGTTTTTCTTATAAAGATTATTAAAATTACGGAGAAGTAGGCCTTGATCACAGACTTCCTTTGATCACTGGCATATTCTGGTATTTCTTTTATGGTGCTGTAAAATACCTCCCATTTAAGCGGTGCCTAATTTCTCTACTCACAGCTCACAGCTGTTTTTGAACTGCTTAGGTGGACAATAAACTGGGCTGAAGGTTGGGTGCTCACCCCAGCCCAGGCTTTAAACTGCCAACCTTTCGATTGGTAAGAAGTATTGCTGCTGGTGATTAACTAGCCCAGCCCCCATAACAAAAAAAAGTTTAGGAAGTTGAAGGGTTTGTGAAGGTCATTGTGTTGAATAGCACATCTGTACTCTTGACTGGGAAAGTTCATTTTGATGAAAGGCTGGAGATATTACAGCTTGGACTGCAGTGTGGTTTTCCTCAATGCTAAAATTTGAACTTCTTCATGGTCAGGTAAATTTGGAGCATCAATGTGGACTAGTGGTTTGAATATTGGACTAGGAAACCAAGGTTCAAACCTTCACTCAGCCAAAGAAACTACTGGGTGATCATACTACTGACAAGTCAACAAACGGCAAGGGCAAACCCTCTATGCACAAATTCTGCCAAGAGAACCCTGGGATAGGGTCGCTATTACTCAGAAATGACTTGAAGACACACAAAAAGTGGAAATTAGTCCCCAAAAATCAAGCCTACCCTTTGTAAGCTGTGAAATATACAGATCATAAAGGGACTAAAAGCGTAGCAGGAGGCTGATATAGGAGTTAGAACAAGAGGAACACAACTAACAGTTATAAGCATGCAATTAAATCTGTGCCAGGTGCTGTAGGCTATATTTCTGAGGAAAGAAACTGGAAAAATAACCTCTTAAGTATAGTATTCCTTTCCAAAGAAAACCACATCATTGGGTTGCTGTAAGTCGACAAATGATTTGAAGGCACATGTGCAAACTTAAGAATCAACATCAAAAATGCAACAGTGATAACTCGTGACAAACTTTATCGTATGTAAAATATCCTATTCTATCAAACGTGATGGATTGCTTATAATGAAAACAGACTACCTGCCCATTTGTGTCAATTTTCATTAATTGGACTAGAGGAAGGGATCCTTTGATCCTCCAGATATTTTGATCCACAACTCAAATACTGGCTGAAGTCTATGGATGTTGAGGTCCAAAGCGTTTGAGTGACCAAAGCCACTGACTTGTACAAAGACAACAGTCCCTCACACAATATTAGGAATTGTTCAACAGACCACCCAACCTATTGTTAAGTCAATAAGGATGGTAATGTTCCACATGAAAACTGGTCAAAGCAGAATAGAGCGAGTGTAACGCTGGAAGGCAGCAGGATATTACAATGTTTTTGATGGGAAAACATCAATAAGAGGCACAACGAAACAAGATGACCTTAAGATAGTTTTTGTATCTATTTATTTCATATATAAACATTGATGTGGTAATAGGTCACTTAGTACACAATAGTCATTCTGGAAAAATACCTTTGTTGGATATCTTGAATTTCCAACACTATTCGGACATGTGGCTGGATACTATTCATAATCAAAATAAAGAGCTAAATTTGTATCTGAACATGTACCTTCAGTACCTTTGTGTTTTAGTCTTTAATGCAGAGATTTAAGAAATTAAGAAATCTGAATACTGGGCTTGCAACAGGTACTGGTCTTTTCTTTTAATGGCCCTTGGCAAAGACAGTTTACAAAGACTTTCCTAATATGCTCATGACTTTTTCCCACAGAGAATCATTCACCCACACCAGCCATTTGGCTGTGTTCCTATGCAATGTATCATATTTCCCAACATATGGCTTGCCTCTAAATCTTATCTAGACATAGCTTCTCACTGCTAGAAGTTAACTAGAACTAAATGGGATTAGTAGTTACATTCTTAATAATTTGTTCGGACCATTTCACATAATATCATTCAGAAGTGTTTAAAGATATACCTGCTTAAGGCGAAGATCTTCTACTGTATGCACACATGTGACGGGTAGACAGTTGCAATCACGTTTCTCCTGTGACTGAAGTTAAATCCCTGTAGAATACCACCGCATTGATGAAGATGTAAACCGATTGCTAGAAACATATTAGGGACACTTTCGCTGTAAACCCACAATGATAATACCCAATAATCTAATACCGGATTAACAAGCTTTCCCACTAGATAAATACTCTTCATACCATACTTCAAAGTCTTGAGGGAAGCAACAGTGTTGTAGTTCTTCAGACAATCGAATTTTTTTTCTTTAGCATGTTCAACACATTAATTTTCCAACAACCCAGTTAACTGTGCATATAAAAGTGTAGTGTAGAGCTTGGAAATATGCAGGATTTTAAAACAAAGCAATAGCATAGGAAACTAGTATCCGTTTCATACTAATTAGAAGCATTTAACTTGTATTGACTAACTAAGAACCATCTTGGTGGAATGGGAACGAAGAATCATTGAGCATGAACAAGAGCTCCAGCTCCTTGCCCATATCCAAATCCTTTGGGGCCAAAGTTTTTTGCATAGCAACCTGCAAGAATAAAGAGTTAACTGTTAGTTCAATTCCATTGCGCACATGTATGTTGAAATATAAGGTATTGAAGCAAGCAAACTAAAATCACAATCAGAAATGTGAGATTTTATTTTCTTCTAGGGTTAAAGAACTGCTTCACACCATGAATTTGTAGAAGGCTTGGGGATTTGGATAAGCATCCCAGAAGACCTTGGAGGGCTATCACAACTCAACAAAAAAGAAATGTGCTTCAAATAACCTCTAGCACAGTGGTTCTCAACCTGTGGGTCCTCAAGTGTTTTGGCCTACAACTCTCAGAAATCCCAGCCAGTTTACCAGCAGCAATGGTATTCCCCATAGTAACCTATAGATAAGAGAGCTTGGACCATTATGAAGGCTGAGCAAAGGAAAATAGACACTTTTGAACTGTGGTGTTGGAGGAAAATTTTAAGAGTGCCTTTGACCACAAGAAGATCCAGCCAGTCCATACTCCAGGAAATAATGTCTGGCAGCTCACTGGAGGAAATGGTATCAGAGGCAAAGATGAAGTACTCTGGCCACATAATGAGAAAACAGGAAAGCTTAGAGAAGATAATGATCTTGGGAAAGGAAGGAAAAAAGAAGAGGGGCCGAACAAGGACAAGATGGATGGATGATATCCTTGAAGTGACTGGCTTGAACTTGAAGAAGCTGGGGGTGGCCACGGCCGACAGGGAGCTCTGGCGAGGGCTGGTCCATGAGGTCACAAAGAGTCAGAAGCAACTGAACAAATAAACAACACAACAAGGATTTCTAGGAGTTGAAGACCAAGACATCTTGGGACCTACAGGTTGAGAACCACTGTTCTAGCAGATGTGGTGGGCATTTTCACACTATATTGAAACCCATCTGGACCGTTTAAGGCCTAAGAGAAGAAAGGTCTTCTTTTAATAAGAGGATGAAGAAACTTCCTGTTTCAAAGAAGAGCAAGGGTCACCTCAAAATTTGGAAAACCCTCATGTTTACAGGCATTTGGGAACGCTGGGGAGGCAAATAAAATGCAATATTTTTTTCTCAACTAGTATAATTGTCTCCAACACCAGTGATAGGTATGTTCTTATAAGATGAGCACTTGCTATCTTTTCAAAACAATGCTCTTAACTACCACTGCCATTAAATACATTTATATGCAGCAATAAAATTAATAAGTAACTGAACTTCTTGGCATCCTCTTTAGATCAAATCCATCAGATTCAAACACAATTTTACACCAGAAACTGAAATACAATTTACTTCAGTCTTACCTTTGCAATAAATTTCACCATCTTTCTCTGTCAGAGTTGTTGATTCAAGGCTTTTGCCACATTTGGCACATCGAAAACAGTTTTTGTGCCAAGGCTGAAAAGAAAGCATCTGATTTCAGATGTCCTTATTGTACAGTCCAAAAACCATGCTATTTCAATATGCTGGACAGGTTGAGTATCTTGGGACCAGACCTATTTTGGATTTTGGGATGGTTTTTTAATATATATATATACATACGTGTGTGTGTGTATACACACATACATATATTGAGATATCTTGGCGATGGGCCCCAAGTCTAAACACAAAATTAATTTATATTTCAAGTATAAATTATCTAGTACAACCTCCGTATCTATGGAGATACATTCCAAGACCCTCTGTGAATATCTAAATCTAGATAGTAGGAAATTATATTTTGATGTGTTATTAAACCATCCAAAATAAATGGACAATTTTGGATTTGGATGCATTTTTTATTTCCAGAAAAGGGCTTTTAAAAAAATCATGTCAGACGTGACTTGAGAAACTTCAAGTCGCTTCTGGTGTAAGAGAATGGACCATCTGCAGAGACATTGCTCAGGGGATGCCCGGATATGTTACCATCCTGTGGGAGGCTTCTCTCATGTTCCTGCATGGGAGCTGGGGCTGACAGATGGGAGTTCACCGCGTCTTGAGGATTCGAACCGCCAACCTTCAGGTCGGAAGTTCAGCTGGCAGAAGGGTTTAACCCATTGCGCCATCACAAACGACTGGTACTGAACCAGTATTATAAACTGCAAACGAGTATTTACAAAGTTATTTTCATATTAGACTGCTCATTAATTTTTTAAAAATCTCAAATACAAATATTTATATCAGAAACTGGATTGAATTATTATTTTTAGTTAATGAGCTGGTTAAGACCACAAACAATCCTACCTTAAACAATACTGCAATCTTGTCAACTCAGTAATGTGTGGCAAGACATTTGCAACAAAACAGACCCTTACCTTTCCAGCTCCTATTACTTTCTCAGCTGCATATACAGAGTCACCACATCTGGAACACTTCTCTGCTCCACCAAATTTTTGGGCAAATTTTGAAGTATTTGGACTTGTTGTAGGCCGATGGGATGGTGTGCTAAAATAAACAGATGCCCTCATGTGAATATCCTGTTAGTCTTTATTTGCAAAAATCCCATCCCAACTAGTATTTTCAATGCAGCATCTAACAGTATTTGGGGCTATTAAAAAGTCAGACCTGAATCCAATTGTTAGTCCTAATTTGAGTGACTCGCTAACCAATGGGAACACAGTAGGCCAACGTATATCATGCTCTATTAATTTGATGGGTCTGTTCTAATTGAAACTAGCACTGTATTTGGGCTTCTACTTGTAGTCTTGTCATTCAACAGAGAAATCAGCTGCCTGATTTGGGCTTTGAAGAACAGGACTGTCACTTTGTATGTGGATTTAAACAAATCCAGGTTTCATAACTCAGCTTTAGTGTAACAGCCAACTAAGCTGAGGCACAACTTGTTCAAATTCATCAATATCTTCTTCCTGCTCCCAACAGACCTTAAGTCTTACATCCTGAATCTATTCAGCTTTGGCCAACAGCTGCTTGAGCCTCTACAATGAAAACAACATCATTTGTTGCAACCGTGAGAGAGCGATGCCACCCCTGCCTATCAACTAAATGAAACATGTAGTAAGATGTAAGTAACAGGTGGCACCAATAGGCAAGAGATGGCACAAGACCACTAGAGCCTTTATGCTCGGCCTGAGTATTTTGCAGAGCGGAACATGACGGCTCTTAGCTGAGACTGGCTCAGATCCATGTTAATCCACAGCCATACCTCTCATTTGCTGCTCCACTGAATATACATAATGCTATTTTTACGATTTCATACTCCATTATCTGACACTAGAGATCTCAGAGTATTTGGAAGCAATCTTCAAATAACCCCTTTAGTTTAAGCTAAAAGTTCAGATATGCCCTACTAAAAATGTACTCATTTAAACAAATGATTCAGTGGGATTAAAAGATTTCAGTGCAGTTTGAGAGTTTATGGTGCTAAAAGTCATAAATGAAGCCTCCTTTGATGTGGTCAAGATAGAGGCAAAATTCCTGCAGTCTTAAAGGTGAGCAGCTGTACCGATCCAAGTTTGTCTCCTATGCCTACCATGTGAGGAAGGTGACTCTTGTAGTCAACGATTCTCACCAGCTGAGTAACTCTAAATACTCTGTGTCAAATGGACTATGATGGGCTTCCACAGTACAGCACTTTTAGGTAAAGCTACAAGCTTCCCCCTGACATTAAGTCCTGTCGTGTCCAACTCTGGGGGTTGGTGCTTATCTCAATTTCTAGAGTTGGCGTTGTCTGTAGACACTTCCAAGGTCATGTGGCCAGCATGACTGCATGGAGTGCTGTTACCTTCCCGAAGAAGCGGTACCTATCGATCTACTCATATTTGCATGTTTTTGAACTGCTAGGTTGGCAGAAGCTGGGGTTGACAGCGGGAGCTCATGCCGCTCCCCAGATTCGAAATGGCAACCTTTTGGTCAACAAGTTCAGCAGCTCAGCAGTTTAACCCATTGCGCCACTGGGGGCACAACACTTTTAGCATAAATATAATGCTTCAAAGTTAATATTTTGGATGGATTCATGTTCATAAGCAGTTCGGTTATTTCCATAATTGCAGTGGTGGCAATGGAAGGCAGGCAAAATCCACAACTGGGTAGCCTTTTAGGGCCACTGCTCTTCCAATTTTTTCCTCTTCCTTTCACTAGCTATGGTGATGTAACTATACTCCCATCTTGAGAATAAAAAACAGAATATTGGTGGATAGGAAAAGAGATTTAAAGATGGGCTTAAAGCTAACCATAAAAACCGTGGCATAGACACCGAGAACTGGAAAGCCCTGGCTCTTTAGTGCTCTAAGTGGAGGTCACTGTGACCAGCAGTGCTGTGGCAAGAGTGGAGGGCAAAAGGGAGAAACGTGCCAAACCTAACCGAGACCACCTTTCACCTGGAAACCGATGTCCTCGCTGTGTAAAAACATGTGGATCAACAATTGAGCTCCACAGTCACCTACGTATCCACTGCTAAGACACTACATTTGGAGGACCGTCATCCTCTGACAACGAGGAATCACCTAAGACAGTCTTTTTCAATCAGTGTGCCGTGGCACACTAGTGTGCCGTGACGGACCTCCTGCTGTGCCGCGAGAAAAGCTCTCTGCCCCCCTTCCTCCCCCCTCCTGCCGAACTCCTGCTGCTTGGGGGAGGAGGAGGAAGGGCCGGGCGGTGGCGAAGAAAAAGAAGGGGTCGGGGCGCCGCTCCTTCAGCCGTTTCCCCAGCCAGCCTCCAATCCGCCATGACTCCCACCATGACTCTCGCCCCTCACTCGCTGAAGCCACGTGGAGGAGCCCCACCCACTGAAGCCTGTCTACTGCTCATGCTCCTCTTCTGTAGGAGAGCTGAAGCTGGGAGGAGGGGCGGGGGCATGGTGCGGCCTGTAGGAGAGATGAAGCTGGGGCTCCGCCCCCTTCCCAGCTTTGGCACTCCCAGCAGCTGCTCCCAGCAGGCCACCAAGCCCCAGCCGTTCTTTACTGTGTTAGAGTGTCATTTTGTGTCATTTTGGTTGGTGGTGTGCCCCCTGATTTTTTTAATGTTAAAAGTGTGCCGCGGCTCAAAAAAGGTTGGGAAACACTGACCTAAGAGAATGCAACAATAGGATCCTGACCGCACATTTCACATTCTTTACAGCTGTGTGGGGCGATAAACTCAAGTGATACAAGACCACAGCTGTGCCTATCTCAACAAAAGTAACTGGCCAGCAAACACAACTTTCATCTGTTCACATAAGTTGCTGGACATTGTAATACTTATACTTAATTATATTCTTATGATACTTATTTTCATCTGCGGTGATGCTAAGCAAATGTCACCATTGTTCTTTCTTGAGCCAACATATGCTGGTTAGGGTGGAAAATGAAGCAATTAAAGCTAAGGAAATGAAGGACAGAAGTGCACACATTCAATACTGCCAAGCCACAGTCTGGTTTTGCATCCCAACTGACTAGTCTGTTGCACGATTCAGCATTAAACTGGTATTTATGAAGTTCACGTAAACTTCACCAAGATTAAGATGTAAGCTCCCATTCAACATCTTTTGTAAACACTTAATTTCCCAAGTCAAGCAAGCTTCATCCAACAGGAAACTACACACAAGCAGTGGCTTTGGCCATTTTCCTAAAACTATAAGCACTACTACAGGCAGAACACAAGAGGGCTGACTTTCTCTTAATGATGTTTATTTTCTGAATAGCCTGAAATCAACTTTTTTGTGTGTGTCAGGAGCAACTTGAGAAGCCGCAAGTCGCTTCTGGTGTGAGAAAATTGGCCGTCTGCAACGATGTTGCCCAGGGGCGCCTGAATGTTTTACCATACTTTACCATAAGAAGCTGGAGCTGACAGGTGGAAGCTTACCCTGCTCCCCAGATTTGAACTGCTGACTTTTTGGTCAGCAGTCCTGCCGGAACAAGGGTTTAACCCAGTGATTCTCAACCTGTGGGTCCTCCAGATGTTTTGTCCTTCAACTCCCAGAAATCCTATAAGTGGTAAACTGATTGGGATTTCTGGGAGTTGTAGGCCAAAACACCTAGGGACCCACAGGTTGAGAACCACTGGTTTAACCTATTGAGCCACTGGGGGATCCTCCTCAAATCAACTGAGGCTGGCTCACAAATGCAGACTAATTATTTATTTACTTACTATATTTCTATCCCGCTCTTCTCACCCACAAGGGGGCTCAGAGCAGCTTACAATTATGGCAAAAATTCAATGCCGCATTACAGATGCAGATAAACAAATACAACAAATCAAGCAATAAAACAGTTAAAACATATAAATACAATAGAACAGATTAAAACCACAGTGCCTAGTTCCATAATCGTGATTTGTGCTGCTGCATTCAAGTCAGATTCCATATTGCACTACTCCCCAAATGCCTGAGTCCAAAGCCAGGTCTTTAACTTTTTCCTGAAGACCGGGAGGGAGAGGGCCAGCCTGATGTCACAGGTGAGGGAGTTCCATAGTCTCATCCCAACCAGTCACACTTGCAAAGGGGGTGGGATCGAGAGAAAGGCCTCCCCAGCAGATCTTAATGCTCTAACTGGCTCATAGAGGGAGATACGTTTGGACAGATAATTGGGCCAGAACCACTGAGGGCTATTATTCTCTTTTGCTTACAAAAGCTAATGTGACTGGCATTTTGTACCTAACATGGGTTGTAAGAGTCTATGAAGATGGCAGTCCTCAAAAGCTGAGGAGATGGCTATTTACTGCAGGACTGCTGTCATCTGAGTTTCAGCTAGCTAGAAGCAAACCAATTATTTATTTACACCATTTCTACCCCGCTCTTCTCAGCCCCCGAGGAGGGGATTCAGAGCGGCTTGACAAAAGGCAGCAATTCAATGCAGATACACAATATACAATATAAAACCATAAACATTCAGCATTAAAATACAGTTAACATTGAACATGTAATACACATTCACTTGAGTTAAAACAGTGTTCCATCCACAACATGAGCATTGAGCCATATCCATCAACTTCCCAGTACAATTCCAATCCAAAGTGCTGCATTGTGCTAATGTACAAAAGCCTGGACCCATAGCCAAGATTTTACTTTTTTCCAGAATGCTAGGAGGGATGGGGGTCGATCGTATTTCGCTTGGAAGCGCATTCCACAGGCGGCGAGCTGCCACCACTGAGAAGGCCCTATCTCTCAGCCCCACTTGAGAAGTTGGCGGGAGCGAGAGCAGGGCCTCCCCGGATGATCTTAAATTACAAGGTGGGACGTAGAAGCAGATGCGTTTGGACAAGTAAGCTGGGCCAGAACCGTATAGAGCTTTAAAGGTCAAAACCAGCACTTTGAATTGAGCCCGGAAGTGGATCGGCAGCCAGTGGAGCTGACACAACAGGGGTAATTCAGTTCTTACTTGTCGTGCTTGATGCCCAGCCTTTCCCCTCTGTCCATGTTGAGAGTGCCTGCTCCCTGGCCATAGCCATATCCTTTGGGACCATACTTCTTTCCGTAGCACGACTTGCAGTACACTTCTTCATCGTGGATGGCTACTGTCGTGCTGTCTAAGTTCTTCCGGCAGACCACTGGAGAGAGAACGTTTGCTTTTAAAAGTCAGTCTGTTATAGTTTACCATTCTGTAGCAGAAAGAAAGATCACATGCCAGATGTGCTCACTTCTCTTTCTTTGCCTATGGCAGTTCCCAGTAAACTATACAGAACAATTATAAGATTAAAGAGGATTTGGGTTTTGTTTTTGTTTTTTTGTTCCGCTGAATTATATTCTGGTCGATGAAAGGACTTTTCTCTCCTTCCCCTTCCTGACTGGCATTTACAGAACAGAAGCCTGATCCTGTTTAATTAGGGAGCCTGCAAAGAATCCAAGCGCTGAGGTCAGCAATTTTTCCTCCTGCTTTCAAAAATCACACAGAATCACCATCGCTATTAGTGCCAACATGTTTAGTTATGCAACAGTTCCCAAGCCCACTTTTACTTGACCAAAGTATCCATAAATAGATGGCACTGTGGATTAAAATGCCTGGGTCTCCAGTTAAAATTTAGTGGTTGAGCATTAAGCCAAACACGACTACAACACCTGGAAAACTCTTGGCAATCTCTTGTCTCACCTAGATCTGTTTGTTCCATTTCCAATTGTTTGTTTTGTTGACTGGGAAAGGAGGCCAGCATATCCCCCATTAAAAAGAAAGATGGTTGCTTTCACAGGCAGCTCTTACAACCAAGTCTTCATGGACTACTATCCATGCAAATCTAACATACTACCTGTTTTAGGGCAACATGCTTAAATTTGCAATAAATTTTATTGTTTTTTTTAAAAAATTGTACCCCGACCTTCTCACCTCCAAGGAGGGACTCAGACCGGCTTACAGCAAAATTCAATGCCATACAAATTTAAAACATCTTAAAACAGCATATTAAAATACATAAAAACAGAGATACACAAAAACCACAACTCGGTCTATAAAAGTGGTCACCCATTTCAGATTGAAATCAATCTCAGCTTATTCTGGGAAGGCCTCATTCCACATCCAAGTCTTCACTCGCCTCCTGAAGGACAACAGGGAGGGGGCAGATCTAACATCGCTTGGGAGGGAGTTCCACAGCCGAGGGGCCACCACAGAGAAGGCCCTGTCTCTCGTCCCCACCAGACGTGCTTGCGAAGATGGCGGGATCAAGAGCAGGGCCTCTCCGGAGGATCTTAATGTCCTTGATGGTTCATAGGGGAGAATCCGTTTGAAGAAGTAAACTGGGCCGTAACCGTATAGCAGTGCTGTTCAACTTCTGCCGACCCAAGGGCCGGAGTTTCTGGGGGCCGATCACCTGGTGGCCGAGTGGCCACTCCCCCGGCCATGCCCCCGGCCACGCGGCTCCGCCCCCTCTCCCAAAGCGTCACAACAGCCTCGGAAGCGGGCGATTTCGCCCACTTCCGAGGCTGTTGTGACGCTTGGGAGAGAAGGAGGAGCCACGAAGAGCCTTCGCGGCTCCGCCCTCTCGCCCAAAGCATCACAACAGCTGTTGTGACACTTTGGGGAAGAGGGCGAAGCCGCGAGGAAGCCTCCGTGGCTCTGCCACCTCGCCTGCAGGCCTGGATGGCTCGCGGGGGAAGCGGCGCCCGGTTCTCGCTTCCCCCGCGAGCAATCCAGGCTTGCGGAGGGTTTTCGTCCGGCTCTCGTGTCCCTCTGGTCAGAGGGGACGCGAGAGCCGGGTGAAAACTCTCCCGCAGGCCTGGATGGCTCGCGGGGGGAGCGAGAACTGGGCGCTCGCTTCCCCCGCGAGCCATCCAGGCTTGCGGGAGGATTTTCGCCCGGCTCTCGCGTCCCTCTGACCTGGTCAAAGGACGCGAGAGCTGGGCGAAACCTCCCGCAGGCCTCCCTGGAAGGCCTGCTCCTCGCTCCCTCCCGCCCTTCCCAGCGCCGCCGGTGTCCCAATCGCTGTGGCGCCGGGGAAGGAGAAGGAGGGAGGGAGGATTCCTCCTCCTTCCCCGGCGCCACGGCGATCGGGACACCAGTGGCACCGGGAAGGAGGAGGAGGAGGAGGGAGGATTCCTCCTCCTCCCTTCCCTCCCCCCTGCCGCTGCAAACCGGATCGCAGCGGCGGGCGGAGAGAGGGATGGAGGGGGCAAGGCAAGGAGGAGGAGGGAGCTGGCTTCCTTCACCCTTCACCCTGCCCCGCCTCCTCCCCTCTCGCCTCCTCCCGCCCGTCGCTGCAAACCAGATCGCAGCGGCGGCGTGGAGAGAGGGACGGAGGGGGGGCAAGGCAGGGAGGAGGAGCTAGCTCTCTTCTTCTCCTCCCTGCCCCCCCTCCCGCCCTCGCCCCACCAGCCGCCATGGTTTTTTAAATTAGATTTTTTTTAAAAAAATTTAAAAATGGCAGCCAGGGGCATAGCGGAGGCCGTGTCCAACAGGCTGGGGGCCGTATACGGCCCCCGGGCCGCCAGTTTGACAGCCCTGCCGTATAGGGTTTTTTAGGTTGAAACCAGCACTTTGAATTGTGCTTGGAAACTAATTGTTGCCAGTGGAGCTGGCGCCAGTTGTGCTCCCTGTACCCTGCTCCTGTTAGTAACCTGGCTGCCGAGCGTTGGACTAATTGCAGTTTCTGAACAGTCTTCAGAGGCAACCCCATGTAGAGAGCATTGCAGTAGTCTATTCGAGATGTAACCAGAGCATGGACTACCGTGGCAAACATTCAAGAGCAGCATTGTTTTGACTGTTTCCCCCCAAAATAATAATTGAGTATAAATCTAAACAGATGCAAATCCTTATTCAGTTTTATTAAAAAATTAAGCATTATTTTTATCTATTTGTTTTTACTTTTTACTCTGAAAGTATATGCAAATAGCATAGCATAGGAATTGGGATCAGTTAGTAGTCTTTTTGTGTGTGTCAGGAGCTATTTGAGAAACTGCAAGTCACTTCTTGTGTGAGAGAATTGGCCGTCTGCAAGGACATTGCTCAGGGGATGCCTGGATGTTTTTTACCATCCTATGGGAGAATTCTCTCATGTCCCCGCATGGGAAGCTGGAGCTGACAGACAGGAGCTCATCCTGCTCCACAGATTCGAACCTCTGACCTTTCGGTCAGCAGTCCTACTAGCATAAAGGTTTAACCCATTGCGCCACTGAGGCTACTAAAGTCAATACTACCCTGCATGGAAAATTAGTGTGAGACATCTATTTTAAGGGCTGGATTGAGGCTTCAAGAGACCAGGATTCAAATCCCTGCCAAGCCATGAAAACCCACTGGGTGACCTTGGACAAGGCACGTTCTCTGAGCTGAGGAGGAGGATGACAGCAAACCCCCTCACAATAAATATTGCCAAGAAAACCAAAATATAAAGTCACTACAAGTCAGAATCGACTTCAAAGCATATAACAAGCACTAGTGAAACACAACCCTTTCTGCTTCTATTTGCAAAGATGGAGCCAGGCATTCTCAGGGTGGTCCACGAGAAGGCCTTACTGGTACATTATTTAAACTGTTATGTTTATTCATATCATGATCTGATCACCATGCTCAATATATCCCATATGCATGGGGGTATTGGGATAGATCCTAGGGTAGATCCTCTCTCACTCGGACTCAGCCCCCCCACCCACCCACCGAATCAAAATCCTGGCTACAGGTCTGCATGGGGCCATCTTTACATCTAGTGTGACCACCACCAAAGTAAATCTGCCGTATGAAACATGATCTAACTTTTCATTCTTTCATAAAAGCAATTCGGTAACACAGTCCAGGCTTCTTCAAAACATAATCTGGTTTCGAAAAAGAAAGATTTTAGACCTCAGATCTACAAGTTTGAGATTGCTCTTCCCAGGCCAATCGTGTTCAGCTCACAGACTTACTTGCTGGCATATTAGACAGTTGTTAACAACTTCTCTACCTTTCCTAGTTTGCATCTACCAGAGATTCTAGCTGACGACATCCCCAACACTTCTTTACATATGTGCTACCATCTGCATTTTTATCTCATGATAGTGCTGTTTTTTTAATTGCAGTTGCATTACCAAGCAATTATTTTCATATGTTCCTTTGTTTAGCCTCTTCTAATGAACAAGCTTTTTAGTACAATAATCCAACGCTTCAATAAGCTGTTTAGTCTAAAGCATAATCACATGGGCTCTGCTCGTTTAAGACAATCCACAGGCTTCGATGCCAAAGCCTAACCAAGTTTTGGCTCCTATACTCTTGAAACAGAAAACCAACCAAATCATTTAATTGACTTATTTGGGAAGAGATCCAACTAGTGAATAATTTTTCACAAAAACAAACAGCCTTTAGGACTGAAAACTGCCATTCTGACAGGCTGTTCTTCATATTTTGTAATGCTCAATTCTTAAAAATCAGCTATAATAATAATACTTTATTTATACCCCGCCACCATCTCCCCCCAAGGGGACTCGGGGTGGCTTACATGAGGCCAAGCCCAATGACACATAATAAAAACAACACAACAGTAAATAATAAAACAAAATATAACTTACACATAAACAATAACAGACAATTTAAAACCATTCTGGCCGGGCCAAATGTGAAATATTAAAAATTTAAAATAATAAACACTGGATGCGAACAGAGGTAGAATGTATGTAGCAGGAAGGTTTTAAAGCAGGGGTGCCCACACTTTTTCAGCATGCGAGCTACTTATAATAAAACCAAGTCAGAAAGATCTACCTACCTCCTCAAGGCTGGAGAGGGGTGGGGGTGGGGCTTGGCGCAGCCTGGCTCCGCCCCCCTGTGGCTTCCGCTCTACCAGCAGCTTCTCCAGGCTTGAAGATGGCAGTGCCAAGCCAACCTTGTGCTAGCTATGTCACCACTGGCTTGGCATTGCCATCCTCAAGCCTGGAGAAGCTGCTGGTACAGCGGAAGCCACAGGGGGGTGGAGCCAGGCCGCCCCAAGCCCCGCCCCCTCCCTTCTGGCTTTGGAGCTTCCAGCAGCTTCTCCAGGCTTGAGGATGGCAGTGCCAAGCCAGCCTTGTGCTAACTATGCCACCACTGGCTTGGCATTGCCATCCTCAAGCCTGGAGAAGCTGCTGGGAGCTCCAAAGCCAGAGGGGAGAGGGAGGGGCTTGGCACATCCTGGCTCCACTCCCTGTGGCTTCCGCTCTACCAGCAGCTTCTCCAGGCTTGAGGATGGCAGTGTCAAGCCAGCCTTGTGCTAGCTATGTCACCACTGGCTCGGCATTGCCATCCTCAAGCCTGGAGAAGCTGCTGGTAGAGCAGAAGCCACAGGGGGGCGAAGCCAGGCCGTGCCAAGCCCCTCCCCCTCTGGCTTTGGAGTTCCCAGCAGCTTCTCCAGGCTTGAGGATGGCAATGCCAAGCCAGTGGTGGCATAGCTAGCACAAAGCTGGCTTGGCCCTGCCCACCTTACGGCTGGAGAAGCTGCTGGGAGTGCCGAAGCCAGGGGAGGGGCGGGGCTTGGTTCAGACTGGCTCCGCCCCTCTGAGAAGTGCCCCTTCTGGCTGGGATCGACCTCCTTCGGTCCTGGGATCGACTGGTCGATTGCGATCGACTTCCTGTGCAGCCCTTTTTTAAAGGATAATTTGGGCAGACAACCCAACAGGTAATTAAAGTGCTTCCAGCTAGTCAACTGGAATACAGGTTTCTGGTCAGAAGTGATCACGTGGACAATATTTTTTCATTATTGGGATAGAGCTGGTTCAGACTCATGAAGAGTTCCAGAAAATTTGAAAGCTTGCACACTACTGTGCAGTTGTATCTGAAGGTATTTGCCTCCCTGTAGTTTTGGGGGTTTAACTGTTAACAAAGATGAATTGCAGGAAGCACAAAAAGGTTCTTGCTGTCTGAAAACACATTCCTCACAGAGTCAAATGTACTTATCAACATAATAATAATAATTTATTTATTTATATTCTGCTCTATCTCCCCGGAGGGAGTTAGGGTGGATTCCAAACCTAAAAAGCAAACATTCAATGCCCAAATACAACAATACATCCATACTAACAAAATTCAAACAGCCCAACATATAAACACGAATTATGACTTAACAACTAAAATTGAATAAAAAACACAGCCTGTTATAAGAGATATAAGGCAAAACATCAAACATTGAACAGAAGCATCAATTTCCTTGGGGCAAATAGAGTGATCATTGCTCAAGATATCTGAGCTGGTGGGCCGAGAGCGCACAGAAATGGATGGTAGCTGATAGTCAGAGATATAATGGTAGTATTACCAATTACTCCTCTTCGTAAGCCAGTGAACAAAGGTAAGTCTTCAGCTATTTCTTGAAAGCGGGGAGGGAGCCATCTTTAACAACTTAGGAAGGGAGTTCTGGGGGGGGGGCAGCCACAGAGAAGGCCCTTTCTCTCGTTCCCATCAGCCGTGCTTGAGACGGGGGTGGGACTGAGAGGAGGGCCTCCTCCGATTACCACAGTGTCTGAGTTGGTCTATAGTGGGAGATGCGATAGTCTGGACCTGAGCAGTTTAGGGCTTTAAAGGTAAGAACCAGCACTTTGTATTATTCAGATATCTCAAAAGTAAATCAAATGATGTGGAACTTGGGTCCATATAGGGCAAACCTGGGCAATTGCCGGCCCTCCAGGTGTTTTGGACTTCAAATCCCAGAAATCCTAACAGCTGGTAAACTGGCTAGGATTTCTGGGAGTTGAAGTCCAAAACACCTGGAGGGCCAACAATTGCTCAGGTCTGATATAGGGTGATGGGGAACCATCTGGTATTCTGAACTCAGTGAATATTCATAACTTTGGGCATAAAATGGAACCCTGTGGAGCTGAACCATCAAATTGTGTTCCTACCACTTCTGCTAAGTTCTTTGACTGATAACAGCTCAATAAGTACTTACTACAAAGAAAGCAGCATCTGTGAAAGCTTCTGCCATCACACTGAACCTCTTCTGCATGGTACACTGTTCTGCCACAGGCTCCACACTTGTTTCCACCTCCCCAATTTGGCATTGTGAGTCTGTAGAAGAGTATGTCAGCAGTTAGCAACAGGGAAATGCACTCTCACATACCAGTCTGAAGAAAACTTCAGGGTAGAAAACAAATTACGGAAGCATTTAGCTAAATTATCTAGCCCGATGGTCATTTTCCTTTTCCTCCATCATAGCCTAGACTAGTACTAGCAGGATGAAGCAAGCCTTAACGTATTTCATAGAACATTACAGCTTTTAAGTTATGTTTAAGAGAACCAACATTTTAAAGAGTACACTCATAGGTATTCCAAGGAAAAAAGAAGCGAATCCACCCAAGAATGGTTGTATCAAACTGATAGAAACAGGCTTGGAAGAATTCACTGGAATATTGCACTCATATGTTGTGATACTGCTAGAATTCGATCACAATTCAAGACCAGGTGAATGACTCAATTCTTTGCCCTTTCTGTTGGTCAGAACAATAAGTCTTTGCTCCTATCACCATTTTCCATTAAGTATAGGAAGTAAACATGTGCAGTCCATTTTCCAAGTACAATACCATGTTGCTTATTGTTTCCAATGTCTTGGACAGGCAGTTTGAAAGAAGAAAGTAACACATTACAATACAATTGATAAAGTGTTACTTTTAGACAAGAGGATAATTCGTGCATTAAAACTATAGGAAAAACATTATTTTTACTAGCATACTAAATCTAAAAGGAGCCACCGGTGGTGTAGTGGGTTAAACCGCTGAGTTGCTGAACTTGCTGATCGAAAGGTTGGCGGTTTGAATTCAAGGAGCAGGGTGAGCCCCCACTCTTAGCCCAGCTTCTGCAAACTTAGTAGTTCAAAAACATGCAAATGTGAGTAGATCAATAAGTACTGCTTTGGCGGGAAGGTAACAGCATGGCATGCAGTCATGCAGGTCACATGATCTTGGAGACATCTATGGACAATGCTGGCTCTTCGGCTTAGAAATGGAGATGTGCACCACCTCCCAAAGTTGGACATGACTAGACTTAAGAGAGAACCTTTAACTGAATCTAAAGCATTGTTTTCTGGTGAGTACCATGGTCTGCATTTTTAATATTATGCATACTATAACCATATAATATTATGGATATTACATATACATGTAATATTATGAATGTGTAAATCTAGATGTTTTGTCTTCACAATCACTGCTAACACAATTTTAACTCCTTCTTCATCCCAACCATACTTGACCAGGCATCAGCTGCATAGAGAGATTGTGTTGGAGGCTGAAACATCGGTGCATAATATTTCTTTCAAGTGCAGGGTCAGACGCCACACTAAGAATTGTTACCTAAAGTAGTATACCTAACTACCTTACACACTTGACTAGCTGACACAGTATCCCAGTTATTTCTAGGAAACAATGAATAACAAACCAAAAATATCTGAGGAAGTAGACTTAATCTACGGAGGTTTATACTATGAACTTCATTCAATCAGTTACATTCTGAGATACTACAGAATTCCTTTGCATATTGATATTCACGACTAACATGTTTATGCCTTTCAAAAGTAAAAAAAAACATTTCAAGCTCTGATTGGAACTCTTTAAATATCTCTCCAAACAGAGGTAAGGATATATACTGGGACTATGATTCTAGAAAAATTGGAGGCAGAGTACCGATATAGAAAGGAGTCAGGAATGTTATCCATTTTTTTTGCCTAGCAAGTGTGCAGATGAGTTTTCTAAAAGCATACTGCAGAAATACGAAGAAAATTTGTTTGTCAGCTTAGGTAACTACAGTGAAGTAAGACAACTTAAATATTTGAAAAAGCGAAATGTTTGCTTCTTCAAACATAATGTATGACAATGCCTTTACTAATACTTTACTTTGTAGATATTCACCGATTAATTAAAATTCATTTTATTAAAGTGAATATGCAAAGCAGCTTATAATATTCTCACATATATTAACTGTGAGAACAAAAAACATCAATGGAAAAAAACTCGATAAAAGAAAACTTAAAAATCCATTGAAGACTATTTCCAAGTGTTTACTTAAACAGTAGGGCAATATGTCAAACCTCTTGGGTACAAAATTTTCCTAATCTCACTGTCATCAACCAGAACAGCCCTTTCCTGCTCTCTTTCAGCTACAGTAATGGTATAATCTTGTTTGCATGTTTCATATAGCTGCAATTACTGGAACTAAAGTTATTTCCATCTCACTGAGACTGATCATATGATTTGCTGTAATCCATTTTCTATTTGAAATTTTAGTTTGCTTTACCACTAATGTTAATACCCAATATGACTGCTGACATCTTGTTAATTTTTAGACGTGTCCATTACTGGCTGCAGTTCACTTTTTGCTATCCAGTACATTTTTGTGAAGAAGGAAGCGTGCATGTTCTTATTTCAATTATTTTGCAATGTATAACTATGGACACTTTTCTTGTCAATGTTTTTCTTCCTCAAATGTTTGAGAAATACTAAAGAGAAACATTCTATTTTATAAACTGCACTAACTTTCAAATTCTTCATCTCAAAGCATCAGGAACATAGAAAGCTGCCTTATGCCAAGTCAGATCATTTGTCTGTCTAGGCCAATATTACTTTATTTATTTATATTCCGCTCTTCTCACCCCGAAGGGGACTCAGAGCGGATTACAGTACACATACTTGCAGACAATTCCTGCAGTTCAACATATGACATATAAACATGTGACATTTATCAGAGTACAGTACAGTATATACATTTTGACATATTACACATATATAGACAAACAGAGGCAAACTTTCTGGCCACCAGGGGGAGCTGACGCACTCATCTCTCAGCGTTTTCCAGCATCCCTTTGTTGTTTCTTCCGCATTCCTCAGTGATTCCTGGGTTCTTTTTATGGCCTCATAAATCAGTCAAAATTTGCCTCCCCACTTTAATGTGGTACCTTTATCTACTACTTGACAAATGTAACTGTCTTTCAGGCTGCAAAGGTCAGCAGCAGGCTACACTTAAGGTCAAGAACCCACCTCAACCCAGGCAGGCCTCGAACTCATGACCTAATGGTCAGAGAGATCTTATGCAGCTGACACTTAGCAAGCTGCGCCACATTCCCGGTGCACTATTGCCAACTTTGATTCTCCAGGGTTTCAGTCAAGATTTTCCCCCTACTTCGACCTTGTCATCCCCGATAACCAACAAAATATCTAACTGCTCAGGTTGTGGGAACCAAAGATAAAGGGAATTGAGCGTTGGGAAACCTCAATGAGGAGAAGACACCTGAAACCCCTTTTTCATTCTCCCACCTCCCAGTCTTCAATTAGACTCCAGGACTGTTTTTGACCCCAAGGCCAGACTTATAGTTTTTAAATCTCTTCCTCCTCCCCACCCACATGGCCATGTAGTGGTTCAAAGAAAGATGGAGGACAGACAAAGATAGTTGCCATCTCTATTCAGCACAACAGCACAACAGTGATACCATTCTCCAGGACTCTGAGGATACCCACATCATTGTGTGCTGTCAGTTATCAAAATGTAACTAGCAGCTATGATCCTCATTTGCCTGCCGCTGATCACTAGATTAAGCCAGCCAAGGCCACTGGATGTGTAACAAATAGGTGTTACTGGGGGCCCTTCCACACAGCCCTATTTCCCAGAATATCAAGGCAGAAAATCTCACAGTATCTGCTTTGAACTGGGTTATCTGAGTCCACACTCAGATAATGTGGGGTTTTCTGCCTTGATATTTTGGGATATAGGACTGTGTGGAAGGGCCCTGGGATACATCTGTTTTCATATGTTTCCAGATCTACAAATGTGTATTTTGGACAAAGTTTGGAGGGAGAGGACAGGAAGTCAACTGAGGATCATAACTGGAGATGTCCAAACAACATAACTAGTAACGCAACCATAATCCTCACTTGGCTGCCCCAAGCCATCCACCATGTGGCCATTATTGCCAGGTGCGTTCTGACAGCGTATGCACAACATTGCAAGTATCCACCAGGGCATCCTAAAAGTCCTCCTGAGTCCTACCAGCTACCAGAACATAGTTCACTGCTCTCCATCGACTACATTGTACTCCAAGGTGATGTAGGAAAAGCATGAGTCAGAAGAGATTTTGTCCCTGCTGTAGAAAAAAAAAGTTATTGAAAATTTCACTGTTTCCAATTATGTTGACTAAATTATGTATGTGCTCACCCCCTTGAAAGAATGAATAATTGAAACATGCGTATCCCTATAGGAACCATTCCTGGCCTTGCTTAGATTCTAACTTTAAAAGAGACAGGATAATGTTCGGGATGATATAGTGGAACAAGTTACTGTGTGTGGTTTTTCACAACTTTCTAAGGATGAAGTTGCGCTCTCATTTGGATTCAGAAGCCGTAACACAGATGTCTATCTCTTTTACATTACAGTTCTTCCTGCTTCGGCTTTAATGTTCTGTTGGGAACTCCATCATTTACAAGACTAATCCACAACTAATCAAGCCAACATGAAACATGGCACTTTAGAGATCATGCCTCTGTGACAATGATTTTTATAAATTTTGTTGGCTTCAAAATAATCAACTGTACAACAGAAAATTGGAGTTACTATCCCCAGGAACAAGGTTTCTCGTACAAGAAAGAGGAAGGCGCAAATGATTTAGGGTACAATGTGAATCTGGCCCATTTCCTAATAATCTGGGATAAGCATAATGTCTCCCTCTCCACAGCCAATTCCTTCAAGGGTATGTTGAAAGAATTTAAAATAAAGCACTGGCTGTTCTGCTGGCTTTCGACAGCTGGGACTTGGAAGCGGGGTTAGTTTTAGTTGTTATGGAGAATGGCCCAGTAAGCCTTTCAAGGAAGGGTAGCTAAAGAGCAAAATGACCATTGTTCAAAGGCAGCTATTCTTGGAATGTGGAAAAATGAGATTAAAAATTAATCCAAAAAAGGGTATTTGTGCAGTCTCTACACAGCAGTTATAAAGTCTGACATAGAAGCTAAGTTTTGGGTAACAACATCAATTTTACAATTCCCAGAAGTTTAATACTGCTTTTGCATGCTTTAGTATTATCCAGTGTTCACGTACCAGCAGGTTGGACCCAATAGCCCATAAGACACTTTCCAACTCTATAATTCAAGATGAGGCTGAAGAGCTACTTAATATTGTATGTGTTATTTTTATATATAGTATGTACTGGGAATGTGGCGCAGCTGGCTGGGTGTCAGCTGCATAAGATCTCTACTGACCAGAAGGTCATGAGTTTGAGGCCTGCCCGGGTCAAGGTGGCTCTCGACATATTGTGCAGCCTGTTGTTGACCTTTGCAACCCGAAAGAAAGTTGCATCTGTCAAGTAGGAAATTAGGGTACCACTTAGTGGGGAGGTTAAATTTAACTGATTTACGAGGCCATAAAAAGATCTCCAGGAAACACGCTGAGGAATGAAGGAGTGCGACAGCTCTCCCTGGTGGTCAGATGTTAAATTGCCTTTGTCTTGTGTATTTGTGTGTCTTAATGTAATGTGTACATTGTAATCCGCCCTGAGTCCCCTGCTGGGTGAGAAGGGTGGAATAGAAATGAAATGAAATGAAATAAATAAATAAATAAAATACTTTTGTTCTGTTGTTATTAGCACTATTGGCATCTACAAAGTTGGGATTAATTACATTCATTCAAGGCTCTGGCTGTGCTACTACACAGCAACTGACATCATGCAAGGCAAACAGATTCCAAGAAAGATCGGCAACTCATTCTGTTTCCAAACCACGTGCATTTCAAGATGCCATGATTTTAGAACATCTCCCAAAGAAGAGGAACATCACTTTAACAAGGTTTTTGTTGCTATTCCTTACTTGGTCCTGAAAACATCCTAAGTCAATGATGAAGCTATGATTTTTTTTCTTACTACTTCAAAAAACCAGATACTTTTTGGAATACAACCCCTGTACTCATGGGATCAGTAGCACAAGTTACAAATACGTCATATCTATGCATTTCCTAGGTCGGTTTACCTTTTGATCCTCCCCAGTGTTTGGGACATCAGCTCCTGGAAGCATTACCAAGCTTGCCCATTGGTCAGGATTTCTGAGAGCAGAAATCCAAAACACCCGGAGGACCAAAGGTTGGACACTATTGTCCTAGTTCATCCAGCTACCTAGGAAATACCAAGATATGATGTATTTTGTCAGATATGGCTATTTTAAACCACAGGTACCGGTCTCATGAATACTGGGATTGTACTATTAAAAGGGTGACTCTATGAATGTGTTGACCACAGAGTCACACTGGAGGATATTAGTAATGCCTATCTGTATACCTTTATAAAGCGGAATGTTTGTATGTGTGCGGAGGGCGGACGGGCGGGAGGGCGGAAATGTGGCAGCCACTTTCACAGGCCACAGCGACCAGCGCGGGCACTTTCACAGGCCACAGCGACCAGCACGGGTGATGGACCTGCACCAAACTTGGTACACATAACCCCCCTAACCCCCTTTACGTCCTGGTGCGGTTCGGGGGACATGACCCACGGATTTTGGGATTTGTAGTACTTTCAAACACTTTTGTTCCCACAGACCACTGAGGCAACCAAAAACGACCAATACAGACCACACTTAGCACACACAACCCCCATCACCCACTCTACGTCCTGGTGCAGTTCGGAGGAGGGTGGACCATGGATGATGGGACTTGAAGTACCTTTACTCACTTCCCAAGTCCGCTGCAACCCTCATCCAATCACTGATCAAGACCAAACTTGCCATACATAACCCCCATGACTGCCTTCACGTCCCGGTGAGGTTTGGGGGAGGACTGACAATGGATGATGAGATTTGTAGTACTTACACACCCCTCTGTTCCCACAGACCACTGCGGCCCCCAACAAACACCAATAAAGACCACACTTGGCACACAGAGCCCCAATGACCCACTCTACATCCTACTGAACTTTGGAGGGGGGCAGACCATGGATGATGGGACTTGCAGCACATTCCCTCACTTTGCAAGACTGCTACAAACCTAATCCAATGACTGATCAACACCAAACCTGCCACACACAGCCCTCATGACCCACTCTACATCCTGGCGCAGATCGGAGAAGGGTGGACCATGGATGATGGGACTTGCAGTACCTTCCCTCACTTTCCAAGACTTCTACAAACCTAATCCAATGACTGATCAACACCAAACCTGCCACACAGAGCCCTCATGACCCACTCTACATCCTGGTGCAGATCAAAGGAGGGTGGACCATGGATGATGGGACTTGAAGTACCTCTACTCACTTCCCAAGTCTGCTGCTACCCTCATCCAATTACTGCTCGAGACCCTACTTGGTACACATAACCCCCATGAATGCCTTCACGTCCTGGTGAGGTTCGGGGGGAAGACTCACAATGCATGATGGGATTTGTAGTACTTTCACACCCCTCTGTTCCCACAGACAACTGCGGCCTCCAACAAACACCGAGAAATACCACATTTGGCACACAGAGCCCCAGTGACCCACTCTACATCCTACTGAAGTTTGGAGGGGGGTGGAACATGGATGATGGGACTTGCAGTACCTTCCCTCACTTTCCAAGCCTGCTACAAACCTCATCCAATGACTGATCAACACCAAACCTGGCACACAGAGCCCTCATGACCCACTTTACATCCTGGTGCAGTTTTGTGTGAGACGGACCACGGATGATGGGACTTGAAGTACCTTCACTCACTTCCTAAAAACAATGCAACCCTCATCCATTCACCAATACAGACCAAACTCAGCACACAGAGCCCCCATGACCCAATCTACATCCTACTACACTTTGGGGGAGGGTGGACCAGAGATGATGGGACTTCCACTACCTTTAGTAATTTCATGATACCACTGCAACTCCCAATAATGATGGATCAAGACCAAACTTGGCACACAGAGCCCCCATGACCCACTCTACATCCTGCTGCACTTCTCAAATGACCCGGGCACCGCCGGGTCCCCAAGCTAGTAGAGGTATAAAACTGCCATGCTAGTTGCTGAGCCAGCAGCTCAGCTTTTAATTCCTGGCAGGAGTAGATTTTAAATTGTCTCCAGGCACTGCAACACTAAAGGATGTTGAAAAGTGAAAGTCTGCCAGTGGAAATTACCAACAGGCTTCCAGCCCCTGGGGACAGTTTTTTTTCAAAAAAATTAAAATGGTGTTGCAAGCTACTGGAATTGCATGAAAATGGGGTTGTCAGAATGAGAACTGGAGAAACCTGTTGTATCTTCAGCAGTTTGTGTTGAAAGGGGCATTTCAACAGGCATTGCTTGTTATCTGGCTACATGATAAGTGACATCTACTGAAACGTCCTCTTTTACGCAACCGTTCAAGTTCTAGGAACCCTCTCCAAATTCCACTCTAGCAACCCTACAACGAAGTCCCACCACAATACTTCTCAAAGTGACCATTTCTAGTCAACCAAAAGGGTGCCCTAGGGCCCTTCCAGACAGGCCCTATATCCCAAGATCTGATCCCAGATTATCTGGCAGTGCAGACTCATATAATCCAGTTTAAAGCAGAAGACCTGGGATCAGATCCTGGGATATAGGGCCTGTCTGGAAGGGCCCTGAGATACTACTGGACAGGACCAGCAGGTACAGGAACTGGCCCCTCAGCTTTAGCAAAGAGCCCACTCCCAAGCTAAAGAACAATCTTATACATGTAGATACACATCTCACACAGCGCATTTGAACAAGACTTCACATCTTTATGGCCTGAAATCAACATTTGCTTCCTGAGTTGCCTGGTTATCCCATTGATCAAGACACTCAGGTAGAGGTACTGCTGAACAAGGGCTTCTATGCATCACTTTTTGGACTCAATGCTCCTAGCAAACAAAATAGTGGCTATCATTTATTGTGTTAGTTTATTTATAGTGACAAAAATCATTGTAAAACTAGGGAGTACATGGGAAGAAATATTAATTTCTCTTTCTAGACTCCTACCCAATATTGGGGAGGCAGGAAACATTAACTGTAACACCAACATCTCATTGGTAAATTGATGTTTGAATCCCAAGCTTCTAGTTCTAACTATATTGGTTTACCACAAGAAACATTTCAACTTGTAGTTGAAGATGCAGTCAGGACTTCACTGGCAATCCCTTTCCTGTAGTGATATGCCTATATAAATATGTAAGGGGAGCTCAGGAGTGACTAAACCTTTATCAGATGTTTTGATCATCTGTGTTCATTATAACCGAGTTCTAAGCATTATTCACTTAGTCCTGCTTATTAGCACAACAGTGCCCCCCAACCCTGCCCCCCCTCTATATAATTGCAGTCAATGGTAATTTGCTCCAGTCTGCATGGAGTGATTCCAATGTTGCCAGCAGGGCAATATCAAGAGACCTTTCAGCAGCCCACTACAAGCCCACAGTTAACAATTAAGAAGCTAAACTCCAAGTCAGAAAAAATTGCTTTCTTCTCAGAAAAAATGGTTAGGCAAAAGCTTAGTGGAAATCTTGTCTCTTGTTATACAATATGATATAGCTTGCTTTTAACAGAAAAAGTAGTCTCCACGTTTTGGGACTGGCCTTCAGCTACTCAGCAATTAACTGTAAAAAAAGTACACTCAACAATTAGATAGTAAAAGCCAAACTTCTGATGGCACAATTACTTACCCATTCAGAAAACAAGATGCTGAGCATCCCAGAATCCCCCTTTCTCTTTGCTGACAAAGAGAAAGACTATGACTAAGACCAGGGTTTGAATCTCTGATCACACATGGAAATCCACTTGGTGAACTTGACTAAATCACACTCTCTCGGCCTTAGAGAATGGCAAAGACAAGCTTTCCCAAGAAATCCCCGTAAGTCAGCAATGACCTGAAGGCACACAGTAGCAAACCTATTTCCTGACTTTTCAGTATGTATTCTGCCATGGCTGTTACGAGATCCTCATAACCCCATCCTCTAGGTATGCTAACCTAGCAATATACTGATGGTTGAACTGTTTAGGATTAGTAGGTCATGAGTTCGAGGCCTGCTCGGGTCGAGGTGGGTGCTCGACCTTTAAGTGTAGCCTGTTGTCGACCTTTGCAGCCTGAAAGACAGTTGCATCTGTCAAGTAGGAGATAAAGGTACCACATTAAGTGGGGAGGCAAATTTTGACTGAATTATGAGGCCATTAAAGAACTCCAGGAATGCTGAGGAATGCGGAAGGAACAACAAGGGACGCTGGGAAGACTGAGAGATGAGGCGTGCGTCAGCTCCCCCAGGTGGCCAGAGTTTGCCTTTGCTTGTCTATATGTGTGTATGTGGAAACGGCAGGGATTGTCTGCTAAGTATGTGTACCTGTAATCTGCTCTGAGTCACCTTCGGGGTGAGAAGAATGGAATATAAATTAAGTAAATAAATAATAAATAAATAAGGTGGCTATGATCAGTAAGCAGCATCGTCGATTTTTATCAAACATCTCAAAACAGGCATGTAAGATAGGGATGGACTTCCTCTTGTCTAGGACCACAAGTGAAGTACTTGGGAAAGGTATTTTGACGGATTATAGCACCCAGAATTCCTTGGGTGGTATAACCAACTGCCATGCTGTCCGAAAAATAGCGGGACTTCCTGTTCTAAAATTTAACATTTCCAAATTCTTTATTTATTTATTTATTTATTTATTTATTACTTCGATTTTGTATTCCGCTCCTCCCCACAGGCTCGGGCGGATAACAACATATATCTGGGCATCATGTCACAGACATGCAGCCCTACAATAAAAAGCATAAAAACACATTAAAACACAATCCAACACATTGCGAGGTGCAGGGTGACATACATAGGTTTCTTGAGGTACAATCCTTCTGTGTCTAATTAAAAGCTAATCCAAAGAGGGCGGTCTTACAGGCCCTTCTGAATGGAGCTAGCTCTGAGATGGCTCGAGCGCTGTCCGGCAAGGAGTTCCACAGCACTGGGGCTGCCACAGAGAAGGCTCTCTGTCTGGTCACAGATAGGTGGCAGGAGCGGACCGATGGTATCGTCAGCAGATTCTGTTCATCTGATCGCAGTGATCTCGGGATAAATACGGGTAAGGCGGTCCTCAAGTACGCAGGCCCTAGGCCGTATAAGGCCTTAAAGGTCAGTACCAACACCTTGAAGGCAATTCGGTACTCGATAGGAAGCCAGTGCAGCTGCCGGAGGATGGGCGTGATGTGCTCTCTCACCGACGAGCCCGTCAGCAAGCGAGCAGCGGCATTCTGCACTAGCTTGAGTTTCCGAATTGTCGACAAGGGAAGGCCAACGTAGAGGGCGTTACAGTAGTCTAGTCTCGAGATGACCGTCGCTTGGATTACCGTCGCCAGGTCGCTCCTGGACAGGTAGGGCGCCAGTCGCCTAGCCTGTCGTAGGTGAAAGAAGGACACCCTGCTGACCGCAGAGACCTGGGACTCCATGGTCAGCAGGGAGTCCAACTGAACACCTAAGCTCTTAACCGAAGATGACGGACTAAGCCGCTCGCCATCCAGGGTAGGCAACCGGCACCCACCCAGCCCAGGGCGACCGGGCCACAGGATCTCAGTCTTCGACGGATTCACCTTCAGCCGGCTGGCACGCAGCCAACCAGTCACGGCTTCGAGGCATCGATGGAAACAATGAAGCTGGGTGTCATCAGCGTACTGATAACACTCCAGACCAAAGTCACGGGCCAGCTGGGCCAGGGGGCGCATGTAAATGTTGAATAATAAGGGGGAGAGGATGGCCCCCTGGGGGACCCCACAATTAAATTTACACTATCTTTACCAAACGTTTCCAAATTCTTTACCTTTCCCAGTTCCCATGGGAATTTCCTATGCTAATCAGATTGCAAAATACCTTGTTTATTGACATTTTAACAATACGTGTTGATATGTGCTACCTATGTCTTTGTAAATGTCCTTTGGTCCCATAATTATGCTACCGAGTCTAATTTTCCCCTTACAATAATGCTGTCAAGAGACATAATTCCAGCACAACCTGTTTGAGTGTAACAGTGATCTTGGTATAGTAATCAAAATTAGCTGGTGATTCAGCTGATGAGCAAAACTTTCCTCCACATTTATGTAAATTATGTGCAAATGTAATTACCAAGTGTAATCTAATTGATTGAAGAAGCCTGATGCCATCTGAAGTACGGATGAGATACTTTCCTTCTCATAATCTCCCACCTCACAAGCTATGGTTCCAATAGAAACCCTTCCTTCTAAACCCAGAAAAGGAGCTTTCACTGGTAACTTGGGGGAAAGATGAAAAATGATTTTAAAAGCCCATCTTGCAGTCCTGTTTTGGACCAAGGTCTCCATTAGATGTGTTGTCAAATGCCTTCATGGCCAGAATCACTGGATTATTGTGAGTTTTCTGGGCTGTGTGGCCATGTTCCAGAAGCATTCTCTCCTGATGATTTGCCCACATCTATGGCAGGCATCCTCAGAGATTATGAGGTGTGTTGGAAACTAGGCAAGTGAAGTTTCTATATCTGTGGAATGTCCAGGCTGGGAGAAAGAACTCTTGTTTGCTTGAGGCAAGTGTGAATGTTGCAATTGGCCACCTTGATTAGCATTAGCTTTGAAGCTTCAAGGTCATTAAATACTAATCAAGGTGGCCAATTGCAACATTCACACTTGCCTCAAGCAGACAAGACTTCTTTCTCCCACCCTGGACATTCCACAGATATATAAACCTCACTTGCCCAGTTTCCAACAGATCCCTCGACCTCTGAGGATGCCTACCATAAATGTGGGTGAAACGTCAGGAAATAATGCTTCTGGAACATGGCCATACAGCCCAGAAAACTCACAGCAACACAGCCAGAGGTTTAGCACAGCTGGTAAATCACCAGCAATTATAAGATCTATCAACCAAAAGGTTGCAAGTTTGAAGCCCCAAGTCAGCATGAGCTGCCAACTGTCAGCCTAGTTCATTGTTTACCTAAGCAGTTCGAAAACCGCTTTAGCTGTAATTAGAAAAATTAGGTACTGCAAAAAGCGGGGGAGGTGTTTTACCACACCATAACGAAAGAAGATCAGAAAATGCTTGGTGACCAAAAAGGAAGGAGGAAGTCATGACAGCTCTTCATCATAGAGGATGGAGCGACAGCACCCCCTGTGGCTGGACTCGAGTGCAACCTTCCATGACATCAAAACAGCTGGACACTAAGTCAAAACAAATGATCTCCTTCTGTTCTGTCTGTGTATTGTCTATAGTGGCATCGAATGTTTGCCATGTAAGTGTACTGTGATCCTGAGTCCCCTTCGAGGTGAGAAGGGCGGAATAGAAATAAAATATAATTATTATTATTCCATTACAATTAGACATGTCAACTGAACAATTTTAAATGAACTTGCATTAACTTTGCCCTTACATCTCAATAGCTGTTTCCAGTATTAAAAAGTAATTGTAACCTGTTTTATGAGTTACAGAAATGAAAGGTATTTTCTCTGAACAGACGGTCTAGAACAGATGTTCTTCTATCATGGTTCCTTCCGTTATGCTGAAAAGGAGCAGCCAAATTTAACTGTTTGCTTGTTTTAGCTCCCAGTTATTTTTATAAGCTATGTGTTATCTCCTGAGTTTGATGCAAATACTGTTGCACTACTAATGTTTATTTTTATGGGCTGCAGCAATATTTTCCACCCACCTTACATAATGCACACCTTTGCATTGCAAGCTGCCCCTGAGTGTGTTTGTCATTGGAAGGCAGGGTAGCAATGGCATGAAAAACATGTTAATTTTAACATTTAATTTGCAGTTTTTTATTTACATACATTAACTTATAGTGTAAACAAAACACAAAACATTTTACAAACCCATAACCCCACCACCAAGGCCTGAACAAGTATCCTTTCCTTTGCCATATATTTATAAATCAACCATTAATCAAATGTCATATCCAAAATTCCTGACCAGCAAGGTTATATTATTTTCAATTTCCATTCTCTAAAGCATATTTAATAAAAACCAACCAGTATGCATCAAAATCTGATCTGTTAGTTCCCCCGAATACCCCCATTTCCATTGATAGTTTATCATTTAATACCTAGGGCAGGGCTGCCCAGGAAGTCAATCGTGATCGACCAGTCGATCCCGGGACCAAAGGAGGTCGATCCCAGCCAGATGGGGCACTTCTCAAAACAACTGTACCCTCTGTTCGCCTCTGACACGATAATGGCCTGGCCGACTTACCGGCCATGCGGGTTGCGGGGCAGCGTTGTCCCTGCGCCATCTTTTTAGCCTGAGGGGCTTCTTCTCCCCAGAAGCCCCTGGGGTGGCAGGACAGCTTCCCGCCATCCATGCCGGCCGGCCAATGAGGGGGCTGGCTCTGCCCCGCCCCCTCACTGCTTCCGGCCGGCACACACTTCCGCCCGGGCAGCTTACTTAAGGATGCCCGGGGACTGCCTCGCCACGTGAGGAGGCAGTCTTGTTTTTTCCTCCCACCCTCCCTACTCATTGCATTGCTTGTTGGTGTATGTTGTTACTCTGCACTTCATTGTTGCTCTGTTCTTGGTTTTACGTTTTTTATGTTCTTTGTCGCAACTCCGTGTTTGGCGTGTGGCATGTGGCATGGCCCCTGGGTCAGGCTGGCTTATCGCCCCTTGGTTGTATGGGGGATAATGCCCAGGCCCCCTGGGGTGCTGAGTTTCCGTGGATAGGCATTGGGCCACTCGCACCCCAGGCTTGCAAACGACTATGGACTTTTCGGGGGGACTGTCCTACCCTGATCCAGGATCCACGCTTGGCCGCCAACCCTATGTTCCTGTTTTCAATAAATTGAGTTATGGCCATTTTTATCCAACCAATTGTGTCTGCATGTTGTTCTTGGCGCGAGGTGTGTCATGCTTGCACACGCAAATAAAAAATAAACACTCTTGAAAAACATGAACACTAACTCATAGGCTGTTGCAGAAGGTCTCATATGGAGAAGGTAATATTCTGTAGGAACCAAGCTGTAGAACAAGCTCAGTGAATCAGAAAGCATAGTTGTATAATTCTTTGGCTCCGCCTTTGAGAAGCAACAGCCTTCCATTTCCCATCCGTCTTTGGCAATTCTTCATGACAGAACCTGTACTAGGCACAGAGTGAGAACTCATTCTAAAAACAGGGAGGGGATTTTTGATAGGAGCAATGGAAGGAATCCCTACATTGTTTCTATTCTTGACTGTTACAAGATTTCATACTCATGTCCTTTAGTGAAGAACATTTTACAAAAATTTAGAAACCCAAACAAAATGAATGTGAAAAGTATGGAAGGGGAAAAAAACTATGATATTTGCAAAGCCTTGCAAGCAAGGGGAACTCAGACATTTTCTCACAAAAGGACCGGCTCAAACATATGCAATGCATCAGCCAGGATATACTATCTGGCCAATGCATATTTCTGTCTTCAGATCTGTATGGGATTCAAAACTTATAGGGATGCCCTCTTTAAACTTATTTTGCAGCAATTCCATTCTATTTGCTCTTTCATTAGATGCCAAATCCTATTTGGGAAACAAAGTTGTCATTATTACACCTCATACCTGGAAGAAACTAAGTGTAAGCTCAAGATAGTTAAGCACTTAACAAGCAGGTGATTTGGACTTGCAGTTAAGGCATGTGACTAAGCCCCATTACCTACATCATTTAGCTTTGCTGTTAAAGGGTTTACACCAGGTAGATGTACTTTTCCTAATTAATCCATGTCTATTTAGAGAGGCATTTTACAGTACAGGGAGATGGAAACGTTCCAAGTATCAATGAGCAGCTATATAGAAACAATACAGAGTACTGATATTTTGTGATGTGTTGTTCGGGCATGGCCCCATGTAAGCCGCTCCGAGTCCCCTCTGGGGAGATGGATGCGGGTTAGAAATAAAGTATTATTATTATTATTATTACTTGCAGCTCCACATACAATCCTGCAATGACACCTTCTATAGGAATTAGTACTCAAGACCCAAACTGACAAATCCCACGTTAGTACAAGGACTCTTAGCAATAGCACAACTCTGTATCTACACCAAGCAAGTGTCTGTAGTAAAGGCAAAGGTTTCCCCTTGACATTCTGTCTAGTTGAGTCTGACTCTGCAGGTTGGTGCTCATCCCCATTTCTAAGCCGAAGAGCCAGCATTGTCCATAGACACCTCCTAGGTCATGTGGCAGGCATACAGCATGGAGCGCTGTTACCTCCCTGCTGGAGCGGTACCTAATCATTTACTCACATTTGCATGTTTTCGAACTGCTAGGTTGGCAGAAGCTGGGGCTAACAACGGGAGCTCACCCCACTCTGTGGATTTGAACCGCTGACTTTTTGGTCAGCTAGTTCCACAGCTCAGGAGTTTCACTTGCTGTGCCACTGCAGACCCGTCAGGTGTCTGTATTGTATATCATTACTATCATATAGCTGAACCAGAGGTACATCAACACAATGCAATTATAACAGCATGATACCAGTTTAAAAACCGCGACTGCCTCCTAAGAAATCCTGGGACTTGCAGTTTGGTAGGTACAAGGAATACCAAGCATGGTAGGCTGCATTTCAAAAGAAGGAAATTACAAAACCATATCTGAGTATTCCTTAAGAAAACCTATGAAGTTCATGTAGCTGCCATAAATTGGGAGTCAACTTGAATACACACAGAGAGAGTGGTGTAGTGGTTTGAGTATTGGACTAAGGCACTGGGGAAAAGGGTTACAATTCTACTCACCCACTATAACTCAACAAAGCCTTGGGCAAATCACACTTTCCAGCCTAAAAGGAATGCATTGGCAATCTCCTGGGGAGAAAGTGTACCTACTATAGATTTAGTATAAATCAGTGCTGTCCAACTTCTGGCGGGTCCAGGGCCGGATAAGAGGTCACTGATGACCTGCGGGGCCACTCGGCCCCGCCCCCAGGCCCCGCCCCCAGCCCAGGCCCCGCCCCCTCCTAAAGCCGCCGAAAAAGGAGGAGTAGGCGGCGCCAAGAGCAGCGCGTCACAGGCCTGGCGTGACGCGCTGCTCTTGGCACCGCCTACTCCTCCTTTTCGGCGCCCCCTCCCTTCCTAGGCCGGGGGAGCCGCGGGCAGGGCAGAAGGCGGCGCCAACGGCAGCGTCACAGGCCTGGCGTGACGCACTGCCCCTTGGCACCGCCTACTCCTCCTTTCCGGCGCCCCTCCCTTCCTAGGCCGGGGAGCCGCGAAAAGGAGGAGTAGGCGGTGCCAAGAGCAGCGCGTCACGCCAGGCCTGTGACGCGCTGCTCTTGGCGCTGCCTTCTGCCCTTTTTCGGCGGCGCCCCCGCCCTAGGACGGGAGGGGGGCGCCGAAAAAGGGCAGAAGGCGGCGCCAACGGCAGCGTCACAGGCCTGGCGTGACGCTGCCCCTTGGCCCGCCTACTCCTCCCGGCGCCCCCTCTTCCTAGGCCGGGGAGCCGCCGAAAAGGAGGAGTAAGGCGGTGCCAAGAGCAGCGCGTCACGCCAGGCCTGTGACGCGCTGCTCTTGGCGCCGCTTCTTCTGCCCTTTTTCGGCGGCTCCCCGCCCCTAGGTAGGGAGGGGGCGCTGAAAAGGAGGAGCTAGCTCTCTTCCTCCTCCCTGCCCCACCTCCCCCCTCCCCCGGCCGTCATTTTTTAAAAAATCGATTTTTTTAAAATTTAAAAATGGCGGCTGAGGGCATAGGTGGGGCCGTGTCCAACAGGCTACGGGGCCGGATTCGGCCCCGGGGCCGCCAGTTGGACAGCCCTGGTATAAATCACAAGTCAACCTGAAGGAGCCGTGGTGGCATAATGGCTTAAACCATTGTGCCGGCTGAACTGCTGACTTGAAGATCGGAGGTTGAAATCTGCAAGACAAGGTGACCTCCCGTCGATCAGTTCCAGGTTCTCATGTGGGGACAGGAGAGAAGCCTCCCCACAGGATGGTAAAACATCTAGACATCCTCTGGGCAACATCCCTACAGACAACCAATTCTCACACCAGAAGCGACTTGCAGTTTCTCAAGTCGCTTCTGACATGGGGAAAAAACCCCGTAAAGGTACAGAACGAAGGCACTTTAACGCCTATGTACTACAGAACTCTTGCAGAGTTCATATACCACATTAAACTAGAAATCCTAGGATTCCACAGGATGGAGCCAAGGTGAGGACAACGTAGTACGTTGTATCAAGGGACCGTGCTGTCTGGAAGATTCCGGGAGCTGTGGACTAGAAAAGGAAATCTTCCAACCTAGAAATTCCTCTCAATATGAGAGAAGATTGCCACACTTTCATGCCGTTACTAATTGCCACTGCCAGGTCTAGTGGAAGCTCTAAGATCCTAAGGATGGAGAAGTGTTGTTCACAACACCCATATCTTGCCTGTGAACCTTTTTAAGAAGTCTATAGGTAAAGGTCAAGGTTTCCCCTGACATTAAGTCTAGTTGTGTCCGATTCCGGGGGGTGGTGCTCATCTCCATTTCTAAACCTATGAGCTGGTGTTGTCCATGGACTCCTCCTAGGTCATGTGGCCAATGTGACTGCATGGAGCACTGTTCCATTCCCGTAGAAGCGTTACCTATTGATCTACTCACATTTGCACGTTTTTGAATTGCTAGGTTGGCAGACGCTGGGCCTAACAACGGGAGCTCACCCTGTTCTCCGGATTTGAACTACCAACCTTTCAGTCAGCAAGTTCAGCCATTCAGTGGTTTAACCCGCTGCACCACCAGGGGGGCTTCATCTCAATTTCTAAACCTATGAGGCGGTGTTGTCCATGGACTCCTCCTAGGTCATGTGGCCAATGTGACTGCATGGAGCACGGTTTCATTCCTGTAGAAGCATTACCTATTGATCTACTCACATTTGCATGTTTTCAAACTGCTAGGTTGGCAGAAGCTGGGCCTAATAGTGGGAGCTCACCCCGCTGTTCGAATTCGAACCACCAACCTTTCAGTCAGCAAATTCGGCCGTTCAGTGGTTTAACCTGCTGCACCACCAGGGGGGCTTCATCTCCATTTTTAAACCTATGAGCCGGTGTTGTCCATGGACTCCTCCTAGGTCATGTGGCCAATGTGACTGCATGGAACACTGTTTCATTCCCGTAGAAGCATTCCCGTAGAAGCATCACATTTGTATGTTTTCAAACTGCTAGGTTGGCAGAATCTGGGCCTAACAGCG
Source organism: Anolis apletophallus (assembly GCA_030556195.1). Classification (NCBI taxonomy): domain Eukaryota; kingdom Metazoa; phylum Chordata; class Lepidosauria; order Squamata; family Anolidae; genus Anolis; species Anolis apletophallus. The sequence continues at coordinate 79,362,683 of JARBWK010000009.1, forward strand.
GGAGCTCACCCCGCTCTCCGGATTCGAACCACCAACCTTTCAGTCAGCAAGTTCAGCCGTTCAGAGGTTTAACCCGCTGCACCACCAGGGGGGCTTCATAAGTCTATATACTGATGTATATGTCTAGAAACTTCAGTAAAAAAACCAACAACCCCAAAATGTATATATCTAGCCACATAAAAGGACTGACCACTTTCTCTAAATGTGAGAGCTTAAGGCAATTCCAGAACCCAACAGAAGCACCAGTTATCTCCACAGCCACAGGTGTGCTGATTCTGGCCTTTTGGGAATGCCTGGATGGGAAAAGGCGATGTCCAGAAGTGGTTGGCCCCTTGAACTAGCAACTGCTTTTTCCTCTGGACAGAATGACTTTCAACTGCATCAAAAAACCATCGTTTTGGCCCTCAACTCATCCATTAGGTCAACTTGCCTACTTACTTGACTTGGCCACTCTGCAGCACTGGGGCAGGCAGTGAGCAACAAAACCCACAAGTCAGCATGCTGAAGCCTGGGAAAGTTAAAAAGACCCAAACCTCCAGGTGTTTTGGTCTTCAACTCCTACCATTCCTAACAGCCTCCGGCCTTTTCCTTTTCCCACTCAGCTGCTTAAGCTGCACCACGCTTAAGTGGCTGAGGGGGAAAAGGAAGGGGCCTGAAGACCAAAACATCTGGAGGGTGGACCCAAGTTTGCCCATGCCTGGGCTCGATGAAAGAAAGGCTTCTTACAAGAGTCCAAGCTACTGAAGCCTTGTTGGACCCCTGGCCACAGAAACCTGGGTTCAGCAGCCAAGACTTGCTCATTTGCATCTCATCTGCAGGCACTGAAGTTCAACCAAAACTAGCCAGGAGAAGAAGGAGAGAGAAACCATGCCTCTCCCTTATTTATTTATTTCATTTATATTCCGCCCTTCTCACCCTGCAGGGGTCTCAGGACGGAATACAAAGTACACAATACATTTAGACACACAAACACACAAGACAGACAGAGGCAATTTAACATCTGGCCACCAGGGGGAGCTGTCTCACTCCTTCATTCCTCAGCGTGTTTTCTGGGGATCTTTTTATGGCCACGTAAATCAGTTAAATTTAGCCTCCCCACTAAGTGGTACCTTTATTTCCTACTTGACAGATGCAACTGTCTTTTCGGGTTGCAAAGGTCAACAACAGGCTACACAATAGGTCGAGAGCCCACCTCGACCAGGGCAGGCCTCGAACTCATGGCCTTCTGGTCAGTAGAGATCTTATGCAGCTGACACCCAGCCAGCTGCGCCACATTCCCTTTGGGCCCTTCCACACAGCCCTATATCCCAGAATATCAAGGCAGAAAATCCCACATTATCTGAGTGTGGGCTCAAATAACTCAGTTCAAAGCAGATGCTGTGGGATATCCTGCCTTGATATTCTGGGATATAGGGCTGTGTAGAAGGGCCTTTTATTTATTTATTTATTTGTCACGTTTCTATACCGCCCCTCTCAGCCCGAAGGCGACTCGGGAAGGTTTACACAGGCAGTCTCTGCCCTCAATATAACACAGCAACAAGACAAACCCTTCCCCCGAAAACATAGCACACATAATAACAATTTAACAATTAAAAACACACAATTGCAGCCTCAGCGTCATGTTGAAATCAGTTTCCATCGCATCGTCGTCATTCCATATATCCAATTAAGCCTTATATTTCATCAACAAATGCCTGCTCAAAGAGCCAGGTCTTGACTTTCTTGCAAAACGTCAGGAGGGAAGGGGCCAATCTGATGTCTTTAGGGAGGGCGTTCCAAAGCTGAGGAGCCACCACTGAAAAGGCCCTGTCCCTTGTCCCCGCCAGTCGCGCCTGCGAAGAAGGCGGGACCGAGAGCAGGGCCTCTCCAGATGATCTTAAACATCTCGATGTTTCATAGGGAGAGATGCGTTCAGACAGGTAAGTAGGACCCGAATCGTTCAGGGCTTCAAAGGCTAAAGCCAGCACTTTGAATTGTGCCCGGTAGCAAACTGGTAGCCAGTTGTGGAGCTGGCACAACAGAGGAGTTGTGCGCTCTCTGAATGCCGCTCCTGTTATCAACCTGGCTGCTGTCCGTTGGACTAGTTGCAGCTTCCGAACAGTCTTCAAAGGCAACCCCACGTAGAGAGCATTGCAGTAATCTATACGGGATGTAACCAGAGCGTGGACCTTTTGATGAGGAAGGGTCAGCTCCAGAGCCCAGCCATAGAAAGACTGAAGTACAGCTTGCCTCTGAGCATGTGCAGGGAGGGGTTCCCACAACATCTGCTTTGAACTGCGTTATCTGAGCCCACACTCTGATAATGTGGGATTTCCTGCCTTGATATTCTGGGATATAGGGCTGTGGAAGGGTCCCCAGTGGAGTTCTTTCTCACCACTTTGGGACTTTGGCACAAGGCTTCCTGCAGAGCTCAGGAGTCGCCACTCGGTCCAGAACCCCTCCCTGCACATGCTCAGAGGCAAGCTGCACTTCAGCCTTTCTATGGCTGGGCTCTAATGCTGACCCTTCCTCATCCAAGAAAGGGCAGAAATGGTCCCAAGCTTTCCTTACAAAGGCTGCAAAGTTAGGACAAGTTCAGAAGAGGAAAAGCAAGAAACGAGAGAGAAGGGGAGGAGGTGGCTTTCTTACCTGGCTTTGCGCACCGAGTCGCAGCAGGGAGATCGCTCCAAGCTCGCCGCAGTTTTGCTCTCTCGAGGCTCCAGCCGTCCGGGAGAGGATTTCTATACCCAGCAAGGCGAGGGGGCCGGGCTGGGAAGGACGAAGTCCTCCCCCCACCCACCCCTTTCCCTCCTCCTCTCCTTGCAAAGATCCCGCCCCGACTGACGCTCGCAGAGAGTAAGAAATACTCTGGCTCTGCGCTGCTTTCTGCCCAGCAGTGGCAAAGGGCCGCCGGTATAGTGGCTGTTGTGCTGGGCTCCGGAAATCCCACTTTATCTGAGTGTGGACTCAGATAACCCAGTTGATAACCCAGTTGAAAGCAGATATTGTGGGATTTTCAGAGCTAGGGACGAGCCTTGCAGGGCTTTCCTTTCAGCTGTGTAATAGGAAGGTCCCTTTCCAGCTCCCCTGGGCAGGGAATGCAGTCTGACACTACTGGAACTGGCATGGCTCAGTGCTCTCCAGACCCCTTCCACACAGCTGAATAAACCTCCAGCTAGAGTGCTCAAGGGCCAGGACTTCCCAATTCTCTGTCTATGCCAGTGTTTCCCAACCTTTTTTGAGCAGCGGCACACTTTTTACATTTGCCAAATCCTGGGGCATACCACCAACCAAAATGACACAAAATGACACTCTAACTCAGTAATACATATCTATTATATAAATAGGTTCACGTCATGTGATGTATACCTCAAACAAAGAAACCATACAACGCAGAAAAACAATACTTGCCAACAGAAATAGGCCTCAAGCAAGGTACGTTTGTAGCAAAGAAACTTCCCCCCCAAAACCTAAAAGGCCCCCAAAACAACGAGTAAAAATAAAACTACATTTCCCAGTATCCTCCGGGGCAGCCAACGACTCACCCAGCCTCTACATTCTGAACAACATGATTGGCTGCCAATAAGGGCGGATTTGCATAACTGCTGTAACCATAGCAACGCTGGCAAGAGCCATCCAAGGCTAGGATAGAATGCTGAGAGATTTCAGTTGGTGTTTGAGGGTTAAACTGCCAAAACCAAACTCTGAGGGAGCAATTCTCCAGCAAATTCCTACCCACACAACACAACACAACACAACTTCCGATCACACCCCATCCCACCAACCTTACGGAACCCCGTACACACAACACCTACAAACACCACAAACTAAAACCATTCCTTCCTTCCACACAGACATAAACTGACCCAAAAGACAAGCCATGCCTTATAAAAATAACAGCATCGGACGACACACTCACAACACTACATACATCAAACAAAAAAGGGCAGAACAAACGCCAGAACAGAAACACACTGCGCAGTAGAGACACAGACAACAGGTCACTGTATGACGCACAGCTGAGAACCAAATGCAAAGAACTGCACGACAAGAAGAAGCGCACAGCCAGGAACAACAAAGACGCAGAAATGCAACACAACAGCAGCGCGCAAGGAGCGCAGGAACACGATGTCGCAACACAGAAAACAAACTTCAAAAACACCACAACCAATTCCACCGCCTAGCCTTCAGATACAACGCTGCAGAAGACTACAGCATGGTGCCAGAGGCCGACATTGGCACCATAACCCCCTTTTGCACACACTGCAAAGCCCTGAAATACCCAGCAGAAACAACAGGAATGTGCTGCCTAGCCGGTAAAGTCTCTCTACCACCACTTGCCACTCCTCCACAACCACTACAGACTTTGCTGAGTGGACACACTCCAGAATCAAAACACTTCCTCCGCTATATAAGACAATACAACTCATGCTTCCAGATGACATCATTTGGAGCACACATAGAAAGTGCGCAATTCATGCCTACATGACCCCACCAAGACCGTAAGTGTGACAACCCCTTGTTGACCGGCCCCAGACTGGACAATCTTTCGGAATCCAAACCGCTAACCCTAAATGCAAGGGGGCCTCGAAGTTACCTCAGCAACTTCTGTCTTATGGCAGGGTAGACTATCTCCCCCACTAACCATTGAAGTGCAGAGACTTTAAATTTCTCAGTAACCACTTGACCACACTGCCACCATTTGTCTGTCTGACCACTGACCTTGAGGGCCACCACCAATAAAAGAACTAACAGAGGTGTTTTTCTTTTAAGATGTAAATAATTATTATGACACAAATGGGTACAAATCTTGATTGGTTTTATACTTCCTCAGAGGCACAAACTTATTCTGTTACACCAAACACAACTGGGGTTATACTATAGGGTTCCCACTAACCCTCTATAGACCTCTGGACTCTTCCATCTTTTTTTTTTTTTTTAATATATTTATTGAGGTTTCTTCAATAACAATAAAAGAGGTGGAACAAATTTGGGTATAGGACAGTAGGAAGGAAAGAAGAGAACACAGGAGCAGATGGGGGGGGGGGTGAACCGGGAGGGGAGGAAGGGGGATACAGGAGGGGGGAGAGGGGTTGTTTGGGGCTAGGTATGGGGGAGAGGTCAGGAGAAGGGAGGTAAACAAAACAGGGGGGAGGGGAAAGCCCTCCGGCTTCCGGTGTGTTTGTATTGTCCAAATTGTTCAGTTGGGGGAGGAAGGAGGGGCGAGTGCATGCTTGGCCTTGTGGTGTGGAGGGTAGGGAAGAGGAAAAGGGGAGGGAGCAAGTTGCCTCTCAGCAGGTCTTTGAGTATCTTGTGCCTGTATCAGGAAGCCTAGCTGCGTTGGTCTGAGTCTCAGATCCTTAGGTAGGCCACGAAAGGTGACCAATCAGTTCTACACAATCGCGTCCCCTCCAGGTCACTCATGTAATAGGAAAGTCTGTCCATGCTCATGATGTCCTGGACTTTCTCCACCCATTCTGCAAGACAAGGCGTGTCTTTAGACTTCCACTTTTTCGCGTACACCATCCGTGCTGCCGTGGAAAGGAACAAGAACAGCCGTTCATCATTTCGTCTGCAAGGTCACTGTCCTCCACCATTCCTAAGAGGCAAGCCTCTGGTGTCATCTCCAGTGTGGCACATAGAATCTTTTGAATTTGAATGAAGATTGTTTTCCAATATTTTGAAGCTTCCTTGCAGGACCACCACATGTGATAAAAGGTGCCTGTCTGTGACCCACATTTCCAGCATGCTGTCTGGGCGGATTTGTACATCAGGCCCAGTTTATGGGGGGTCATGTACCATCTGAAGAACATTTTGTACCAATTTTCCTTCAGATCGATGGCGTAGGTGATTTTGATTTTCTTCCGCCAGACTCTCTCCCATTCTTGCATTCTGATTGTGCGCCGACATTTTGCGCCCATTTTATCATGCAGGGTTTTACCTGTTCGGTCTCTGTTGACCATTCCAGGAGTCGCCTGTAAGCCTTGGAGATGAGTTTCTTCTCTTTGTTTAGGAAGCTATTCCAGAATCGCTCCCCTTCCTCGAAGCCTGTTTGCTCATCTCCCTGGAAGATCGTTTTGACCTGCAAGTGTTGAAGCCAAGTGAGAGATTTGCACTGTTGCTGTAGCAACGACCTTGGTTTGAGACATCTCCTCTTCCCCACCTTGACTGACAGGTCCTCATATGTCGGCCATGTGGTCCAGCCCAACAGGTTTCTTTTGTTGCGCTTCTATGGGTGACACCCACAGGGGGTTTTTGTAAAACCTCCCCTTGTAGGTCTCCCAAATTCTCATCAGTGCCGCTCTTATCGGGTGTTTTTTGAAGTTTTCGTTTGGTCTTGGCTTGCCATACCACAGGTGCCCGTGCCATCCCGTGAGGAGGTCAAAGCCCTCCAGGGCCAGTAATTTTTTGTTCTTCAGACTTATCCATTCTCTTATGTGGACCAGACCACAGGCCTCATAGTAGAGCTTTAGATCCGGCAGATCCAGCCCTCCCCGTGACCTTCTGTCCGTGAGCACTTTGAATTTAATTCTCGCTCTTTTTTCGTTCCATAAGAACCGGAGAATGTCTTTCTTCCATGTGTCAAAGATGGCAGCGGATTTGATAATGGGCAGAGTTTGGAAGAGGTACAGTAGCCTGGGCAGGACGTTCATTTTAACCACCGCTATTCTGCCCATGAGCGAAAGGCCAGCACTTTTCCAACTTGCGAGGTCTTTCTGAATTTTCTTCCACACTGCCTCGTAGTTGTTTTTCTGCAGTTGGCTGTTCTGCGCCGTTATGTGGACACCCAGGTATTTGATGGATTGAGCGAGTTGCACGCCTGAGACCTTCTCCAACTGTTCCTGTCGGTTCTTGGGTATATTCTTTGTCAGAATCTTTGTTTTTCTTTATTGATTCAGAGCCCCGCTAGCGAGCCGAATCTCTCTATCTCCTCTAGCCAGAACTGGATCGTGGCCGCCGGCCTCTCGATGAAACAGAGTACGTCATCTGCAAAAGCTTTGACTTTAGGTGTATGGCCTCCAATCGAAGGCCCTTCAGGCGATCGTTTGACCCGATGAATCTGAGCAGCACCTCTATGGCCATGATGAATATCAACGGGGAGAGGGGGCATCCCTGTCTCGTCCCCTTTTGTATATTGAATTTCCCCGTTGGCCGGCCATTGACCCAGACTCTGGCATATTGATCTCTGTAAATTGCTCCGATGGCGTTCTGGAAAGACGGACCCACCTCCAGTTTTGACATGAGCAAGCTGAAGAAATCCCAGTTTGTTGTCAAAAGCCTTCTCCGCGGCCCAGGGCCAGGAAGGCGATTTCTTTTTGGGTGCATTTCATAGTAGTGGATCAAGTCCACTACTATTCTGGTGTTATCCTTAGCTTGCCGACCAGGGAGGAAACCGTTTTGGTCGGGCGCTATCCAAATGTTGAGCCAGAGTTTTAGCCTTTCGGCCAGAATGTTTGCCAAGATCTTGTAATCAATGTTCAAAAGTGATATGGGCCTGTAATTGGCCACATTTGTGCCATCCATTCCTTCTTTTTGGATTACCATTATGTTTGCTTCTCTCCAAGAGTCCGGGTTACCCTCAGTTAGTACCCTGTTGTATATTTTTCTCAGGAAGGGAGGATTTCGCTTGCATCGTTTTGTAGAATCGAGCCGTTAGTCCGTCTGGCCCCGGGGCTTTATTTGCATCCAACTTTCTAATTGCTTTTTCAATTTCGAGTTCTGAGATTTCTTTGTTCAGTGCCTCTCTGTATTGTGAAGGTACCTTGCCCAGTGATGCACTCTCCAGATATTGCTCTATGTCCTCCTTTTCAATTGCGTCCTCGAGTACAACTTTGAGTAGAAGGCCTGGAACGCATCTCGGATGTCTTCTTCCCCTAGGATCGTTGTGTCCCCAGCTCGGAGTTTGGTTATGAACCCCAGCTGTTTCTTCCTTTTGATCTTTCTGGCCAGCCATCTGCCCGGCTTGTTAGCGTTCTGAAAGTATCTTTGTTTCAGGAACTTAAGATCTTTGGAGAGTTGTTCTACCTCCAGGTGGTGCTTCTGTTTTTCAGCAAGGACAGTTTGTCGACCGAGGCCCTGTTCTTTGGGTGTTCTTTCAGAGTTGCTTCCTCCATTGCTATTTGGGTTTGCAGGTCCTGTACTGCTTTTCGCTTCGCTTTGTTCCTGCTTGCATTATGCTGGATGAAATGCCCCCGGAGCACTGCCTTGCAGGCATCCCATATGACCTCCGGGCTTGTTTCCGGCACATCATTAATCTTGAAGTAGTCCGCCGTCAGTGCTCGGTACTTCTGTATGTCCTCCCTTTCTTTAGCAGGTTATCGTTGAGCCTCCAGCGTCTCGATGGAGGCCTATGGTTCAGCTCCAGTATGATCGGGCAGTGGTCTGACAAATCTCTCGGGAGTATTTTTATTTGGGATACACGCGGCACCAGCGATCTGGAGATCCAGATCATATCTATCCGTGACCAACTTTGATGCCTGTGTGAATAAAACGTGTAGTCCCCTTTCCTTTTGATTATGAAGTCGCCAGGCATCTTCCAGGGCCAGGTCATCCAGCATATGCGTGAGAGTCTTAGGCAGAACACCGGGGGGGTCTTGCCCTGGTTTCTTGGGCTTTGCAGTTGACTGTGTTCTGTCCAATCGGGGGTTCATTATTCCGTTGTAGTCGCCCAGTATAATCAGACCGTCGTACTCCTGGTCATCTATGAGTGCCGCGAGTAACTGGGTGAATTCGGACTTGGGGCCATTAGGGCGTAGATATTACACAGCAGGAGGCGTGTCAGCCCCACCTCCAGCATCACCCCTACTATTCTCCCCTCTGTGTCTGCAAACGCCAGTTTGGCTGGAACCTTGTCGCTGATGTATGTTGCGACCCTCTTTTTTTTCTCCTGCTAGCGAGCAAAATAAGTTGCCCATGCCTTTGTTTACCAGATGTTGCTCATGGGCCTTCTTAATATGGACTTCTTGTAAAGCCACAATGTCCCATTTGTTCTTCCTCAGTGAGTTGAATGTTTTTTTCCTTTTCATCGGCGAGTTCAGCCCGTTGATGTTGTTTGAAAAGCACTGTAATTGTATTAAGGGATCATACATTTTGCATTTCCACTGTGTGTCCCGTGTCGTCATTCTTGTTGTCCGCTGTCCGTGTCATCGTAGCCGTCTCTGGCTCCCGATACCTCCCGTTGGGTCGGGTCGCCTCCTCAGTCGGGAGTAGAAGCGTCGTCTTTTGGTTGTTTCATTCTGCCCTGGTTGGGACGTGGTCCTCAGGCCAGACTCCTTCAAAAGGTTTGCATGGAACTCCTGTGCTTTGGCCACAGTGGTCAACCAGTACCTTTTTTCCCTGTATGTAACCATGATCCCTTCCGATTTTTCCCATCTGAACCTGATTTTCCTGTTCTTCAACTCCTCTGTGAGGAAGAGGTAGTTCTTCCGTTTGCTGATTGAGGCTGCCGTGAATTCCTTCAATACGATGACCTTTTGGCCTTTGTATGATGTTGGCGCCTCCCTCTGTTTCGTTAGAATTTCATCTCTGGTTTTTCTTCTGGTGAATTGAACCACCACGTCCCTCGGCACGTTATTCCGTCTCGCGTACGAAGATGGGACCCTGTACGCTTTCTCGATATCCCGATGTATCTCCTCCTCTTCCTTGCCTATAATGGTGGACGAGAGTGTACGGATGATTCTCTGACGTCTTCCTGTGGGTCCTCCGCTAAGTTTCTAAAGCGTAGCTTTGTCTCCAGGGTGTTCTGTTCCATCCTCTCCTGGAGTTGTTCTAACTTTGCGTTCCTCGCCTCCAGGGACTCCACCCGTTTCTGTAACTTCCCCTGTGAGGTTTTGATCTTATCTCCCTCTAGTTTTATTGAGAGAATTTCGTCCCGCACAGTTGATAGCTCTTTTTCAGATCCGTCCTGAGTTCCTGCAATTGGGCATCATGCCTCGCCTTCTCTGTCTACTTTCCTTTGTGTTGCATCCTGCTTCTCGGAGAGCCTCTGGAGCTCTTTCAATATGTCCTTCATTGTAGCTTCCTCGCTGTTTGCCAGCCTCTTCTGAACCCTTTGGCGTCCTTGAAGATCTTTGAGTCGTCAATTTTCCCTTGCTGCTTACTCCAGCCAGGACGGCTGGTTGTGAGTTCTCGTCACGTGGCTTCCTCGCCTGCCTTGTCGTGCTGGCCGTGTGTGCTTGTATTGTTGCCGGTCTCGAGGTTGTACAGGGTGACCTGCAGAGGGGGCCTTGGTCTTCTCTTCCTGATATCCTTGGGTGTGTTGGTGTCCCACTGTGGGTCACTGTGATTCTCTCTGCCAGTGGTTGCGTGGTTCCAGTGACTCCTGGGGGAGAGGGTGGCCTGCTCGCTTTAGGCTCTTTGTCTCTCTTGTGGTGGCAAGGGGGCGAGGAGGGGCGATGGGCTCCTTTGTCCTTCCTGTTGTTTCCTTCACAGTATTTACCTTTGTCTTGCCCTCCTTCTCCCCCTGTTCTTGCTCCCTTCTCCCAGTCTTCCTGTGTTTATGTGGGGAGAGCGGCGGGGCGCTCCCTATTCCCTCCCAAGCAACTGCCCTTGCCTTCCTGTGCAGCTCTGAGCCTCAGTGCATTCTTGCTGGGTGAGAGGAAGACCTTCTGTCCCCGAGGGATAGGGCAGTATTTTTAATATGTTGGAAAGCACCGCTATCTAACTGATAGTGCTGTCTGACCTTCGACCCTGCCAATAATCTGTTCTGGTGCAATCTGGTGCAATTTGGCTAGTCAGTGCTTCCCAATTGAGCAAGACGCACGTCGTCTCCTATCCTGAGCTTGCCAGAGCAAGTTTGCCTGATCCTCCAAGGAGCGACCTTTTAACAAAAGCACCTTTCCAGATAGAGGTTACCCAGATCTGGCTTTCCAATAGCACACAGCTGGTCCTAGCACCTCAAGAGAGGGCTCTCGTGCATGTAGCTCTGGCCGGGACTAGAAGAGGTGAGGTGTTCCTTTTGTTTCCCTCCTATTGAGTATTCCTATTCCTTTTGTTTCCCTCCCTTCCGTTTTGTTTTGTTTTTGTTTTTTGTTTGTTTTGTTTTTTGGGAGGGGGAGGGAAGGTTGAGCTCCTGATCCTCTTCCTTGGCTCTTTCCCCTGTGTTGTCCCTCCTTCTCCTCCCCGCTCCCCTCTCCCCTCTCTCTCTCTTCCCCTCTGCCTCTTGCCTCCTTCCGCTCTCCGCTGGTTTCCTTGCTGTATTCCGTCTGTCTCCCCTGTTCTGAAGGCTCTGCTGTTCCCTTTTTGGCCTCCAGGCGGTCCTCCCTGTCCTCCGTTTCGGCTCCCGCTCTCCTCCTCCGCACTTCCTGTACCTTCTGGCCCTAGCGTCTCTCTGGTCTCTTCTTCCTTCTTTTTCCCGCCCTTTTCACCCGAGGCGGGAAAGGTTCCTCCCGAAGATGGCTGCCTTCTTCTCCAAGTTGCTGTTTGCTGCCCTTACTCGGTAAGCGCCGCCATTTTGGATTTTGGGTTTCTCCCCCTCTTTCTTCGCTCTCCAAGCAGCCAAGGGCTGTCCCGTTTCCCCCCGAGCGTCTCCTCCTGTCCTCCCTTTGCTTCTCCGCGGGTTCGATCTTCCCCCCGCGTCCGCTGGTCCCTCTGCCCTCGAGTTTGCGCCTCTTTTTACCTTTTTTCCCTTGCCTTCCCTTGGGCTGCTTGCCCCCGTCCTGCGTTGGTCGTCTTCCCCTGTGTTCAGTGTGGGCTGAGCGGCAGTAAGTGCGGGCGTGTGCCCGCTTCCCGATCCGCGGCCTGCTCGCCCGGTAAGGGAAGGCCACGGACCCTCACAGTCTCCCCCCTCTTGAGGAGGGGGACTTCTGGGGTCAGCGATGGGGTCCCTTCGGCTTCGCTGCCTCTTGACCGCTTGGTGCGATCAGAGGTGAGGGCGCACCACACCTCTGGCCGTCCAGAAACGGTCGACGCCTTGAGGAGCCCTCAAGATGTCTGGCCTGCCGCCATCTTTGCCCAGGCTCCGCCCCGACTCTTCCATCTTTAACTAGGGTCTCTACACCCATAAAACTGGACTGCTCTCTTGCAGACCTTAAGACTAACTAAAGACTGAACTGTTCTCTTACAGTCCTTAAGACCAACAACTCAAAACAAACTCCTCCCCCCTCTCATGGCAGTTGGCTTCCAACCGCTCTTTACCAACTGTAAAATTCATACCTTGAACATTCTAAAAGGCTCTGGCCCTGGTTGCTATGGCGACAGCTCTTCAGAGCTTCTGCCAAGCCTCCCTTCTGTCTCACCCACATCAACAATTCATAGGATATTCCTTTGAACTACACAAAACAACATACATTTAACATATGTTATACAACATTTACACACCAATAATCGACATCATTACAGTAAGTAACATCATTTCCTACCCTTACATCTCGCATCTCTTAAATAGGGCACAGCAACGCGTGCCGGGTACAGCTAGTAGTTAATATGCAGGGGCGGTCTAAGGTAATTTTAAATGGTAGGCAAACATTATTTTGGTGCCCCCCCCAACATTATTTTGCCGCCCCCCATGTAAAACAAATGTACAATTATAATATCACAATACCATTAGTAGTATTATATTGTATCAATGTATATACAATATATTATACCATACTCATACTATATTATATCATAATTATATTATACTACATTACAATATAATTATATTATAATATATTGACATTATAATATAATGTAACATTCTATTATATTATTATTATAAAATAATAAAATTATTTATTTAAATAAAATTATCCTCTACTAAATATTTTCATTACTCCTATAAAACTCAAATAACCCAAAATAAAGTAAAATAAAATATTATATATTACTATTTTGTACAATACCACTATACTGCAATATTGTTTGTAATATTACATGTAATATAAAATATATCATTATTCTATTGTTATATTGTATTTGTATTATATTGTATGACAATATTAAGCAGAACTGTATAATAATCAACAAGAAATGCAATGTAAATGCATCAAAATCAGAATATATTACCTATCACCCGACTCATAATTCATAGGAGTCTCCCATAAGTCCAAAATTAGGATCCCAATGTAAATGTAAATAGAAAAACAACCAAAATGTTCAAATGAGGTTGAATACAGGCAGCGCGGCCTGGGCAAACCTGGGCCCTCCCTCCTTCCTTCTAAGTGTTTTGGCCTCCAACTCCCACAACTCCTCATAGCCTCAGGCCCCTCAGGCCTAGACAGAAATAGAGCCGAAGAAAGGAAGGAGGGAGAGAAGAGGTCACAGAGGAGGAGGAGGAAAGCCCTTCATTCATTCCTTCACTTACACTTCCTTCACTGATTCTTTTCTCCTTCCCTGCAAGCGCGCGGAGACAAGGGAGGGAAGCACTCCTGCCTGTCCGATAGGGAGTGCTTTGCTTACAGGCTTCTGCGCAAGGGAGCTACTGGGCATGCGCTGAGGTTTTCGCGCATGTGCAGTTGCTCCTGCGCTCAACTTCAGCTCCAGAGCAACTGCGCTTGCATGAAAACCTCCGCGCGTGCCCAGAAGCGGCGTCGGAGCGCACAAGGCCGGGGCCCAAAAGCAGGCAGCTGCGGCGCTGCCTGAGGAACATCGGCAGGGCCAGGATGGCGCCCCATGCAGCCAGGATGGCTCCCCCTTCCCAGATGGCGCCCTAGGCGGCCGCCTACTTGGCCTATCTTGTAGGACCGCCCCTGTTAATATGTTTTTAAATGTATTTATACATTCAGTGTGAAACCTGGGCCTGTTTCAATGAACTCAACATAGTTATCCTGGCAGGAATGGCAGAAAGACACAAACTTCCCACACAGAACTCCCATAACCAAGAGAAAATGCTATAAGAGTTTGGTGGGCATTGACCTTGAGTTTTGGAGTTGTAGTTCACCTATATCCAGAGAGCACTGTGGACTCAAACAATGTTGGATCAGGACCAAACTTGGCATGAATACTCAATATGCCCAAATATGAACACAGATGGAGTTCAGGGGAAATAGACCTTGACATTTGGGAGTTGTAGTTGCTGGGATTTATAGTTCCCCTACAATCAAGGAGCATTATGAACCAATGATAGAACTGGGCCAAACTTCCCACACAGAACCCCCAGGAGGCAAGAGGAGGTCTCTACTTGGGGAAAGGGAGGCGGGCCTTCCCAATGCATGGAGATGGAGAGACCAAGTAGACAACGGGTGGGGAGGTTTTTGTGTGTGTAATTTTGTGCCTTTATTGAGTTAGGTTTCTTAGGGTTTTTATACTTCAACACACTAGACTCTCCCCCCCCCCTCCTGGAGGTTCCAATTTCCCACGGCACACCTGATAATCGCTCACGGCACACTAGTGCGCCCCAGCACACTGGTTGGGAAACACTGGTCTATGCTACAGTTCTTAAGGTTGGCTTTAAGCCCATCTTTAAATCTCTTTTCCTGTCCCCCAACATTCCATTTTCTGTTCTTTAGTTTGGAGTAGAGCAACTGCTTTGGGAGATGGTGGTCGGGCATTCGGACAACGTGGCTGGTCCAGCGGAGTTGATGGCGGAGGATCATCGCTTCAATGCTGGTGGTCTTTGCTTCTTCCAGCACGCTGACATTTGTCCTCTTGTCTTCCCAAGAAATTTGCAGGATTTTCCGGAGGCAGCGCTGATGGAATCGTTCCAGGAGTTGCCTGTGACATCTGTAGACTGTCCACGTCTCGCAGGCATATAGCAGGGTTGGGAGGGCAATAGCTTTATAAACAAGCACCTTGGTGTCTCTATGGATATCCCGGTCCTCAAAATGCTGCACTCGCAGAGCTTAGGCGGTGTTGTATTTCAGTGTCAATGTTGACTTTTGTGGAGAGGTGGCTGCCAAGGTAGTGAAAATGATCAACATTTTCTAATGTTACACCATTAAGCTGTATTTCTGGAATTGGAGAGGGATTGGCTGGTGACTGCTGGAAGAGCACTTTGGTTTTCTCAATGTTCAGTGACAGGCCAAGCATCTCGTATGCTTCTGCGAAGGTGTTTAGAGTGGCTTGTAAGTCTTCTTCTGAATGAGCACAGACAATGTTGTCATAAGCGTACTGGAGTTCTGAATCTTGACGTGAATCATGGTTTGAACCTAATTTCCTATACATCATTACTACATTTCTAAGTCAAGTTGAATTGATCCTTTTAAAGTGTTCTATATCTATGCTATTATTCCTATGCCACTATGCGTTTCTATCCACCTTACTGACCACCCTATCCTTTAACTAGCTCCGCATTTTGGCCCCCTCCCTTCCCTCCAAAAATGAGTCTGTTTTGCTTTTGGTGTTTGTTTATTATTGTTTATGCTCTTTTTACGCTCTTTAAATTTTTTATTGTTTTTGTTTTTAATTGTATGTTGCCTTGGGCTTGGCCCTATGTCAGCCGCCCCGAGTCCCTTCGGGGAGATGAAGGCAGGGTAGAAAAATAATTTTATTTATTTATTATTTATTTAAAACTTTAATACCCCGGCCTTCTCACCTCCGAAGAGGGACTCAGACCGGCAAACAGCAAGTATTCAATGCTAACATTTGAAATCTAAAAAACATCATAAATTTACAATAAAATTATCAAATACAATACAATAAATACATTCTAAAAGCCTTTCACCAAAGTAAAATCAGGTCCAACTCAATCTTCTTCTTGTAACCTTGGTTTTGGCTTTCAGTCTGCTGAGGTTAAATAGCTTGCCTGATAGATGATTTCCACTCCGTTGGGAAGCTTCCCATAAACATGATGAAGTATCATAGCAATGAAGATGGAGAATAAATTTGGGGCAATAACACATCCCTCTTTGACACCTGATTCCACCTTAAATGGGTCACTTTGGGAGCTATTGCTGTCCAAGACTGTTGCCCTTATGCCATCATGGAGGAGCTGCAGGATGTTCACAAATTTGTCAGGGGCACTCGATTTTTGGGGGGACGGTCCAGAGAGCACTGTGATTCACTGTGTGTAATGCCTTCCAAAAAAAGGGGAAAGAACAGACTGAGGAAACTATCGAGGTATCTCCCTTTTAACCTCCTCTGGGAAAATCCTCACAAGAATCCTTGCAATTCTGCACATCTCAGAAGACACCCTCCCAGAATCCCAGAACAGCTTCTGCCCCTCTGGAAGAAGAGTGGCTATGATCTTCACTGCACGACACCTCCAGGAAAAATGCAGGGAACAAAATCACCCTCTGTACATGGCATTCATTGACTTTGCAAAGGCATTCCACTTCAAAACAAACCTACAGAAGCTATCTTGCTCATAACTTGGGGACTGCTTGTACAGCACTATTAGGGTTTGCTCATATCTGCTGTAGGGACTTTGACTCAAGGCTGCTACAGCACTATTGATGTCTCCTAGGTCTAGTAAACAAAGAGCACTGGTGTTTCTCTAAACCAATTGTAATGCACCAGGAATCCCTTCTAAACCAATCACTGCTGTTCCCTAACGTGCTGGCTAACTCTGCCTCCTTCTCTATGCCTACAATTCTCCCCAGGCAACTCAATTCTGTAGATTCTCTAGGATGGACTCATGATGATCAAAGGAATAACAAGCTGCTAGATCTTATGATAACAATAATCTATAGTTATTACAAATAAAGTATGTCTGTCTGTACCACAAAGGCTTTTGCTAGGTGACAAGCCTTTTGTGATTTCACTGGATTGGCAGTTGGATTGGCTGTTGGTAGGTGAAGTGGTCCCTTGTGATGTCACTGGGAAAGATGGGTATGAGGGGAAAGGAGGAAAGAACGAGAGAGTCATGTTGCCATGGAGACATTGTGAAGTAGATGGAAGTATCTCAGACCCCTTCTGCACTGCCATATAATCCAGAATATCAAGGCAGAATAGCCCATTATATCTGCTTTGAATGGGAATATCTGAGTCCACACTGCCATATCTCCCAGTTCAATGCAGATAATGTGAAATTTTATATGGCAGTGTAGAAGAGGACTCAGAGCTGGAGAAGGAAAGGAAGAAAGAGAAAGGAGGGAAAGAAGAAAGAGAAGGGGAAAGGGAAGACATATGAGGGGAAGAGAAAGGAGGGATCAAAGCAGGGGGGCAGTAGCCCCTTCGGCAATTTATTTTATTTATTTATTTTACTTCATTTATATTCCGCCCTTCTCACCCCGCAGGGGACTCAGGACGGATTACAATGTACACATTGCATTTAGACACACAAACACAGAAGACAGACAGAGGCAATTTAACATCTGACCACCAGGGGAAGCTGTTGCACTCCTTCATTCCTCAGCTTGTTTCCTGGAGATCTTTTTTTTAATGGCCTCGTAAATCAGTTAAATTTAACCTCCCCACTAAGTGGTACCTTTATTTCCTACTTGACAGATGCAACTGTCTTTCGGGTTGCAAAGGTCGACAACAGGCTACACAATAGGTTGAGAGCCCACCTCGACTCGGGCAGGCCTAGAACTCATGACCTTCTGGTCAGTAAAGATCTTATGCAGCTGACACCCAGCCAGCTGCACCACATTCCCAGTGCAACCAGGCAAGACCTGCGAGATGTGCAAATATTATGAGATATATAAAATAATATCATTTGGGGAGTGAAAATAAAATTCTTGGAGTGAGACACAGAATTCGTAGTTAGGATAGGCAATGCCCTCATTTTTCCCTCTCTCAAGATATATACCCCTACATTTGTGTGTTTATTTTCAAACATTAGTTCTATGAAAGCTAGGGTTGGGTACTTCTGACGAAGAAACAGAGGGCATAAACCAGGTTTCTTTTTGTCACACACAGAAAGAGTACCTGCCTTCCTCAAGGTTATCTCCCCGATTAGACTAACAGGCCCTCATTCATCTTGCAGGAGAGACTGCCAGCAGACCTTTAGAGGTTCAGTGTTTGGATCAGCTGAGTGTTTCTGACACAAAGCCTTCTTTGTATAATTTTGTCACACAGTCATAACACCGGAATAGAAAACCATTGTTTTCATTTTAAGGTAGGAATTTTCAAGCCATTTGAAAAACTAAATGAACTCGTTCCCATTCCCACCGTACACGTACGATTTGAGGCTTGAATTGCAGGACACTAAATACTATTATCGCATTTACACCAGTATAGAATTGCTTCCCCGTAATAATTCTGTCCCTTCCAATGACATTTTTCCTTCACTCCCCAAATTTCTAGCATTGCTGTAGGTTAAAACCAGTTAGGCTTTTAGGAGTACAGTCCAAAGAAAAGGGGCAGGCAACATATCCAAGGGAATGCAGACGCAACAAACCTGTGTCCAATGTGTTAACTATTTTCCCACACAATATGAGCATCGGGAATGTGGTGCAGCTGGCTAAGTGTCAGCTGCATAAGATCTCTCTGACTAGTAGGTCATGAGTTCGAGGTCTGCCCGGGTCGAGGTGGGTGCTCGACCTTTAAGTGTAGCCTGCTGTCAACCTTTGCAGCCTGAAAGACAGTTGCATCTGTCAAGTAGGAGATAAAGGTAACACATTAAGTTTTACAAGGTGTTTAGCCTTCTCTGTCCAAGATTGCTGGAGCCTCCAAGCTATGGATTCCATCATAAAGTCAGCCAGCATGGACTTGGCCTTTGACGACACCAATGCAAATATAATGATACAGGTTGAGCACCCCTTTTCTGGAAATCCAAAATCTGAATTACTTCCAAAATACTCCATATGGGGGGGCTGAGATAGTGTCACCCTTCTTTTTTTGTAGTTCAATCCACTCAAACTTTGCTTCAAGCATAATAATAAATCTATCTATATAAAAAATGCTCTGTTCATTTTGAGTGACATCATAACTCAAAAACCGCTGGACTAATTGCCACCAAATTTGGCCACAAGACACTAACCCAAGGAGTGACCATCACTCAAAAATTGATTTTGTCATTTGGAAGTTGTGATTATTGGGATTTGTAATTAACCTACAGTCAAAGAGCATTCTGAACTCCACCAACAATTGAATTGAACCAAACTTGGCACACAGGACTCCCATGACCAACAGAAAACACTAGAAGAATTTGGTGGGCATAGACCTTGAGTTTTGGAGTTGTAGTTCAGCTACATCCAGAGAGCACTGTGGAGGCAAACAATGAAGGATCATTCTAGACCAAACGTGGCACAAATACTCCAAATATGAACACATATGGAGTTTTGGGGAAATAGACCTTGACATTTGGGAGTTGTAGTTACTGGGATTTATAGTTCACCTACAATCAAAGAGCATTCTGAACCCCACCAATGATAGAATTGGACCAAACTTCCCACACAGAACCCTCATGACCAACAGAAAATGCTGTGTTTTTGTAGTCTTTGGCAACCTTTCTGACACCCCCCCCATGCGCCCCCAGGGTCCCGATCCCCAGGCTGAGAAATGCTGCCTGAAGGCCATCTAGTCCAACTCCCTTCACCAGGGAAAGAAAACATAATCAAAACACTCCTGACAAAGAGCCATCCAGCCAGATAGATATATATGATTCACACACACGCATATGTATATGACAGAGATAGTATCATAGATTTGAAAGGGACCCCTAAAGAAGGACAATGATATATTGCATGTTGCAGAGTAGGCAAACCAGACAATCTCTACATCAACGCTGACAAAGAAACAACAAGAAATACTGTTTTCCCACAAGCATAAAGAAATTACATATATTAGAAACCCACACTTTCTCGTGACTTTATTTTCCAGATCACCAGACTGGGCCACAGCAACGCATGGCAGGGAACGGCTAGTATTATATACAATTATATTTAACCTATATGTATAAGAGTTATATGAAACATAAATGCATTGCGTGTTCAGATTTGGGTACCAAGATATCTAACTATGAATGCATATGACTGAATTATGAGGCCATTAAAGAACTCCAGGGAGGCTGAGGAATGGGGAAGGAACAACAAGGGATGCTGGGAACGGTGAGAGATGAGGAGTGCGTCAGCTCCCCCTGGTGGCCAGAGTTTGCCTCTGTTCGTCTATATGTGTGTATGTGGAAACGGCAGGGATTGTCTGCTAAGTACGTGTACCTGTAATCCGCTCTGAGTCCCCTTCGGGGTGAGAAGAGCAGAATATAAATAAAGTGTATTATTATTATATGCAAATATAGATATTCCAAAATCTGAAATCCAGAGCACTTAAGGTCCCAAGCTTTTTGGATAGGGATAGCCCTGCAATGGATGTGAATAATGTTCAAACTGTGCTGGATCCAAATAGCTTTTCATAACTTAATTTGCTATGATGCTCTTAATATGTATCTAGTATTCATTACACAGGCCATATAATGATGTGTGTGGTAAAAGACTGCAGGCAAGCTGTGCTGATTTACAGCCTTAGAGGTGTGCTGTAATCTCCTATTAAGTAAGCAAGGCCTACAGTCTCATGACTAATCCAGCTGCTTTAAAAATATATTGACACCACGTAAAATTATTTTAAGCCATTACAAAGCACAGAGATATGAGATTTTATTTTCATTCTTAGTGCTGCTTGCTACCACTTTAAACTCTGCTTGACTTAGTAGGTGCATCTAAAACCCACTAAGCAGATGAGAGCAGCTCGGTATTTACATGTAATCCAAAATGTAATTAGTGAAATAATGTACAGCGGGGACCACAGGTGCTGATACTATCATGGCAGCTGAACTTGATAAGCCCAGCAACATAAGGAGGTTATTAAATCGAAGTTCTCAGTGTCATGGGCAGAGCTCCCTGAAAAGCTTGGCAAAATACAAATGCCACTGAAGGACTGTTTTTGGAGAATTTTAATGCCCGCATGAATCCTTTTATGGAGAACATTGTTTTAACAACAACAACACTTTATTTATATTCCGCTCTATCTCTCCAAGGGTACTCAGAGCAGATTACAACACAAACAGATAGGCAAACATTCAATGGAATAACAATGACACACAGAATAAAGGTAAAAGCTTCCCCTTTCATGCTTTTTGTAGGTGGTGCTCAACTATGGCCATGGGGAGGTATTCTTGTTCCATTTCCAAGCCGAAGTGCCTGTTGTCCATAGATACGTCCTACAACAACACGAGGAACAAAGTATCATATGATAATCAGCAATATAGTATAACCTATCAGTCACTAACCAGAACACGTTCATAACATGTATCTCTAACAGAGAGAGTAACACTCAAAATACAACATCGCGAAGAATAAATACCAATGCACTGCCTTCAGTATAATACCTCAGAGACGGTTACATGGGAGTCCAGACGGGTGTGAAGGAAAAGAGTCCAGGGAGGAAAGATGAGTCCACAGTATTCAGGTAAGTTTTTAGGTAAATATACAATAATCCACAAAGTAAGAAGTTCCTATAATTCTTCACGCTGAAGATGCGCCAATGCGCGGTGGGACAAGCCTCATTTGTAATCCATACTGCGGGTAAGTACTACGGCGAAAATAGAATGCTGTGTTCTGGGTGGAAGGCCACAGGACGCTGGTCACGCCGCAACGGCAGAGCTGCAGGGCCTGATCCGTTTCCCCTTGGGTTGGCTTTGCCAAGCTGCGAAGTGCACAATATTGAAGGCGCATCACAGGATAATATAATTCATGCTGCAGTATATCATCGGCACAATCTATCCTGCGGACCCGAAGGAAGCTCACCCCAACCCATGGCTTAGAGTCGCCAACCTGTCAGCAGATTCAACAGTTCAACCCGTTGTGCCACAACATTGCCCAATTTCAAATTCTGGATGTTTAAGGTAGGAGAAGCTGTAACCACAACAATACTGTAATAATAATACTTTAGTTATAGCCCACCCTGGAGGGACTCAAGGTGGATTCCAAACATAAAATGTCTGAAAATAATAACAATACACCCAAAATTAACAACCAAGCAGTCTGCTTTCCCCTGAGTCTACAGGGAAGGGCAAAATTCCTTCCACCTCCTGTTACTCTTTCAAAGGTCTACACTGCAGAATCAAGGCAGTTTGACACCACTTTAACTGCTATGGCTCAATGCTATGAAATCATGGGATTTTTAAAATAGTTTTACAAGGCATTTACAAGCTTTCTCTGCCAAAGAATGATGTTGCCTTACCAAACTACAAACCTCATTATTCCAAACATTGCAGTTAAAGCAGTGTCAAACTGAATTAATTCTACAGTGTAGATGCACTCTAAAGTTGGGTTAGTTCAGTGCAAACTCCTTTCGAGAGCTAACGTGACATAGTGGTGTGAGTGCTGGATCACAACTCTGCAGAACAGGATTTGAATCTTCATTTGGCCACGGAAACTCAATCTGAACCCACCATGCCAAAACAACCCTGTGATAGAGTTGCCATAAGTCAGAAACGACGTGGAGGCACACAATAATAACAAACTACTTCTGTACTTCTTATTCGGTTTGTAGCAATTGAGGTGAACTGAGGACAAAGGTGCAAAGTGAGAGGAGAGAAAAACTGGAACATTTTTAAAGCTGCTGAAAAGGTGAGAGAGCAGATGGGTTGCTGTGAGTTTCTGGGCTGTATGGCCATGTTCATGGCCAGATTATCCATAAGGCCACACTAGGCCACGGCCTAGAGGTGTAACTTGAGGAGGGTGCAGAAATCATGGGCGAAAAATAAATTATTTTATTTTAATATTATTTTATTGCCTGCGCCGTGGTACCGCGAGACTTCTGGGTAATGTAGTCTCGCGGCCGCGGAAGTTCCGCCTCCCAGTGATTCCAGCCCATGGAAAAGAAGAACCCAGAAGCAACCCGCCCACCTCCGTGCCAGGGAGCTACCATTGCGCAGCGGCAGCACGTGTCGTAAAGAGCCCCGATTGGCTGCTGCAGCCGCGCTAGCTTTTCTTGCTTCTGCTATGCCTTAGCAGAAGCAGGAGGACTGGCACGGCGGCGGCAGCCAATGGGGGTTGCCCGGGGCGGCGCTTAGCTGTTAAGCTTTTCCTGCTTCTGCTATGCCTTAGCAGAAGCAGGAGGACTGGCGCGGCGGCAGCAGCCAATGGAGGTTGCCCGGGGTGGCGC
Source organism: Anolis apletophallus (assembly GCA_030556195.1). Classification (NCBI taxonomy): domain Eukaryota; kingdom Metazoa; phylum Chordata; class Lepidosauria; order Squamata; family Anolidae; genus Anolis; species Anolis apletophallus. Next base: position 79,385,570 of record JARBWK010000009.1, read on the forward strand.
TTAGCAGCCAAGCACTGCCTCGGGCGCCCCCGATTGGCTGCAGCTGCGGTGGTAGCTTCTCCTGCTTCTGCTATGCCTGAGCAGAATCAGGAGGACTGGCGCGGTGGTGGTGGCGGCAGCCAATTGGGGGGGGGGGGGGCGTCAGGGCCGTAGCCAGGATTTTGTTTCGGGGGGGGCTGAGACTGGGTGGAAGAGGGTCTACCCTAGCAAACCTTTTGTATTGTTATCCCAATAACCCCACTAATGTGCGATATAATGAGCATGGTGATCAGATCATGATATGAATAAACATAACAGTTTAAATAATGTACCAGTAAGGCCTTCTCGCGGACCACCCTGAGAATTTCGGGGGGGGGGCTGAAGCCCCCTTAGCCCCCCCTGGCTACATGCCTGGGGGGCGTAATTTCGAACTGTGGCCTAGGGTGCCAAAAGGTATTGATCCGGGCCTGACCATGTTCCAGAAGTATTCTTTCCTAATGTTTCGCCCATATCTATGGCAGGCATCCTCAGATGTTGTGCAGTCTATTGGAAACTAGGCAAGTGAGGTTTATATATCTGTGGAATTTCCAGGGTGGAAGAAAGAACTCTTGTCTGTTTGAAGCAAGTGTGAATGTTGCAAATGGCCGCCTTGATTAGTTAAAGCAGTGGTATTCCCTGTAGTGAGCTATGGATATGAGAGCTGGACCATAAGGAAGGCTGAGCGAAGGTAGGCACATTTGAACTGTGGTGTTGAAGGAACATTCTGAGTGCCTTGGACCACAAGAAGATCAAACCAATCCACACTCCAAGAAATAATGCCCGATTGCTCACTGAAGGGACAGATATTAGAGGCAAAGATCAAGTACTTTGGCCACATAAGGAGAGATTTTAACGAGATGCTGTGAATTGTATTTTTATGTTATAACTGTTTAATTGCTTGTTGTTTTATATGGTTAGTGTTTTAATTGTTTTAATTGTATTTTATCTGGAGGGCAGTAACTGCCAGTGCCTATGTAAACCGCCTCGAGTCGCCTTCAGGCTGAGAGGGGCGGTATAGAAGTGTAGTAATAAATAAATATAAATAAATAAGGAGATGACAGGAAAGCTTGGAGAAGAGTCCAAAACACCGGGAATGTGGCGCAACTGGCTAAGTGTCAGCTGCATAAGATCTCTCTAAACAGTAGGTCATGAGTTCGAGGCCTCCCCAGGTCGAGGTGGGTGCTCGACCTTAAGTGTAGCCTGCTGTTGACCTTTGCAGCCCAAAAGACAGTTGCATCTGTCAGGTAGGAGATAAAGGTACCACATTAAGTGGGGAGGCAAATTTTGACTGAATTATGAGGCCATTAAAGAACTCCAGGAACGCTGAGGAATGCGGAAGGAACAACAAGGGATGCTGGGAATGCTGAGAGATTAGGAGTGCATCAGCTCCCCCTGGTGGCCAGAGTTTGCCTCTGTTTGTCTATATGTGTGTATGTGGAAACAGCAGGGATTGTCTGCTAAGTGTATGTGTACCTGTAATCCGCTCTGAGTCCCCTTCAGGGTGAGAAGAGTGGAATATAAATAAAGTAAATAAAGTAAATAATAAATAAAATGATTGGATGAATAAACAACAACTGTATATCTACAGCTTGAAACAGCAGTGTTTTTTAAAATAAATTTTTATTGTTTTATAGTGAATATAAGAAACAAAACAGATGAACAAAAGAAAAAAAGAAAAAAGGAAAAGAAACCGCAGTGTTAAAGTGCTCTTCTTCCCATCCCCCGAGTAGATTAATCACAGGTCTGTCGGCTTGCTGATAGCATTTTCCATGCCAGGAGACCTGCTTCTGCTCTACTTGATTTCACTTCAAAGGTGTAGGAAACAATCTCTTCATTTCCCTCCTTTCGCCTTTCACATGAAGGAATTGCCGCCTGACAATGCTCTACTCTCGGAAAGGTTTACCAGCCTACTTTGAACCTCTTGCCTTTTCCTGCTCACAGGTATGTGTTGAGACTGCAACTTGGCCCCAGTCCATTGCATATGTTCTTTCTTCCCTGGTAATGTTTTGAGACCTTAGAGTCATTTAACACAGGAATTTTCTTAAACCAAAAATCATGATAGGTAAAAAGCAGTCTTCAGATAGTATGCTTTTTTTTGCACAACATTTAATTTAAGGTCTGATTGGAATAATACATCATGAAAATTTATGGGACCATTTCCCCCTATTCCAGAGTAAATGTTTGTAGCCCTAGACCAGAAGAATACAGATGCTAGGTGTTTTCTATTTCGTGTAGTCTGGCCCTTAGCTTCTTGCTGTGCAAGTCCTCATTTTCTTCAGATGTTGCTGAAATGCAGGTACTCATTGCTCTGGCATTGTCTGATACTAGACAGCGGCACCTCCAAATTCTTTTGTGGTGTAATTTAAACCTTGCTAATCTCACTCCTGCTTTGAAGTGGGAGGTGGCATGGTGCCATTGACTCCCAAACCGCTGCAGCAATTATTCTCATAATAAACACATTTGAAGTGCTTATACTTAAGAAGGGAAATGGTAGGCAATCAGTTTTTACTGCCTCACATACCATACTTAAAATATACCCCATAGACTTCTGCAGCAAGGAAATACATTGGGAGCAAAGCCCAATGTCCTGGGGTCAGGTAGGACTGATTCCTTTCCTGATTTATGTTTTTTGAGTCGGGTGATTTTGATGTTTCTTCTCTGAGGAATCAGATGACTTTCCTTCAAATGTATTCAGAGTAGGTTGATGAAGCAAACAAAAAAAGGGAATACTCCACAGAAAAATGGGAGAAAGGAAAAGGGTCAATTGAGTAATAAAAAGTAGAAACCATTCTAGAGGCAAGCCACTTCTATTTCTGATTGTAAATCTCTTTGTTTTCTGTCATATTCACTTGATCATATATCCGTTATATGGTACCATCCTGCCTTCATAAGCTAATTTGTCTGAATATAATACTGTCATCCTACGGGATCAACGGATTCTGTATCCATGGATCCCATCCATTCATGACTTTAAAATAACTCTAAATACCTAAATCCAAAAAGTAAACATGGATCCATCTTTTCACAGGCCCTTGGGCGTTAGAATCATAGAGTTGGAAAAGACCTCATGGGCCATACAGTCCAACCACCTGCCAAGAAGCAGGAAAAACACATTCAAAGCACCCCATCAGATGGCCATCCAGCCTCTGCTTAAAAGCCTCCAAAGAAGGAGCCTCCACCACACTCTGGGGCAGAGAGTTCCACTGCTGAACAGCGCTCACAGTTAGGAAGGTCTTCCTAATGTTCAGGTGGAATTTCCTTTCCTGTAGTTTGAAGCCATTGTTGTACATCCTAGTCTCCATGGTGGCAGAAAACAAACATGTTCCCTCCTCCCTATGACTTTCCCCTCACATATTTATACAAGGCCACCATGTCTCCTCTCAGTCTTCTCTTCTGTGGGCTAAACATGCCCAGCTCTTTAAGCCACTTCTCATAGGATTTGTTCTCCAGACCCTTGATCATTTTAGTTCAGACACATTTCAGCTTGTCAACATCTCCCTTCAATTGTGGTGCCCAGAATTGGACATAGTATTTAAGGTGTGTTCTGACCAAGGCAAAATAGAGGGGTAGCATGACTTCCCTGGATCTAGGCACTATACTCCTTTTTATGCAAGCCAAAATCCCATGGGTTTTTTAAGCTACCGCATCATATTGTCAGCTCATGTTTAACTTCTCTCTGACCAGTTGGTCATGAGTTCGAGGCCTGCCCGGGTGGAGGTGGGTGCTCGACCTTTAAGTGTAGCCTGCTGTTGACCTTTGCAGCCCGAAAGACAGTTGCATCTGTCAAGTAGGAGATGAAAGTACCACATTAAGTGGGGAGGCAAATTTTGACTGAATTATGAGGCCATTAAAGAACTCCAGGAATGCTGAGGAATGCGGAAGGAACAACAAGGGACACTGGGAATGCTGAGAGATGAAGAGTGCGTCAGCTCCCCCTTGTGGCCAGAGTTTGCCTCTGTTCATCTATATGTGTGTATGTAGAAACGGCAGGGATTGTCTGCTAAGTATGTGTACCTGTAATCCGCTCTGAGTCCCCTTCGGGGTGAGAAGAGCGGAATATAAATAAAGTAAATAAATAAAGTAAATAAACTTGTTGTCTACGAGGACTCCAAGATCTTTTTCACACATACTGCTTTTTTGGCAATTGTTTGAATTGCTTGCAACTTTATATGAGAGATGCCATTTAACAATACCATTATACATAATGGCACTTGAGCATCCATGGTTTTTGGTATCCTTGAGGGATACTAAAACTAAATATTGGTGGATATCAATGCCCCATACATTAATTCTCTCAAGAATTTGCTTATAAAAAATTTGTTTCTAATTGTTACTTTTGTTGTTTGTTTTAGCCCTTCAAGTAAAGTCAGTTGTGTGCCTTCCCATCACTGCCATCTCTTAGGCTGAGATAATGGGACTTGCCCACTCAGCAGCTTTCAATGGCTGATTGTGGATTCAAACTCTAGTATCCCAGAGTCCTAGTTCATTTTTAAACCAGGTAATGGTGCCCCGACTATAACCTTGAACAAGTTACAATTTGTTTGGCTTTCCCCCCTTCAGTATGTGATTCTCCATCTTCATTCTATCCAAGAATAACCCTCTGTAGTCAGTTAGGCTGGGAAAGGTTGACTGGCCCAAAGGTTGACTGGCCCAAGGCGATCAAATCTGCCTCGTGGCAGCTTGTGGATTTTATGAACCTGAGAATATTCTAGATTAGCCTGCAGCCATGCTTCCCTAAACACACACCCAGTTTTATCTAATCTTGGAAATTATTCAGGGCTGGGTCTGGTTTATATTTGGAGGAGACCACTTGGAAAACTACAGGAGCTTCTTAGCCCTGGGCTCTACAATCCTGAACACATCAAGGTGAGTTTAGTCTGACGTCAGAAACAAAGCAGATCCTGATTGGTCACTGAAGAATAATCTGAACCTAGGTTTCGTATGTCCAAGCCCAGCATAGTCATAATCGCAATGCTTCATTGCCACTTCTTTTCTCTCCTGTTTATTTGGATTATATCATGCTCTACTTCTTGCCTCCAATATTAAGGAAAAGTGGCTTTGCACGAAGAAGACTAGTAATTGAAGGACAACCCTGGCAACTCTTCCCTCTTTCTGTGAAGAGAGCTGAAGTAATGGAAGAAGGACAAGGACACTGAGAGCTTCTTTTGTATACAGATGACAATCTGCGTTCAACCCTTTGCTCAGTAATTGTCCCCCGGCACTGTTTGCCACTTTCAAAAGGGACATAGTTATGTAACACTTACTCCTGTGACAGTGTACAAAGGCAGCTTTCTGAGTCCGATCAGAATGGGCATACAGTGTAAGTCTCTTCAGCTGCAGAAGCCTCTCTGGAAATTTTGCAAAAGATGGGAAAGTGAATATAATTTGAAAACGAATAAATGTTCACGACAGAACAGTCCTTGTCATTAGGCAGAGTGAGCAGCTGCCTCAGAGTATAGAAACTACAGTTCATGTTGGAGGAAAGTTCTGTGTTGGCTTCTGTTCTGTTCCTCGAAATTGGTCCACTTCTCTCAGATTTGACAGAAGAGGCTATTTTATTGACAGTATTGAACTTGGGGCCCCTTGTGGCACAGCAGATTAAACCGCTGAACTTGCTGACCGAAAGGTTGGCGGTTCAAATCTTGGGAATGGGGTGAGCTCCCGCAGTTACCCCCAGCTTCTGCCAACTTAGCAGTTCGAAAACATGCCAACGTGGGTAGATCAATAGGTACTGGTTCTGCGGGAAGGTAACAGTGCTCCATGCAGTCACTCTGGCTCCATGACCTTGGAGTTGTTTACAGACAACGCTGGCTCTTTGGTTTAGAAATGGAGATGAACACCAACCCCCACAGTTGTTCACGAGTAAACGTAATGTCAGGGGAAATCTTTACCTTAACCTTTTACTGAACTTTTAGCTCAATCACCTTCTATAAATGGCACAGGATAGAGGACGATGTCTTCTCCTTTACCGCAAAATATCTTGGGCCAGTCCTTGGTCCAGGGTCGGAGAAAATCCAATTGTTTACAATACATCATTACACCAATCATACTTTAAATTTATTTATTTATTTTTCTCGTGGCAAAAAGGTCATGGGGTGGGGTAAAACCTATGGTGTTTTTTAAAGAAAAAAACATATGGAAATTCAGTCTGTGACAGAATGAAGGAATGAGGTGCAAAAATTACAAATAACCTGACGAACTCCACAAAAATGCACGACACAATAAATGTGGTGGTCTTTATGGTGCACAGGAATCCTTGCTGCTATTGTTACAACAAGATTGCATTGGCCACTCCTCTGGAGACTGCATATAATCTCAATCTAATCTTTGTTTCACTCATTCCCTCAACCTGCTCTCTTACCTTGGGGGAAAAGGCATGCTGCTTGGATTGGTTGTTCATTCTTTTGTGCCTTCAAAGGAGCTCAAACCATGCCTATGTCTGAGGCACAGCTCCCTGAAATTGTACCTCCAGGTCTTGGGTTAATTGCTTTCCGCCGAATTTATCAGACGGCATACTTCCATACTACATTTTCTGTCAAGAGGGCAAGAATTGAAGGATTTTAAATTTGTTTGTTTCTTCTTTCTAACTCCAATCTATTTCTGCCGCTATGGATCTTTTGTTGTCCTGCACCTCTTTTGACAGCATAAGTGTTAGAAGTTATAGCCAGTATTTTCTGTATTTATTTCTGAAGAATGTGTTAGTCTGGGTAAATTTACCATTCTCTCAGCTGTCATTGATGTCTTCATCATCCGAGCCAAGCAATGACAGGAACTGTGTTCCAGTCATTTAGGCCAGGGCCAAGAATATTTGGCAGTCCTCCATCCTCCAGTCCCTAATCCTTGTTCCTATGTTTGAAAAAAAACAACACACAAAACAGAAATAAGTTTTCCAACAACAACAAAACCTCCTAAGGGCTGTAGTTTAAGGCTGTAGTTCCTCAGGGACTTCAAGTGTTCAAGAACGGGGAAAAGCAATGACTGGAAGGGCCTGCAATATGAAGAACAGTTTCGACAAAATTGCTGATTTCAATCCCCTTGGGGTCAGGAGAATCAAAGTGGACCTTTGCTCCTGCCTGTTCATGTAATAGGTGAATTGGCAGAGAGATTAGAAGATGGCAGAATTGTAATGTGCTGATGCACTTAAATCTTTGCTCCATAAGAGCCCTTTATGTTGTTGTTCTGTGCCTTGAAGTGAACTTCAATTTATGATAACCCTATCATAGAATTTTCTATAGTAACATTTATTCGGCGGAGATTTGCCATTGCTTTCCTATGATGACTCAAGTTCACCAATTGGATTTTAATGTGTGGCGTCCCGCCAGGGCCAAAAAAAAAGGGGGCTTTAAAAGGATGGACAAATTCTATAGACCCTGGGGTTCGCGTTCTAGCCTTCCCATGCACAAGAAACCTGGAGAGTCTCTATGCAATGAGTTCAGTACTCAAAAGGGGTGAACTCAAAACAAGGTTTATTTGATTAACAACCAGAAAAAATGTTGGTGGCACAAAAAGCTTAAAGTAGGTTGCAAAGAAGGGTCCTTTAAGCAAAGGGATTGCGTTCACTTGCATTTTGCAGAGTGAAGGTGCCTCTCTTAGGTTCCAGAGTTTCTTTGATTGCTCCCAAATGGTCCTCTGGTGCACGAAGTCCTCGGGTCCCCACAGATTACAGTCTTTGGGTGAAGGCCTGGCCTTCCTTTTACTGTAGTCTTGGTTTGAGAGTGTTGGTTGGCTATACGTGAACGAAGGTGCTTTGTCTGAGCATAGACTCCAGATTTCCGCCTGCTTCATCCATGTGCTCTTTGCTGGAAATGGCCAAAGAGAGGAAGTCCTGCCCCTCAGATGACCTCAGAAAGGGGAGGAGTTCAGGGTGGTGATGCCAGGTTTGGAGCCAGGCACAACTCTTCCCATCACAGTCCACATGGCTGAACAATAGGACAAAGGCCTTGCAGGTGAATGCAAACAGGTACTTAATACAGATACAAAACAAGCCCCCATGGGGTGCAATATTATGGCTGAACAAGGATTTGAATTCTGGTCTCCCAGAGCCCTAGTTAAACTCTCCAACCACAACACTACATTGGAGCCCTATGCTTTTTAAATTAATAAAATCATAGATTTGGGACATTCAGTCCAATCCCCCTGCCAAGAAAACCCAATTCAAACTCCATTCATTTTGGGATTTATTCTTTGGACATTTTAGAGTTACTTTAGTCCTGCTGGTAAAGCTGCAGCAAACGAAATTCCCCAGTAGCCGAAATCTCATTCAGGAGATGGAAAATATTATCCAAATGACCCAGGGATATCAGGAAAAGCTACTGCTTGGAGCAGTATGCTTTGTCCAGATGAATATTTGAAGACCAATTTACAGTATTAGTTGTTTTCAATCCTATTTGCTTGTTTGGATAGAAGGCAAATATTTCCAGTATTACATAGTAAACTGTGTGACAGGTCAATGTTGGTGCTTCCGTAGGGATCAGGACATGGAGTGTCAAAATGAGTAAAAATCCTTGACTGCCCTGGGCAGCTATTGATTTACTTTGTGAATACCTGCCAATTGTATCAATGTCACTGCTACTTCAAGAATGTTCTCTCCTTTTTTGGAATTAATTCTCTCAAACCTGACCTTTTCTACCTGATACATTGCTATAGATCTAGTAGCTGAATTAATCAAGTGGCCACATAAGCAATCAATGTTAATGTTCTGGGAGAATTTAAAGGTGCATCTTTGAATATCTCTCCTATTGTTTTGGTTTACAGCTCCCCCAAACCCATCTGAGATTGGGCAAGGAATCATTGAAATCATCTGAAGGTGAGTTTTTTCCCACCCCAAATTAGATACATCTGCAATCTGAAACCATATTTTTCTTCAGAAACACCTTTCCATAGGGAGCATGCACTCATGCTCTTGCTAAGTAAAAATTAAGACAGAAGTAATGTTTTTGTTTCTTTAGCCCTAAAACCAAGGTCCAATTTCCTATCTTGTTTGTACACAAGCATTTTTATTAAGCATTTGGCTTCTATAGTAAAGGTAAACATTTTCCCCTGATATCAAGCCGATTTGTGTCCGACTCTGGGGGTTGCCGCTCATCTCCATTTCTAAGCTGAAGAGCAAGGTCATGTGGCCGGCATGACTGCATGGAGCGCCGTTACCTTCCTGCCGGAGCAGTACCTATTGATCTACTCACATTTTCATGTTTTCGAACTGCTAGGTTGGCAGAAGCTGGGGCTAACAACGGGAGCTCACCCCACTCTGTGGATTTGAACCGCTGACCTCTAACAGCTGGAGCTCACCCTCTCCTCGGATTTGAACCTGCGACCTTTCGGTAAGCAAGTTTAGCAGCTCAGCGGTTTAACCCACTGCACCACTGAGGGCTCCATACATTTGGCTTCTATACACAGGAGATAATAAAAGGGATTGTAGCCAGTTTCTCTGATAAAATAGAGAAGGGGCACAAACATTTTGTCATTCCAACCCATCACAGGAATTGCAAAAGGAAGCAGCTGTGAGTAATCGATTTCATTTTAAATTCCCCGCATAGAGACGTGTGAAAACATCAAATTTAACATGTGATGGGAATTCTCTGTTGCCTGCTTGTAAATATAACAATGACATCAGTCTAGAGGGAGGAACTGAGATGGGCAGTATAGATCCCCCCCCCCCCTCTCATAATGTTTTGGGGACTAAGGAGGAAGGAATAGTAATATTTTTGTTATTAATGTAAATTCAATAGAGCTATCTTTTGAATAGAGACGTAGCTGTGCTTATGAAGAGAAATTATAATATAGAATAATATAGAATAGGAAAAAAAATCCCATTTAATGATCTTGTGTTAAAAAGTACTTCCGTGAAAATAACGCAAATAATATTTTTCAAGTAAAATAAAATGGGGGAGGAGACAGTGGGAGGAGAACTATGTCTGTTGTGATGGAAAGGCAAATGGATAATTGGAAAAGAAAGCTGGGAAAAAAAAGAAAGGGGTGATGGATGTAGGAAAATTATTCATTTAATTTTCAAATGGGGCATTGCAAAGCTTAAGGGAAAAACAACATTCACCAACACATTACTTATTTTGTGGGTTGAAGTCTTATTAAGATCTACAGGGGAGGAGTGTCTCTTGGCCACATGGTGAAAACAGAAAAGAGTCATCCCAGCAGCTGCTCCCTCCTCTGGAATTTCCTTCTGCAGGAGGTTAGGCTGGCTTCCTCCCTGCTTTCCTTTCCCCACTGGGAAAGTTGATATAATAATAATAATAATAATAATCTTTATTTATATCCCACCACCATCTCCCTGAAGGGACTCAGGGCACTCCAGGGTGCACATATAACATACAACAGGCAAAATTGGTATAAAAGTATAAAACAAGTCACATAAAATTATAACAACTCCCGTCAACACATATGGCATAAAATCAAAATAGTTGAATTTTAAAACAATAGTAGATAAAACTAACAGCAGTCAGTTCACAAGGTGACAAGTGTCAGCTTCATATGGGCCCATTCAGCCAACTAAAGGTCAAAGGTCTGTCTGAACATCCATGTTTTCAGGCTGGAATGGAAGGATTGAATGGTAGGGGCTAATTAATATCTTTTGGAGGGTATTTCTGAGCCAGGGGGCCACCACAGAGAAGACCTGTCTTGTCCCCACCAACCGCGCTTGAGATGGTGGTGGGACTGAGAGAAGGGCCTCCCCTGTCCATCTCGGAGCCTGTGCCAGTATGTAGAAAGAGAGGCGGTCACGAAGATAGGTTGGACTCTGCATATGGCTTTATAGGTAATAACTTGCACCTTGAATTGAGCCTGGAAACTTGTCGGAGGCCAGATGACCTGCTTCAGCAGGGACATGGTATGTTGCCTGTAGCTAGATCCAGTTAGTAATCTGGCAGCAGACCTTTGCACTAGCTGCAATTTCTGAACCATCTTCAAAGGCAGCCCCACGTAGGGTGCAGTACAGTAGTCCTATCTGGATGTCACTAAGGCGTGGACCACCGTGGGCTAAGTCAGGCTTTTTGAGGTACAGTCCCAGCAAAGGCCCTCTGACACTTGAGTTTCAAGCATCAGCGCTGAGTCCAGGAGGACCTCCAGACTGTGGACCTGTGTTCTCAGGGGAAACATCATATTATAACTAATATGAATGGGCCCCAGGATTGAACACAGTTCATTCTATATTTTATGTAGACTAAATTAAATCAATTTAATTTTTGCTTCTCATAGACGTAGCATGGGGATTTGGTTAACCAGTTAAAATTCATGAGTAAATTAGGGTTTTTTTACCTGAATTTTGTGTGTGTGTGTGTGTGTGGGGGTGAACCCCCTACCCAAGACCCCCCAAGTAGTCTGAATCAGTTGTCCCAACTGAACCATTGCACATCTGTCCACTTATGCACATCTACAAGCTAAATCTGCCCCTGTCCCATGCTATCTTTTTGTACTGCTCAAACACGCTTTACCACCTTAAAAGATTTAATAAATAAACTGATGTATAGAAGTTTTATTATCTTTGTCTGTAGAAATAGTCTTTGAAAGCAAAAAAGAGATTTGTACAAACGTAAAGTTTATATAAGCTGCTCTTGCAGGAAGAACATTGAATAGCCTTTTGATACATGCATAATAAAGTCTCATTCCCTCAAAATCCCTGGGTGCGCTTAGTATTGCAGGCTTTGGGTTGACGTTCTCAGTTGAAATAAATGCTGACAGTTTAAATAAGAGCTCTTTTCTTCACCAGCTCTTTGGTAATATGGCTTTCACTCCTGGAAATATTGTTAGCTATTACTTGCCCGTTCTGCATTTTTTTTTCCATTAAGAAAAAATCCAGAACAATCATCTACAGTATTTCTTCAGCTGTTTTTCATGCTATTTTGAGGCTGTAATCTTATTCACTTTGGATTCAGAGTAGCCCCTTTCAACAAAAGTGAGCTATATTCCTGCATAATATTGCTCTGTCAGCTATTCTCCAAAGTCTCTTTAGATTTGTCTAATTATGTCCATTCTATCATTGCAACCTTTAACAGACTAAATTGTCCTGTTGTAAGCATTTTACTGGACTCGTAAGACACAAATGATTATGGTACCACGAGCTTATCTGTTGCAGCTCTATTCTATTCTACAAGAGCATTTTGGAGAAAGAAAACAGATTTTACTTGCTCCTAAATCATCCAAATGTTATTTGACTAAGGTTTAGGCCTTGTGGTGAACAAGCTAATTATTAATTTTAAAAGCATAAAACCTGAACAATTGAACCTTGCTAGTAGAGCCAAAGGCCTCCTTCATCCTCTATGCTGTTGCCCTTAGTGGCTAACCACATGCCTCTGGAAAAAGTAGAAAGACACAAGTTCAGTAACATGCATCCCACATGTTACCCAGCAACTGGAATGCAGAGGTATACTGACTCTGCTTCTGAAGGTGACGTAACGCCATATGATGAGCAGCCAATGAAAATATGTGGCATTAATAATTTTGTTCTTCATGTTCTAGCCCAGTGGTTCCCAACCTGTGGTCTGCAAGAATTAAAATATGGTCTGTGGCCTCACTGTTACTACACTGTCTGTTAGATTCATCGTTGACGATGGAGCCCCGGATCACTACCATAAGCAAGCAGGCCTTTTTTCATCTTTGCCAGGCTAGGAAATTGGCGTCCTACCTTCCGGCAGAAGCATTGGCAATGGTAATCCATGCAACAGTCACCACTAGGCTGGACCACTGCAACACTTTATATGCCAGCCTCCCAAAGTCAACCACTAAGAAGATCCAGATGGTCTAAGCTTCTATCGGGTTCATTTATTTATTTATTCATTCAGATTTATTCGCCGCCACTCCCAGTGGCTCGGGGCAGCTTACATAACAATCATACAATAAAAAAAAACATCTAAAATATCAGAATTAAAAATTTCACATTAAAATCACATTAAATGAGCAATACAACACAAGGTGGCATCTACAATGAAAAGCGAGACCACAACCATTCAGGCCTCAAAAGCCTGCCGAAACAACAAGGTCTTGCAGGCTCTCCGAAATGGGAGGAGGCTCTGAAGGGATCGAATGTCAGAGAGCAGCGCATTCCAGAGAACTGGAGCGATAATCGAAAAAACCCTTTGCTGGGTTGCGGTCAAATGAAACGTCTTAGAGCTTGGAATGACCAGAAGATTCTGCTCTTCTTCACTGAGGTCCCATATTACACCGATCCTGAAACAGCTGCATTGGTTATCAATAGAACAGCGGATCTCTTACAAGATTCTGATCCTGGCATTTAGAGCTCAAAATGGCCAAGGACCTTCATATCTTGGAGACTACTTCATTCCTTTTTTCCATCAGTGGTTACCTCGTTCCGCCCAGGAAAATCTTCTATACACACCGGGCCCTAGGGAGGTACACCTGGAAGTTACAAGGTGTAGAGCCTTTTCGACCTATGTTCCAACTCTATGGAACTCTCTGCCGCTGTATGTTAGAGTAATGTCGGAGTTGCGACCTTTTGCAAAAGCGCTTAAGACCTGGCTTTTTGGGTGTGCATTTAAGTAATCAGACAAATTATCAAATAGTTACTGCTGTTTTAACGCTCTATGTTTTAATGTTTTATATTGTGAAATGATATTTTAAACTGTAAGTCGCTCGGAGCACCTGGTGGTGAGCGACTAATCAAGAAATAAAGTGAACTGTTGCAACGAGAGCCATTGGTCTCACAAAATCCTCTTATAGTGCTGAGACTTATTAAATATGGTTTTCTGTGGGTGAGCAGATGGTGACTACTGGTTGGCATATGTTCTGTTTCAGAAACTAGAACTGTTGTGGTCTCTCCAATGCAATTTTCTGAATCAGCACCCCAAATAACCAAACTGAATCTACAGTTGACCAAAAACAGATTTGTAGCCTTTTGGTACTAATGTTGGAGAATGATCTCTGGTCATAGTGGTCCCTGGTCAAAGTGGTCTCTGGACAAGTGGTCCCTTGTCAGAAAAGGTTGGGAGCCACTGTTCTAGCCTCTGGTCTGTATTATATAATGGTTTGATTTTTGCTTGGCCAAGTTATGATGCATTTTTACTCTTTTGATAGCACACAGTCACCCACTCACACATGGAAAAGAAGAAAACCCATCTCAGAATTCATAAGGTGTTTTTTTTGGGTTGTGTCAGGAGCAACTTGAGAAACTGCAAGTCGCTTCTGGTGTGAGAGAATTGGCCGTCTGCAAGGACGTTGCCCAGGGGATGCCCGGATGCTTTTGATGTTTTGATGTGGGAGGCTTCTCTCATGTCCCCACCATTCTTGAGTAACTAGAATAGGAAACTTGCAGCCTTTTCCCTTAGCCCACCCTTGGAAAAGACCAACCCCATCTTTCAGCTGGAAAGCATCATTGCAATAGCAGGCATATGGAAAGACAGTCATTATGCAAAAACCACATTATGCTGGTTGCAGCATTTGGAAAAGTGGAACAAAGAATTTTTAACTAAAACTGTCAGGTTATGTTGGCTTCAACACTACAAAACTTTATTTATACTCTGCTTTCCCCCAAATTAGCACACAAAGAAATGGCATTAAATGGCAGAGAATGGAACTAATACAAATAATTACAAAGTTTCCTTCTGGAAGAGCCCTGGTGTTTGCAACAAGCCACTTTGAACTTAGGGTGCATCTACACTATGGAATTAATGCAGATTGACAACACTTTAAATGTCATGGCACAATGATATGGAATAACGGGAGTTGCAGTTTTGTAAGGTCTTCAGCCTTCTCTGCCAAAAAATGCTGGTGCTTCACTAAACTACAATTTCCAGGGTTTTCTCGGACTGGCTTCTGGGGAAAGAGGCATCCACTGACTTCAGTGAAATGTATTACCAAGAAAATCCACACAAAATTGGAGCAAAAACATCTATGGATGAGTGTGCAGAAAGTGGCATCAATGCCAGCTTTTAAAAGGAGTAGGCGTTCGCCTGCAAATAGACGGTTCAATCATAAATAGAGCCCAGTTCTCATTCCTTTGGTCTTAACTGTCTTCATCTTCATGTTTTATAGCCTTCCTCCTTCCATTAACTTTATTTTCTCATATATCCCTTACACACTTTTAAAGCTTGTAAATGGAAATGGTTAATAGCATTTCATGTGGGAGTCCATCTTTGCTGCTGTACTTTTTATGTCCCCTGTTAAACTACGTATCTTAGTCAGATTTTTTCTCCCAAGTGTATAGTAAAAGTGTTCACGGAGATACTTCTTGCCAGGTTCACTTGGAGGTTATGCCTAAAGAATTCTCAATCTATTTTTGTTGTTGTTGCTTGAGGAATTTTCCTCTACTTTGCTGAAGCAGCCTGGTAGTCCACAAGATTCAGTAATGTCTTTCCTCGCCTTTAATGTCTGCACAGGGACTGGAGGAATTTAAAGGGAAAATTGTTTGGTTGGGGGAGGTATAAGCCTCCCCTCCCTGTCCACAATGGCTCCAATCTGGACTGGACCTGCAAACAATTTCTTTGAGGTTGGGGGAAACGAGGCTCAGCCATATGCTACATATTCTGCAAGTCTCCCATACTCTTTCAAAATGACTGTTTAAAACATGTGATGCTCACTTGCTCACAACAAGATGTGTGTCACAACACAGACGCTGATTAAGTACCTGGAGTCTCAGACTCAACTACAACAATGTGTATTATTTGGAAAAGGTCTTCCAGAATATAAAACAGGTTAGGAGCTGTGTATCTGCACTACAGAGTTATATCAATTCCATATAAATTCAGTGATAGATATAATTGATCCGAAAGATATCATCTTATGGTTTCATCATAAGGATTTCTGGAATTTGTAGTTTGGTAGCATCCTTGGAATCATCTGCTAGAGAATTTTAGCCCACTTCCTTGAGCTGCAATTCCCAAGGTTTTATTTATTTATTTATTTATTTGCAGTATTTATATTCTGCCCTTCTCACCCTGAGGGGGACTGAGGGCAGATCACAATGCACACATATGCGGCAAACATTCAATGCTTTTAGACATACAAGACAGACATACAAGATATAGGTATTTTGGCATTTCCAACTTGGGCATCTAGAGGTTATGCTCAATTCCGGCCACAGGGCGTGCTGTCATTTCATCCACTATGACGCCAAGTCATTTTGATCGTATTTCCTCCTTGTTCTTTGATTGCTGGCATTTTTATGGTGTCGTAAAATACCTCAACACTTTAAGCCGTCCCTTATTTCTCTACTCACAGCTCAGCTGGTTTTGCACTGCTTAGGTGGATAGTACACTAGACTTAACAGTTGGGTGCTCAATCCCACTTGGGCTTCGAACTTGCCACCTTTCGGTCAGCAGTGATCTATTGCTGCTGGTTATTAACCAGTTGTTCTACAGCCCAGCCCTGAGTTCTCACTGCAAAATACTGATTTCATCCTCATTCCATCTCTTTCAAGATCTGCTGCTATTTCACTAGACTACAAATCTCATAATTCCTCAATTCAAGACCATAGGGTCAAGTTGTATGAGATTGGTTAGTGCTACGAGAAGCCACAAGTAAATCAACCTCTGGAACATGGATATAAATAACGGCTGGAATCCTGGTGGAACCTCAAGTGTTCATAAGTAGATGCAGATTCATAGAATTGTAGAACTGGAAGAGATCAAATGAGCCATCCAGCCCAACCCTTTGCCACACTGAACACGCAATAAAAACACTTCTGAAAAATGGCTACAGCTTCTGTTAAAAAAACCTCCAGAGGAGATTGCCATGTTCCAAGGTGGCTTGTTCCATTGCCAAACAGTTGCGTGTGCATGGGTGATACACCTCCCGCCAAGAACCAATAAGGCACAAACACAAGTGATTGGATGAAAACTGGCCACAACTCATTTATTGATAACAGGAACATGCATGGGTCCTGGATCAGGGGTAAGACAGCCCACAATTGTCCGAAGATGCTTGCATGCCTGGGTGCCACCGGCCCAATACCAGTCCACGAGAACTTGCCACCCCAGGGGGCCAGGGCGTTATCCTCCCTTCTGCCATGGGGGGATAAGCCATCCAGATCCAGGGCCCATGCCACGTGCCAAACACAGAGTTGCGACAATGAACATAATAACAGCAGAAAAGTAACAAGATGCAAACAATGAATACACAGGAATAAAATACAGAACCAAACAAACAATGCCTATGAGCAGGGTGGGTGGAAGGAAAAATTCAAGAAGCTGGCCCACCGTGCCAGCTGTGAATCCTGGGGCAGCCTTAACTAGGCTGCCCAGGCGGGGAGAGGGCCGGCCAGCTGACGACAGAGGGCAGGACAGAGCCAACCCCGTCATAGGCTGGCTGGCGCTGGTGGCGGGAAACCTTCCCGTCACCCATGGGGGGCTTCTGGGAGGAAGAAGCCCTCTGCACAACAACAAAGATGGCGGCGAGGACAGCCCAGTGCCGGTAAGTCGGCCAAGCCATCTCTTACTGTCTTGAATTGTGATGCTCTGATTTGGATACAGTGTTTCAGATGGGGTCTGACGCAAGCTGAACAGAGTAGGACTATGGACACTATACTCCCATTGTTGCTGCTTACAGTCACGTTGGCTCTTTTAGTTCTACTAACACATACCATGTGTCCAGTAAAGGACTGCTGTTATGTTTCTTAGTTGCATAGCCGGCAAAGTGCCCAATGCTAATTGTCCCCCAATGCGCATTATGCACACTATGCACAGACGTGCATCACACACGGGTGTATATTGGTCCTGATGTGCACTGTCTCTGTGGCCTTGATACACATTTTTGCAATTAACTAAGAGAGTTTCTTAGTGCCTTTGCTACTGAGCTAAGTAGACTAGACATCACAGCTTCGAATGTGAAAGCAATTCATTCTTTGTCCCAAGGTTTTCTCTCAGAGCTAAACCTATTCTTAATTTAAGTTCATGCCCCTGCACTCCTGTTCTGAATGCTGATTCAGATTACTGTGTAAAACATATCTGTTTCATCTCTTTGAATGGACTCCCTTTTTCTATTGACCTAAAAAAGGGAGATTAGTTTACCATTTCAAATAATTCAGATCAAGTCTCAGCTTTACTCACATCTGCTTTAGCACTTAATTTTTCTCTTTCTTTCATATATAACTCATTGATAGACTGGAATTCCCTCTTTCCATTTTAGATAATAAAGACTCAAGAATCTCTGGAGAAATGAGTATATAATGCAAAACACAGGTGAAGCCTAACAGTGAGTTATTGTATTTAAATATGACTATATCGGTAATTAAGGTCATAGAACAAAACTAGATCTGCTTGCTGTGTTTTGTCTTAACTACTAGTATAATAAGTCACTGTGAGGAGATTACATTTGATTAGAGGTGTCTGTTATTGTTGGCAAAAATGAGACACTTTCCAGAACTCCTCAAGATATAGAACAGAGTACTTTTGGGAAAACAGATAAAGTCTTCCATTTAATGTTTTGGCACCAGTCGTAGCTATTTAACAGTTTCCTTTCTGTTGATGTTAGATTGGCTCTGATAAGTCACAGTTTTTACTATTGTGAATATAGCCCCTTGTATAGTATTAGGTGCACTTTTATTACCTGTGCTCTCAGGGGGTTTATGTACATGGTGTTTTGCAGATCACATGTAATAACACACCACTTTCATTACAATGCCAATATTCATTATTTCAGAAGTAGCAACTGTCAGTCTTGCTACTGCTTGTTAGCATCATCAGATATTAATTTAAGGTGTTTCCTGACATCTCAAACTGCTGTTGCTCTAGGCCAGCGTGAACCTTGCAGGATTCGGTTTCCCATTTATAGGACTGGTACCAATATCATTCACCCAAGGAGCAACCAACGCAAATGATGTAGCAAGATGGTGGAGACCCTACGACCCTTTCTTAGGAAGCTTGTACAAAACGTGCCCTCAAAATAAAACAAAATCTACTACAAGACATGTGTTTGATTTATAAGCTTCTCAAGCTCAACTGGCTTCTTCATCAGGTGTTAAAAATCATGTAGAAGAAAAGATTTGGTGTTGGAATTATAAGCTTACATGTTCTGCCCCCGTTCCATCTTAACTACTTGGAAGGTAAACTGGTTGTGCAGGAAATGACTCGGAAGCTATACAGTTGAATCAATTAAAAATTTATTTATTAACTGATGAGAATTTTAGACTTTCTCTCCTCCTGAGTCTCACTACAAAGTCTTTATGAGGAGAGGTAAAGTCTTTGAGAGACAGACACAGTTCTGGCCAAACTGAGGATCTTGAATCTATTTATTCTTATTGTCTCTTTCTTGTATGGTGTTCAACTGTCTCTAAGATTGTCTCAATATTTAACTTTGACTGGACTTGAATACAGCTCCAACTGGACTTGAATATAGCTCTGGCTGGATGTGCTATTTTGTAGACCTTCCGGCCTTTCTCTCTCTTTACCTTCCAGTCACAAAAAACACAGACTCTTTCAAGAACCAGAAGTGCCTTGCCTGAGGGTCTACCCCTAAGGGGATTTTTAAAGGGGCAGAGTGATGGTTGCTTCCAGACCAGAGAAAAGCAGGGCACTCCGCCCTGCTTCTCTCTCATTCGGAAGCAACCGTGGAGACTCCGCTGCCAGTGAGAGAGAGGCAGGGCAGAGCGCCCTGCTTTTCTCTCGTCCAGAAGCAACTGTGGATGGTGCGCCACGTGGAATGTGCGCGTGTGCAGAAGGTAGATCTTTTTGACTTGGTTGTTTTATAAGTAGCTCGCATGCTGAAAAAGTGTGAGCACCCCTGCTCTAGGCCATCCAATGTGAATCCAATGTGCTCAGTTTCCAGTAGAAGTAGACTACAGAGTTATGCTGAAGACCTAAAAATTCCAGTGAGCTGTTCTCTCAGTTTAAAAATATAGCAAATTCTTTATTTGTGTTTTCTTATTTTCATTTTTTTATTTTCTAACTCCACTGAATGTGGAGGGATAACTATACACACAAAAACACTGTTTTTTCAAAAATTCCCAAGCTCTATTTTAAAAAGCAAACTATTCACCTCTTGACAAAAGCTAAATCCCATGATGATCATATTTATTTTAGCTGCCAAAGACAATGAAACAGATCAATGTTAGCAATGCCTCCAGAGACACAGGGTGAATGTAAGCTGCAGAATTAATGTGGCTTGACACCATGCTCAATGCTATGAAACTATGGGAGTTCTAATTTTACAAGGTCTTTACAAGGTCTTTACCAAAGAGTGCTGGTGACTGGTTAAACTATGAATCCTAGAGCAAAATAGCACTGAGCCATGCATTAGTTGCGAAGCTCTTATAGGAAAAGAATGGGTCAGAGAAAGAATGTCCCTCCAGGAAGTCTCATAAAGAAGTTTATTTCTTTATGATTAAAAAAGGTTATTCCCGGGGTGTAGGGGCCCAAAGAGCAAAAGCGAGATAGCAGTTAGTATTATAATTAGCTTAGGAGAAATATGGTACCAAAATGGAGGCGATCCATTGACCCGTGGATACAGAGGCCGAAATTGCGTTTCCCCAAACCATGGATACCGAGACCCATGAGGCTTTTATGAACTTTTGCTCACTTTTAAAAGGACTTTCAGGAATTTTTTGGAAACTTTTCCTGTCCAAACCTTATGGACTTTTCTCATGATTCATGGCTCCTAATGGACTCTGGTGGGTGAGATGGGCTGATATGAGATTATATGGTTCCTATTTCCCTCCAATATGAATATATTCCCTATATGTTTCCCCCTTGCCTGTATTCCCATATGAAATATGAAATGCCACCTTTTTGTGACCCCAGCATGCTAAGGCTCAGGAATTTCCTGGGCCAGTAATCCCTAAACAAAATGACTTAACTAAGAACACTTGCATGGACAAAAAGTAACAAAGGACATCCCTTCAAACCTCTGAGTGAGTCCGTTTGGAGGAATAAGTCCTTTGGATATGCGCTTTCAGACATCGGAGCTGGCCCATCTGGGAGATGTGCCCCATGGTGGTATTGTCATTCCTCACAAAGGGGACATCCTGCCTTCGGAAAGGTTTGGATGTCCCATTTACCTCGCCCTTTGTTTTCATTCCCCTTGGCCGAAACCAATGGCAAGATACCATCCATAGATTCATATCTAGGATTAAGGACTACTGGGGTCTGGCATCTGCACCAAACCAAAAAATGTTTATTTCCTCCACTTGGGACAATAGAAGAGCTAGCTTGAGGACCCTTGGGGTAATTGCCAGTATTTGGACAAACATTAGTCATTTAATCCACTCATAAGTTCCTCTCGGTTCATTGTTTCTCGCTTGGACTGCCTCCTTCGCTCTCATTGGACGATAGCCCAAAGCAGTGTTGGCTTCCTGATTGGCTGAGGCACAGCAAAGCCGGCCGTGCCTCCAAGCCAGCTGATGTCTCCAACCAATTAGCGTGAAACTGGCTGAGGGGACGGGGGCGGGAAGTTTGAAAAGCTCTGTTTTTCTATGAAAATGTATTGTATTACCTTGTGCTTTAGGTCAGCTTCGGGAAATGATTGCGGCTTGACATCCACTCCAGCTGGAATGAAATAAACACCTCAGTGGCATTTCTTCAACTTGGTGAGATCTTTATTTGTGAAATCCAGGGAACATTGGATTGGCTGCTTCCTATCTTGCCAAGGCTATATTGGATCATATTTGGTGGGTCTGACTGGTCTGCCTTCACAGCTAGACCCGCAAATCTTTCCTGATATCAGGTTTGGACCAGATTAATGATTATTACTTCTGATAATATTTCTAAGACAGAGTAGACCTTTAAACCACAGCATTTCGAAGTGATGGTTCATAGTCTAGTGCCAGTCTCCGGTGAGTTTCCAGGAATGAAAGATTTATGATAAATGTTTATAATTATGGTGACAGGTCCTGGCACATGGTGGAAGGGGGTTCTGCTGATCTCCACCAGATAAAAAGCACAGCTTTAAACCATGTAGGATCAACTCAGTTAAAAGCAACTCTTCTGATAAACTTCTACAGGAGAGGAAAAAGGCCTTTTGCCACAAGTGCTACCATTTCTATGTGCTAGCCTACAACATACCAGTTCAGATCTGTCTTGATTTGTCTGGTTTTTTTTTACTCACTCCCCATGCTCTTCCATAAACCAAACTAGGGTTTAAGAAGATCAAAGAAGAGGATAGAAGAAACTTCTTGGTAATTAGGTTGAGGGATGGACCATTATAGTTTACCAGGGCCTTAAGGGAAAAACCTTATTGGGACTTGAGCAATGATTTCATTTCTGATTGGTCTTATTAGCAGAAAGTTCCTGAGTGTTCTGGAAGACGTCTAAGCTCAAATGACATTTGTCTATGACTCCGTTCTTTGGCCAAATTGTTCTATTGTACTGTTCACTGGCTCAGTAACTGTTGCCGTTTGTGCTACTTGCCATTGCAGGTCTGTCAGTTTGATTTAATTCCCAAAAGCTGATGCCAATTAAGCTCATTGTTTTGAACTTTCTCCCGGTGATCAATGTGGATGTCACTCATTGTATGTACTTTGACTATGTGCCAGGTATGGGGTGCCTTCCTACTATTGAGGGAATTGCGTGCGACTTCCAGTTGGATGCTGTCAGTATTTTTCTGCCAGACTCAAGTATCTATTAGGGTTTTGTTTTTGTTTGTTTGAGCTGATTTTTTCCCCCTGTGTTAGTCGGAGTCAAAATAAACATGTTTTGGAAAGTAACTGGAGTTTGTTTCTTCGTTTACTTTTCTCGATATTTATTTATTTAAGGTTGTAAGTTGTATTAAAGTTTTCTTTTGAAATTTTTATCATGGCAATTAAGGCTGAAAACAATTTAAAAAAGTAAACGTACTTAATGTAGTAACATTGTCCAATGTCATAAAACAATCAAATAGGGCATTTCAAAACCAAACAAAACAAATGTATCTGTCAATAAGTAATGAACTCCTGCACACACAAACATAAATACAATGTCAAGGCTAAATCAAGAAAATCAGTAAAAAGAGGGAAAGGTAGTATGCTAGATTTTTTTTTAAAGAAGAGGAAATGAAACCATGGCATAATAGACACACTTAAAAAACTTGGTAAAACAAGTGAAACAAACCTTTAACAATACAAGTCCTTATTAATTTTGTTTAATTTGAAGAAATTGAAATCAAAACTGTTAATGAGCATGGCTTTGAGAACAACACAGCATATGTGTTTCTACCAGAAGTCAACATATCCCAACACAGAACTGTTGAACACTCTCACCATAAATAGTAAGGTCTCCTATTGACCTCTGCTCTTCTAGCAAAATTAAATAATAAACATTTTAAGTGAACGCTTTTGAGAGTTGACCACCATCTGCCGAGAACTTTGATTTTGGCTTGTTTGGGGTGCACCTATACTATAGAATCAATGCATTTTGACATCGCTTTAACTGATATCGCTTAAGTTATGGAATCAAGGGAATTGTATTTTTTTAGGTCATTAGCCTTCTCTGCCAAAGAGAGCTGACTCCTCACTAAACGGCTCTTAGCAATGAGCCAATGGCAGTTCAATTGGTCTCAAATGCATTAATTCTTCAGTGCAGATTCACCCTTTAATATCAGTTCAAATCATGACCGGATTACCCATAAAGCCAACATAGGCCACGGCCTAGGGGCGGATGCCGAGGAGGGGAGTAGATCACGGACCAAAAATAAAAAATAAAAAAACTGGTCCTTGCCCCTCTTTCCCCCTTTCTCATGCCCCTCCTTGCTCCTTCTCCCGACAAAGTCTCTCGCTCTCTGGGCTGCCTGCGAGTCTCCTGGCTCCCAGGGAAGCCATCTCCATGGCGACTTGCCCAGTTCCCCCGGCGGCAGACTGTAAATTCCTGCAGCCAGAGCTGAGCGGCAGAGCCTGGGAGAGGGCGGTGGGAGGGAGGGGAGAAGGAGGAGTAGGAGGCAACTTGGAGGAAAGAAAGAAAGTAAAGAAGAAAGAGAGGAAGAGGGGAGAGAAAGGGCGGTGTTTGGGTGGACCTCTCCCAGGTACCCAGCATGAGACCACACCAACCCAGGCTCGCTCCTGCGCTCTCGGACCAAACCGGGGCGGCCTGCTTGGCCAAAGGGAGCCGCGGGAGGGAAGGATCAAGGCCAGGGTTTGGCTCTCCTTCCTTCAGGAGCAGCCAAATCAAAGCTGCACAAACCCCAACCTGAATCCTCCCTCAGTCTGCAGGAGCACACGCCAAGCGGACATCTCTCTCTCTCTCTCTCTATTGCTCTATCGCTCTATCACTCTCTCTCTCTTGCTCTCTCTCTTGCTCTCTCTCTCTCTTGCTCTCTCTCTTGCTCTCTTGCTCTCTCTCTTGCTCTCTTTCTCTCTCTCTCTTGCTCTCTCTCTCTCTCTTGCTCTCTCTCTCTTTCTCTCTCTCTTTCTCGTGCGTGCCTTTGGAGTGGGTTTGCACCCGCTGCGCTCTCCCCAAGCCTCCTGAAGAGACCTTCAGAGCACAGCGGAGCTTTCCAGCCAGTGAGAATGGGGACCTTGGAGTGGCGGGATGGTGCCTACTCGCCTTTCTCTTCTGCTCCGAAGGCACCATGGCAAAAGTCAGCCAAGTGTGGGTCTGAGTGGTGTGTGTGTGTGGGGTGGTGGTGGTGGTAGAGGTTGGCTTAAAGGGGGCATAATTCCAAAGTGTGGCCTAGGGCACAAAAAGGTGTTAATCTGGGCCTGGTTCAAATATTAATATATTATTAAGCTTTTAACAACCACAACAACAACCCCAGATGACAGCAGAATCAACGAGAAGCCATTGGAAAAGCTTACATGATATGAAGATTTAAAGATCGAACTGCAAAGACTTTGGAACAAGCCAGTAAAGGTGGTAATGGTGGTAATCAGCTCTGACAAAATCAGCATCTGTCAGCTGCAAAAGGCCACCCAATTTGGATCTGCACACACTATTCGCCAATGCATCAAATAGGCCTAGACACTAGGGAAGTGTCCGATGTGTGATCCAATACAAAAGCCAGCACAATGATCTTGTTTGTTGTGTATTAATCTTGTTGTGTATCAGGTAATAATATAATAATAATAATTATCTGCCTCTCCAAGAGAAAGGGTAGCCTACAACATAGATAAAATAGATAGATAAAAACAAGACTCACTTCATTCAGTCAAAATGAATTCCTGCAGCAAAATTACCAAAAATATAACGATTTTTGTTTTGCAGGTTATGGATTCTGTAATAAATTACCATCCCTGGAATGCAGTTTGTATACCATTAATTTGAAACTCCTTTCTTGATAATAATGTCCTTATCTTTCCATTTCTGGTAGGCAAATGAAGTTGTTGGTATTGTCTAGTTAATATCTAATGAACTGTTTAAATGTGAGCTATACGTACCATAACCATAAGTATCACCTTTCAAATTTACAGTTCTTTTTTTCAGTGCTTTGCATGTTTACTCAGAAAAGTCTCACTTGTGTTTGTTCAATTCATTAGTGTTCAATTCAGCTTCCAAATATTGGTTTATAAGAGGCACTCTATATTATTCATAACAATAGATATTTGCATAGGATTTTCACAAAAATATTATGATTCTCTGAATAGGTTTTAAATCAGAGCCTGTTACAAAACACACACTACTAAAAGGCAAAATGTTATCCTCACAAAGAAATCAGCAGTCACTGTAGAGAGAAAACTATCTTGATTCTTGTAGCACCTTAAAAACGAACATAGGCTTTCATAGACTAGAAGATGAAGGCTTCTCAAGCAATTTTCTATTTCTAATGTGCCAATGACAGGCACTTTGTACATTGGCTATAGTTTCTTTCTTTGAAACTTTCAAGGTACCAACAAGCAGCCAATGGATAAAGGATCAGCACCAGTCCAAGGTCCACCACTTCATGTAACACTGGATTAGACATCAAATACCTGAACTAATATTAATTTTAGGATGAGAGAAGAGTCTGTAAAGAGTGACGTCAATGGGAAATGATGCAGAAAATACATTTATTTATATTACACTAGCTTAGGTACCCAGTGATGCCCAGGTTAGATAATTTGTAATGCTAGTTATTAGAAAAACACATTGTTTGTTTTTGATTTTGTGAATGGTCCCATTAAAAATGCATCAGGAAATGATGGCTAATCTACCACTCCCATCATCCTAGGTCTACCCTGCCCACCAAAAAACCACACCATCAACAATTAAGGTGGTCATGATGGGGCTGAGTCTGGGTGAGAGAGGGTCTACCCTAGCAAACCTTTTGTATCATTATCCCAATACCCCCATGCATATGGGATATATTGAGCATGGTGATCAGATCATGATATGAATAAACATAGCAGTTTAAATAATGTACCAGTAAGGCCTTCTTGCGGACCACCCTGAGAATGGTGGAGGGGGGGGGGGCTGAAGCCCCACAAACCTCCCCCCCCCCCCGCTACATGCCTGATTCTACCTTTTCCCTAAAATAGTGACCCAGGGCTGTAAGGAAGCTTGCTGCATAACATACAGTTGATGTGATTCACCATGAAATTCCCATTTGTTCCATTCTCATTTGTTTCTTTTTTCTTTTAATGCAGTTTGTGTGGGTTTTTAAAAAAAAATCCAGTTTTTTCCTTTTGGTATGCTCAGGCAAGTTTTCCTTGAAGCCCTCATAAATTCCGAATCCAAAGAGTGCGCACTAAAACAACAGCTGACATGCTGTAACAATGCTTGCTTGTAGTGGTTAAATAATTAGAACATTTTTTCCTGTGTGACTCACCTTTAAAACCGGGAACAAATTTTGCCATTCAGGCCATCGTTCTTATTTAGGACTGACATTTTAATGCTTTTCATATTAATTCATTTTTCTCCAATTTATGTAGCACTTCAGTACTTCTAAAAAATTATGTTCATTTATTTTTACCCTATTTTCCAGATCCAAATAGAACCACTAAAGTTGTCAATAACATTGGAAAAATAGTAAATGACTACAATAATTAATAAAACATTTAATGCCATGCCATGACCCCTAAACAAGGTTCCTCATGTTGTGGTGACCCCCAATCATATTTTCGTTGCTACTTCTTAAATAATTTTGCTACTCTTATGAATTCTAATCCAAATATCTAATATGCAGGTCAAAGTGAAGGGGGTGGGACCAAAGAAGGGGGCCGCGCAAACTCTCCTAAATGGCCAATCATTCACCGCCCCCTTAAAAGGGTTCACCCCACCCCCAATTCCCCTGAGCCTCCCGCCACCAGGGGGCAGTATCAAATTCCCTTGGATCGCCTCACCACCCACCAGGGGGCAGTACCGCCCACTTTGAGAATCAGTGATCTAAATGAACCCCAGTGATCAACAATATTGCCCACGTTAGGGCTGTGGCTTTCTTTATAACGTCTAATCTTTGATTTTCTCTTGCTGCCTTACCAAGCATTATTGACTTTTCTAGTGAGTTGTGTTTCTAATGATGTGGCCAAAGTATGACAATCCCAGTTTAGTTATATTGGCTTCTAGGGAGAATTCAGACTTGATTTGGTCTTGGATCCATTTATTTGTCTTTTTAGCAATCTACCCTATTGGTGGAACTCTCCTCAAGCACATTTCGAATGAGTTGATCTTCTTCCTGTCAGCTTTATTCATTGCCCAGCATTCACAACCATATAGATGCCATATACATTTAACTTTATCCTACGTAGTCTTCTTGGCAAAACAGAATCCCATGGAGGCCATCCCACAATGCATGGCCTCTTCTGGTGGCTGCCCATGGGAATCCGTGTTGCCAGCATGTTAAAATGGAGAGAGGAGTCAGTTTTCAGGAATCAAGAAGCAGAGAAAGTATGGAAAAGGACAGAAAAGGTGGTGGGATGGCCAACCATATCAGAAGATGAGGAAAGATGGTAGGTAACAAATTAATACACTTCTCTCCACTTTCTCTTGCTTTCCCCCGCTTTTTAATTGTCAACATAATGATGTCCATAATGCACATACAGTAGAGTCTCTCTTATCCGACTGTCGCTTATCCAATATTCTGTCTTATCCATTGCTCTTATCCAATAACCCCTTTTCCTCCAGCACTTCTCCTTCAATTATAGGAGTGCTCCTCAACTCTCTCTCCATTCTCAAGAAGTGAAAAAGGCAAGACGAGGAGGAGGAGGGAGGAAGGAGGAAAAGAGGCAGGACCGGAAACATCCTCCCTCCTTCTCTGTGATTTCCACAGTCCTCTTCTACATCCGGGCACTTCCTGCTGGGCTGCTTTAGCCCTGAGACATTGCCTTGCCGTAACCCTTTGAGACCCTGTTGTTAGTATTCTGGACGACTAGTGCCATGTTGGATGGGTAACAGTAGGCAACTTTGTATTATCTGACATTTTTGTTTATCCGACGTTCTGCCGGCTTGTTTGTGCCGGATAGGCAAGACTCTACTGTGGCTAGATGTACTACAAGCAGTGGGCATTAGATGTCATTAATCTACATCTAGAGGACATCAGCTGCCCAGATTTTAGCCTTTTATTTTTGTATTGATTCCCAGCCCATGAGGGCCCCCAAGGCAATGAACAAAATAAAAATCAATTCAAATAATGCAAAGATAAAGGTCATTTTAAAATATATTAAAATACTTGTTAATAACTCCCAAAATCAGTTGAAAAACAAATTTGGAATCCAGTTTTACATGAATTAAAACAGCAATTTCAAATATTGAATACCAAGCAGAGCAGAACTGTTTTAGCAGCTGACTGGAAGCTTTTAAGAGATTGGGCCAACCTAAGTTTCTTGGGTAGGATGTTCCACAGTCACGGTGCTACTAGAGAAATCCCTGTTCCATGTACCCATCAACTTAACTTCATAAGATGTTGGAGCATGTAACAGGGCCTCTGAAAAAACTTAAATTTCTGGCAAGCGCATATGGGAGCATGCCACAATGCACTGGGATTTCATCCTTTTTCTTTCTCCTCAAATATTAGTATGTTGTGGGTGCAATGCCAGAATGAACTAATATTTCTCCTGTTGAAATGTTCAAATATCTTCCAGAAACCATTTTGTTAGTAAACAAGAAAATGTACTGGAGATGAGAGATTCTTCCTCCTCCATTTTGCTAGATTACTTCTTTTCTTTTTTTTTTAACCATTGGACATCTGCCCCTGTATCCTGCCCACTGTACACAAGTTAACTGACAAATAATCAATCTCACTCATCAGCTGTTGTTGGAACAGAAATATTATTTATAAAGTGTTCCTGCAGTGACATATCTTGTCCCAAAATCAGACAATGGTCAGGTAATGTGAAAATACTTTTTTGTACCGGTAGTCATGAGACAGACACATGATGAACTAAGTTGATAGTCATCATTAGATGTTGCTCAACAGGATGCGCCTGTCTTTATTAGGTTGGTCTACAGCAGAAGAACAAACTGAAAGGTAAACGAGATCATACATTCCAAGAGTTATTAGTTCTAATAATTGCCATGCTTTATGGAAAGTGTGGTGCAATTTTCATCTACTGTATAAATGTACACTTGGGGAATCAATTATCTAACATGCCACAGCACAGTAATTTCCTATATAATTTCGTCCAATTGCTAAAGGAACTCATTTAGGGTTAGCCATAATTGTTAATAAATCATTATCAGTCATTAACTTTGAGGTACCAGTGACAGCTAATCAAGACTTCTGGAGAACATTGTTGCCTTTGTAGGTTTCACATTAATCAAATTACTGACAGAAGCAGTATACATCAGAAAAATTTCCCCTCCCCCTTATTCAGAACTGCTAAAATTACTTTTGTGTTGCATTAATAAACCCAATTTAATTATCTTTGTGTATGCAATGTTGAGTTATATTGCTTTGGTTTTGAATAGAGGGAAACTTAATTCAAAAGATTAGTAGGTATCTCATCAAATCATGTGTTTCCTGCTTAGGAGTCCTTATCACTTATTTTTGGTGGGAACTGTGGATGGCACAACTCATGCACATATCAAATGGGCAGGATTCCTGTTGGTGATATTTCTTTCTCTCTCTCTCTCTCTCTCTCTCTCTCTCTCTCTCTCTCTCTATATATATATATATATATATATACACACACACACACACATACAACACACACACACACAGAGCATGATTGAAAAAGAAGGTCTCCACGAACTTCCTCATGTGACAATTCCTTCTTACCTATGTCCAGCTGATATGTCACCTTCTAGACGTCTAGTTTTCTACTTGAGGCAAATAGGTTATACATTTAGCAATTCAAACTTGGCCACGGTGGTCCACGCTCTGGTTACATCCCATATAGACTACTGCAACGCTCTCTACGTGGGGTTGCCTATGAAGACTGCCCGGAAGCTGCAATTAGTCCAGCGCGCAGCAGCCAGACTACTAACAGGAGTGGGGTACAGGGAGTGCACAACTCCCTGTTGCGCCAGCTCCACTGGCTGCAAATTAGCTTCCGAACACAATTCAAAGTGCTGGTATTGACCTACAAAACCCTGTATGGTTCTGGCCCAGTTTACTTGTCCGAATGTGTTCTCCCCTATGAACTGTCAAGAGTGCTAAGGTCCCACCATCTTCGCAGGCATGTCTGGTGGGGACGAGGGACAGGGCTTTTTCTGTGGTGGCCCCCCAGCTGTGGAATTCTCTCCCAAATGAAATTAGATCCTCCCCCTCCCTCCTGACTTTTAGGAAGCAGGTGAAAACATGGCTGTGCAATGAGGCCTTCGCAGAATGAAGGAGGAGATTGCGAAGCGACTAAAGTCACTAACCACTTGATACGGACCGAAAATATGGATTAAGTTGGACTTAATTTTACTTTGGCAAAAGTCTTTTTAAATGTATTTATTGTATTGCATTTGATAATTTTAATGTAAATTTATGATGTTTTTAAATTTTAAATGTTAGCATTGAATACTTGCTGTTTGCTGGTCTGAGTCCCTCTTCGGAGGTGAGGAGGCCGGGGTATAAAAGTTTTAAATAAATAAATAAATAAATAAATAAATAAATAATAATAAAGACACTTTCTAGAAGTTGAGATCAGATTGTTCTCTCTTCTCTTTCTCCCTGAAACTAAAAACAGAGGAAGATTCAGAGAGAAACCCTTATTATCAGCACCGTATCTCACATAATGTGAATGTCTGTTTACAAATGTATTTAAGACTCCCTGCACAGTACATGAAATTCAAACCAAGTGCAGTGAAGCTATGAAGGAGTTAAATGTAGTCTTTAAAGCAAGCTATCATAACATGTGGATATTAGATAACAATTGTCTATGTATGAATAAAACACTCAGTCATTCAAAACTCTTCCCCAATCTTCTGCAAATGCTATCCAGATCTTATTGACTATAACTTCCAATAGTCTGAGCCAACTATCGGTCCACGGCTTCATTGTTACTACACTGTTGCAACGAGAGTGACTGGTCTTGCAAAACCTTCTTATAGTGCCGAGGCTTATAAAATATGGTTTTTTGTGGGCGAGCAGATGGCAACTACTGGATGGCATATGTTCTGTATCATAAACTAGAGCTGATGTGGTCAAGCCAATGCAATTTTCTGAATTAGCATCCCAAAAAACTAAACAGAATCTAAAGTTGACCAAAAACTGATTTGTAGCCCTTTTGGCGTGGGCTGGCCCATGAGGTCACAAAGAGCCAGAAGCGACTGTAACGAATAAAGAACAACATTAATAATAATAATAATAATCTGAGATGTGATGTCATTTATACCAGTGATAATTAAAACGACAAATTCAGCATTGCAGGGGTTTATTTAATTAAGCTTACGTTTTTGTCTCTTATATCACAGTTCCAGGATGCTCTTTTCCCACTGATTTATAGTAGGATGGAATCCCTTCATATCTGTTTCCTGCCCATTTGGAAGGACATTCTCTAACTGCTAATACATTTTGGCTCTGGAACTCGGCCTCCATTCTCTCCATCCATAAGAATTTCTGTATTTAGCTGTTACAGGACCTTTTCCAAGCCCCTTCAGCCCATCCTGGTGTGCCAATAATACTGGTCCTGGATGGGAGAGCAATGTGCTTAGCACAGACTGACTGGAGAGCATCAGGATTAACAGATTAACCACTGGGATTAATTCACTTAGAGAGATAAACTGCTTATAGATGTACCTCGCAGGGTAAAGGGATGTTTAATTGGTTCCCATTTGCCAAGTTCTTGACTGACAGCCCTATCATAGCACAGGACTACTTTTTTTGAGCACAGTTGCTATCTGTGTAAATGCTGGCCTTTTGTATTAATTGTCAGAACAGATTACTAATTTGTGGCAGGATTCCCATACGTCATAGGAACTCTGTAGTATTATGACTGCTATAAGGAACTTTATTAATAATCATCTTTTTTTTACAATGAATTCCAAAGGCGTGAATGATAATTTGCCGCTAATTGTAAAGTGGATTTGATAATGCTTTGGAATAAATGGATTCCCAAAGGCACATGTTTTCCAGAGCCTAAGTGGTAATTTTTAGTCAACAGAGAACAATATGACTATTAACAGTAGTGCCAAATGCCATCTACAGTTACATTCACCATATCACTGCTTCGTTTGTATTCTAGTTTTTCGTAAGACTTTGAGTTCACTCAGTGCAATTTTTTTGGTGGAAACTTCTCATGCAAACTCCCTTCAGAGGTGTGATTAGATTTGGAACTACGAGTGTTCCATATTTGAGTTCTTGGAGAAAGTACAAAGTCACCTTGGTGCCTGCCTGGGGCTTGTGCTTTCAATTCTAAATCTGATCACAGCTACTTAAACAGTCTTATCCATAAAAACCTCAATAAACGGAAAGAACATTTGTTAAAATGTTCATGATCATTAAAGTTTGGCATGTTTTAATGGATATTGATATTATTATAGAAACACATTGACTTCTATAAATGTAAGGAGATACTTGAATAATTAATATGACAAATACCTTTTGCTGTAGAGTGTGTATGTGTTTTACTTGCTTACTATAATCTGAAGAGCAACATGAAGCAAAGGCCTATTGCAGGTTTCTCAACCTGGGGAGGGAGCTGTGAAGGGGGTGTCAGAGGGATCTCCAAAGACCATCAGAAAATACGGTATTTTCTGTTTGTCATGGAGGTTCTGTCTGGAAAGTTTGGCCCAATTCTATCATTGGTGGGGTTCAAAATGCTCTTTGATTGTAGGTGAACTATAAACCCCAGCAACTACAACTCCCAAATGTCTAAGCGGCTGTTGGCAGGCTTACCATCTTGCTGCCACATTACGCCTGTTCTGCGTGAACTGCACTGGCTTCCAATAGAGCACCGGATCACCTTCAAAGTGCTGGTATTAATCTTTAAGGCCTTGAATGGTCTGGGGCCAGTATACCTTAGGGACCGCCTCTCCCTATATTGTCCCGCAAGACCACTGCGATCAGAGTCCCTTAACCTTCTTGCGGTGCCAAGCTGTAAAACCCTTCACCTGACCTCAACGCGGAGGAGAGCCTTTAGTGTCATCGCTCCAGTACTTTGGAACGCTCTTCCTCCCGCAATCCGTGCGTTGCCTAACTTACTAGCCTCTCGGAAGGCTTGTAAGACCTTTCTGTTTGTACAGGCATTTGGTCAGTAAATAACTCCAGGCCTTTTACCATGTAGCCGTAGGCCATGGGAGTAATTCTGGTGCGTGTCACTATTGTATAGTTTTAATTATGGGTGTTAATCTTGATGTTTTTACGGTGTTTTTAGCATATGTAAATCACCCCAAGCCTGACAGGAGTGGCGACTAATAAGTCAAAAAAATAAATAAATAAATAAATAAATAAGTCTCTGTTCCTCAAACACCACCAGTGTTCCATATCCATGTGGTTACAGACATTCAGCTAAGAGAAAACTTGGCAGTTAATGCTGTTGTACATAGATATCTACAAGCAGAAATTAAGATGTTTGAGAAATCAATGTGTTGTCGAAGGCTTTAATGGCCGGAATCACTGTTGTGAGTTTTCTGGGCTCTATGGCCATGTTCCAGAAGCATGATCTCATACTTCTGCCACATCTATGGCAGGCATCAGAACAGTAAATAAAGAGCAATACTAAAAAAGCAGGGGAATTCCAGACAAGAATAAATCAGAACCAGCTAATGCCTCCCAACAAAGGATTCCCCCAGACAGCAACCAGCCAGGCCTTGAAACTACAGGCCATTAAATACTAATCAAGGTGGCAAATTGCAACATTCACACATACCTCTAGAAAACAAGAGTTCTGTCTTCCACCCTGGAAATTCCACAGGTATATAATTCCACTTACTTAGTTTCCAACAGACCCCTCAACCTCTGAGGATGCCTGTCATAGATGTGGGTGAAACGTCAGGAGAGAACGCATCTGGAACATGACCATGCAGCCTGGAAAGCTCACAGCAACCCTATGGGAAATCAGTTTGGAGAAACATATTCAGTATTTAAATAGCTGACAGCACAAGTCTATGTTTGTGCACTCAGAAGTACCGTAAGTCCCAATGAATTCAATTGTGCTTATTCCCAGCTAAGTATTTACTGGATCATAGCCCAAGCCATTAAAGC
Organism: Anolis apletophallus; assembly: GCA_030556195.1. Taxonomy (NCBI): domain Eukaryota; kingdom Metazoa; phylum Chordata; class Lepidosauria; order Squamata; family Anolidae; genus Anolis; species Anolis apletophallus. The sequence goes on from JARBWK010000009.1 coordinate 79,419,935, forward strand.
TAAGCTTTGTTCAATATTATTAAAGAAGTGCTGAAGCATCCCTTACAAACAAATATATGTCATCACAAGAAATGTGATTTAAACCAAATTTCTGTTTTATTTGGACAACAATTAGTGTAATCACGATCTTATTATGACCAAATGCTAAACAGACAAATACACGAAACCTGCCAAATTTGGGTTGGGAAGATTGCTTGCTTGCTTGCTCGCTTCCTTGCTTTTCTGTTTTTGATTGCTTTTAGAAACCCCAACATCAGCTTTTGGAGCACAAACCTTGATACACTCCCTGTTGTGTATTCTGTATTCTCATGAAGAGATTAGCAGATGTTGACTTCACAGTATGACTCTCAGTTTGTCTACTCTAACCAATGCAAGATTGTATTGCAAGGAGAAAAGGTAATATGACTACTAGAAGGGACATGAATGGTTGACTTTCAAGAGACACTTTTGAGTTTCACAGTCAGCCATTCCTTCTTGCCTTTGGCCTTTCCTGACCTGCACTGAAGACTGTGCTTAACAGAGATAACAGAGGAATCAATAGGGCAGAGATAGATATGAAATGCAGGCAACAGAGGGAAAAGACCTGTCTGAAGTACACATCACAAACCAGCATAAAGCAATAGCCAACATTGAATGTTGTTTTAAGAAAGTCTGTACTCTGGTTTCCTGCCTGTCTGAAGGGTTCCCCCCCTCCCCAAGAGACCTTTGTGTTGTCTATAATCTTTAGCTGCATATATCCAAGTGAGCAGTTGTGTACATATCTTTTTAAAAGACTTCTGCTAACTGCAAGACTGTCTTACAAGTTCTTTTTCCTTCTTCTCCCTGGTAAGTCCCTTGTGCATTTAATATTATTGTGACAATGTACATAGAGCAGTTGGAGGTTTTCTTAGCATGTAGATACAGCAATAGGGAACTCTTCTCTTGCTGAATTTGTGCTTTAAAACATAAAGGAGACTTGCCCCTCAAAAGTATGTCTGTAACCATTTCGAGTAGTATTTTCAGTCTGATCTCAACACCTTTAAACTGACCACATGCTAATGTTCCATGTTTACTATCCTTCTAAAAAAGAAATACCCTATCAGTGTTTCCCAACTGCTGTGACGCGGCACACTGGTGTGCCGTGACAGACCTCCTGCTGTGCCGCGAGAAAAGCTCTCTGCCCCCCTTCCTCCCCCTCCTGCTGAACTGCTGCTTGGGGGAGGAGGAAGGGCCAGACGGCAGCGAAGAAAAAGAATAAGGGGCCGGGGCGCTGCCTCCTTCGGCCGTTTCCCCAGCAAGCCTCCAATCCGCTATGACTCCCGCCCCTCGCTCGCTGAAGCTGCGCGGAGGAGGAGCCCTGCCCACTGAAGCCCGTCCACCGCTCATGCTCCTCCTCTGTGGGAGAGCTGAAGCTGGGGGAAGGGGGCAGGGCATGGTGCGGCCTGGCTCCGCCCCCTTCCCAGCTTTGGCACTCCCAGCAGCTGCTCCAGCCTTGAGGGGACAGTGCCAAGCCAGCATTGTGCTGGCTCTGCCACAGTTGGCTTGGCACTGTCCCCTCAAGGCTGGAGCAGCTGCTGGGAGAGCTGAAGCCGGGGGGAGGGGGCAGAGTATGGTGCGGCCTGGCACCACCCCTTCCCCCGTCTTTGGCACTCCCAGCAGCTGCTCCAGCCTTGAGGGGATAGTGCCAAGCCAGCATTGTGCTGGCTCTGCCACCGCTGGCTTGGCACTGCCCCCTCAAGGCTGGAGCAGCTGCTGGGAGAGCTGAAGCTGGGGGCGGGGCATGGTGTGGCCTGGCTCCGCCCCCTCCCCCAGCTTTGGCACTCCCAGCAGCTGCTCCCAGCAGGCTACCATCCCCTAGCCATTCTTTACTGTGTTAGAATGTCATTTTGTGTCATTTTGGTTGGTGGTGTGCCCCCGGATTTTTTAATGTTAAAAGTGTGCCGCGGCTCAAAAAAGGTTGGGAAACTCTGCCCTATATACTTGAGTATAAGCCGACCTGAATATAAGCTGAGACACCTAATTTTACCACAAAAAACCTGGGAAAACTTATTGACTCGAGTACAAGCAGAGGGTGGGAAATGCAGCAGCTACTGGTAAATTTCAAAACTAAATGGGAAAGGGTGGTTGAAAAGTGGGGAAATGAGGTGGAAAGGGGCTAGCTGGAAGAGTAGGACAGATTGGAGTCAAAAAGGGGTAACTGGGGAAGGGGGAACAACTACAGTGTGAAAGGGGGGTGGAAAATGGAAAAGGTTGGGATGGAAAGGGGGGCTAGAAAATGGGAAAGACTCGGTCTTAAGTGTGAAGGGGGATTGGGAAAAGCTGGGCAAATTTGGGTGGGAAAGAGGGGTAGCTGGAAAAGATTGGGATGGGGAAAGGAAGATTGCAAAACGAGCAAAATTTGGGTGCAAAGGGAGGGCTAGAAAGACTGGAGTGGTAAGGGGCAAGCGGAGAAGTGGGAAAGATTGAGGTGGGAAAGGGGGTTGGGAAAGTGCAGAAGAGTGGGGCGAGAAAGAGGGGCTGGGAAAGTGGGAAACTGAGGTGGGAAAAGGGGCAAGACTGAAATGGAAAGAGAAGCTGGAACCTGGGAAAGGCTGTGAGGGAAAGCAAGCTGGAAACGTGGGAGAGATGGGCTGGGGATAGTAAAGACTGGGGTAAGATGGGAGAAACTAGAAAAAGGGAAGACAGGGGTGGGAAAGGGGGGCTGGAAAAGTGTGTGTGTGGGGGGGGGGGGGACTGAGGTGGGAAGGGAGGAAGTGGGAAGGACTGAGGAGAGGAAGATGTGTGGCCTCTCCTCCTCTCTCGGCACAGCAACCTAGCTGGATCAGTGTGCTGAGAAGGGAGGAGAGGAAGGCGTGCGAGAGAGGAGGAGGAGGAGGAGTGCACCCTCCCCTTTTCTCTTGGCACAGCGACCCAACTGGGTTGCTGTCTGGAGAGGTGAGGATTCTGGTGGGAAGGTGTGGGGCTTCTTTCAGCCCCATGCATTCCTGCCAGGACCCTTACCAAAGTATAAGCTGGCCCGAGAGGGGCTTTTTCAGCCTAAAAAAGGGGCTGAAAAACTAAGCTTATACTCAAGTATATACAATAATTTGCTCCTTTTCTGCTCATAGCACATCATAACTTGGGGTCAAATGTCACCAGCAGAGTTTTGAAAATAACTTTTAATGGATCAGTGCTGTTATTCCTCCCCCCTCCCTTACAAATAAAAAAAACAAGTCTGCAGGGACCATGCAAATGTGATCGGCTCATAAAATCTAGTTAGTATGGCCAATGGTATTGTAATTATTTACTTGAAAAATGGTGTTAAAGTCCAGAAGATGCTACACAGATGTTTAAATGAAATGTTAATTATACACTTGGGCTATACTGAGAAATTCAATAACACCAGAATTTGTATCCCACGACAGCAAAATTACAAGATAATGGACATACAATGGCTCAACTCATCTTCTATGAAAGACATATATTACATAGGATTATGAATTTAGGAACTTATACCCAAGTTTTAGAGATAGTTATTTTGCCTCTCTGCGACTGAACTATTTTTCAATTTACACACACAGAAACTAATCCTTTTCACTATTTTAAAGGAAAGGAAATATACCACTCCTTTATGTAAGTTTTGGACCTTTCCAGAATACCCTTCATTTTTAATTAGATTCCCACACTGCATGTATAATTAAAGACAAATCAGATTAAGGTGATTAACATAAATTATAACCTATTTTACTAATTTCTGAGGGCATCTTCCTGCAAGGGATAACAGATACATTAGAAGGCTAATTAGGCTAAAATTACCTTTGCTAATGAATCTTAGCAGTCATTAAATCCTCTCACGAAGGGACCTTTTTTTGTGTAATAGAGGATGAAGGTGTAATTCGTCAACTCTCTGCGCTAGCTGTAAATCCTCAAAACCTAAAGAAGATTATGTGAAAAGTTCCACCATAGAAAAACCACTCAATTCTACTTCCATTTGTTCTCTTTGCAGTATCATTGTGCTATCAAAGATGTGCAGGCTATTCCTTCGCCATTAGAGTACAAAATTAAAAATCATGCAAATGTTCAGGATGAGAGCAAATGCCTGATTCCAAATCATTATAGGAATGACAATCATAGAATATAATGGCTTAGATCCAAAGGACTGTGAACAAAAGTATAAAATGTTTAAATACTTTTCCATGATTTTTTTCCTGCAAGACATTCAACTAAAAAGGAAGATTTCTTGCTATATTGTTCCACAGAGTATTGGAGGTTTATATGTGTTACTATGGGAGAAATAAGCAACGAAAGGTATGCAAGCTGCAGAGTACAAATTGTGGCAGATGTCAAAGTGACCTTCAGAATGACTTTGGGTGCATCTACACTGCAAAATGAATGCAGCTTGACACTATCTTTAACTGTCACCGCTCAGTGCTATGGAATTATGGTACTTGACAAGCTACAACTTTCAGGATTCCATAGCATTGAACCATGGCAGTCAAAACGATCTCAAACTGCATTAATTCATGGTGTAATTTCACCCTCTGTGTTCATTCAGCCCAATATAACATCTTGCACAAAAAAAAGGTGCTGCTATGGATTTTGGGTTATTCTCCTGACCAACGTCTGTTGGAAAAAAAACAACAGGAATAGCACTTCCATTCATGAAAAGGCATCTGTGGAAATGAGGCACAAGCACTCTTGGGCAGATAATTTTAAATACCCCTTTCTAAACTGGAAATACCAGGATTCCATAAGATACTGACATAGCAGTTAAAGTGGAATTGTATATTGTACTACAATTGTATATTGTGAAGGAACCCAGAATCTCACAGAGGTTGCTGTTATTGGATTACTGTGAGTTTTCTGAGCTGTATGGCCATGTTCCAGAAGCATTTACTCCTGACGTTTCATCCACATCTATGGCAGACATCCTCAGAGATTGTGACCTGCCATAGATGTGGGCGAAACTTCAGGAGGGAATGCTTCTGGAACATGGCCATACAGCCTGGAACTTTATTTATTTATTTATTTATTTATTTATTTACGACATTTATATTCCACCCTTCTCACCCCAAAAGAGCAGCTTACAAGTTATATGTAAATACAATATATTATATTATTAGCATAGCACAATATTAGTAACATACATTGCCATATTGTACTACACCAGTATACTGTAATATGTTTAGTAATATTACATGTAATATGAAATATATTATTATTATATTGTATCATTATTAGTATTATATTGTATTACATTATAATAATATTATCAATATTATATGTGTATACAATATATTATATTATTAGCACAGCACAATATTAGTATTATGCATTACTATTTTGTACTATACCACAGAAAACTCACAGCAACCCAGTGATTGTGGCCATTAAGGCCTTTGACAACATACTCCTGTTATTGTTTGATGTAGTGTACATTCTAGGCTTGGTTGATCCAAAAAAACAAAAACAAAAACGAGTCCAAAACTCGTCTCAGATGTAGGGGGCACTGGTGGTTTGATTCTAAAGTCACTTCCTTTTTTAAAAAAAATTCAAAACTTTCTGAAGCTTCAGAAACTTCGGAATAGCTTTGTTAATGGCAGGAGGTGACGCGCCATCTGGCGAGTGGAGGAGGAGGAAGAGGCGGTGGCGACGCGGCCGTCTGGCGAGTGTATTACCTCATCCACATTGACAGCGGAGGCAGGCCTGGAATGGAAGAGCTCCGCGGTCAGACTGAAGCTCAACAGCTGGAACCAAGCAGCTCCCGAGGGCAGCCCTCAGATGCCACTTGCTTCCCACTGCCGGGTTTCAGCCTGACTGAGGGACTCTTCCTTCCCAGGCCTGCCTTGGCTGTTTATGCGGAGGACGACGACGAGGCAGCAGTGACATAGTTGTCTGATGAGAGTATCGCCTCCTTGTTGTCGAATGGCTGAATTTAGGGGACCCTTCCCATAGGGGGACTGGCCCAGGCCATCCCTAAAATGCGGGGATCAAGGCCCAAATCTGGATGATCTTCCCAGAACTACAAATCCCAAGGTAACCCAGATCAATGCTCACCCAGATTTGGAAGAACGCCACTACCGAGAGAAGAGTCTAATTCAGCTGAATAGGATGAAATGCCACGCCAAGGTTCCAAAGGCAAAACATAGTCTTTAATGGGAATGCAGTCAAATATATAGAAAAGCAGTCATTTACATTTGAATCGGGCGCCCTCCCCTCCCACGTGTAGCTCCAGCTGATTGGCCGAGCTGTCAAAGTCAGCTGGGCCAGGAGGCGGCCGGCGCGCTTTAACCAATAGGGAAAGGCGCGCCAAGATTCGAAATGGGCCAATCCTGGCCGGCTATGCAAGGCGGGAAAGGACACAAAGGGAAACGGCTGGGTGAAGGAAGTAACCTGTGGCTGAATACCTTGCGGCTGGCGAGTCTCCGATGTGGGGGGCTCAAGCCTTCCTGTGTATTGTTTGGTTTGAATACCTCAATGGCAGTCTTTTGTCCTGGCCGAAACTCCTTTGTGTTGAGAGTTTCGATCTGAGCGGGAAGTATGGTTTCTCAGTTCAAAATGGCAAAATCATAACTTATTGCAGCCGGTAAGTGGGGGTCCGAAGCCCACTTTGGTCCAGCTATGGGGTGGCTGAGTGACTTGTGGTTGCCAGAGCCCATGAGTCCCTTGGAGGCCAAGCTCCGAGGCCAAGGGGGGACACGAGCGGGTGAATTCAGGCCCATAATGGCGGAATCTATGTTCCACACAACACCTGACCTTCACCCAATTATTGGTGCAAAGCATCATATGGCCAGAAAAATGTATCATCTGTTTACCAGGGGAACTCTCCGCAACGGGAGCCCTGGCTGAGCTTGGAAGCATGGTTGCTCAGTTTAAAGTGGTCCTGAAAGATAGCTATTGGGGCTGGCTGCGAGGGTCCGAAGCTCGCATGAAACAACCATGTTTTGGGTTCTGATTATATGACCGTACATATTCCCTATCATTGGCCAAGCTCCGAAAATGACAGAGACAAATGTGGGGAGTCTTGGGCATAAAGAGTGTGGGCCTCACCCCACGAAGAAACCCAACGTCCCTCCCAGAGTTATTATTTGTGCAAGGCAAAATGGATGGGAAAAGTGGGTTATTGTGTTCTGTTAACCTCTGGAACTCTCTGCTGAGGGCATTATCTTAGTGTTACAGGGACACGAAAGGGGAACACATAGGGGTACAATGTAGACAAGACAACCCAGATGCCCCCCCTGCAATCATCCCAATTACATTCTCATGCAGCTCTTGCTCCCAGAGGTAATGATCTTAAAACAACCAACAAAATGCTGCTTTCCTTCTGGGAGTTGAAGTCCTCCTTGATGTAATCACTGTCCTTGGGAACTGCAGAGCCTTTGGGGTTTGGGGTGCAAAGGAGTAGCAAAGTCATTGAGGGTCCAGGGTGCAAAGGGGAAAAACAGGGAATGTCCAACTGGAGAAATGTCCTTGAGGAAACTATAAAGTTCCTGATCAGGGGAGAGAGTCCGAGGGGAGTGATCCTGGGTATGCCCGCTTGTATGGAGCTGAGCTCAAAGTAGAGGCAGTAGCAGTGAAGAGTCCATGAGCAGTGTCCTTGGGCGAACTTCAGGTCCCAGCTCGCACAGACCCGGGTTATGAGTTCGAGGCCTCCCTACTCGCACAGATCCCTTCCCCTAAACCTCCTGAAGGCGATCTACCGAGGCAAAGGCATCTTCCCTCCCCCCAAAGTCCATGGGTGCTCCTTTGGGCCCCTCTGACAGTTTTCCAGTCAGGGAAGGATCTTGAGTTCGTCCAGGGAAAAACGGCCAAAAGCAGAGAAAAGTGAGCCCTGGTACTTGAGCTCCAAGCCCCCCTTGTTGGCAGAAGGCTTGGGGACCCGTTCCCCCCCCTTCAGGATCCTTTTAGTCCAAAATCGTTGACTTGCTGCCGGTTTTGGACTCACCATTGCTGCAGAGTTGATGGAACTTTAATGCGAGAAAAGGTGGGGGCCAATTGTCCTCAGATGAACTGAGCGCACCAGCGGTAGAGTCAAGCCGCTGATTGCGAGCGGCTGCTTTCCCGGGCTTCCCCCAGGCACGGAAGGAAGAACGGGGAGAAGAGTGGTGACAAGATAGGAGAAGGGGGCAGAGTGCTTTGGGACAACAACGGGGCAAATCGGGGAAACTTGCAAAGTGTGGATACTGAGTACATTGGTTCCTATGGAGATCTCACTTATCCGCGGATCGCTCCTTCACCCCTCCCTTTGGGGGCGCTCTTCCCCCCACCTTTCCAAGATGGCGACGGGGCGGGCGAGTCTGCAGAGGTGCGTCTCGCCCGTGTGGCCCCCCTAGCGGCCTGAAGAGTCGGACCGGTCATAGAAGGATGGAAGATACGGTAGGAAAGAGAGGGGATGGGTTTTGTTTATTGTTTTGTTTGTTTTCTAAAGTGTTATGTTTGTTTGGGGATTTTCTTTTAGCGCTTGAGGGAGGGACAGGCGTTTCGGCCCTAGTGGTGGGTGGTGGTACTGCAGTGGCCTAGCATAGGCCTGGGTGGGATGTGGCCTGGCTGTTGTTGCTTGGCGGTATGGGAGGTTGGGAAGGTTGGTTCTGTGTTATGGTTTGCTGATGGGGATGTGAGGGTTATGGTAATATGTGGGGCAGGAGGATGCTGGGAAGAAATGTTCTTTTCTATTGTTTTGCAATGTTATGGGAAGTATAAAGGTGCTTGGGGATGTTTTGGTGCCTGGGCTCTGGGGAAGGGATGGAAATGCATTTTTGGCTTTTGTCTCGCTGTGGGCTGCTTATAGAGTTCAATGTGTTGTTGTAGTGTGTAAGGTTTTGGTGGGTGCTGGGGGAAATGTCCTGGTCTTATTGTTATGCTGTTTGATGTTTGCTAAAATGTACTATTTGCTGTGTAAATGTTGTGCAGGTGGGGCAATGGGAGGCAATGGTGGCTGGCTCATTGGGAGGGACGAAGTTGGTGCAGTGTGTATGGGAAATTGATGGGGCAAAAAAAAGGTCTGGTGCTGGTGCAACTTAGGCCATGGGCCAAGAGGAATACTGGGGACTCTCTGCAGTTTGATCTCCTGGATTTGGGGCTTCCTGATTCGACCATATCCTCATCCTCCTTCCCATTAGACAAAGACTGCTGCTCAGCCTTTTTGGCTAATGAGCAGCAAGGTAGTGTGGGAAATGTAGTTTAACAGCAGGGCGTTTTGCAATCTCTACCAATGAGGGCCTGACCTTCACAAACAACAAGATTGGCTGTGCTTAGCCATGCCCACCTCCTCCTTCTTTGCATTGCCAGGGAAGGGAAACCATGAGATTTTAAAACTAGTAGGCTTTACAAAAGTTGCTTAATGGTTGTGAAAATTAAAATAACCTTGCGAGAAATCCGAACATTGTGGAATATTTACGAAAAAAAGGTAAGTGGTTCAAATTTGGATTTGCCCCTCCCACTTTTTCTGCATGGTTCAAAACTGCTTTGGAAGCCCAAAGTTGGTAGTTTATTTATGACTTTTCCAAACCAAACCTATCTTACTCTAGTACATTCTAGTCATTTCCAATTTGGGGTAATTATAAGGTGAATCTGTCACAGAGTTTTCTTGGCAAGTATTGGTCATAGTGGGTTTACTACTGCCGCTTTCCTTTGAGGCTAAGAAAATATGATTTGCCCTTGGCTTTTATGGCCAAGAGAAGATTCAAAATCTCGCCTCCTAGATGTCTCCATCTCTTTCGAACTTCTGATTCAAAGTTAAAATCAAATTATTCCATTTGGCCTTTGGTTTTGAAGACTGGTCTGAAAACTCTCTGCTAAATTTGTTTTTCATCTCTTTTCAAACAGGTTAAAATGGGTTTTCATTTGTTTTTATGTCTTTTTAATAGATTAGAGTAGGGCCCTTGGTGAGCAGGGAAATGTTTAACAATACTTAAATCAATTCACCAGTCAGTCTAAATACTTCCATCGAACCTATCAGTCAACAAGGGATCCAATCTAATAAGTATGCATTTAACAAATTCCTTCATTGATTTCAGCAGAGTTGCATGAAAAAGCCATATCTAACAACCTCAAAAAGACAACTAGATATGTTAGGCATTGTTGGAATTGAAGAATTTTGTGAAACTCAGGAGGGTTTATAGGGAATAAACATGTTCTGAATAGTTAGTTATCTGTGCACAATCCATGTGAACAGGTTCTACTTGTAAAACTACTTAGGGATCCTGAAGTAAACCGCATAGAAGTAGTTTTGAACTTTCCCAAAATACACGAAGATTGGGAGCAAATGTATGATGCCAATTTTTCTCCTTGTCTACCTGTATTCAATGGATGTTAGGAAAGTGCAATACTTTATAATTGGATATGTGGTATTATGTTGGCATTCAAATTTTTTTTACCGTGTCAGGAGCAACTTGAGAAACTGCAAGTCGCTTCTGGTGTGAGAGAATTGGCTGTCTGCAAGAACATTGCCCAGGGGACGCATGGATGTATTACCATCCTGTGGGAGGCTTCTCTCATGTCCCTGCATGGGAAGCTGGAGCTGACAGACGGGAGCTCACCCCGCTCCCTGAATTTGAACCGCTGTCCTTTTGGTTAGCAGTCCTGCCAGCACAAGGATTTAATCCATTGCGCCACCGGGGGCTCCAGCGTTCAAAGTGGACCTAATTCAAATTTGTGATAAATTGATTCAGCAAACAGCAACAATTCCAAACTGCAACACAATAAAATAGGAAATATTATTTATTATTTCTGACCATGTCATATGCCTGCTATAGCTTCGTGTTTTGTGTATAGTTCACAATTTTTGTACTATAATAAGGCATTATTACAAAACCTTAAAAGGTTATGATGAATGTTCCCTGCATGATTCATTTTACAGTTATGTCTTTCTTATAAATTGAATGCAACAGTTATTTCTGTTTTAAGATTTTGGTTTTATGTGTTCATGCAACTATGTAACAAAATTTAAAATATTATGGTACAGTTATTATGATAATTATGGTATAGTTAAGAACAACTATTGCAGCCGAGGCTTTACTAATTTTTAATTGTGCTTACTATGTTAGATATCTTATTGTTGACCATGCTTTTAAATGTATTTGTTTACTCATTAGTTATTATATGTTTTTATTTTGATATTTAATTTAATTAGTACAATGCTGTTGTTATTCTGTATTATGTTCTATTGCTGTAATGTTTTGGGTATATGCTGGGCATTGAATGTTTGCCTTTGTATGTGTAAACTGCCCTGAGTTCTCCAGGGTGGTCTAAAAATAAAGTTTATTATTATTTATTCTTATATTTTCTGTTCCTGGTTTGAAAGTGTTTCCTGTTTAATTGTGCAGTACTTATTTTGAAAGTAGTTGTTATACTCCAGAAACTTCATTAAGAGATTAAGGTCATCCGAAGAGGCCCTGCTCTCAGTCCCACCTCCTTCGCAGGCACCATTGGTGGGAATGAAAGACTGGGCCTTTTCAGTGGTGGCTCCTCGGTGGTGGAACTCCCTCCCCAGCAATAGTAGATCAGCCACTTCCCTCCTGACCTTCAGAAAGAGAGTGAAAATGTGGCTTTAGGATCAAGCCTTGGGTGGGTAATACAGAGCAATAGATAGACTTGGAATTATGTGTAATGATTACCGAAATGGCCTGGACTATGACTGTGGATAACTTGTTTTATTGTAGTAATTTTAATGTTTTCAATGTTTCAATGTTTTTTTTAATCTTGTTTTTAAATTTTCTATGGAAATGTTTTTTTAATTGTATATTGGGTGTATATTGTTTTAAGGCATTGGTTATTGCCTATGCTGGAAGCTGCCTTGAGTCCCCTCCATGGTTGAGAAAGGCGGGATATAAATATAGTAAATAAATAAATATTTGTATTGTTGAAGGCTTTCATGGCTGGAATCACAGGGTTGTTGTAGGTCTTTTGGGCTATATGGTCATGTTCTAGAAGCATTCTCTCCTGACGTATTGCCTGCATCTATGGCAAGCATCTTCAGAGGTTGTGAGGATGCTTGCTATAGATGCAAGCGAAACGTCAGGAGAGAATGCTTCTAGAACATGGCCATATAGCTCGAAAAACCTATAACAACCCAAATAAGTAATTGTTGGGGGTGGGGGCGGTTACCACAAACAATGTTGAAAAAAATTGAGACCCCAAGAGATACTCATTGAAAAACTATAGCAAAATGTGCTGCAGGACATCCCGCAAAAACAAAGTTTCTGCAGTTCAATTAACTTTTTCCATTTTCTAATGATAGACTCAATTAAGAAATGACATTTATAACCTAGGAACGAAAATTGTGTCACGTAGCACAATCTATTAAAAGGAAGCATCTTTCAAGATGAAATTTTCCAGATCCCTTTTGTGTCTGACAGTTTAAACAAATATAATTTTAAATATTATAGAAGTGATGACAGTCCCTGACAAACTAGTCAACTTTCATAATTCAGATAGCCACACATACACATGCAGAAATATATGAAGTTTCTAAGACTTTTAATTTTTGAACTGAAGGTGGGTAGGTGTAAAGTTGAACCCTGAAAGAGAAATTGGGAGAGGTACATCTCAGTATTCTAGTAAAAGTTATGGGAAGTTTTACAATGATGATTTCCACATGTATGATTCTTTTCAAAAATGCATCGTTCTCTTTCAATAGTTCCCTAGACAATGCTTGCCTAGGCTTCACATCAACACTAAGTTGAGTAACAAACAGAGCAGAAGAGGTTTCATAAAGGTTCTAGAAGATGTCAGGAAAGTTTAAGTAGAAAAATGTGTTTGTTATCTTGTATTAGAAAGAAAGTTCTCTGATAATCTCCGATAGTGGGTTTATCTCGCAGTTATGGGAGGTGGCAGTAGCAATACCCTTAAGAGCTGGGCAGAAGGGACAGTCTAACACTTAAATTTTCTATAGTGCCACGGTGTGATGTTCCAAGGTGCAGGTATAGTAAAGGTAAAGGTTTTCCCTTGACATTAAGTCCAGTCGTATCAGACTCTGGGGGTTGGTGCTCATCTCAATTTCTAAGCCGAAGAGCCAGCATTGTCCGTAGACACCTCCAAGGTCATGTGGCCAGCATGACTGCATGGAGCGCCATTACCTTCCCGCCGGAGCAGTACTTATTGATCTACTCACATTTGCATGTTTTCGAACTGCTAGGTTGGCAGATGCTGGGGCTCATGCCGCTCCCTGGATTCAAACCTGCGACCTTTCAGTCAACAGCTCAGCGCGGTTTAACCCATTGCGCCACTGGTGCAGGTAAGAAGTGGTCTATGGCAGGCATTAATGTTTGGGTTATGTCAAGCTACCAACGCTGAGTCATGGTGATGCCAACCTTGAATTAAAAAATGTACTCTGTCAATTGGTAAACAGCAAACTGATATTTAGACTTTTACTCACAGAAGCAATCTCTGTGGGAAGCATACCATAGAATCATGTTGGAGAACACCTAGAGACATCATTTTCCCCTGAGCACTGGTAAGTGAAACCATGGATGTTGGTTCTGTGGTTGCTTATTGTAATCCAATTTTTTCATGTAGCTCAAGCTGCCAGTGTGCTTCATTTTTCTTTGTAGTTACTTGCTCAGACTGAGTCACATATTCTCCAATCATCTTGCTCTATGTGGGACAGACGCATTTTTGTATCAATCATCTTGCTCTAAGTGGGACAGACACACTTTCTCCCACTCCATTCCAATCCCAGTTGGGTAAAGTATCTATAACACCACCAACGTCCACATCTACTCAAACATGGGTCTTCCAGTCCTGTAGAGATTTGGTTATAGGACACCCCCTCCCCTGCTCTCAGCAGATGCCAGAAAAGAGCAAATAATCACATCCATATTATTAACTGGCAATGCATGCACAGATCCTTCAGCATATCACCATTATTTTATGTATTGAATGTGACAATCTGTGGTTGGTGGAAATTGCAGATCTATAGCCCACAGATCCAAAGGGTCCACTGTATTTTTCTTCTTGTTTCTCTGTTTCTTTTTTTTTGCCTGACACAAAATAAATATGTGTTTCAGGAAAGGAGCTTTCATATGTAATGCTAGGTTAGTTGCTTCCAGCAATACCCATGGACAGCAAAGTATGTCAGATTTTTGGTGCTTTGTGTGAGTGAAAAATATATCTATACAGCTATTTTGAAGTGGCATTTTAGTTGGTGGTTTTAATGACGTTAATGTAAATTCTAGAAGCAGGATAAATGAACACATCTCTGAGCATATAACCATGAACCAGTTCCTTGATGGCTTTTCGTTAAGGGGCGATTTAATTTGACTTGAAATGCATGGCATGGAATGATTTGAATAAATAGATTATGTGATGTGGTCTAGGACTGACTGCTCAGTGTACACTGGGGTACAAATACCTTCACAAAGGAGTAATTAATCCTATATAAGTACAAACTGACACAAAAACCCTGGATGAAAACCAAGTAAACTGGCACAATATTTTTATTAACCTGTCTAAATTTAGTGGAGCCCTCAGTAGCGCAGCAGGTTAAACCACTGAGCTGCAGAACTTGCTAACCGAAAGGTTGACATTTCGAATCCAAGGAGCAGGATGAGCTCCCGCTGTTAGACCAGCATCTGCCAACCTAGTCGTTCAAAAACATGGAAATGTGAGTATATAAATAGGTACTGCTTCAGCGGGAAGGTAATGACGCTCTATGCAGTCATGCCGGCCATATGACCTTGGAGACAACACCAGCTCTTCAGCTTAAAAATGGAGATGTGTGCCACCCCCCAGAGTAAGACATGACTAGACTTAACGTCAAGGCAAAGCTACCCTTATATGGGGAGAAACTTTCCTTCTGGGGCTCCAGGAAATATGGGTCTCCTGTTGCCACTTGTCTCATCCCTAGTCCTTGCACTAACAGACAAATGGCAGTAGTGGTTGTGCTCATTTTTTTACTTCTTGCCTTCACTAAGGAAATTTCCTCTTTTTTTGGTTTGCAAGCTTTTATCTCAGCAATATATTTATCTCTAAGGAAATAATACAGGATTCAAACTGTTCATCCAATGTGCCTATGATTTCTGGCCATGGGTTTAAGACAAAATCTTAATTAATTTTAGAACAGAAGGAGCGATTCAAAGCTAGATTGTGAGTGGGGAAGAACTCTCCATGGCTATGTCCTAGGATCCATAATCCAAAGATCACTATTAATGTCATCCAACCATGTTTATGCTGCATTCAGTTCTTTGCCAGGATTAATACATACATAGAAAGTAAAGAAAGCATTTTACATCCCACCTTTATCACAGTATTGGGTCCATGGTGGCTTACAGTTTTGTTGTCTATTCCTTCATTGGCTTCTGGCTCTTTGTGACCTCATGGACCAGCCCAGGCTAGAGCTCCCTGTCGGCCGTCGCCACCCCCAGCTCCTTCAAGGTCAAGCCAGTCACTTCAAGTATACCATCAATGATCCATCTTGCCCTTGGTCTGCCCCTCTTCCTTTTTCCTTCAATTTTCCACAGGACCATTATCTTCTCCAAGCTTTCCTGTCTTCTCATTATTTGGTCAATGGTATCCCCCATAGGTTACTATGGAGGATCTCTCTCTGGCTTTTCTTCGCGAACAAAGATTTAGGAAGGACTCATCCCACACTTTCTACAAGCACGTTGATGATTTAAAAGGTCAATTTGAGATAGGCAGGTCCGGTTGCAGAAAGCACAGCAGAAAGTCTCCTTGAGTGATGTTGTTTCCAAGTTGTGGTTCTTTCTGTGTTGTCATTTCTCTTTGAGACTCGTTCGGTGTGTCTTCTCGAAAGACGCTGCAGCATTGTGGATAGTGTGTCTCCATGCCTCCCGATGTGAGGTCAGGGTGGACCATTGTTGGTGATCAATCAGGCCGAGCCTGAGATGTTGTTTCAGGGAGTCCTTATATCTCCTTTTGGGGGCACCTCTCTTGCATTGACCCGTGGCAAGTTCACCATAGAGTAGTATCTTTGGGAGGCGATGGGCCTCCATCCTAGAGGCGTGCCTTGCCCAGCGCAGCTGTGTTCTCAATAGCATGGCCTCAATGCTGGTCATCCCTGCTTGCTCAAGGACAGCGACAGTCGTCACATAGTCAGTCCAGTGTATATTTAGGATTGTGCGAAGACAGCGCTGATGAAAGCGTTCGAGGAGTCGTAGGTGTTGGCGATAGGTGACCCATGTTTCAGACCCATATAGGAGAATAGAATGGGGGATACCACTGCTTTAACTATGCGGATCTTCATTGCCAGTGTGATGTCTCTGCTCTTCACTATTTTATCGAGATTGGCCATTGATCTCCTTCCGAGAAGTAAACTTCTGATTTCCTGGCTGATTTGCCTCTAATATCCTTCCCTCCAGTGAGCAGCCGGGTATTATTTCCTGGAGTATGGACTTCTTGAGCTTGTTTGGATGTTTTAGCAGGGGAGCGCAGCTATCGTATACCCGGGACCGAACACTGGAGACCTCGGTACACTCCTTATATACTTGGGATCCTGTCCTCTCCCAGTGAGCGCATAGCTTCGGGAGGGACGTACATGGAGTGATGAGAGAGAAAGGGGACACCTGCCTATCCAGCCAGTTCAGCTGAATCAACCCTGGCGATCAATGGGGTGACAGATGTCGCAGTCAGATCACCATCACATCTAACTGGTTTGATCTTCTTGCGGTCCAAGGCACTCTCAGAATTTTCCTCCAACACCACAGTTCAAAAGCGTTTTATCTTTCTTCGCTCATGGTCCAGCTCTCACATCCATAGGTTACTATGGGGGATACCATTGCTCTAACTATGCGGATCTTCGTTGCCAGTGTGATGTTTCTACTCTTCACTATTTTATTGAGATTGGTCATTGCTCTCCTTCCAAAAAGTAAACTTCTGATTTTCTGGCTGCAGCCTGCATCTGCAGTAATCTTTGCTCCTAGAAATACTTAAAATACAAATTAACATCAAATCAAATCAAATCAAATCAAAATTAAATGTAAAATGATGCATAATGCAAATAGTTATAAACCATTAGTTAGAAACTACTATCCAGCCAGCTGTGTTCCGTTCCAGGACCTCCCGCGATAAGTGAAAATCTGCAAAGTAGGGACGGTATATTAATTATAATACTTTTACATTATTTTAGCATATGTATAAGAAGCATGCATGCGCAATCTAGCCCTCGTGCTTCCTTACCCACCTCCGGAGCCATGGAGGCAGCAGCAGGCTAAGGAGGCAGGCCTTTCCTGCTGTGCCTCAGGCTGCCGTTCTGCCGGTGCAGGCCTGGATGTTGTTGGGGCGGCATCGGGTCTCTGCCGGGCTGCATCCCTGCTCAGAATGAACAGGAGGCCAAAACACGTCCGCTCACAGCCTGAGCCACTGATGGAATGAGCAAAAAAAGCGACAGGATGTGAGGGGCCGCACACCAGCCTCCCTTTCTGAGGCCTGTTGTAATGTAAATATTTTATATTAATATTTATTTTTAAAAATCTACGATACAGCGAGTTCGTGTAAAGCAAACTGCGAAGTAGCGAGGGAACACTGTATTGGTGATGAGAAGACATTGTAAATAACCCCTAGGTATTTTCTTCTTTATCATGATTTGAAGTGCTCCAAGGCTGAGCCCAGCAATTGAAAACAGGTTATGAACATAAGACGAGCTGAATGGAAAACCAGAATTCTTCTAGGTAGATGAACAGCCTAGTTCTGTTGATGGAGCTACAGAATACCTGTGTGCGAGTAAGATAAGCAAAGAAGCCGACAAAGGCAGCTCTGTGAAAAGACTTCTGCCCAAATATAAAAGGCAGGAAGAAGGCTATAAAGCCTTTTAAAGTTGCAGGAAGTATTACATAGGATGGTAACAGGTTTCTGACTTCCTGAGTGGAGTTCTGTGAGACGGACAAGACAAAAAAGATATTTGTCATTTATTGTTGGGGGGGTTGGGGTTAGAACAAATGATGGAAAAAAGACCAAAAGCAGAATTGTAGTCTTTTAAACCTCTGTGGCTACAATCCAGAAAGCTCCTTTACCACAGCACAATGGTGTGTGTGTGTGTGTGTGTATAGACTCTCTCTCTCTCTCTCTCTCTCTCTCTCTCTCTCTCTCTCTCTCTCTCTCTCTCTCAGAAGGATTTGTTGACTTGATTTTTTGAACAGCAGCTTCCTGTCAACATGCCAAGGTTACCAGAGAGTTGAAGTGCATTTTCCCATTTGATGTGTATGTTTGTGTGTGGCAGGGTGTTGTTTGTTTGTTTATTTACTGTATTTATACCCTGTCCTTCTCAACCCCATAGGGCAGTGTTTCTCAACCAGTGTGCCGTGGCACACTAGTGTGCCGTGAGCAATCATCAGGTGTGCCGCGAGAAAAGCTCTCTGCCCCCCTTCCTTCCCCCCTCCTCCTGTCGAACTCCTGCTGCTTGGGAGAGGAGGAGGAAGGGACAGGCGGCGGCGAAGAAAAAGAAGAAGGGACCGGGGCACCGCCTCCTTCGGCCGTTTCCCCAACCTGCCTCCAATCTGCCATGACTCCTGCCATGACTCTCGCCCCTTGCTTGTTGAAGCCACACGGAGGAGGAGCCCCGCCTACTGAAGCCTGTCCACTGCTCATACTCCTCTCTGTGAGAGAGCTGAAGCCAGGGGGAGGGGGGGCATGATGCAGGCTGGCTCCGCCCCCTCCCCCAGCTTCAGCGCTCCCACAGCTTTGCCAGCCATGAGGGGGCAGTGCCAAGCCAGCGGTGGCAGAGCCAAGCCAGCGGTGGCAGAGCCAGCACAATGCTGGCTTGGCACTGCCTCCTCAAGGCTGGCAAAGCTGTGGGAGAACTGAAGCCAGGGGGAGGGGGGCGGGGCATGGTGTGGCCTGGCTCCTCCCCTGGCTTCGGCACTCCCAGCAGCTGCTCTCAGCAACTCACCACCCCCAGCTGTCCTTAACTGTGTTACAGTGTCATTTTGTGTCATTTTGGTTGGTGGTGTGCCCCCGGATTTTTTTAATGTTAAAAGTGTGCCGCGGCTCAAAAAAGGTTGGGAAACACTGCCATAGGGAACTCAAGGCGGCTCATGTATACAGGCGACAATTAGATGCCAAAAACACACATAATAAAAACATAAGCATTAAAACAATCATTCCAACATATAAAACTTTAAAACCAATTATTTAAAATCACACAATCCAATATTTAAAATCACACAATCCAATATAGTAGTATGTGGCCATATGTGAATACTAGTGGAGTTGGGGGGGGGGGGATAGACCTTGACATTTGGAAGTTGTAGTTGCTGAGATTTATAGTTCTCCTACAATCAAAGAGCCTCTTGAACCCCATCAATGATAGGGCCAAACTTCCCACACAAAACCCCCCATGACTAACAGAAAATACTATATTTTCTCATGGTCTTTGGCAACCCCTCTGACACCCCCTCGTGACCCCCCCCCCGGGGTCCCGACCCCCAGGTTGAGAAACACTGCACTAAGGTGACCTTGGTACTCAGTGATATTCAATGAGGAGAGAGAAGGATCTTAGAATTTCATGTGGATTCAGGAAAAAGTAAACTGCTGCAATCTCACCTGGCATGGCTGTTTTCCTTTTTAATAACTTCTCCATCTTGACCACATTCTGTTGTTTCTTGGTCATGTGTGTACCAGTTCTCATCTGTGAACTGTTGGGAGATATGAAGGCAGCCTACCTTTCATTCTGCCTCATGCCAGCTCTTTTAAAGAAACAGACCATCGTTCACAACTTCCTTATGTTCTTGTACCAAACTTATTGATAGATTAAAAAATCCGCTCTCTCCAGTTAATTAGGGCACTTTTTCAGTCAATACAAAAATATTTTAATTCGTTAATGTGTCTAATCAGTTCACTAAGGACGACTTTTCATATTTGCCTGAAAATGTTCCAGAGTTTTATTATCTTATAGCTTGCAAAGTTGGTTCCATGTGTGAAAAGAGAGAATTTATTTAAGATTCTAGGCAGCTTCATCTCAAAAGCCTCCAGCAAGTAACAATATATCTATAAATAATCAAAATCAGACTGGCAAAGTTGAAACATAACAGATGCAATGCAACCTCTCTTCCTCTGTTTGATTAACCCTGGCAAGCAAAATTCATACAAATATAAAAGACTCTAAAATAGTTACTGGTTTACAGCTGAGTAATTTTAAATACCCTGAAGGCTATAGATTCCATCTCATCTTGGAAGCTAAGTATGGCTAGTCCTGGATAGTACTTGGATAGACAGCAGCAATTAAAGCTAGGTGCTGTAGACTATTTTTCAGAGGAAGGAACTGAAATTTATGGGGTCACCATAGGTCAACAGGGACTACTTCTGCCTAGTCATCAATTTTTCCCCCTCCTATCCTTTCATTTTATAATAGGGTTGTCAAATCTCAGAGTATGGACCTTCTCCTATAGCCATCAAGATGAAGGTAAGAATTTTTAGGATGAGGGTTGTACGTTGAAAGCTGTGAAGACACAGATAGATCGATAGATTTATTAATAGATACATATCTCAGACTTGAGTTTTTTAAAAAATTGAATGGTATACTGCGTGCAGCTATAGTTGGTGCTAAATTTATTATTTATATAATAATAATACTTAAATAACATCACTGGGGCACAGAGTACACGATTCAAATAAAAACCACCTGGTTCAAAATCCTGTATCAGAGGCTACACTGTATAAATATTTACTGGTGGCTTGCCAGGACCTAAATCACGGACACACTATCCAAACATGCTAGTGAATTGTGACAATGCACAATAGGTCAGCACACAAGATGTTCTATCATGCAACAGAAGCTCCTATTGCAAAATGGGTCATATTATGCAATTGCAGATGTTTTGCATCAGCACCATTGCGCAACAGCCACCTACTAGGTCAGGGGTGGGCAATTACCGGCCTTCCAGGTGTTTTGGACTTAAACTCCCAGAAAACCTAACAGCTGGTAAACTGGCTAGGATTTCTGGGAGTTGAAGTCCAAAACACCTGGAGGACCGGTAATTGCCCACCCCTGTACTAGGTCCACAAGTTCAAAGGTCCTTGATGGTATGGCTGCATCTGAGAATAGCAGCATTGCACAAGAACATACTTCAACTTTACTCGATTGAGAGTTAGTTTTAAATGATGTGAGCTCCCAACAGGATGTCAGGCCAACTCTATAAAATTATAAATGATACTGTAATATTTGTATGGAATACATTCGTTGATCCAGGTTGGATTTGTTAGCATGTCCTGAAAAGCTATCGGTCTTATGCATTTGTATAGAATCACTATCCATTTCTGTTTGTTTCATTCGTATTTGTTTTTGAGCACCTCTCCCGAAAACGGGTGCCTTTCAAATGAGCTTTTTTGTCCCAGGTCTGAAAACCCCACCCAAATATTTTCATCCCATTGGTGGCAATAAGTGGGGTTCTCACACTCTCCTTCCCCTCAGTTTTAGGGCTGGAGGGGTGAAACTAGCTAGCTCCACTTCCATTTCTCCCTGCAGTTTCTCCCTCCAATTGGAAAACCTATCTTGCGCCACTGCTGAGGTCTCTTCATCGGAGCTAGGGGCGGACCCACGGTGGGATCCTTGACGCGGGGCTGGAACGTGCTGCATTCGCTGGTGGCTTGCCAGGGCCCAAAGCGCCCACGTGTCAAGGCCCAAAGGTGCAGCCGAGCTCCAAGTGCCTCTTACTCAACGCTCAGTGCTTGACTGAGGGCCCTGGCAGGGCCCTCTCTTTCCTAGGAGAGTGCACTCGCTTTCCTAGGAGAGTGCGTATGTGGCCTGCAGGCCCAAAGCGCCAGCGTTTGCCAAGGCCTGCAGCCAAGCGCTGAAAAATCAGGAGACCAAATGGTTACTGCTCCCACTTTCCTTTTGTTTCACTGATATTTTCATACACAGAGGGGGGTGTACTGTTTCATGCTATCTGAATGAATCAAAAGGTATGAAAACATGAAATAAATGGATGAATTGGTAACCGAGCCCATGACTAATAGGTTCTCCTCTTCAAGTTCTTTTTTTTGCTGGATATCTGGGAAGGCTGGAACAGTTGTGCTGTGGCCTTGGACAATTAAGACAACAGAACCATAAAGGCTGTATCTTTTAAGTATATAAAAATCCTAAAGTCTTAGTTCTGAGAAATTGGGCCTCTAAACACAATATATACTCATTTCAAGGCTGTACTCTTGGCCCCTCCCCATTCTTATTTATTTATTTATTTATGTCATTTATATTCCGCCCTTCTCACCCCGTAGGGGACTCAGGGTGGATCACAATGCACATATACAGGCAAACATTCAATGCCATTGACATACAACATATATAGGCAGACATAGAGGCAATTTAACATTCCAGAAATCAGTTAAATTTAGCCTCCCCACAAGGTGGTACCTAAATGTCCTACTTGACAGATGCAACTTCTGAGGAAGAGCCAGGCACTGAGATCTAGGAACGTAAGGGCGATCCCTTTGTGACCCAAAGAAGAAAGGGTGGACTTGTTTTTCAGAAAGAATACCTCACCTCTTAAATAGGTTGTAGCTCCCCCCCCCCCCCCCCAAATTGTTTAAGATCATTTTTGAAAAAGAAGAAATGAAATCCTTGCCTTTTCTGCCTTTCTTTTTTGGCAGCCCAGGTGACTTCTGCAAGCCAAAAACTGGTCCCCAGATTTATTACAGTCAGTTATCTATACATGTCTTGTCATTGCCTCAACATTCAGAGGTATTAAAAAGTTTGCCTCTATGTCATGTTTCCTGTTCCTAGCTATAGCCAGACATATCTTCATATATAGTTAGTTTCCTCAGTGATAGCATGCAATGTCTGGAGTGTATTCAGAAATGTTTGGAACTGTTCTGAATACCAATGTTAATAGGAACAAGGAAGAGGATAGGGTGTTTTTCAGATTGTTTGTTTGAACTGTTCACATTCACAGGATATACAAATGTTCTCTGTTCCAGTATCAAAAGACACATTACCACTGAAGTTTGTAGAACATACAAAATAGATGTTTCCTTCTTTTCTTCGCTTACCAAATGTATATTATTTTTATATTTTTACAGTCTACTTGGTGAATGAGTGTGCTTCCTTTCTAATTCTCTTTTATCTGTTTGTTTATCCATGAAGTGAAGTCTTTTAAAAACATGAATACTATGCTTATCCCCCTCTTTTAACCCGTTCTTTTCCTTTATATAGATTGCATTTGGTATTTTTTCTTAAGCCAAACCTGTGAGACTGGTTGCTATGAAATGTCTAAATACTGTCTAGTAAATCTCAATTTTTTGACGTCTTTGCACTTTTTTTTTACTGATTTAGGATTTTTCTACTAAGTCGCTTTTAGCAGATGTTAAAAATGATTGCAACCGAGGTGTGTGTATATCTGATGTCAGAACTAGAAATTTCTCTGTTGCCTGTAGTGCCTTCTTAATTTCTTCCTCTCCATCTCTTCTAGAATCTTCTAAAATCCCCAGGTGTGTTTTTGTTCCGAGAAAAAACTTTCTGTGGTAGAATACTATTAACTATAATTAAATATTCTTAGCAGACAGAATTTGCAGCTGTGCTGGTATCTCATGCAATTGAGATGTTTTAGATTACATTTGAAGACCAAATTGCATTTCAGTGGAGTGTGATACATTTAAAATTCAGTAACATTTCTATCAAATGGGAACTCAATGCTATGTTGTTTAGAATCAGATACCCTGTATACTAAATATACAAGTAATTCCCCATGATATTTCTGAAATATTTTAAAAGGAAACAAGCATCAATAATAACTGTTTACATTGCAATATCTTATTATCTAATGGCAGTATGCTTCTTTGGCTAATGCGTTAGCTCCCAAGCAATATTAGATCACTGTTCATCATTTAACAGGCAAAATAAATGTATTATGACCATATAACCATAAAACTGTGTAAACCAATGGTTCCCAAACTGTGGTCTGGAACCACCAGTGGTATGCAAGAACTAAAATATGGTCTGCGGCCTCACCATTACTACATCATTGCAATGAGAGCGAATGGTCTTGTGAAACCCTCTTATAATGCCTAGGCTTATTAAATATTATTTATTATTTATTTACTGTTCTTATACCCTGCCCTTCTCACTCCAAAGCTTACAGGGGGAGCTTACAAACTATGGCAATGATTCAATGGCAGATGTAGATAATAACAATATCAATAGAACACAATATTAAAAAACTATAAAAAAAACCCCACATACATATCTATTAAAATAGTCTTTCAGATGATTAAAACATATTAAAACATTTCAAACACATCAAACTTACCTTGCATTGAAGCATGATTACAGATCTTACAGTCCAGTGGCTTAAATGGCCCAAACCCTGATAAGTAACGACTCAACATCCTCAAAACATTGTCACACACTGCCCACCCCTACCTAAAATTAGTCCAATCCACTCTACATCTAATTGTCCTTAAGGAATGCCCAACAGGATGATGAAAAATTCCCAAAAAGGCATCCAGCTGGTCCAATCTATTTAGCCCAGACCAGTCCATTTGGTTTGGGGGGGGGGGCAAGGGGGTGGCTTGCTAATAAAGGTTCAAACACTGAGCGATGGTAAGTCACAGCATCTCCTCCAAGGGAAACAATGACAATGGTGGTTGAACAAGTCAGTGGTAGAACACAGAAGCCCAGGGGGCGAAGGTGGAGGAGGCCCCAAGACTGCCTGTCTGGTTTGAACGCTGCAGCAGTGACACCAGAGGGGGTGATGATAGGAAAAGGCCCAACATTAGAGGAAGCGCAATGCGGCCACTCACCGGAGGCTCCTCTCTTAGCCGTTCTTAGGAGTCTGTGCTGCAAGGTTTTTAAGTGGCCAGCAGCATGGCGGAGAGTTGTAGATGCTTCTCTCTTGGCTGTTCTTACCAGTCTTTGGTGCAAGGTTTTTAAGTGGCCAGCAGTATGGTGGAGAGTTGTATAAGCTTCTCTCTCAGCTCTTCTTATGGTTTTCTGTGGATGAGCAGATGTTGACTACTGGATGGCATATGTTCGGTATCAGAAACTAGAGCAGATGTGGTCCATCCAATGCAATTTTCTGAACCAGTACCCCAAATAACCAAACCAAATCTACAGTTGACCCAAAACTGATTCGTAACCTTTTTGGTACTAATGTTGGAGAATGGTCTCTGGTCAAAGTGGCTCCTAGTCAAGAGGTCCCTGGTCAAAAAAGGTTGGGAAACACTGGTGTAAACCAAGATAAAAAAGATAGAATAATGATATCATATTTGGACTAGGGTTTCTGAAATTGAAGAACAGGGTTTCCAGTTGCCATGGCTTGACTTGAGTCTCGGAGTGAAGAGGGATATTTAAGCAAGAATGAATGATTGAAAAGTGTATGTGTGTTTTCCCCCCTGATCAATGCAGAGCTTAATTTTCAGATAAATATTTTCCTGTTTGCTAGACTTTGTATATTTTATATGAGTGACACATTTTTATCAACTGCAGTCAGTGCTTAATAAAATAACCAGGGACGCACCACTGATCTCTTCTCCCACCCATAACAGAACCAGTGACCATCACTAGGTGTCAAATTTAGGAAGTATAATTTCAGGACTGGGGGTGCCCCTGATCACCCAACTCTTATCAGTAGATCTTATCTTCTCCCTGAAGCCTTCTATGTCTGAATGGGTATGCTGATGCTGAGCATATGTGTGGATACGTTGTCAGCTTGCCTCGCTGGCTGAGCTCCAAAAAGGTTTCAAGGCACTTCCATGCTGGTAGGTGTGGACTCACCATGCTGTATCCAAATACTTCTTGAGTTTTTAGCCTGGCGTAGACACAGCCTTAGTAGAACTAGCAATTTGATTGAGGTTGGGTTTTATTCTTGCATTGGATTGCATTTTTGAAAGCTTCCTTTGAAATTAATTTAAAAGAGAGTGGTCTGTGAGTAAAGCCAGCCTTCAGATTAGCCAACAAAACCTAGAATTTGCTCCAATATCCAGCTGAGCACATTTATTCAAGAGCCAAGTAGAGAAAGGTTCAGAATTGGCTAGTTGCTTCTAAAATAAAGGAAATGTGGAATGAGCAAAGCGAGACTTCATTATCAAGAGAACACTAAGATTAATTTACTGACATATCTAGCACAAATGGGAGTTACCTTGGACACCTATATTATTGACTATTTGCCAGTGACAAAGGAAAATTTAATAATTTCCAGTGAAATTAAAATTCAAGCTGAGCTTAAAACTGATGCTTGGAATGACCCACTCTGCAGATGATTCCTCCATATACCTATTTATTTTAAGGCTGAGTTAGTCTAGGATGTGTAGGAATAGGAAGGTTGGGTTTCTTAGAGGGGCTGAGAGGGATGTTGAATCCTGGATCTTTCAGTTTAAATTCCCATGTCTTCTTCATCTCCTGGCTGACCTGAACCAAAGTTCCTAGGACTTTCCATTTAATTTTTCATGATACAGAGGGAAGATAGAATCCTTACTTAGACAGGCAAAAATGTCTTTTTATATATTGTAACAGCACTGTAGATCTTCAATTCTTGCAAAATATGTTAGAAAATATTGCTTAGCCCCAGACAAGTTACACTTTTTCTGATGTTTGCTAATTTCCATGTAGAATGGCTATGCAGAAGTCAAAGTTCTCTACTAAATCAGATGTCCTCAACTTGTGTTTGGACTACAGCACTCATCACTTCCAGCCATGCTATGTGGACAAAAGGGAGTTATAGTCTAGTACATCTGAAGAATATCAAATTGGGGAAAGCTATGTTAGATAAGAATGGTGGCACTCATATAATGACCGGAGGTTCAAATAAGGATACGCTCGGTACCCAGGATCCAAACTCCCACTTACTGATTGAGTTCATTCGGTGACCTCAGGCTAAATAAACAAACAAATAAACAAATAAATCTTAAAGAGATAAAATATACAGGGCCAGTAAACCTCTATAGCAGTGGTTCTCAACCCATGGGCTTTCAGATATTTTGGTCTTCAAGTCCCAGAAATCCTAACAGGTTGAGAACCACTGTCCTATATAGTTTCTTTAGATTCTTGGAAAGGTAAGATATAAGTAACTTCTTCCCATTGCCTTTGGAGAATGACCATCTATCCCATTTGTTGCCCCATCTATAGAGTTGCCCCTATCGTGCACTTTCCCCCATCGGGAACTGAAAGCCTTATCTCGCTGTTTTACTTTCTTGGGCGCCCCTTTCTTACATATTTTCGATTCCTACCTCACCCAGGGTTTTATCGTTTTATCATTTTATATCTTGTCCATTTGGCCTGCCCACCGTTTGATTTTATACTGTGTGAATTTGCTTTATTATTTCACTCTGTTATTGTAATTTATTTTGATGCATTTTGTTTTTTGTATTCTATATTGTGTTGCATTGTATTTTAAAAGGCCTGGCCTCATGTTAGCTGCCCCAAGTGCTCATTGGGGAGATGGTGGCGGGGTATAAATAAAGATTATTATTATTAATAATAATTTTGCAAGTCTGCTCCCTCTTGCATGGAGGATTCTGGGAAACTGTAGACCAAAAAGTATAGGTTTTTCAAACTTTGGTTTTTTTGTACTATTATATGCCTTTCCTCTGAAAATTATGGGAAAGAAATGTATTTTTCCTAGTAGAATGTTTTTAGGAAGCTCAGATCAAGATAGTAGGTTTTGTCCTCTCATGAGACCAGGAATACACCAAGAGAAAAGAACAGTAAGAAAAACACTGTGGTTGGGATGCACTTTGTTATGCTAATATTGACAATGATTTGTTCCTTGCTCTAGTGGTGGAAAGGTGGTGGTTATGCTTGATGCTTGTGATTATTAAGCTTGACACTCATGACTTATGTATGGATAGGAATGGAGAAAGCCTGGTAGAAAAGCCTCCTACCAGGGGAGAACTATCTGAGCACAGGGACTGTTGTGTAGTTCTCCATGCTGGTGGCCTAGACATTAATGACTACAGAGGATTACTTGCCTCACCATTTCCTATTTGTTTTGCCTGACAGCAGTGGGAATATTACCCTAGTTAACAATGGCATGAAGACAGCAAGATCAGTCTTCACCATGGCCCGAGGTAGTTCCTTTAACAAAATAATGCTGATGAATATCCAGCCTGTGACAAATGGCTTGTTTTGATTGTATACGCGTTGTGATTAAATGTCCTGAAAGAGTTTATATTTATAGGGCTGTGAAGTTAGAGCCTTTTAAAGAAGGAGTACGGGTGTTCTGTCATAATGTAAATAACTTTGTTGTATTTCTTTTGTGTTCTTCTTTCACTGCCTGTTAAGAGGCACAGAATTAATGTCTGAGAACCAAGCTGTTTCAGGCTAGTCAAATGGTTAGAGTAACCCAACCTACAACCTGCATCAGCTTTGAGTTGGAAGAAGAATATGCACCACTTACTTACCAATAGTGTATAAAAAGCAGAGAACATCAGAATGTTCTCCTCGCAGAATTTAAGATCTTAATTCAGGGGAATTACCAGAATGAATTCTATACTAACTTATCGAATAAAGAACTGGTGAATCACCTCCGAGTATTCCTCAACTAAGAAAACCCTAGGAAATTCATGGGGCCGCCATAAGTTGTCAGGCAACTTGAAGGCGCACACACAAAATTAATGAATGTTAGATTTCCATATAAATCTATCTCATTTTTTCCATGAAAAACTTGCATGAATGGAGCCATTGTTATTATTACACATGGTGAGCAGAAGGAGAATGGTGGCCAACAAGTGCATCACCAATGGGAAATGGGTCCTGGTCAACATGTAGTTTAATGATATTGAAGTGTGACGCTTCGTTGGCATATTTAATGCATATTAATGTGGAAGTGGTGTGGCTGGTAGCTTCCTAACTGTTTTGTATACAGTTCCAGGGATAGTCTAGTTGTTGTGTGGAAGGTGTAGAACCAGGCTGTGGCGCAGCTATCTGGGAGCTAGCTGCATTTAATAACTACTGATTGAGAGGTCATGAGTTTGAAGCCAGCCCGGGTCAGAGTGAACTTTCAGCCATCAGTCTAGCTTGCCATCAACCTATGCAGCCCGAAAGACGTTTGCATCTGTCAAGTAGGAATTTTTGGTACTGCTTTATGCAGGAAGGCTAATTTGACTAATTTACAACACCATAAAACCTTCCAGCAGCATGCAGAAGAACGAGGAAGTACTCCATCAAAGGACTTGGTGTCCCTGTGGCTGGAATTGAGCATACCCTCATGAAGCCAGAAAATCTTGGGCACAGCTGGAATGTTAAATATGTCTATATATGTTGCATGTCTAACTGGCATTGAATGTTTGCCATGTATATGTGCATTGTAATCTGCCCTGAGTCCCTTGCGGCGTGAGAAGGGTGGAATATAAATACTGCAAATAAATAAATAAATAAATAAATAAATAAATAATGTCTATGTGCTGTTTTGCCGTGGTGGAAGAGTCTGTGTGTTTGTGTAAGAGGGTATTAAATATCTCCCTAGCTAAGTATCTAAATCACTGGTTCTCAACTTATGGGTCCCAGGTGTTTTCGACTACAAAAACTCCCAGAAATCCCGGCCAGTTTACCAGCTGTTAGGATTTCTGGGAGTTGAAGGCCAAAACATCTGGGGACCCACAGGTTGAGCACCACTGATCTAAACAGTACAACCACTGGGGTAAGCAGGAGTCAGCCCAATGTAATGCCTCAAATGGATTCCACCCAATGTTTTCAATGATGTCTGTGCCAATGGATGTACAGTGTGTGCATGTCAATGTGTGTACCACTCTTAAGGTCTTTTACACACCGGGTTTGCCATTTTGATCAATTTGTTGCAGTGTGCAATAGGATGATAATAATACTTGTCTTGCCAATAAGTTGGTACAGCCGATGAATGTCTGTAAAATGTTTGGAAGAAGTGTATTAATTTACTGACATATTATTTTATGGTAGTGAAGAGGTCAGCCTATAACACAGTGATAAAATGGTGGGGCTGTCTGCTATTAATATTCGACAGAACAGAGACTCTGACCTTTTAATCTCTTTGCTATTTTATCAATCAATCTGTAGCATAGTCAGATTTTTGTCCTAATTTTCCTGGTAATTGCAGCAATTAATTAAAGCAATAAATTACTGGGTTCTTTTAAAACACACACAAGAGGAAAGAGGAATTTCTTTTACATGCTCAGCATGATTTGGTGAATATCGGTTTTTGTAAGGGATGATTCATTCATCCTTCAGCTTTATTTTCTCTGGCTAGCAGCAAAATCCCATTTAGATTGTGGAGCAACTATTAGAACAAAATAAGTTTCAAATGTGCATGCACTTATCTGGCGCTGCATCTGTGACAGTATTGGCAAGAATTGATGTAAAAGTCAGTTGAGCTGCTTTGGCCTTGAATTTCCCACATGGTTTAATCTGTCTTAACATGCTGCTAGCAGACTCTTTTAGCACAAGCCAGTTGTAAGAAATCTTCTTGAGAGCTATTGAATAGAGGTTCCCATGGTCACTTAGCTGAATGAGCAACAGTCAGTTGGCAATAACTCCACATCTGTAATAAAGAAAATTAAAGAGAAATATATCGGTGGGGCCCAAAGCAAGCCTGGTGTAATCTTGTGCACAATTCAAAGCAAGAGTGTTTTGGAAGGTGATCTATAGGGAAATGAGAAAGATGTTAGAGATAGATTTTGAGTTTAAACCCGAATACATGCTTCTGGGCTTGATTGACTTTGATTTAGAGGATAATAAAGAAAAAATGTTTATATATTGTACAATAGCGGCGAGGATGACCTATGCAAAGAGGTGGAAGGCTGAAGACACTCCCGAGCTATGGGAATGGAAAACGAAAATCCTGGACATTGCAAATATGGACACATTAACATCTGCACTTGCGGAAGATATCCACAGGGAAAAGACAGACTGGTCCCTCGTCACTACTTATTTCAATAACCCTAAGATAAACTTTTCAGTTGAACTTTAGAATATAGTTACAAAAGTGTTACCCCATTAGGACTATGCGGAGGAAGTTCGAAGATCAGATTTTCTTTTGCGTAATTATAAAACAAGTATTTACCTTTAGCCGTTCTGCTTCTACCATTATGGTAGTTTACTCTCTGAGAATTGAGTGAGTCGGAAGCACTCTGTCTATGTTTGTTTTTGTCCTGCACTGTCATGTCCCATGCTGGGGAAGGGGAGGGGGGTTGGGGGCGGGGGCTCAATCGTATTGTTTTCTGTGAGCAGCCTTGGACAGCTGTCTTTGTTTGTCCTTCTTGTCATTTCCATTTTAAAACTCAATAAAAACTATTTTAAAAAAATCTTGTGCACAGTTCTTTCCAACATACTGAAAGTCTCCGAGCATCGATGGGTACCAAGTTTATTTATTGGTGGGTAGGGACTGGACCAGTAGGAGCCCCCGGTGGTGCAGTGGGTTAAACTGCTGAGCTGAAAGATCAGTGGTTTGAATCCGGGGAGAGGGGTGAACTCCTGCTGTTAGGTCCAGCTTCTGCCAACATAGCAGTTCTAAAACATGCAAATATGAGTAGATCAATAGGTACTGCTCCAGCTGGAAGGTAATAGTGTTCCATGCAGTCATGCTGGCCACTTGACCTTGGTGTCTACAGACAACGCTGGCTCTTCGGCTTAGAAATGGAGATGAGCACCAACCCCCAGAGTTGGACATGACTGCACTTAATGTCAAGGGAAAACCTTTACCTTTTACGTATCTTAGGGACAGGAGATAGGTAGAACCTTAGAGTTCTGCCAAAAGATCCAATATAATGTACTGACTGAAGGCCATACAACTCATGGGGTTACCTTGAGAATACAACATTCTCTTACTTTCACCTTCACAGTTCTGTTGCAAAGACAAGGCACATATGTGCATCAGACAGAAAGAGAACAGAATGGGAGACATGCCAACCTGACATCCTAAAGCAGTGTTTCTCAAACTCAGCTCCTCCAGATATTTTAGACTTCAGCTCCCACATTCCTAACAGCTGGAAAACTGACTGGGATTTTTTGGAACTGAAGTCCAAAACACCTGGAGGAGCAGTTTCAGAAACACTGTCTTAAAGTAGTTATTATTATTATGTATTTATTTACTTTTTTCCAGCTTTTCTCCCATGGATGGGACTCTGGGTAACATTGTTGTTTATTCATTCAGTCGCTTCCGACTCTTTGTGACCTCATGGACCAGCCCAAGCCAGAGCTCCCTGTCAGCTGTAGCCACCCCCAGCTCTTTCAGAGTCAAGCCAGTCACTTCAAGGATACCATCCATCCATCTTGGTCGGCCCTTCTTCCCTTTTCCTTCCATTTTCCCCAGCAACATTGTCTTCTCCAAGCTTTCCTGTCTTCTCATTATGTGGCAAAGTACGTACTTCATCTTTGCCTCTAATATCCTTCCCTCCAATGAGCAGTCGGGCTTTATTTCCTGAAGTATGGACTGGTTGGATCTCCTTACGGTCCAAGGCACTCTCAGAATTTTCCTCCAACACCACAGTTAAAAGTGTGTATCTTCCTTTGCTCAGCCTTCCTTATGGTCCAGCTCTCACATCCATATGTAACATTAGGATTGCTGTTGTTGTATGCCTTCAAGTTATTTCTGGCTTATGGCGATCCAAGGGAGAACCAAGCACAGGGGTTTCTTGGCATGGTTTCTTCTTTGCCTCTCTCTGAGGCCGAGAGAGTGACTAGTTCAGGGTCATGCAGCAGTTTTCCATGGCTGAGCAAATATTTGAACCCTGATCTGCCATAGTTCAGTACTCAAAGCAGTACATCATACTAGATGGGATAAAGATTAATAAAAGATGAAAAACTTGACAGTGTTTTGGAAGATGCACAAAAACTGCCACATATGTTTAAAATCTGAAACATTGATTTTTCTCCCTTCTATGATTTTCTGAAGAATGTAGAAAGAAATTATATGCTTCCCAGCAAGTAGAGTACCACATAAAATGCTCTATGGATTAAATAATATTCAGCAATGGTTTATATACATTGTGATAGATAACAGCACTAAAATGTTTCTGTGACTTACTTAAAGGGCTCTGAGGAAATAAGCAAGCTGAGTCTTTTTGTTGGTATGTGAATCCCAACTTTTTAAAAATGTTATTTTACATTTCTCTTTTCTAAATCACTGATGTAGCAGTGCTAGATCTTACAGGATCAGACCCCTGAACTTTTCGATCGGCAGGTATTATTAGCAGGGTCATCTGTCATCTAGATCGCCTTCTCTGTTTACCCTGTGCATTGCTTCAGTTTCCTCACAGCAGCCGATTGGATGGATTTTCCATGCAACAATTTATTGCTTTGTGCCTTTTCACTATAGTGCAAATACTTTGTGTTGAGTTATACTTGAATGGATACTTAAAAGCTAGTAGCTATACAAAAGAGTTGCTGCTAACTGAGATGAAAACTGCTACGAGAGAGTATAGTCAGCTCTGAATGTGCATGGATTTTACACCCACAAATACAATAATCCACAACTTGAAGAATGTTATTAAAAATCTGAAAGGCAAACATTGATTTTGCCATTGTATGTAAAGGGCACAATTTTTCTGCAGCATTTTATTTAATGGGAACATCCACAGATTTTCATATCTACAAGGCATTCTGGAACCAAACACCAGTGAATACTTAAAATCCATTGCACATTGCCACCAAAAGTGTGTTAGAAAGTAACATAATTGTTAACTTCCACCAACGTTGTCATATACTGACTCTATGAATATAATAAGAAACCTCAAAGTCACACTATCAATAGCCTTGCTCAAGTCTTGCAAACTCAGGGCTGTGGCTTCCATGACTGAGTCTAGTCACCTACTTTACAAAAAGTATTGCCTTTTCTAGCAAGCCATGTCTTTTCATGATATGCCGCTGCGACCTGGCCACGGTGATCCAAGCCACGGGCATCTCGAGGCTCGATTACTGTAATGCGTTGTACATTGGCCTACCTTTGTCATCGATCCGGAAACTCAAACTGGTGCAGAACGCGGCAGCTCGCCTGCTACTAGGAGCCACAAGAACGGCTCATGTAACACCACTCTTGCGCGAACTGCACTGGTTGCCAATCGAATTCCGGGTCTACTTCAAGGTGTTAGTTTTAAATTTCAAGGCCTTATATGGTTTGGGGCCAGTGTACCTGAGGGAGCGGCTTACCCCATATGTGCCCAGTAGATCACTGCGCTCAGAGGGGCTCAACATGTTGGAGGTCCCTGGTATGAAGACATGCAGGCTATCCAGCATGCGACAGAGGGTGTTTTCAGTGGCTGCGCTGGCCTTATGGAACTCGCTGCCAGCAGAGACGCGAGCACTGTGGAACCTAATGACCTTCCGCAGGTCCTGTAAGACCTGGTTGTTCAGGCAGGCATTTGGCCCCTGACTGGTACCTGTTACAACTTGCCACCCTGCCGTGTCGCTGCCACTACTGTCA
This sequence comes from Anolis apletophallus, assembly GCA_030556195.1. Taxonomy (NCBI): domain Eukaryota; kingdom Metazoa; phylum Chordata; class Lepidosauria; order Squamata; family Anolidae; genus Anolis; species Anolis apletophallus. The sequence continues at coordinate 79,454,164 of JARBWK010000009.1, forward strand.
CTAGTGCCATGTGCTCGATTCACTGTGGTTTTATTGGGGGGGACACACGACTTTTTAAACTGTTTTATGATGTCACATTTTATGTGTTTTAATTGGTTATGCTTTGTGTGCTGTAAACCGCCCTGAGCTTCGGATAGGGCGGTCTATCAAGCTGAAACAATAAATAAATAACAAATAAAGCAGTGGTTCCCAAAGTGGGCGGTACCACCCCCTGGTGGGCGGTGGGGCGATCCAAGGGAGTGCTGGGAGGCTCAGGAGAATTTGGAGGGCGCTGAACCCTTGTAAGGGGGCGGTGGCGTTAGCCAGGCTTGCCATTTGCAGGGTCGCGCACTTGCGAGGACGTCCCCGTTGGAAGAAAGAGGTGATACACAGGACTGCGCCATGGGCAGGGTTGACAAGAGAAAGGAGGCGCGCACTGTGGTTTCCACGGCAACGCCTGCCCGGGGATTCCAACTCGCAGGGACACAGTTGCTCATACTCCCCCAAACGTATTGTTTTTGTGATTATTACTGGAATTCAATGTTTGTAATTAACACCTTTCTTTACTATAGTTTACGAAAAAGGTAGAAACATTAATACATATATCTTTCTGTTTAATTGCGATTAACAATTTAAAAATTAATTTCTAGGGAGGCGGTGAGTAATTTTTTTTCTGGAAAGAAGGCGGTAGGCCAAAAAACTTTGGGAACCACTGGTCTAAAGTCTCAGCTTAGTCATGTTAGCCTCTATAGAAACTCCAACCTTGAATTGTTCTAGGATTCATTTATTTTTCTATTAAATAATGACAACATATGCCTTTTTTCAGACACTGCTAATGGAGGCATGCAGTAGTACTTCCATCTGCAGTTACCCAATCCTTATTTGCCACCAAGCATCTGATTCACCCTTCACAACCATTTCAGAGGTTGTGTTCCTGCAGTTGGATGTACAAAGAAGCAAATATCTTTCTGGACTTCCAAGAGGTCCAATAAGGTGCTACCATCCTTATTTGTCCATCTGGAGCAGTAGTTCCCAACCTTTGGTCCTCATTTGTTTTGGACTTCAACTCCAAGAAATCCCAGCCAGCTTATCAGTTATGAGCCCGAGAGTGTGTGACTTGCTCAAAGTCACAGAGTAGTTTTCCATGACCATGTAGGGATCTGAGTCCTGGTCTTGTCTTATGCCAACACCCAAACCACATAGACAATACCAACAAAATAATAAGTGAGCAAGTATAAACACTCTAGTGTAGCCATTGGCAAACTTCAACCCTCCAGGTGTTTTGGACTTCAACTTCCAACTGTTAGGAATTGTCGGAGTTGAGATCCAAAAGACCTTATGGGAGCTGAAATCCAAAGCACTGGAGGACCAAAGAGCTGGAGAAATGCTACTCAACACTGGCTAAGTATCTCCCTATCTATGGCCATGGATAGAAGAGACTTGGCTGGCAGAATATAAGTGGGGAACGTAGACGGCACAGAGCATTACTCTTTGAATCATAGAATCATAGAGTTGGAAGAGACCTCATGGGCCATTCAGTCCAACCCCCTTCCAAGAAGCAGGAAAATCACATTCAAAGCACCCCCAACAGATGACTATCTAGCCTCTGTTTAAAAGCCTCCAAATAAGGAGTCTTCACCACACTCCGGGGCAGAGAGTTCCACTACTGAACAGCTCTCACTGTTAGGAAATTCTTCCTAATGTTCAGGTGGAATCTCCTTTCTTGTAGCTTGAAGCCATTGTTCCACATCCTAGTCTCCTTTACCCTGTCCTTGGCAGAACGTTACGCTTTACTCAATCCTCCACCTAGAATCCTGGCCTTGCAGTTCAGATTTTACATCTAAACCACTGTTAATTTCCTCCCTTGCTTTGAAGTGCTGATCTTGGCAACAGGCGGAGACCAGATAAATACTAACTGTATATAAACCAGCTCTTTCCTTACCTCAAATATGTGCAGGGGGGCTCACTGCCAACTGAAAATTGCTGGATCCAAATCACAGTCTCAGAGGACAAGTGAGATAATGAGAAAGGTGGGTTAGAGCAGACTGTGCCAGCTAATATAGCCTTGATGGAATTTCTGGGTGTTTGTTTAAGAAATTGCAAAGTATGCCATAGCAGCTGCATGGAACTCCAGTTTTCAATTAATAACAGTCTTCATTTTCAGTATTATGGGTGGGCCGTAATCCATACAATATGGAGAATTGCTGGCAAGCTTTTTAAAAAAAGAAACTCTAGATTTTGTAGGTTATCTGACATTTTTTAAAATTAATATATACTACATGTAGTCAAAATCAACTTTCCATTTGAAGGGCCTACATAACTTAAAATACTATATATTGAACAGGGCTTTGCATATTATTTTAAAATAATGGTGGCATTACTATTGGAATGGTGGTATTACTACTTCTTTTCGCAACCTGTCTTTACCCATCACATTTCACATCAAGGTCTTTATCACTCCATAGCATTATATTGTCATAGCTGTTATTTAGTTCCATTTTTGTCTCATTCTTAGCACATATCGAGGTTCTCCCAGTGATGTTATGCTGTGTAGTCATTATTTATTTATTTATTTGCAGCATTTATATTCTACTTTTCCCACTCCGAAGGGGTGAGCCCCTGATGGCGCAGTGGGTTAAACCCCTGTGCTGGCAGGACTGAAGACCGACAGGTCGCAGGTTCGAATTTGGGAAGAATGGGTTGAGCTCCCTCTGTCAGATCCATGAGAGAAGCCTCCCACAAGGATGGTAAAAACATCAAAACATCCGGGCGTCCCCTGGGCAATGTCCTTGCAGATAGCCCATTCTCTCACATCATAAGCAACTTGTAGTTTCTCAAGTCGCTCCTGACACGACAAAAAAACCCAAACAAACAAAAAACAAAGGGGACTCGGGCAGATCACAGAACACATGCACGGCAAACATTCTATGCTATTAAACAGACAGGAGAGACAACAGATAGAGGTATCATGTCTGCATTTTTCTCAACTTCAGTGTCCTGGAGGTTGTGCTCGATTCCGCCCACAGGGGGTGCTGTCGCTCCATCCTCTATGACAAATAGCCCTTGATCACAGACTTCCTACTTAATTTGATCTCCGGCATTTTCTGGTATTTTCTTTATGGTGCTGTAAAATACCTCCCTGTTTAAGCGGTGTCTAATTTCTCGACTCACAGCTCACAGCCATTTTTGAACTGCTTAGGTAGACAGTAAGCTGGGCTGAAGGTCGGGTGCTCACACTGACCTGGGCTTCGAAATCCCAACCCTTCGACTGGTAAAATCTATTGCTGCTGGTGATTAACCAGCTGTGTTAAAGCCCGGGAATGTCATATTTTTCATTGTGAACATAAGCAGTTATGGATCTTCTTTTCCACTTTGATACAATAGCTAGTTTGAACATGGATATCCCATTCCACTTTATTTTGAGAATGAACAAGTTCCTGTCTTTGAGATTGCCAATAAATTCTTCAGCAGGAAAAGCTTAACTACTTCTGGAGCTTATTGGGAAGGACAAAATGCCAGAAGTAGAGAGCTGTATTATCTGTGGTCTAAACTTTTGAAACCCTTTAAAGATTTTTTCTAGATTTCTTGTTATAGTGTAATAACACTGCTATGCTATCCTGTTAACTACTTAAAGTCAACATTTAGTTGCCTCTACTGTATGATTTCTTCCCTGCTTTCCTGTGCTACACCCCTCATTGTTGCCCCCACAACATCACTTTAAAAATACTTGCATTTGAGAAACTGCAAGTCACTTCTGGTGTGAGAGAATTGGTCGTCTGCAAGGACATTGGCCAGGGGATGCCTGGATGTTTTACAATCCTGTGGAAGATTTCTCTCATGTCCCCACATGAGAAGCTGGAGTTGCCAGATGGGAGTTCACCCCGCTTCCCAGATTTGAACCGCCAACCTTTCGGTCAGCAGTCCTGCCGGCACAAGGGCTTAACCCATTGCTCTCTTTATTTTTTAAAGGTAATGGTGTAAGAGGGACTTCCGGTTGGTTCAATGGCGGAGCGGGCTGCGCTTTGAGGGAGAGCCTTGAGGCGACGCGGTAGAAAGGCTACTGGGGCAGAAGAGGAGCCCCGAGAAACGCACGAGAGGAAAGAGCGTGGAACCAGGACCCTAAAATAGCCCTATCGGTCGGGACCGGGGCCCCCCAAGGACCCCGGCGAGACCGGTAGGAGCAGAAGAGGGCCCGGAGGAGTAGCCTTTGGAGCGAGACCAAAGAATTTGGCCATAACCCTCCGCCACCAACCACTTTTAACCACCCAGAGGAGACGACGGAAGGCAAAAGAAAGAGAGCACCAACCCGGCAAGGGACAGAAGCAGAAGTGATTGGGCACCCAGAAGAGAAAGATCAACCCGAAGCCTGTGACCCGAAGGCACCGTGGAGGGAAGAGGAACCGGACCCAGAGAGAAAGTAGACGGAAATAGCGAAGAGTAAAGGGTAAGAGAGAGGAGCGAAGGCGGCAGGGGGAGAGAAAAACAAGACAGCGCAGGAAGGGATACCTACCATATTGGCGGCAGGCGGGGGAGGCGAGCATTCCCGGTCTTCTTGTAAATAAAAAATGAAAAGAAGAAGAAGGAAGTATTGTGACGGGCAAAACCGGAACCGGAAAGACAAGGGGAGCTCTAAAAGAGCGACACCAATCGAGAAAAAGGTTCCTAGAGAATCCAATTAGAAATACTCGGTGCTCTAGGAGGGAGAAGAGCAGAGGAAAGGAAAAGAAAACGAGAGAAGAGCGTAAGGCGAGGAGTGCCGAAGAGGGAGAAGCCGGAGAGGCTGGAAAGATCAGCAAACGAAGGAAGGCGGCGGTAAGGGATACAGCAAACAACAACAAATAGCGGGAAGCGGAGAAGACGGGTAAGTCCCCGCCCCCCCCCCCAAACACCCCAAACACCAAAGAAGAGCCATATAGAACGGGGTCAAAGAAAGAAAAACAAAACAGAAAGATAACAAAGCTAAACGTCCCCCCGAACCGAACCAGAACTTGGCAGTACGAGGCCCCCAGGCCCCCCTAGACCTTAGTAAGGAAACCCCAAGCCACAAGCGTGGGCATCAACAACTCCCTCATATCTCTCCCTAGCACCCCTCTCTCTAAATACCCCCCCTCAACTGTTATCCAACAACCCCAAGCGAGACAAAGAAAGATAGAATAAAAACCATAAACAATCCCATATCAGCACCAGCGCTGTAAAAGAAAACCTGCAAAATGCTAATGCCCACGAGAAAAACGGAGAAGGAGAAAAAAGGTGAGCAGAATAGAAAGAGGCTCAGGCGCAGGCCAGGGGACAGGAGCAGGAGAGATGGGCCTAAAGGAACTATTTGCAGAAATGCATGATATAAGAAGGATGATACAAGGAGGAGACGAGGAAAGGAGAAGGATGAATGAAAATATGAAAGGAGACCTAAAGGAGCTGAAAGGAGAGATAAGGACAGATCTAAAGGAAATGAAAAAAGAAATGAAAGGACTGAATAATAAACTGTCGGAAATGAAAGAAGAAGTCAAGGAAGTCAAAAAGGAAAATCGAGAGCTGAAAAGCCAACAAAGAGAAAACCTAGAGAGAATAAAAGAATTAGAGACGAAAAATGCAAGATTGGAAGAAAAGCAGCTGAAACTGGACTATGCCCAAACAGAACATCAACTTTGCTTTAGAGGCCTGGAGGAGGAGGAAGATCAAAAAACCAAAGAAATAATAGTAGCCATTACAGCCAAGATACTAGATATCCCAGAACCTTACATTCTTGATAAGGTAGATAGAGTGTATAGAGTAAACTCGGCCTTCGCCAGGACAAATAAAACACCTCGAGACGTCATCGCACACTATACAAAGAAATCAATAAGGGACCAGGTGCTGAAATGGCAAGGAAACAGGCAGGGGAGCTACAAAGGAAAAAAGGTCCTCATACTCAAAGAAGTCCCAAGAGAAGTGCTGGACAAAAGGAAGGACTATTTCTTTGTGACAGACATTTTGAAACAGAACAACGTGAAGTTCCGATGGCTGAAACTGGAAGGGATAATGACCACTTTCAGAGGAAACAACATTGGTTGACATCAGTCGAAAGAGCGAATGACTTCCTGGAAAGAAACAAAAGATCTAAACGAATATGGACGAGGAAACGGATATAGAGGCGAAAGAGAAAATCCAAGGAAGAGAGAAGGACTAAAAAATCCACCTCTGGAAGAATTAAAGAACCCCCCAAAAGAGAATGCAGCCATGCTGGAGGATAGCGATCGGGAGGACGAGGCGGAGGCAGAGGATGAGGAGGAGGAGAACGAGGAGAGATCGGTGGACCAGAAAGAGCGAGAAGAAGAGGAGGAAGAAGAAACAGCCTTAGACTAAAGTTAGATGCAGCTCAGGTGCATTACCTGGAATGTAAACAGTTTAAACAATGCCATCAAGAGAAAAAGGGTATATGCTAACCTCAAGAAGAAAAGGGCGGGGATTATAGGGCTCCAGGAGACCCACATAAGGAAAACCGATGTAAAGTATCTAAAAGAAGTGATATGGGGAGGCCTTCATAGCATCAGCCGGGAAAAAGAAAAAGGGGGTGGTAATTTATGCAGACCCCAATTTACAGCCGAAATTATTGTTTGAAGATAGGGAGGGGAGATATGTGGGTATCAGTATACGGAGGGAAGAAGAGAATATACTGGTGTGTAATGTCTATGCCCCAAACGATACAAAAACCAATTTTTTTCAAGGAAATAGAAAGGATAATAGCCAAACACCAGCCCCAGTTCGACGGGACTATAATGCTAGGGGACTTTAATGGGGTAGCAGATCCAAGAACGGACAGAAGCCCAGAACCAAAAAAGAAACCAGAGGTAGACTTCCAAAAGCTACCAGGAAATGATAAAAAATCTTGAAGTGAGTGATACATGGAGGGCCACCCACGCAGGAGAAAAGGATTTCACGTTCTTCTCTGACAGACACAAATCTTGGTCCAGGATTGATTTAATATTAATATCCAACATAAAATTACAGCAAGTCAAAAAAACCAAAATATGGCCTAGAGATATTTCGGACCACAGCCAGGTGGAAATGGAATTAGAAGGTCTACAGAGAGAATTCTACTGGAGGCTTCCAATAGGAGTAATAAGGACCCAAATGATTTAGAGGAGAGTAAAAAATTACTAAAGGAATACCTCCAGATAAATTGTTTTAACAACGAAAATAATAAACTTATTTGGGAGGCAGGCAAAGCATACATGAGAGGGGTGTTTATGAAACAACAGGCAAAATGGAAGCGAAAGAGACAGGCCAAAATAAAGGAGCTATATAAAAAGAATAGAAGAGGGAAGAAGATGAGCTTAAAAGAACCCTAGAAACGAGGCTAAAAAAGAAACGGTAAAATCCCTCCAGAGACAATTAGAAATATATGAAACGGAAAAAAAATAGAAAAAGGATTTAAAATATTTGAAACAAAAGAAATTCGAATCAGCAAATAAACCGGGGAAGCTACTGGCGTGGCAATTAAAAGAAAAAAGGAAGCAAAACATTATAACAAAACTTACCTCAGAAGGTAAAGAATACACCACAGAGAAAGAAATGAGAAGGATTATTGAGTCCTTCTACACAACGCTTTATAATAAAGACAATATAGATAGGAATGAGATACAGAGGTATTTAGGGGAAAGGAAATTAAATAAAATTACTGATGAACAAAGAGAAGATCTCAATAAGTTAATAACAAAGGAGGAGTTAAGAAATGCGATAAAAAGATTAAAAATAGGGAAGGCACCAGGCCCAGATGGTTTCCCCGCGGAATATTACAAAGAATGTCAGGAGGAGATAGAGGACATCCTTGAGAAGGTGTTTAACGACATACTAAGACTAGGAGAGATCCCTGAGTCATGGAAGGAGTCCAACATCGTTCTCATCAGCAAGGCGGGAAAAAATCCAGAAAATCCCTCGAGCTATAGACCAATCTCCCTATTAAATACAGACTATAAAATCTTTGCAAATATATTAGCAGAAAGACTAAAAAATTTTTTAAGCCACTGGATAAAAGAGGACCAAAACGGTTTCCTCCAGAACAGACAATTAAAAACTAACATAAGAACAATTATCGACACTATAGAGTACTATGATAAAAATATAAATGGGGAGGTTGCTCTAATATTTGTCGATGCCGAAAAGGCTTTCGATAAGACAAGTTGGGAATTTATGGAGGCACTGCTGAGGGAGATCGATGTTGGACACCACATGATGAATGCCTTTCAGGCAATATATAGTGACCAATATGCAAGAATAATTATCAACCAGAAAAAGACAGACAAAGTGAAAATACAAAAAGGAGTGAGACAGGGATGCCCCCTCTCCCCCCTACTATTTATCCTGGCCCTAGAAATATTACTGGAAGAAATTAGAAACGACAACAGACTAAAAGGATTGCAAATTAAAAAAGAGAGGATTAAGTGCCTAGCCTTCGCAGACGATTTAGCATTAATAGTTGAAAATCCTAGAGAAACTCACCAGCTGTGGACCGAAAAAATAGAAAATTATGGCAAGGTTGCCGGCTTTAAAATAAACAAAGAAAAAACACAAATATTGGTAAAAAATATGGCCGAAAGAGACAAACAAGACTTGCAAACCAAGATGGGTATCAAAATAGCGAATAGCGTGAAATATCTCGGCGTGACACTAACGGCCAAAAACTCACAGATCTTTAAGAACAACTATATGAATAAATGGAAGGAAATCAAAAAAGACCTGGAAAAATGGGCAAGGCTAAATCTGTCCTTTCTTGGTAGAATTTCGACAATAAAAATGAATGTGTTACCTAAAATGAACTTCCTGTTCGCAACAGCACCAGTGGTACCAAAAAACTTCTATTTTGACTCTTGGAATAGGGATATATCCAAATTTATATGGGGGGGGGAAAAACCGAGAGTCAAAATGAAGACATTACAAAATCCAAAGGAGAGAGGAGGGCTGGGAGTGCCCAACCTGAGGCTCTACTTTGAAGCCAGTTGTTTATCCTGGCTAAGATGCTGGTGCAGACTGGAAGAGGAAAGAATATTGACGCTGGAAGGTTTTGATTTGAAGTTTGGCCTCCATGGTTACCTCTGGTACGACAAAGCAAAAGTAGACAGAAATTTTAACAACCATTTTGTAAGGAAACCCCTATTAAAGGTATGGGAGAAATACAAAAAACAATTGGGAAATGAAATACCTCTATGGGTATCCCCCAACGAGGCCTTCCAAATAAGACAGATGGATAATGAAAAATGGATAAAATATAAAGACTTATTAACCAGGGAAGGACCAGAGCCGAGCCTGAGGACCAGACTCCAACTCAAATCAGAGGGATATGAAATGGGGTGGTTCCCGTACTTCCAATTGAGAGAGAGACTGAAGTCAGATATGAAAAGAGGATTAAGAGCTCAGATGGACGACTTGGAGAAGACACTCATGGGTAAAGAGGACAAATTAATGTCCAAAATGTATAAAATGCTAATAAAAAAGGGAAATGAGGATAAAGAAAAGAGCGATATACATGTGAAGGAATGGTCCAGGAATATAGGGTATAAAATAAAACCGGAGGTGTGGGAAAATATATGGATGAATAATGCAAATATATCACTGTGCTACAAATATAGGGAGAACTGGATAAAGATCTTGTACAGGTGGTACCTCACCCCGGCCAAACTATCCAAAATATACAAGAATACTAAACCGAACTGTTGGGTGTGTAACAATATTAATGGAACATTCTTCCACATGATATGGCTATGCCCAAAAGCAAAGAGATTCTGGAACCAAATTCACAAAGAATTAGAAAAAATGCTCCAAAAGAGAATAACAAAAAACCCAGGGATGTTCCTCTTGGGAATCATTGAGAATGATCTAAGTAAAAGTGAGGGGAGGATATTTGTGTTGGCAACAACAGCAGCTAAGATACTCCTAGCAAGTCATTGGAAGGCGGGAACTGCCCCATCGGTACAGGATTGGAGGCAGAAGGTTTTGGAAGTTTGCCAAATGGAAAAATTAACGGAAGCTATAAGGGAGGGGAATACTAAAAGAAATCACAAGTGGGACTGGGAGCCACTCAGAAAGTACTGCAAAAAAGAATGTAATGTAGATATAGAGATGTAAATAGACCTATAAGTACCGGTCAAGGAACTATGACATATCTGATCAATACCAATCGCCGCGCAGAGTTCATAATGTACTTTCCTATCTTAGGGGGAAAACAAACAAACAAACAAATAAACAAAAAAAAAGGGGAAAGGTCGGGAAGCAGACGAATGTGACCAACGTAGATGGCAGAACAAGAACTGTTCAAATAAGAAGATGGACGTACTCCTCTCTGGAACCTTTCCAGAGCACCATCTTTAACTTTTTCATTTTCTATTCTATCCACTAAGGTGGATATTCTTAGCGATCTAGCTCTTTCTCTTTGCTTTGCTGTCCAAGATACTTTGTATCTATACTTTTATCACACTGTTATTTTGTTTTTATCTTGTGAAACTAATAAAGATTGTTTTACAAAAAAAAAAGGTAATGGTGTAAGAGCACTACGGCATTATGCTGTAATAGCGATATTGCTTCTTGATGAGCACAAATGAAGGTTTATGAACAACAGGACAACATAAAACAACCAATAAGCACAATGAACATATTGTAAAAAAATAGATTTAAAAATGTTGGGGGATAATGTAGCCAATGTCTCTTCCTATATCACCTCTCACAGTGCTAGATATGGGCAGTGATGGGTGCACTGTAATGATAGTGTTATAGCTTAAAAAGTATGATTGAAGCATGATTGAAACAATTTACTAGAGGGATAAGTATTTTTTTCCACAGGAGAAAGACATTGAAATGGGTGGTGGTGGTGATGTGGCCTATCTCTTCCTGCGCTACTTCTCATGATAAGAGATTAGGGCAGTGATGGGTGTACCATAATAATGTCAGGCTGTGGCAACATTAATACAGCTATAAAAAAATCCTTGACAAATATGCTGCTACAGTGCACAGTGGCATTTTTAAAAAAATGGAATGACCTGGCATAATACGAGCATAGTGTGATAAGGATCTGAGAGCAACTTGCTTGCAGCACATTACTAATACTGTATTTGGATGTGTGTGTACCTTCAAGCCTCCTGTTAATTTATGGCAAACTCATGAGTAGTGGTTTCTTAGCCAAGAAATAAGCAGAGATGGTTTGCTGTTGCCTTCCTCTGAAATATGGCACTTGTTAAAGGTTTCCCCTTGACATTATAATAATATAATAATAATAATAATAAATCTTTAGTTGTACTCTGCCACCATCTCCCCAAAGGGAATCGAGGTGGTTCACAGAAGCATTCCAAGTGCCACATACAGACAACAATACATAAGTATAAATAGAAAATATCTTAAGTCTAGTTGTGTCCGACTCTGGGGGTATGGTGCTCATCTCCATTTCTAAGCCAAAGAGCTGGCGTTGACTGTAGATGCCTCCAAGGTAACGTGGCTGGTATGACTGCATGGAGCATTGTTAACTTCTCGCAGGAGTGGTACCTATTGATCTACTCAAATTTGCATAATTTTTGAACTGCTAGGTTGGTAGAAGCTGGGGCTAACAGCGGGGTGAGCTGGATTCGAACTGCCAACCTTCCAGTCAGCAAGTTCAGCATCTCAGCTGTTTAACCTGCTGCGCCACTAGAGGCTCCATGGCACATGTGAATCACTAGTTATTTATTTATTTATTATTCGAGTTTATATACCGCCACTCCCCGAAGGCTCGGAGCGGTTTACAACAGAATAATACAGTTAACAGTAAACAACTCTGCACATCACAAACAATAACAAAACAAACTATAGGAGTCATCTACTAGATACCAGGGTTCACTCGGTCCCTAGAAAGAGTCTAATGCTTAGCATCCAAGATTAGAGGGGGCCTTTCTATGAGCCTGATAGTGCGTGACTTTTTCACAGTCACTGAGTAGTTTTGTATGACCATGTAGGAATTCGAGTCCTGGTCTACAGTCCTATGCCAATACCCGAATCATTACACCTCACAGACAATACCAACAAAATAATGAACAAGGAAGCATAACACTCTAGTGCAATTTTGTGCTTTTTGGCATTTTTGTAAGGAAGGGATGGAACAAATACAGTAGCTCTGCTCTCTCCATTTCTATCTTGAAAGGTCATGTGTTAAAATGGCAAGGTGAGTCTCTGTGAATCTGCACAAGATAGACACTTGCCTCTGACCAGTAAAGGACATTGAACTGGACAGGACCAGTCCTACGCATTGGCAAAGTGAGCAGATTTTGTTTGTCATAGTAGGACAGCACATTATTAGTTATTTTCTATTACTGTAGTTTAGTCCTGGATTAGGAGCACAGGAGATGAAGGTTTGAATCCTGCTCAGCCATTCCTGCGTGACTTGGGGCAATTCACACTATCTCAACTCCCTCTAAATAAATTTTGCCCTATGATACAGTTGCATTAAATTGTAATCAGAAGCATACAAAAATACATCAGGAACATGAGAGGTGCTTATGGGACTTTTCCAGCTCTTTCTTACTTACTTAGGTGATGCCTCGTTGGTCTTCCAAGTCCAGTGTTCTGGTGGGTCCATAGGTGGCTGTGGAACCCTATTCTTGCTCTGCATCTTCTCCCGCAGTGAGGGCATTGGTTTCCAGGTGGGAGACAGTCTCGGTCAGGGTTGGCTTGATGCGCCTTCCTCTTGGCACGCTTCTCCCTTTCGCCCTCCATTCGTGCCTCTTCAAATTCTGCAGCACTGCAGGTCACAGCTAACTTCCAGTTAGAGTACTCAAGGGCTAGGGCTTCCCAGTTCTCAGTGTCTATGCCAGAGTGTTTAAGGTTGGCTTTGAGCCAATCTTTTAATCTCTTTTCCTGCCCACCAATCATCCGTTTTCCATTCTTGAGTTCGGAGTAGAGAGCAACTGCTTTGGGAGACGGTGGTTGGGCATTCGGACAACGTGGCCGTTCCAGCAGAGTTGATGATGGAGGACCATTGCTTCAATGCTGGTGGTCTTTGCTTTTTCCAGCACGCTGACATTTGTCCGCTTGTCTTCCCAAGAAATTTGCAGGATTTTCCAGAGGCAGCACAGATGGAATCGTTCCAGGAGTTGCATGTGACGTCTGTAGACAGTCCACGTCTCGCAGGCATATAACAGGGTTGGGAGAACAATAGCTTTATAAACAAGCACCTTGGTATTCCTACGGATGTTCCGGTCCTCAAACACTCTCTGCTTCATTCAGAAAAATGCTGCACTCGCAGAGCTCAGGTGGTGTTGAATTTCAATGTCAATGTTGACTTTTGTGGAGAGGTGGCTGCCAAGGTAGCGGAAATGGTCAACGTTTTCTAATGTTACACCATTGAGCTGTATTACTGGCATTGGAGAGGGATTGGCTGGTGACTGCTGGAAGACCACTTTGGTTTTCTCGATGTTCAATGACAGGCCGAGCTTCTCATATGCTTCTGCAAAGGTGTTTAGAGTGGCTTGTAAGCCTTCTTCTGAATGCACACAGACGACGTCATCAGCATACTGGAGTTCAATAACAGATGTTGCTATAATCTTGGTTTTGGCTTTCAGTCTGCTGAGGTTAAATAGCTTGCCATCTGTCCGATAGATGATTTCCACTCCGGTGAGAAGCTTCCCATCAACAAGGTGAAGTATCATAGTGATGAAGATGGAAAATAAAGTTGGGGCAATAACACATCCCTGTTTGACACCTGATTTCACCTGAAATGGGTCACTTTGGGAGCCATTGCTGTTCAAGACTGTTGCCATCATGTTATCATGGAGGAGCCGCAGGATGTTCACAAATTTGTTAGGGCACCCGGTTTTTTGGAGGATGGTCCAGCTCTAGTACCACACTAACAGTGGCTAACTTTGTATACTGTCCACTTGAATTTGGTTGGGTGAGGACAGCAATTCGTTGCTCTGCCTCAAGGGCTTGAGTTGGCCATATTAGTGTGGACCATAATGTAAGAGGAGATGCTACTATGCTTGTTGCCGTTTCCCTCCACACCTCCAGTTGCTTTGAGTATTAGAACTCCTAAATAGAGGTTTAATTTTTGCATTCTTAATTGGCATGCCCAAATATTTGCAGGCCTGGATTGGTTTGTACAATTACAAGGTGTGAGTAATTTTAAAGGAAAGGCTTCGAGCTGTAACAACTTGATTATGGTGCATTCAGTTGTTAAACAACTGAAATTACATCACTGGAGCTGATAAATAATTGCAGTTTTAAGCAAAGAAGACATAAAGTTGGCCCAACTTGCAGCATGCATACATTCCAAACCCTCTCTATATTCTCCTTGTAACCCAAACTCAAATTGCTCTGGGGAAAATATGATAAATTTGTATGCATTTGGAAGCCTGAACACATTATCTTAGGGTTGCTCCAGATTCTAAGCACAATGGGTTCCTCCGTGCTGAGCCTATTTATTTCACTATCTTTGGCGACAGATAGTCTCATGGAATAGATGTCAGGAAAAGAACCAGAAGAGAACCTATTTTAAAAGGCATATTGCATTTTGAATCCTACACAAAACATGAAAAATGGCATTTTTTTTTAAATGGGAAATAGAAGGAGAACTAATCATTTGTGGCTTGTTCTTGCTGCTGGTACATTCACTCTCAGAGACACTGGAGCTTGTTGGAATATTTTACTATGGCAGAGATAGCATTTATGCTGCAAGGAGTTGGAGGTATAGTAAGGCTATAACATTCACATTAGTCTACCTTTTTGTGAAAGATAAGACCAAATGCCAGGATGAAATCTGCTTGATTACTGCTAGTAAGGCAGAAACTAAAAATGCATTCTGGTTTGGAGAAAGACATTTGATCTAGACTTTGATGCATGCATGGCTGTGGATCAGTTAATGAAAAACGGTTTATTTTGTCAATATATGTGGCAGTGTGAGTTTAACTCTGGTGAGAGTTAAAACAGCAAAAGGAATTGTGAGCAATGTAACAAACAATTTAAGGGGAAAGGCATAAGATTTTGGAGATGAGCTTGGAAAAGATACTTTTTCACTACAACCCCAATTATTCCCTGCCAGTTTAGGACATGCAGTCTTAGGAAAGGGTACATGCTGCAGCAGGCCCGGATTACCCATAAGGCCACCCTAGGCCATGGCCTAGGGCGGCAGCCATCAGGGGGCAGCAGATCCGGACCCCCCAAAAAGTTTTTTTTAAATTCCAAAAAAAATTCCCAAAAAATTCCAAAAAAAGTGTGCATGTGCCTGGCGGCGGAAGCGCCATCCACGGCTGCCCCGCCGCCGCCCCCTTTGCTCTCTTTGACTAAAAGGCTCTGCCCCCGCCCCCGGCTCCGCCCCTGTCCGACCACCGTCTCCCAAAGCAGTTGCTCTACTCAGAACTCAAGAACGGAAAGCAGAATGTTGGTGGGCAAGAAAAGAAATTTAAAGATGGGTTCAAAGCCAACCTTAAAAACTCTGGCATAGACACGGAGAACTGGGAAGCCGTGGCCCTTGAGTACTCTAACTGGAGATCAGCTGTGACCTGCAGTGCTGTAGAATTTGAAGAGGCACAAATGGAGGGCGAAAGAGAGAAGCATGCCAAGAGGAAGGCGCGTCAAGCCAACCCTGACCGAGACCGCCTTCCACTCTGGGAGGTGGTGCTCATCTCAATTTCTAAGCCAAAGAGCCAGTGTTGTCTGTAGACGCCTCCAAGGTCATATGGCCAGCATAACTGCATGGAGCACCATTACCTTCCTGTCAGAGCAGTACCTATTGATCTCACATTGGCATGTTTTCGAACTGCTAGGTTGACGGAAGCTGGGGCTAACAGCAGGAGCTCACTCCGCTCCCTGAATCTGAACCACCGACACTTTGGTCAGCAAGCTCAGTGGCTCAGCGGTTTAACCCGTTGCGTCACTGGGTTCCCCACACATCGTTTCATGCATTTGAAACATACTGTGTTGCAAATGTGCAAATTCATGCAGCAAGTTTCAGAAAGTATGAAATGGGTAATTTCTATCCCCCACCCCATTCCTGATCTTAATAGCCTTCCTAGGGACTAGCTTAAATAATTAAAATGTTTAATTACTGCAAGTGACTATTTCAAATTATTCTGTAGTAGGTGAAGACTTATAAATCCCTCCTTGTAGCTCCATCTTTAAACTACTTGCACGTAGGGATTTAACATTAGTAAAGGTAGGCTCATTCTCGGCAAAACTAAGTTACTTACATTTCCCAGTATTCAGTATGTTTTAGGCAAAAATGGGTAACTTGTGGTTCAACAGGTACCTAATTGCAGCCATTATTGTTTGCACACTGCAGCTATGTCCCGAAATATGTGGAACATTAGAGACCAAGATGACTCTGACGTTTTCATCAGTTTGCAAATTGATTTATGGATTATTGTTGACACGACTCATGGTTTCAGTTGTAATAGAATGTTATTAAATGAAATCAATGAACCAATAAAAGGGTAAATTTATGTAAGAAGAGAGAAAGATATGGGAAACAGTCTTCCACTTTCAGCCTGTTTCACTGAAATTAGCACAAATGCTTCCAAGCATGGGAAGGCATGAATATGGTTTGTTCTGTACTGATTGCATAAAGGTTTTTCTGAAAAATGCATTAGGAGAAGCAATTTGTTGCTGCCAGAGGACCGGACTGGGTTACTAAGTAGGCTTCACTTTCTCATGACAAACCTCTATTTCTCATAGCACTGAACAGTACTTTCTAAAATATGTGGTAGGTTAACACCATACGAGGATGCACAGATAAATTTATCACACCTTTTTATTGCTCAATGTGTGTCAAAATCTTATCATCCTTTGCACAGTGGGGGTGCCTGGTTTGAATTGGCTGTGTTTTTGAACTGCAAGTTTGGTCTTGTTGTGAAGATGGGTCCAGAGATTAGCTAATTTTCCTGGACCATTGTCTTCAGAAATGAAGAGTGTTGCTATTATTGGACAACATGCAGTCTTTACAAAGTGACAAACTTCTACAGTGCTTAGATTCCTATAAAACAGATGTGTGCTTTCCATCTTAAGAACAGACAAGCATCTCGAGCTCTGAGGATTACCTTGGAAGGAATCCCACTGGAGCATTGCCGCACACCCAAATACCTGGGGGATACCCTAGACCAGGGCTGCCCACCAAGTCGATCATGATCGACCAGTTGATCGCGGGTCTAAAGGAGATCAATTGCAGCCGGATGGGGTGGTTCTGCCCTGCGCGCGGCGCACAATCTGCTGCCTCTGGGACGACTCCCCTGCCTCCATCCTTACTGCCGTCGCAGCATGGCCTGAGGGGGAGGGAGGGAGAAGGAGGGCAGCAGAGCAAAGGAGGGGGTGGGCGCCCGGCCCGCGCTTTTGGAGCGTGCGGTGGCGCGCGAAGGAGCCACGAGGACAACCAGAACGAGGCTTTGGCAGCCATTTCCTGCCAAAGCCATCTGCGACTGTGAGTTCATCTGCTTGGCCACATTGATCAGCATTGAATGGCCTTGCAGCTGAAAGGTCTGTGTGCTTTCATTCTGCCTGTTTATATCTGTGGAATTATGTCAGGGTGGGAGAAGGAACTCTTGTCTGGGTGCAATTTTGAATGTCCCATAGGCCACATTGATCAGCATTGAATGGCCTTGCAGCTGAAGGTCTGTGTGCTTTCATTCTGCCTGTTTATATCTGTGGAATTATGTCAGGGTGGGAGAAGGAACTCTTGTCTGGATGCATTTTATGAAGTGTCCCTTATTTTTGTGAATAATCACGTAAATGTCCCTTATTTCTTCTATCAAAATATGGGTAGGTAGATCTTTTGGACTTGGTTGTTTTATAAGTAGCTCGCATGCTGAAAAAGCGTGACCACACCTGCCTAAACAGTGCTCTGACCCACAAGAAGCACTGCTTGAATATCAAGCAAAAAGTGGGTGCTAGAAACAATATCATACGAAAGCTGACTGGCACAACCGGGGGAACACAACCAGACACAGTGAAGACATCTGCCCTTGCACTTTGCTACTCTGCTGCTGAGTATGCATGGTCAATGTGGAATATATCTCACCATGCTAAAACAGTGGATGTGGCTCTTAATGGGAGATGCTATATTATCACAGGATGCCTACGCCCTATGTCACTTCAGAAATTATACTGTTTAGCCAGTATTGCACTACTTGACATACACTGGGAAGTAGCAGCCAATAATGAAAAGACCAAGGCAGTGACATCTCCGGCCCCTCCCCTGTTTAGATACCAGCCAGCATGCCAATGCCTTAAATCAAGAAATAGTTTTCTAAGACCTTTTCAGAGATACATGCAGTAACACCTTAGCAAGCAAGAGTCCAAAAGTGGCAGGCTAAAACCAGGAACCTTAACTCATGGCTGATACCGAACGAGAAACTCCTCCTTGGGCACACAGAAGACTAGGTGACTTGGAAGGCGCTGAACAGACTGCATTCTGGCACCACAAGATGCAGAGCCATCCTTAAGAAATTGAGCCAAAAAGTGGAGTCCATGACATGCAAGTGTGGAGAAGGCCAAACCACAGACCACCTATTACAATGCAATGCGAGCCCTGGCATATGCACAACACCAGTGGCACTCCAAGTGATCAGCTACTGATCAAAGGAAATTTAATATAATGCCAAGTTTTTAAAGTTCTTGTTTTTTAAAGACATTTTCAACTGTACCCTTGGTTTGCTTCTGATACAATAAATAAAATATAAAAGTGTACTGACCGAGAGCCAGAAGTGACATAGTGGTTTGAGCACTGGACTAGAGCTGCATCTGCACTGTAGAATGAATGGAGTTTGACACCACTTTAAATACAATGGCTCCATGCTACAGTTCTTGGATTTAGTAGTTTGGTGAGGCACCAGCACTCTTTGGCAGAGAAGGCTAAAGACCTTGAAGCAACTCCCATATCTGCATACATTGACCCATGGCAGTTAAAGTGGTGTCAAAATGCATTCGATCTTGAGTAGATGCATCCCAGGTCTCTTGGAAACCAGGGATTGAATTCAATCATGGGATCCCCACTTATTTGGGGAAGTCCACATCCTCTTAGATTAAGATGAAGGCCATGGCCTTCGACCTCTGAACAAATCTCCAAGTTACTGCAGAGTTTTCTTGGTGATGACTTAACGATGATGGCACTAAACCACTCCTTGTTAGTTATCCTAACATCAGTGTTTTCAAACCTTTGGTCCTCCAGTTGTTTTGGACATCAATTCCCAGAAATCCCAGCCATCTTCCCTGCTGTTAGGAATTGTGGGAGCTGAAGTTCAAAACACCTGGAGGGCCAAAGGTTGGCAACCACTGGTTTAAGTGGAGGGTAAGAGGCTGCCTCTAAGACCAGACATTCTTCATACATCCTCTGGACCACAGAATTCTCTAATACAGTGGTTCCCAACCTGTGGTCCATAGACTACCAGTGGTCTGCAAGCACCAAAATATGGTCCGCGGCCTCACTGTTACTACACCATTGCAATGAGAGTGACTGATCTCGCAAAACCCTTATAGTGCCGAGGCTTATTAAACACGGTTTTCTGTGGGTGAGCAGATGGCGACTACTGGATGACATATGTTCTGTATCAGAAACTAGATTTGATGTATATCCAATGCAATTTTCTGAATCAGCACCCCAAATAACCAAACCAAATCTAAAATTGACCCAAAACTGATTCATAACCCTTTTGGTACTAATGTTGGAGAGTTGTCCCTGGTCAAAAAAAAGGTTCGGAACTACTGCCCTAATAGATCAGTTATATATGATTGTATCGTAAATTCTGTGTGACTGGTATCCTCTTAATAACTTAAGCAGAAACAAGTTTTTTGTGCTATGTTCAGTATGTGGGTTGAGTAATGCGAGCATGTTAATTTTAGTGCATATTTATGTTATTCTGAAACATTACAAGATTTCAGCCTGTGTCTTGCCCAACCTTGTTTTCTCTCTCCACTCGCATAGACAATGTCTAATATTTGGAATTATCAGTAAAACTCATCCACATGTCTAGCATCCACTTGTGCTATAATTTTCCAAAACATTTTGTTCGATGCTTCTGTATTTTGGGGCCAAGTATCATATAAAACCTTTCATTCCCACCACCCCACAAGAACTGGGGTGAAGGCTGGAGTATTTGGCAGGAGAGTTTAGCTCTCCCTGGTAGCTACAATTCACTGTCAGGGAAACCCTTCTCAATGAAGAAGTCCATTCTATTGGCTCAACGTATCCACGAAGACAATATCCATAGGTTCAACCATCCACTTGAAAACAAAATTAAAATTTCAAAAAGCAAATCTTTATCTTGCCGTTTTATATAAGGGGAACCATTTTACTGTACCATTGTATAGAATAGGATTTGAGCACCCACTGAAGTTGGTATCCATGAGGGGTCCCGAAACCAAACCCAATGAATACCAAAGATCCACTGTAGTAGGGAATGCCATTTCTGCTAGAGCCTAATGTCCGCAAGATGCTTTTCTTTGTTAAAATTCTATTTTACAAACCAAGCTTTGTTGGGGTGGATTAAAAGAACAGCAACCTTCAATTACAGAAGACTACATCTGGCGTCCATTTTGTGGAAGATGATTCAAATAAAGGAAAATGCTTTCATGATGGCTAATCGCAAAGCGTTGCAAGCAGGCTGTTGTTATCAGTGACTCATGCTGTGCAATGCTTAAAGGGATGTTTTCCTGGAAAAAATATGAATGCAAAAAAAAGTGGTTTAAAGCATAGTAATTGCAATAAAGCTCGAGTATGTAGACTATACAGGATCTTTTGTTCTTAGATTCAAAAGGAATTGAAAAGTAATTGAAAGGCATAAAAAGGATAGAAAATATCTGGATTACAATCTTCCCCGTTCTTTGCCATTGACCATGCTGGCTGACACTTCTGCGAGTTGGAAGTCCAAATGATCTGAATTACTAAAGGGTCCACTCCTCTGATCTACATGGTATTGTCCATCAGTTCCTTGAGGTTAGGGTTAATTTTAATAATAATAAAATAACAATAATATACTTTATTTATATTCTCCTCTTCTCCCCTTGGGGACTCAGAGCCAATTGAAGCATTTACATATATAGGCAAACATTCACTGCCTTTACAATCATATGCAATGACAGACAAACACAAGCAAAGGCAGAGGCTTCTCCTTTCATTTCCGGCTTCTGGAGGCAGTGCTCATCTCTGGCTCTGAGAGGTTGCTTTTCTCCATTTTCAAGCCGAGGAGCCTGTGCTGTCACCTCCTGGTTGTATGTCTGGCAAGATTTCTTGGAGCAGGGGTGCTCATTAAGTAGATCGTGATCTATTGGTAGATCGCGTAGGGCGTCCTGGTAGATCTCAGGCAGGGAGGGAGGAAGGCTCAGTCCCGCCCCGCAGGCTCCCGATGCCGCCCAGGTGCAGGAGGAGGTTGGACTGGATGGCCCTTGGAGGTCTCCTCCTATTTTAGGAACCCATTGTTGTTGTTATTATTATCAGAGGCTGAATGGCCATCTGTGAGGAATGCTTTGATTGTGTTTTTCCCTTATAGCAGAAGGTTGGACTGGATGGCCCTTGGAGGTCTCCTTCTACTCTAGGAACCTATTGTTGTTGTTGTTATTATTAGTAGTAGCAGAGGCTGAATGAATATTATCATCATTATTCTTATGAATAGATTCAGGGGCTTATTATACTCACATTTAGTTGAATTCAGTCTTAAAATCTATTATATGGCTCTCACTGAAATAAATTTCCAAATATTTTGCTTTTATGGCTGAGTAGTGGGTAGGTAGATAATTTTGACTTGGTTGTTTTATAAGTAGCTCGCATGCTGAAAAAGTGTGAGCACCCCTGGCTTGGAGCATCTCTTTGCCTTTTCCCGCCAAAGCAGTACCTATTTATCTACTCACATTTGCACGTTTCCAAACTGCTAGGTTGGCAGGAAATGGAGCTGACAGTCAGCTCACCCTGCCTCGTAGATGCAAACTGCCGACCGTCAGGTCAGCAGCACAAGGGTGTAACCCATTGTGCCACCACGGCCCCTTCAATTATTCTACAGCTTCAATTATCCTACAGCTCTTCTGTTGTTTCGTGCTTTCAAGTAATTTGACTTGTCAAGCTGAAGATCATGGAGTTTTCTTGGGCAGAATCTATTCAGTTTGCCATTATCTGGGGCTGAGAAAGTGTGACTCACCCAGTGGGTTTCCATGGCCAAGCAGGAAACTGAACTCAGCATTCTAGAAATACTTATCAACTTTTAGAAGGATATTATCATCATCCCATTCTGCATGAAAACAACTGCAAATGATCTGAGACTTTGAACTGCTTGACAATCAATAGGTATCAAAAAACCAGGAAAAAAAATATTCCAAGGGTATTTTCTCAGCACTTTGTAAGAACATTTCCCCTAGTTTGCCACACAAGCACTGCCACCCTGTGGTCAGTGAAAGCAAATCCTTTGAAAGGGGAGTGGCACAACCCAGGGAAGAACTGGATTTTGAAGAAAACTCAGCTCTTGTCATTTGATCAAGTGCCAAAATACTATTTCCTCCCATGTTCGAGTTTTTTGACACAAATGTTTCAAAAACATGTTGTTGCACTTTTGCACAACACAATTTGCTCATCAGGTGTTAAATCTGCCAACATGACCGAAATGAAAGTGCTGCAAGCTAAATTAGGAAATACTAAGCATTGCTTGGAAACAGCTTTTTTCTCTCAACCCATATGTGCAGTTTGCTTGTATTTGTCTTAGTATCATTAAAATCTTAATATTTTTATTATTAAAATAACTTAGTTGATGAGACACACTATGGAAATTTGGCCTTGCAGGACTTCAGGATGAAGAGTGGGAGAGGAAAGCCATGCAAGTATCCTATATGGGGCTCAGATCACAGGAATAGGATGGTCTCACTCCTTTGACCCCAAATTCCTGATAGATATATGCAATATGTCAATATGTCCAGACAAGGTCATGCGGCGGCTTAAAAAGCCAATGGGACTTTGGCCTGCATAAATGAGTAGTGTCTAGATCAGACCTGGGCAATTGCCGGCCCTCCAGGTGTTTTGGACTTTAACTCCCAGAAATCCTAGCCAGTTTACCAGCTGTTAGGATTTCTGGGATTTGAAGTCCAAAACACCTGGAGGTCTAGATCCAGGAAAGTCATGCTACCCCTCTATTCTGCCTTGATCAGATCGCACCTGCAATACTGTCCAATTCCGGTTGCAGCAATTAAAGGGAGGGCTCTTCCACACAGCCCTATATCCCAGAATATCATGGCAGAAAATTCCACATTATCCAAGCGTGGCCACATATAGCCCAGTTCAAAGCAGATATTGTGGGATTTTCTGCCTTGATATTCTGGATTATAGGGGCTGTGTGGAAGGGCCCAGTGATGTTGACAAGCTGGAATGTGTCCAGAGGAGGGCGACTAAAATGGTCAAGGGTCTGGAGAACAAGCCCTATGAGGAGCAGCTTAAAGAGCTGGGCATCTTCAGCCTTCAGAAGAGAAGGCTGAGAGGAGACATGATGATGGTCGTGTATAAATATGTGAGGGGAAGTCATAGGGAGAAGGGAGCAAGCTTGATTTCTGCTGCCCTGGAGACTAGGGGCCCTTCCATACAGCCCTATATCCCAGAATATCAAGGCAGAAAATCCCAAAATATGTTTTGAACTGGCTTATCTGAGTCCACACTCAGATAATGTGAGATTTTTCTGCCTTGATATTCTGGGATATAGGGCTGTGTGGAAGGGCCCTAGGTCATGGAACAATGCCTTCAAACTTCAGGAAAGGAGATTCCACTTGAATATTAGAAAGAACTTCCTAACTGTGAGAGCTGTTTAGTAGTGGAAATCTTTGCCCCAGAGTGTGGTGGAGGCTCCTTATATTGAGGCTTTTAAACAGAGGCCAGATGACCATCTGCAGGGGGTGCTTTGAATGTGATTTTCCTGCTTCTTGGCAGGAGGTTGGACTGCATGGCCCACAAGGTCACTTCCAACTCGATGATTCTATGATTCTTTTAAAAACAATCCATTGGAAAAAAAGGAACAACTCCTTTCACTTTTTTGCTTCACTTTTTTATTAGCTTACAAAGATTAGTCCTCTAATGGAAAGTATAAAAATATCCATACTTCTCCCACAACAATAGTGTGTGCTCACAATAGTTTTATATGTAGAATGTATTGGAAAAAGAACTAAAGACAGGAAGAAAGTAATTTCTAACCAGCAAAAAGAACCACAAATAGTTCCAAAGTCAATACCAAAGTAATTTAGCAGTGCAATGTTATAAATGTGAAGCAGCTTTAGATTACAAAACAAAACAAAAAACAAAATTAAATACAGAAATAGCACCTTTTACAAAAGGAATGGAGAAATGTAAACGTTGTAGGTAGATTCAAGTATATAATTTATGCACACACTCTTGCCCTCCCTAGCAAAAAAGGGGGGAAAAAGTACCAGAACATGAAATTTTTAGGAGAACATGAAAACCTGCACAATTGAACACACGTGCACTTACATCAGTGCAAACAATCTTCCTGCCTCTCATAGTATTCTCATAGAGCTTTTATGATAGATATGGCAGAATAGAACTGGACAACACCACTGATTGGACCTTGGGTCACCATCACTGACCTCATGCAGCTTCACTTCTGCTTCGACCTACAAGTTGTTCCAATGATTATTGATAGACTAGTGAGATGCGCTGGCGATTGGTCATGTCCGAAATCCAAATACAACAATATCTGGAAGGCCACAGATCCCACCTCCCTTGATCTAACCCACATCTGATTTCTCAGTTCATGTCCACCTAAACTCCTTTTTTATCTTCACAAAATGGTAACAGCCAGACCCATAGAAGTTACGCTATTTACTAACTTAGCTCAGTCTACAGTCTAAGCTAGGTAAGGGCAAACTTGGACCCTTCCGCTGTTTTGGACTTCAGCTCCCACAATTCCTAACAGGCTGTTAAGAATTATGGGAGTTGAAGTCCAAAACACCTGGAGGGCCCAAGTTTGCCCATGCTTGGTCTAACCCTATCATGTCACCTTTGAACCTTCAATGCCATTTCTCCTAAAATTGCCAACCAGAACTGGGACGAACTCCCTCTTTCTTCCAAGCAAATGATACCTAACACTGACTCCATTGGCTACACTTCACAAGAAATTCATGTCACATACTTAGGTTGCTATACTCCAAATATTTTTGTGAAATGGGAAGCAAACAAATGTGCTCATCAAAAGAAGTTGTGTCAGTGGAAAGACTCACTTTGACTCTTTCATTTTTCCTTCCAGTTCTGTGTGACCGAAACCATGTGCTCGAGGAAGTAATGAACATGAAAACATCTATGCTGGAAGACAGCCAAGGGGATGAGAAGGGCTATGCTGGTTTTATATTTGTGGAAGTGTTTTACATCAACCTTCATCTTCTCATACCACTCCTTTATTGCCACATGGGATACACATGGAGAAAGGGAGGTTGATGAGGAGTTGGTACATCTTATGATCTTTCCCTTAAGAGGAACAACATGTTTTAAGCCCAAAGTGACTCTGCATTGGGATGGCTGAGAATAAGTTGGGAGTCTTGTACGTAATTGACTTTCTCCAATTGTGTGGGCAACGATTGTATTGTTAAATAATTAATTTCACTCAGAAAACAATTCAATGTGTATGTATGGAAAAACACATCAGTTGAAAGTCAGAAAACCCATACATACACACTGTAGTGTTAAGAACATCTTCAAAAATTAACAATTAACTGTTAACAAAAGTTTTCTGCCACCTAAAAGACGAACACAAGTGGGCCCAGTTCACCATATCAGACTCAAGTAGACCGAAATCATGCGGTTAAAAATGTTTTAGTTTAGAAGTTAATGCAAGAGGCTCTTCATTTTGCTGAGACAGACTAAGAGAAATGGTAAATTATATAGTAGAGTCTCGCTTATCCAACATAAATGGGCCGGCAGAACATTGGATAAGCAAAAATGTTGGATAATATGGAGAGATTAAGGAAAAACCTATTAAACGTCAAATTATGATATGATTTTATAAATTAAGCACCAAAACATGTTTTACAACAAATCGACAGAAAAAGCAGTTCAATACACAGTAACATTATGTAGTAATTACTGTATTTATAAATTTAGCACCAAAACATCGCAATGTGAATTTGGGAGGGAGGCAGACTGCGTTGGATAATACAGAACACTGAATGAGTGAAGGTTGGATAAGTGAGACTTTACAGTAACAGTAATTGGGTTTTCTTTCTACATGTTTTGAATTTCTATGATTTTTATTGCTGTGTTTTAAGAAACTTTTCACCCTCCTTGTAAGGCAGTCAATGGTCTGACCTAACCTGAGGATGCTGCATTTACCATTTACGCTGCAGCTCCGTTAGAATTATCCATACTTAATTTCTTTTAGGTAACGTATTTCATTATTTAAAATTCAGCTTAAAACATACACTAAAACATTATTCCTATGCCTGTGAAATGACTGATCAGAATGTGTGTCTGGCCTCAGGAAACAGACATCCTCTGTACAAAATTATCCCAAGATTTTTAAAAGAAAGAGACAGTATGGCTGTCCATTTACTTGATTACAAAGTTAAGAGGTAACATGATGACCGATTTTCTTTTAAAATGTGCCACTGAATTGGTGACATAAACTCAAAAAGTCTATACTACTCAGTTCATTTGGAAACAATTAACTGTGCTCAAGTATCAACTGCTAAAGTTTGGAAACTTTGAATTAACCTTTATCTCATTCCTTCTCTATCAAGTCTAGATGATAATCTTACTGCTTTGACTGATTACCCCACAATTTTACAGTTTCTATGATAGGGAAGAACTTTCCAACATGTTATAAATATTGTGCACAAAATAGTTTTTTTTTAAAAAAAAGTGGGCATTCAATTGTATAAGTCAAGCATGAGCAGACTTTTTTGCTTTGGGGCTGCCTTGTGGGCCTGGCTGCAAGGACTGAGCTGGGAGGGAGTGTGGGTGGGGCTAAAAAGGGCGGTGTTGTAGACTGCAAAGGACGGGGCCAGGACTGGAAGAAGTGGAGGTGGGAGAGGGAAGGCGTGGGTATGTCTACAGGAAGACAAACACGGCACTGCCACTTGGCAATGGCGTGTTTCTCTACCCGGCTCTTCTGGGCCCTGGGAAGGCAGATGGCGATAACACACTGCTGCCAAGCAGTGTCGGCGTGTTTGTTTCCCTGGTTCTTCCAGTGGCCTGCCTTCCTTGGGCCAATAGGACGGAGAGAAACATGCCGCTGTCAAACACACTTCGCAATGGCATGTTTCTCTCCATGGCTCTTCTCTTGGCCCTAAAAAGCAGTGGCCCACTTTCCTCAGGTCCAGAGGGGGAAGAGAAACATGCTGCTGTCAAGCATGCTTGGTAATGGTGTATTTCCCTGACTCTTCTCTGGCTCCTAGGAAGGCAGCAGCCCGCCTTCCTCAGGCCCAGAGGAGGGAGACAAGCACGCCACTGCCGAGTGCTCTACTGATCGCCTTTTGCAGAGGTGTGCCTCTGCCTTCCTCTCAGTCTGGGGATGCGGCAGGCCACTGTGCCCACATACTGAGGGAGAGGCCGAAGCAGATGGGCCAGGACAAAGAGCCCAAAGGGTCACATCTACGTTTGCCCATGCCTGGTATAAGTAATACAGATGCGACTACATGCTTTCTCAGTTGTCAGTTCTTAGAAGAATAGTCTTTGCAGGGACTGTGGCATAATTACAGTTGAGTGTAATGCCTTAAAGTGGACTCTCACTTAGTTGTAAAATGTATGGTATTGTAGACAATATCTAAGTCAGAGAATGAATTGTTTACCATATAACTGTATGTCTTGAAATAAACTACTAGACCAGACCTGTGCAATTGCCGGCCCTCCAGGTGTTTTGGACTTCAACTCCCAGAAATCCTAGCCAGTTTACCAGCTGTTAGGATTTCTGGGATGTGAAGTCCAAAACACCTGGAGGGCCGGCAATTGCCCA
The DNA here is from genome assembly GCA_030556195.1 of Anolis apletophallus. NCBI lineage: Eukaryota > Metazoa > Chordata > Lepidosauria > Squamata > Anolidae > Anolis > Anolis apletophallus. The sequence goes on from JARBWK010000009.1 coordinate 79,482,045, forward strand.
GGTCTGTACTAGACTGTACAGCAGTCTGAACCTGGTGCGCTCCATTGTGATTTGGGAAATTGAGGAAGTTCCCATTCAACACGCCTTGAGGGTATCAGGTTATGGAGGGCTGCTCTACAGTTTTGGGAATAAGCCTTTCTACATATACCAGCAATAGTTAAATCTGACTAATTTGTGCAGGAAAAAAGAGAGGACATATCGTAGTAGAGGAACTGCAACATTCATTAATACAAACCCGATTGTAAAAATGTAAAAACTTCACAGTTATTTTGGTCTTAAAATATTTCACATGTGTACATTCATCCATTCGTTGCAAGTTATTAGACTTTTGCTTAACAAGTGCAGGGCAAACTGTATATCCATCAGTTACATTCAAGTAATTTGCAAAAGTCTGTTGTTCCAAAGTTGCTAATGATTTCTTTTACTACAGTAGCAGCAGCTGCTACGCTATTTCATTTAGAGGTCCCCTTGGCCGACCTTACATACAGACACAGGATAAATAGTTTTTGTAAAGGGTGTCCTATCTCTATATAAGTGCTAGCCAGCTCCCCCTTTTTGTATTTGGAACAGATACTGCTTAACCCGGTCACACATCCTGCCAATTTCTTAAAATTTATCCAATAGGATCTGATGCTCTCACATGCACAATCTGAGTTCCAATTGGAATTAATATTTACACAACTAGGGAAAGTTGTTGGGAGAGAGAAATTTAGCAGGCTACACACACTGGGCAAGCGTGCCCTTGGAGTGAGAGTTTAACATGTTTTCTCTCTCCCCTTTTTAATGTAATAACTGATTATTTCTGTAACAACTCTAAAGCTCTGCTCTAAACTGACTGCACCTCAACTGTGATCCGGATTAGTCAGAACTGCTGCTGGAGATTTCTAATCTTCTTTGAACAGAACTGGCTGCTCTGCTCTGGCTGCCTTCGTTTTTTCGCCACGCAGTAGGATCTTCAAGGCTGCCGGGTGTCTTGAAGAAGGCCTCTTTGGGTGCAGGGCGCATATTCTTGGGAGTCAGTGGTGTTGAAGAAGGCTATTTATAAACATTAAAAAGAGAAAACAGTTCAGATGTGAGGAGGGGTTATTTTTTTTTTCCTCTCCTAAAAGTAAATGAAAGCAATTCTGAAATGCAAAAAGGGAAAATGCAACAATACCAGTACAGATGGAATTGGAGTTTCTATAGTACACTGCTTCTTAATCTGTGGGTCCAGACTGCAAATTAGTTCCCCTTAGCTAAGTGTTGGGGTCACAAAAATTGTAACAGCAAAAAGGTTTTTTGATTCTCTATGTGTTTGAAGGACCCCCTGGTGCCGCAGCGGGTTAAACTGCTGAGCTGCTGAATTTGCTGACCGAAAGTTCGAATCTGGGGAGCGGGGTGAGCTCCTGCTGTTAGCCCTATCTTCTGCCAACCTGGCAGTTGAAAAACATGCAAATGTGAATAGGCACTGCTTCTATAGGTAACAGCGCTCCACGCAGTCATGCCGGCCACCTAAACTTGAAGGTGTCTATGGACAATACCGGCTTTTTGGCTTAGAAATGGAGAGGAGCACGAACCCCCAGTCAGACACGACTAGACTTAATGTCAGGGGAAAGCTTTACCTTACTAAAAGGTTTCTGAATACCACCCCTTTACACAAACCTGTGAGCAATAACTTGCAGTGTTTACAGTGGACTCGGACTCTGTACAACATGCATCAGCCTTGCTTCACAAAAAGGAACATTGGCTTGTTTAGCAAGCTTTGCAAATGCTTGCTATTATCACCAAATGTTTGATTTTATACCTATTTTATATGCCTATACACCCGGGGTCATGTAAACATTTTCTAGGCATAAAGAGGTCGCAAGTAGAAAAAGTTTAAGAAGCCCTGATCTAGACTTCTAAGCCATTTGTGAATGCGTCTGACTTGGATGCTAGTTTGTACATTAAAATAGTTAACATCAGCATTGATTAATTGGGAAAGAACTTGAAGCTTCATTTATTTATTGTATTACACTCTCCCACTTTTCTGCTTTTGTAAAGTGTCAAATGCAGGAATTGAATTAATTAAGATACAATTAAAAATGAATAGTTAACACCCAACTTAAAAATGAAACAATAAAAAGAAAAAGGATTACTGTATATACTCGAGTATATTTTCTGAGGCTGTTAAAGCCCGCCATAGCTAATACTTGAGTTAGTTATTTATCATTTTACTGTTATTATTTTTATTACATTTATTATTTTACTATCATTGTTATTACATTTCCATTATTTTACTATTATTTTTATTATTTTGCTCCATTTATTATTATTATATTTATTATTTTACTCTATTATTATTGGAAGATACGTAAGCACATTTGCACTGAAAGTGAGAATCATGGTTTAATCAGAGTTGGACAGTCTTATCTTAACTTACAGTTTTATGTAAATATTCAAAAACGTTTAACCTACTGATGCCTCAATTAATGTATTTTTATTGGTATCTATTTTTATTTTGAAATTTACCAATAACTGCTGCAGTTCCCACCCCCGGCTTATACTAGAGTCAAAACATTTTCTCAGGTTTTTTTGTGGTAGAATAAGGTGCCTCGGCTTATATTAGGGTCGGCTTATACTTTAGTATATACGGTAATACAAAAGGGACCACAATCCTCACTTGAGTCTTCCCCCCCAAGTACTGTGAGGACTATGATCCACTTTTAATTTGATCTTTAAAAGGGCTATCCAAGATGTAATTAAACCTATTTTGAGGGCCAGAGTCTAGCACTTTGTCTAACTTCTTTAAAAGTTCAGAATATTATCCAGAATAGATTCAATATTGTTTAAAAAAGCTGCTGTTGGCATGTAATACATGCTTGCCCAACCGGTTCCCGGTTCTTTAGGGGAAGATGCTTCATAGGTTGTTTCAGCAGGGCATGGTTGTGAGAATTTGACATTGAGGACATTTTGATGCCGACGATGGCCGATTCTTCTGGCCTTTATTTGCAAACCATTAAAAGCAATGGAGGTCTGTGACAGTCTGAAGGTGTCAGGATCCCTGATGCAATTTGTCTTTGGACGGAAGATTTCTCTCAGGAGCCAGGAGGAAACTGCATCTCCATCAACAGGAGAAGAGATCCCCATTGTTTATAACAGTTGCCTCCTGGTAAGGTAGGGTTGCGTGCCAGTAGATTGAGGGTGAATCCAGCAAAGACAGAGATACTGTGGCTGGGAGGTCCGATTGCCTAGCTTGGATGGTGTGGCATTATGCCCGACATCCTCAGTTAAAAGCCTTGGGGTTGTTTTAGACCCATTGTTGTCGATGGAAGCCCAGGTCTCCACCGTCAGCAAAACTGCCTTTTTCCAACTGCGGCAAGCTAGTCATCTGGCCCCCTACCTATCCGGAGATGACCTGGCCACAGTGCTCCAAGCCACGGTCATCTCGAGACTAGACTACTGTAACGCCCTTTACATTGGCCTACCTTTGTCAGTGATCCGGAAACTTAAGCTCATCCAGAATGCTGCTGCTCAACTTCTCTCTGAGACACCAGTGAGATGTCACATAACACCCATCCTCCAGCAGCTCCACTGACTTCCGGTTGAGCACCGGATCACCTTCAAGGTGATGGTGTTAACTTTCAAGGCCTTGCATGGTCTGGGGACGCTGTATTTGAGGGACCGTCTTTTCCCCTATCAACCCCAGAGACACTCCATTCCGAACAACAGAACCTCCTTGAAGTGCCGACTTTCAAAAGCAATCCGTCTGACATCGACCCGGCGCAGAGCCTTCTCAGTAGTGGCACCGTCAATCTGGAATACCCTTCCAAGTGATGTGCGGGCCCTGCAGGACCTATCTTCCTTTCGCAAGGCCTGCAAGACTCATCTTTTCCAGCTAGCATTTGACTGCTAAGCTGGAAAACCTTTTTAAATCAAGTTATTATGTTGTTTTACCTCTGTTGTGTTTTTATATGACTGTAAGCCGCTCCGAGCCCCTGGGGAGTGGCGGCATATAAGTCCAAGTAATAAATAAATACATAAACTTTTGCAACCCCTATGCATTCCCATTACTATTGAATATGCAGGAATTTTGAAAAATGTGTAGTCCTAGGTTCCACATTGGTGAATTCCAGCCATTATGTTGCATTTCCTCTTAAAACGGGACAAGAAATGCCTGGTTCTCTTACTGGAGTTCAGTTCCTACCAAGCCTAGCCAGTATTCCAAATGTCAAAGGACCAGACACACAGGACTCAGATCTGCTCAAAGTAAAGCAGAATTTTAGAACTAATAGGCCATTTGGGGTGGTGGTTAAATAGACACGTTTTGAAGCATTGGCACTCATGAGTTTTGCATCTTTATGTTGGACTAACCATTGGCTTTCTCACCTGTTGCAATTTCAGAAGGGTGACTGGTTGACCCATGCAAATGGCTGAATCTGCTTTAACAGATCCTGGCACAGGGCTCAGGTGCGCAGCTGAATGAACCCGCTGGTGCAATTCCCGTGCCGGTAGCGGTGATGAATTTTGAGCAACAACTGCTGGGGTCCCAATGAAAACAGGTGTTGTAGATGTCAGGCCAGGCATGCTGAAATTCATGCATGCAACGTTTGGGAAGGAGCCAGAAGGAGCCGAAGAAACTTGGCTTGCCGTTGCTGCTGGAGAATAGATAAGAGGGAATGGCGCCAGAGCTGTAGATGGAACCACCATACAGGGAACGTTAAGTGAAGGCAAATGGCTTGAAGATAGGCCGACAGGACCAGGAGTTTGGCTGCCAGGGAACAGGAAATTAAAACCATTTAATCCTGGAGAGAAGAACAGAAGGAGGTATTACAATTTGGAAGATACCCATTTCTTTTTCTCTCAAGATGGGAGTGAGGAATAAGATATCAGAGAGAAGCTGAGATTAATTGACCAAGGCTAAGTGTTTTGCTTTCCCCCCATATCATTTCAGACTGAGAGCCGGAGTTAGGAGATAGATATGTTTATAGTTATCGTGACATTATGAGTGATATCTAATATTATCGTGCAATAGAATGGAGCCCCTGGTGGCACAATGTTCCGGCAGGCCTGCTGACCAAAAGGTTGGCGGTTTGAATCCTGGGAGTAGGATGAGCTCCCGTCTGTCAGTTCCAGCTTCTCATGCAGGGACATGAGAGAAGCCTCCCACAGAATGGTAAAACATCTGGGCGTCCCCTGAGCAATGTCCTTGCAGATGGCCAATTCTTTCACACCAGAAGAGCCTTGCAGTTTCTCAAGTCACTCCTGACATGAAAAAAAATTGCAATAGAATTCAATGAATTTGAACTCACTGTTTTAAAAGGCAGTAAGTTGCAAATACGTTAAGAAAGCAGACAAAACCATCCAATTATGAATGATGTCACTCCTTTTCTTCACGTTGACTCAGACGTAAAAGAAAATACATGGGTGACGGAACATTCCTCTTCCCCTTCAAAAAGCGTCACTGTGATTTTATCATTTTCTCACAACAATATAAAGGAATGGAAAAAGTAGTAGTCTGTTGGAACAAATATGTTTGTCCCATGAAGGGAAAGAGCAGCTTTAGAGGACTGGTCTCCTGGTAAGGAAGATTTACATGAGAGGTGTAGTACCAGAAAGAAAACATAAGCCCACTTTACCCATCAAAAGCTTCAATCACATATCTTCCTGCTTACCTAGTTTAGTCATAATCCTTAAAGTTGGAAGCGTATAGTTAACATTTCAGCTTAGAAGAATGCCTAAGTGACTCCCATCAGACTTACTCTAAATACATGTGTAGAAATTAGCCAAAGAGCTTTGTCCACTATGCCTTGTGATTATTTTGTGTTATTAGTCTGACTTTGACTTATGATGACCCTAGACCAGTGTTTCCCAACCTTTTTTGAGCCGAGGTACGCTTTTTACATTTACAAAATCCTGGGGCAACCACCAACCAAAATGACAGAAAATGACATTCTAACACAGTAATACATATAGTTAATATGTTTTTAAATGTATTTTTCACTCAGTGTGAAACCTGGGCCTGTTTCGATGAACACAACATAGATATCCTGGCAGGAATGGCAGAAAGACACAAACTTCCCACAAAGAACTCCCATAACCAAGAGAAAATGCTATAAGAGTTTGGTGGGCATTGACCTTGAGTTTTGGAGTTGTAGTTCACCTACACCCAGAGAGCACTGTGGACTGAAATAATGATGGATCTGGACCACACTTGAAATGAATACTCAATATGCCCAAATGTGAACACAGATGAAGTTTGGGGAAAATAGACCTTGATATTTGGGAGTTACAGTTTCTGGGATTTACAGTTAACACACAAACAAAGAGCATCCTGAACTCTTGCAACAATGGAATTGAACCAAACTTGGCATATTGAACTCTCATTACCAACAGAAAGTACTGAAAGGGTTTGCTTGGGAATTGACCTTGAGTTTGGAAGTTGTAGTTCACCTACACCCAGAGAGCACTGTGGACTGAAATAATGATGGATCTGGACCACACTTGAAATGAATACTCAATATGCCCAAATATGAACGCAGATGGAGTTCAAGGGAAATAGACCTTGCCATTTGGAAGTTGTAGTTGCTGGGATTTAGAGTTCCCCTACAATCAAAGAGCATTCTTAACCCCACCAATGATAGAACTGGGCCAAACTTCCCACATAGAACCCCCAGGTGGCTCCCTTCCTGAATGGCTCTCTCTTCCACACCAGAAGGGAAGGCACTCACTCGGTCCACGGTTGCTTGCCTTCCTTCCTTCTTTCCTGCGGTTCGAAAGAAGAAGCCGGTGGGCCTGCCTCGGACTGCGCTCCTCACTTCCGCTTCCGTTCCCCACCCTCCCTCGATTGGAGGCTGGCTGGGGAAACGGCCAAAGGAGGCGGCGCCCCGACCCCTTCTTCTTTGCCGCCACCCGGCCCTTCCTCCTCCTCTCCCAAGCAGCAGCAGCAGTTCAGCAGGAGGGGGAAGAAAGGGGGGAAGAGAGGTTTTCCTGCGGCACACCAGGTGATCGCTCACAGCACACTAGTGTGCCATGGAACAGTGGTTGGGAAACACTGCCCTAGACCTCCAAGAGATCTCACATTACCCATATCTCTGTGTAGTCTGACATGGTGGTTGTTAGAGTGGTCCAGCATATTATTTGAGAACACAGAAATGCTGGACGACTCTAACAACCACGATGTCAGACTGGTGTGAGAGAATTGGCTGTTGGCAAGGACGTTGCCCAGGGAATGCCTGGATGTTTTACCATCTTGTGGGCGGCTTCTCTCATGTCCCCGCATGAGAACCTGGAGCTGACAGATGGGAGCTTCTCCCGCTCCCCGGATTTGAACTGCTGACTTTTCGGTCAGCAGTTATGCCGGCACAAGGATTTAACCCATTGTGCCACTGGGGGCTCCATTCTATTGTATGATATTATTAGACGTCACTCATAATGTCACGATAACTATAAACATTTCTATCTCCTGACTCGGACTCGTAGTCTGAAATGATATTGAAAAAAACTATTGAAATCAACAAGCATGTGGACAATTTCAAGAAAAAGGAGGAAACCATGAAAATGGACAAAATCTGTCTACCCCAGTATTAAAAATCTCTAAAATCAGGATATTAAATAAAGAGCAACACATGAAACTATCAGGGCCAGCTATTCAAAGCTAATCAGGGTGGCCAATTGGAACATTTGCACTTGCCTCAAGCAGACAAGAGTACTTTCTCCCACCCTGGAAATTCTGAATATATAAACCTCACTTGCCTAGTTTCCAAGAGACCTCACAACCTCTGAGGATGCCTCCCACACTTCATGATTTAAGCTGAAAGCTGCTGGAACATGGCCCTACAGCCCAATAACTCATAGCAAGCCATACATAAGATACACCTGCAATTCTAAGACACACCCCATTTTTACATATGTTTATATAAGAAATAAGTGCATCTTAGAATGGAAGAATGGAATTCTAAGCAGAAGTGTAGATTACATTAGCAATTCTTAGTACTGCTACCCAGAAGAAGATACTAGTAAACCATTTTATCTTGAAAATCCTGTAAGATGAGACTGAAATGTCAACTAGAGAACCTATTATGGTACGACAGTAGCCTCAATCTTTTTTTAGTCCTGACCGCAGAAGATCCATTGAATACATTACATTTATCTATTTTCTGACTTGTCATTCAACAGTTAATTAAACAGGTCTAATCTGGCTGGACATCAGCCATTGCTTGAAAATATATTCTAGCTAGATGATAAAACAGTGTATTTTCATGGCAGTCTTTACCAGCTGCAGGCTGTACATAGAAATACTGTGGCAAGGAGGGCTGTTTGTCATTTTCTTGGGAAGTTTGTTCATTTTCTTTTGTGTTTTCTTTCAGCTCTTTACTTCTGTATGGCTTATCTTGCTCCCATGTTCCTAAGGCTTTAGCTGCATCTCTTGTGGCAGCTTCCATAGCAGCTAAAGTCCCCGATTCAAGCGGAAAGCCTCTTAGTTGGTCAATTGGACTGCAGTTACGATCTGGGGAAGATTCTGCGTCCGCGGGCTTAATTGTCTTCTAAGGAAAGAACAAAAAGAGAAACACAAATCATCCTCCGTTTCTTAGAGATGCAGCCCTGTGGGAAGATAGAAACTGTACCATGATCTATTCCTGTCTAGCCTTAAAGGTAAAAAGTACAGCTGATAATGGGATAAATTACTCATGAAGCAGCTTCCCTATTAGGAATCTTCTCATCTCACAACAACTTCGCCAGAGCAAAACCACACAAACATCTTATGGATTTTTTTACAGTCCTGCCTAATGGAAGTGGCAAAAAATGGGCAAGAACCAACATTTGATTCTGAATAAGAAACAACTATCAGAAACCAGACTATTTAATGCTGTCGAGATGCATTGCTACATATTTTTAGGAGGATGATCGAGCTAAAAAGATTTGCTTCTATTTAGTGTTCTTGGGGGAATTGTCTGGTCATCACTAGAATAAGAAATCATGAGACACAGGTTCGGCGGTGGCCAGGGGAGCTTTTGCACAGTTAAGACTCGTGCGCCAGCTGCACCCGTACCTTGGGAAGTCTGATCTGGCTACGGTCGTCCACGCTCTGGTCACATCCCGAACAGATTACTGCAACACACTCTACGTGGGGCTGCCTTTGAAGACAGTTCGGAAATTGCAACTAGTCCAACAGGTGGCAGCCAGATTACTAACCGGAGCAACATACAGGGAGCATACTACCCCCTGTTGTGTCAGCTCCTCTGGCTGCCTGTCCACTTCCGAGCTCAATTCAAAGTGCTGGTTTTGACCTTTAAAGCTCTATATGGTTCTGGCCCAGCTTACATGTCCGAGCGCATCAGCCTCTACGTCCTACCTCGTAATCTAAGATCATCCGGGGAGGCCCTGCTCTCGCTCCCGGCAACTTCTCAAACGCGGTTGGTGGGGACGAGAGAGAGGGCCTTCTCGGTGGTGGCTCCCCGACTGTGGAACGTGCTTCTAAGCGACATACGATCAACCCCATCCCTCCTGGCATTCAGGAAAAAAGTGAAATCTTGGCTGTGGGACCAGGCGTTTGCACATTAGCACAATGCAGCACTTTGGATTGGATTAGTAATGGCAAATTGATGGATATGGCTCAATGCTCTTGTTATGGACAGAACACTGTTTTTAACTTAAGTGAATGTGTATGATATGTTACAGTTAACTGTATTTTAATGCTGAATGTTTTTGGTTTTACACTGTATTTATATTGTGTTTGGCATCGAATTGTTGCCTTTTGTTAGGCCGTTCTGAGTCCCCCTCGGGGGTTGAGAAGAGCGGGGTAGAAATGTCAGAAATAAATAAAAATAAATAAATGAGTGATCTACTCTGTTGGCAGTTTACATGCCAAACTATGAAGGTCACTTTGTTGAGGAACCGGGGACTAGATGGTCCTGCTTTGGAACAGAGAGTGGAATCAAATGACTACTCTGCCTGAGAGGTTAGGATGAGGTCTAATGGTTTTAAGTTATAGGAGAATAGATTTCTATTGGACATTAGAAGAAAAGTCTTGATTAGAGTGGCTCAATAATGGAGAAAATTGTTTAGTGAGATTTGGGAGTCTCCTATGGATATCTTTTGAAAAATGACTGGACAGCTACCTGCCAGGGATGCTCTAGCTCAGCGTTTCTCAACCTTCCTAATGCTGTGACCCCTTAATAAAGCTCCTCATGTTGTGGTGATACCCAACCATAAAATTATTTTCATTGCTACTTTCATAGCTGTAATTTTGCTATTGTTATGAATCTTAATGTAAATATCTGATATGCAGAGTGCATTTTCATTCACTGGACAAAAATTGATACAAATTTGTATACTGGTTGGTTGGGGGGTTAATTTTGTCATTTGGGAGTTCTAGTTGCTGGGATGTATAGTTCACCTACAATCAAAGAACATTCTGAACTCCACCAAGAATGGAGTTGAACCAAACTTGGCACATAGGACTCCCATGACCAATAGAAAATATTGGAAGGATTTGGTGGGCATTCACCTTGAGTTTTGTAGTTGTAGTACACCTACATCCAGAGAGCACTGTGAACTCAAACAATGATGGAGCTGGACCGAACTTGGCACAAATACTCAATATGCCCAAATGTAAACACTGGTGGAGTTTTGGGGGGAAAGACTTGATATTTTTGAGTTGTAGTTGCTGCGATTTATAGTTCACCTACAATCAAAGAGCATTCTGAATCCCATCAACGTCAGAATTGGGCCAAACTTCCCACACAGAACCCCCATGACCAACAGAAAATACTGTGTTTTCTGATGGTCTTTGGCAACCACTTTGACACCCCCCTCGCCCCCAGTCCTGACCATCAGCTGGAGATCCTGCACTGAACAAGAGGTTGGACTTGATAGCGAATGGAGTATCTTCCAACTCCACAATTTTATTATCTAGGAAACAGAGAAGAAATTATTTTCCTCTTCCCATTCAGGAGCCATTGCACTTGTTCAAGAAGAACTTCTGGTCATCTAACACAGGTCTTTGGGGTGACTTTAACAATATATAAAAGAATATAAGTATCTGAATCATAGAACGAATTCATGCTCAAGAGCAATGATTGTATAGGACTTTCAGGTCTCTGTATACTTTTTCCAGACACATATTGCTTCAAATAGGAATTATGATTTTTCAGATAATGTGTGTGGAGCAGCTCATGAGATGGGATTGTATGTAACTGAATATACACATTTCTGTGTTTAGTGCTGGGAGCACCTACTATAGTATAAATGTGTATGAGTTTTATCTGATGGTGAGAAATGGCCACTGTTATTTTGATGTAAGCAAGGGTTTAGCTATTGGGAAGACAAAATGAGAACATTCCTCTCAAATTTTCCTTCAACTTCCAAAATTTATAACATTGCAGGCACTAAAACAGTGACCATGGTTCACACCTAAATCCAAATATTATCTTACCTTTTCTAGCACCAATGAAATGGGGCCTTCATTTTCCTCCAGATCTTGTCTTTTAGTGATAGGTTCACTTGCAGTGGATGGCGCACACTTTGGGGAATTTCTCTTCCGACTGTTAACAGGAGGAGACACAAACTCTTTTGATAGACAAGCCGAATCTTGGTTGTTACAATCTCCATTTTCCTTTTCTTGAAGACTCTCCCTTGTGAAACTGTCATGAAGACTGCCACACAGCATATAAAGTGATGGCAAGTAAACGAAAGGTTGATTGGGAAGCACAGTGGTTTTCCTGGTCTCCTTTTTGGAAGCTGACGGAGCAGACAGTGGCAGAGCTTGATCATGCGTCCCATTGGACAAAGACAGCCGTGACACATCGGAGGTGGCATTTAAAGGCAGGGTGGGAAATGCCTTAAGACAATAGTCTGAGTCTCCGGGAACAGGAAGGACAAAGGGAGAAATGATGCTCAGGTTTCTTGTAGCTTCACAGCTTTTACTACAAAGATGAAGGAAACAATTAAGAATAGATCCATGCCATACTCTTCTTAGCCTAACCAACCCAAACATCTAAATTTGGATACTTTTTTTTATTATTTGTCTGAATATTCATAAGCTTCCCTTAGGTTGACGAAGAGTAAATATGTTATTTTGTGTTAACATTCTAGCAACCACATTTTACAGTATGTGAAGCTTCCGGGTCCTCTGCAATGTGGCCACAAACAACACAACAAATGATCCTATCACAATGTAAACAATGAACGGGCCACTTGACAACCATAGTGGGAAAGAGGCTCTTTAAGACCTCTGTGTCTTTATTGACAAAGCTAGAACTAAGTTATGCATCTCCTCCTTAAAGAGGAATAGGACGCTATCTAGAAAAGATGTCCAAACAGTTATCTGTATACCTTTATAAAACGGAATGTTTGTGTGTATGTGTGTATGCGGAGGGCGGAAGGGCGGATATGTGGCAGCTATTTGCATAAAGTCCTTTGATTGGACAGCCTCGCCACTCCAAAATTCTAAGGCACCAGACAGAGGGCATTGCTAGCCACTGATTAGCCAGCATCCCAGAATCCAGGCCTCTACATTCAAACAACAGGATTTCTTCCCACTGAGGGGAAAAAAGCCAGCATCCCAGAATCAGGCCTCTAGATTCAAACAACAGGATTTCTTCCCACTGAGGGGAAAAAGCCAGCATCCCAGAATCCAGGCCTCTACATTCAAACAACAGGATTTCTTCCCACTGAGGGGAAAAAGCCAGCAACCCAGAATCAGGCCTCTACATTCAAACAACAGGATTTCTTCCCACTGGGGAAAAAAGCCAGCATCCCAGAATCCAGGCCTCTACATTCAAACAACAGGATTTCTTCCCACTGAGGGAAAAAGCCAGCATCCCAGAATCAGGCCTCTACATTCAAACAACAGGATTTCTTCCCACTGAGGGAAAAAGCCAGCATCCCAGAATCAGGCCTCTACATTCAAGCCAGCATCCATTCAAACAACAGGATTTCTTCCCACTGAGGGAAAAATGCACCATCAACATTCCCTCCCCACTTGGCTCTGTGAAAACAAAATTCTCCTCCCCTCAGCCAGGTCACCAATAGCAGGCCATAACATTACAGGCCCCAAAAAAGGGCAGGACATTTGCATCCCAATTCACTTCCCAGATTTCTCTCCCAGATAGGCCAAAAAGAGGCATCCACTTCAACACAGTGGGAAAAAGGATCCAGCACTGTCACTCTACAGCCCTACTTCACTCAAAAGACACAGAAAACAATAAATACCTTTCTCTATGCCTTTTAATGCTTATATAAATAATTCTCAAAGCCTCATTGGACACTGCTAATTCCATGCAGGCCTTTTCCATTTTTTTCCTTTCCGGTACTTTCACAGGCCAGGGCGGATATGTGGGGAGGCCAAATGCAGCCACTTTCAACATGGACCTCAAACCTCCCCACGTATTATGGGATTTGTGGCTTTGGTTCCCACAGACCACTGAGGCCACCAAAAAGGACCAAACAGAAATGGACGTCCTGGTGCAGTTCTGCCATATTCTCCTCCCCTTCAGTCCGCTGCTCCAATCACTTCGAGACCAAAAACCCCCGACTGCCTTCATGTCCTGGGGGAGGCCATTCTGGCCTGGCCCCAACAAACACCGAGAAAGTTTAAAGTGACCCACTCTCAGCCTACTGAAGTTTAGCATGGATGATGGGACTTGCAGTACCTTCCCTCACTTCCCAATCCTGCTACAAACCTAATCCAATGACTGATCAACACCAAATCTGGCACACAGAGCCCTCATGACCCACTCTACAGCTTGGTGCAGTTTACTGTGAGACGGACCACGGATGATGGGACTTGAAGTACCTTCACTCACTTCCGAAAAACAATGCATCCCTCATCCATTCACCAAGGGTCCCAAGCTAGTTGGACATAAAAACCACTTGTGCCCAAGTGCCTGGGATTCAGTTTCAGTTTTTTGGTCCATGTCCAGTTCAGATTTTGCATTCCTTCTTACTCGGATGTTAGAGAGAAACAGAACTACAATTCTTCATCCTATTGATGGCATTTCACGCCTATGATGAATTATCCAGATTTTTAAAAACTCATTGACAAGATGGAACTTTGTGGGACACTGCAGTATAAATACAGTGAGATTTGAGCAAAAACCTTTATGGAAGGGCTAAACATAACATCACAGAGATTTTCACATCTATGGGAAATCAATTGTAGCTTTGGTAATTATATTCACTTATGAAATAAATAGAAGAGTTCACATCAGATTATCGATTGTTACCTTTGCCCTGCTTATGTTTATAAGGGTTCCAGACATGCACCCACATTTAATCACATTTTTGGAAGCAGTTTGTCAACATCAGGACTGGAAAATTACCAATGTAAAATGGACAATGGAGCTTTGATTATGTTTTTATGTAAATTACTTAATACCATTTATATTTAATAGTATTATATAATACCCTGGTGGTGCACAGGTTAAACCACTGAGCTGCTGAACTTGCTGACCAAAAGGTCTGTGGTTTGAATCCGGGGAGCAGGGTGAGCTCCCACTGTTAGCCCCAGCTTCTGCCAACCTAGCAATTCGGAAACATGCAAATGCGAGTAGATCAATAGGTACATGACCTTGGAGGCGTCTACAGACAATGCTGGCTCTTCGGCTTAGAAATGGAGATGAGCACCACCCCCAGAGTCAGACATGACCAGACTTAATGTCAAGGGAAACCTTTACCTTATATTTAATTGTTTTAATGTTTGTATATTTTTAGATTTTAAATTGTATTTAAATGCTTTTAATAGAAGCCGCTTTGAGTCTCCTTATAGAGAGAAAAGTAGGTATAAACAAACAAACAAACATAACAACAGCAGCAGCAGAAATCTCATTCAAAATGCCCATTTATATTATTTATTAAATTTGTATGGGTTTCTTAAAGAACTGGAACTTAAAGCAGCTTTAGATTTGTTGTTCAATAACCATAGTCTTCTAGGATATCCAAGGAGTGGCAGATACATTCTGATATATTTATATGGTGTTCACCATCTGTATTCTTGAGAAAATTATAGTGATTTATGTCCTATCTTTGCATAGGAAAGGAAATAAAGCAACACACTAGGGGGTCCTTTCCATCTTTTGTGTTGTGATTGGTGCTTATGTGCTACAAGACCAAATCTAGGAGCAGCCACACAAGTAAAGCTTCTCTAACCTATGAAATTATTTGGGAGTTGTGTGCTCTCTTTGGATGATTCATATGCCAACTACAGTCTTCTCTCGTAAAAGTACACAAAATTCATAAGAGTTATTTGTGGTAGATTAATTGAGAACAGTTTTTGTGGATTACAGGTGAACTCTCAATTTACCTTTTGTTATTTTCTATCTTCTGACAGCAAACAGATGTAAGATTTATCATTTTGGAGCAGTAATCATCTGGAGAACAAAGAAAAGGTGGAAAATTTGATTGATCACTATCATCATACTCTGTGAGGAGCAGATGCACATTCAGTTGCATCTTTTCTAGACGGTCTAAAAATGGCCAAGAGATGTGAAAAGTCAAGGAGACAATACCTTGCAATCTCTTTCATAGTCATTTTCACAAGGAACTCAGAAGCATCACTTCAATAATGACTGATTTTCTACATTGTGTCATTGTATTGCAGTTATTATCTGACACCTAGTTTCTTGCTTTGTCCTTCCGTTACTTCACATCATCACTCACTCAGCACTAAGCATCCTGCCTTTTAAATATAGCTTTACAGAAAAGTCCATATAAAATATAGATTCACAAATGTGGCTGATTTTGGAGGTTAGCCAACCTGTATGCTTGCGAGAATGCTCTGCCATGGATCAGTAAGCTTTGGAGGCGTCCCAAGCCTTTATTTATTTATTTCCTTCATTTCTACCCTGCCCTTCTCCCACAAGGGGACTCAGAGCCGCTGTCAACATATACATTCTATTAAAACAGTAAAACTCAATTAAAACATTATAAAAATTCATCAATAAATTCATTTAACATTCAATCAACATGCCAACAAGATCCAGCCGGATAAATCCAATGTCGTAATGTTCAAAGTTTCCTTTACAAGCTGCCATTGTCCTCTAGTCAACGCCTCTAGTTGAATGCCTGGTCTCACAGCCAGGTCTTCAGTTGTCTCTTGAAGGACAGGAGGGAGGTGCTCAGCCTGATGTCCTTAGGGAGGGAGGGAGCCACTGCTGAGAAGGCCCTGTCTCTCGCCCCCACCAACCGTATTCGCTAGAGTGGTGGGATCGAGAGCAGGGCCTCTTCTGTCGATCTTAAGCTGCATAATGGTTCATAGCAGGAGATAAGTTTGGACAGATAAACTGGGCCAGAACCGTTTAGGGCTTTAAAGGTTAAGAAATCTGGGACTATGAAAACATTCTGCTATACATGGGCACTTCAATAAATCTTTGCTCAGTGCTTCCAAACAAAATCCTAATTGCTCCCTGTTGAGTTGAAGAGTAGGAAAAAGGACCATCTTTGGTGATAACACAACTGTGCTTCTGAAGTTAAATCAAGATGAAAAGATTTAAAGGTGCCCAGATGTTGTATAGATATAGTGCTGGTATGTGCAAACCCCAGGCCCAGGGGCCACATGCAGCCCCTTGGGCTCTTTTCTCAGGCCCTCCTCTCTCTCACCATCCTGTCCTTCTCTCTTTCCTCCCTCCCTCCCTCCCCTCCTTCTTTCCCTTCCACCCTTTTGTCCTTCCTTCCCTCTTTCCTCCCTCTATCCACCTCTTACTCCTTCCTCCCTTTCTTCCCTTTTGTCTTTCTTTCCTCTCTTTCCTCCCTCCTTCCCTTTCTCCTTCCTCTCTTAACTTCCTTCTCTTTTGTCTTTCCTCCCTCCTCTTCCCCCCTTCCTTCTCTTTTTCCTTCCTCCTGGGGGATGAGAAGGTAGAGAGGGAACGTGAGAACCATGTTTCCAGATTTTAAAAGGTGTCCCATTGAGGAGGAGGGGAAAACTGACTTTTTGCTGATCTAGAGACTAGGCTACAAGGGAACAAATGGAAGGGAAAGAGATTCGACTGATAAGATTAGGAAGAACTTCCTGAGAGTAAGAGCTGTTGGAGAGTGGAGTAGGCTGCTTTGGAATGTGGTGGAGTCTCCTTCTCTGGAGGCTTTTCTGCAGAGGCTGTCTATCGGGAGTGCTTTGATTGCACCTTCCTGCATGGCAGGGGGTTGGACTGGATGGCCATTGGGGGTTTCTTCCAGCTCTAGAAATCCATATCAGGAGTAGGTAATACGGGATCTCATGGATACACTTTTTCTCTCTTGTCCACCATCTCATCCTGACCAAGGCCAACCCTTGGTCCAAACGTTTCCATCTTTCCTTCACTTTCTGCCTCCGAAAGAGAAGAGGAAGAGGAGGAAAGAGCAGGGAGGGGACTTGGGGAGAACCCCTTCCCTCCTGGCTTGCCCACCATGTGGCCCCCGAATTAGAAAGTTTGCCCATGCCTAGTATAGTGGTATAGCACCCTACCTCTTTTCCTAGGTCCAGGCCCAGCAGAAGAAATGGAGCTTGTTCTGTTAACTTCAGGGAAAGGATACTCCTTGGCTTGCATGATGAGTGAATATGTAAATTCCTGAGGAAACTGCAGCCTATTCAAAGTGAATCCTCTGCATTTTTTAGTTCATTTCTATTCTCTCGTCGAACTTGTACCAAAATAACTGTGCACAGATTGTGCCGCATTAAACATACTAGGCCTCCTCTACGTTACATGCTGTGCCCCTTGGATCCATTGTTACAAAATTGTAGCAAGACCTTCAAATCACTTTATAAAAACTTTACAGTGCAAAGTGTGAAAGTGCTATAAATGGGATTGTTCCAGTCAGTTCCATCTTACCAGCAACCATAAAATAATATTTTCCCCTTCCATTTAGAGAGCACTACGCTGCCTGCCAAATTCTAACAAAAGAAACACACCCTAGCTCAAGCTGGGGGGAGAGGAATGGATTTAAAAAGAAATAAATGCACAAATCTACAGATATAAACCAGAACACTGTTGGTAGAGTACAAGCCCTGTGGCTATTACCTTGTCTCCCTCGGCGTGGGCTGCTGGGCTCAGAGCTGACCTCCCTCTTGACCACTTCGGAAGGCTGCACAGTGTTGAAGGAGGCGTGACGGGACATCCGCTCTTTTCTAGCAGCACAAGCCTGGTGTGGGAGACGTGGTGCCACTTTCACTTCTGATAAAGCAGCACAGGCTGAAAGGTCCATCTTTATGTCACCTAAAAAAATGCATTCTTGTTACGTTAGTTAATTGGGAAATCTTTTTTTGAGAGGGGGGGGGGGGATTCTAGATCCCAGAAATTTATATTACCACAGGCTGGTGTAGCTCCATTCTCACCCCCCTCCACAAAGGATTATTTCCAAACTCTGGAGATAATTTAGTCATTGTACAGTTTACCGTGCCACATAATCGGTAGATCAGGCTAAAACAGATGCTTTCTCCTGTCCAGAAATTAAAATCCCACACTGGAAAATAAATTACACCTCATTCTAACAATTTTCACACCACCATCTGTCCAATTCCCAGTTATCTGGCCAACACATAGAATGCTAAAGTATCTCTGTTTTACATCTGAATGTAATGTATGTAATGTCAACTTGTGTGCAAAGACTGTGTTACTAAACAGTGTGGCCAATGTATTAATCTAAATCATGC
Organism: Anolis apletophallus; assembly: GCA_030556195.1. Lineage (NCBI taxonomy): Eukaryota > Metazoa > Chordata > Lepidosauria > Squamata > Anolidae > Anolis > Anolis apletophallus. The sequence continues at coordinate 79,500,628 of JARBWK010000009.1, forward strand.
TTCTGAAGTGTACATTTACACTTATGTGGTTTGTTTATTTATTTTCTGTATTTATATACCAGCTTTTTCGCTTTTGAGGGGACTCAAGGAGGTTTATAACATACTCAAGTTAAAGGTTCCCCTTTGACTTTATGTCTACTCATGTCCCACTGTGGGGGGTGTTGCTCAACTCCATTTCTAAGACGAAGAGCCGGCAATGTCTGTAGACACCTCCAAGGTCACGTGGCCAGCATGACTAGATGGAGTGTTGTTAACTTCCCACAAAAGCGGTATCTATTGATCTATTCACATTTGTATGTTTTTGAACTGCTAGGTTGGCAGAAGCTGGGGCTAACAGCAAGAGCACACCCCGCTCCCCGGATTTGAACCACCGACCTTTCGGTCAGCAAGTTCAGCAGCTCAGCGTTTTAACTGGCTGCACCACCAGGGGCTCCATATGGTTTACAACATACTAATGCAGGGGTGGGGAATTACCGGCCCTCCAGGTGTTTTGGACTTCAACTCCCAGAAATCCTAGCCAGTTTACCAGCTGTTATGATTTCTGGGAGTTGAAGTCCAAAACACCTGGAGGGCCGGTAATTGCCCACCCCTGTACTAAAGGCAAAAATTCAATGCCAACATACATGCAAAAAATCACAATAACAGTAATATATAACTAAGAAGTAAAATCATTAAAACCACTCAACTTAAGACATAAACAGCATTTAAACATTAAGACAAAGCATTAAAACATCCTAGTATAAATATTAAAATCACATGATCCAAAATCATAAACCGTTACATAGTTGTTCTGTTTATACTACATTTCCTTGAATACAGACACTGGGCAGCTGATTGTATATCCTTACTATCCTGCTGTGTAAATGGAGAAACAATGGCTGTGCTAAAATCTCACTGAACTAAATGGTAGCTTGAATGCATTGACAAATAATTACGCATCATCTAACAAAGTGCACCTGCATGGGAAATTATTAAAACCTGAGTAACTCTGCTTATGCAGAGATGCTTTCTCCTGTCCAGAAATTAATATCCCACACTGGAAAATAAATTACACCTCATTCTAACAATTTTCACACCTATGAACTGAACTTGTGTGTTGCACAACAGCCCCCAAGATAGAACTGCATGTGTCAGGGAATGTACAACCAACAAAATCTCAGTGTCTCTCATTCTTTATTTTGGCACATCATATACCTTTGGTGAAGCGACATCTCTATATGGCACCTCTGCAATATTAAGGACTCAGCTTTCTATTCATCTGGCTCTGGATGTTATGAGGCCTCTTTTACATAGATACAGGAAACAGTTTAAGCTTATCTAGGTGGTAAGGATCAGGTATGGCATTAAGATACTCAAAGGAAGAGACATATTATAAAGAAAATTACCATTGTCTCCACTGAATTCCACAGGTCCAATCCACTTAAAAGCTGGCTTACGTCCTCTCTCTTCTGTTACATGGACTTTCTTGATGAGCCCAAGGCTTGTCAAGACATTGGCAATATCATATAACCTTCGTACCTTTGCTGAAAATAAAGTTGTTAAAATGTAAATAAATAATTACACTATAACAAAATACTAACTAATCAGGCATAATAACAACAAAAACTTTATTCTTGTATTCCGCCGCCATCTTCCTGAAGGAACTTGGGATGGCTTACACAAGGCACAAGGTGCCTAAAAGCAAGACATGAAATACAACACAATATAAAATACAATTTAATAAAACACATAAGCATGTTACAACAGCATAAAACGAAGACTAAAACGGTGTTCATCCATCAGTGGCAATAGTTAGCGTAAACATAGCCAGGCTGTAAACCAGGCCTGGGCAAACTTGGGCCCTCAGGGTGTTTTGGACTCCAACTCCCACAATTCCTAACAGCCTTCCAGCTGTTAGGGATTGTGGGAGTTGGAATCCAAAACACCCTGAGGGTCCAAGTTTTCCCAGGCCTGCTGTAAATAATAGGGCCAGGGAATGGGAATAACTAGAGCTGTAACCATGGGAAAGAAGGCATGAGATAAAGTGCAAGGCTGAATAACAAATTCATAGATCAACTAAGGACTAGATGTTCTCAAAAACTTGTTTGAATAGCCACCAAATGCTACCAAACCCTTGAAAAATATGGGGAATGCGTATTAAAAAAATGCTTCTGTCTTTTGTGGTGGGTGTGGACCGAACTCTTACTCTGATCAGTAACTGGACTCCCTAGTAGGTATGAATTTATTTATCTTTGAAGTACTAATATAGGGTACTATATTAAAACCAGTATTTTACATTATACTCTCTGAATGCAGTCTGCTACTATATAAGCTAGTCAAATAATGACCCTGAGCTTGGACACATTCATTTTAATCAATGACAGTTGCAGTCGCTTTGAAATATATTAATAACCCAACATATGACAATACATTTCATTTGGAGGTTTGTGTGATATCATTGAAGTCAGCATTATAGGCGATGGTGCCATTTATCATTTTACTATTTACTCTCATGATCATCTATCTTCAAGGCACAATGGACAAGATGTATTCAGGAGCACATACACACACCTCCCCATGATAATTTCAGTGCGATCCGTGGTTTATGCCCAGCTTCTGTATGACTTGATAAGTATTTTCAGGGAAGACATTTCCTTGAAGACTAAAACAGCAAATATGCAATCTGGTCCTTTCTCTATGACAATTATACTCCTCAGGAACCAAATAATTATTCACACACACACACCCCAAGAGAAATAATCCTTACTTTTAAACTTGCTGTGATCGGCTGTATCCTGGCTTTCTTCTATCAATATTTTTGCTGCTATGTCAAGAGTGACTATTTTGGTTTTGGAGACGAGGAACAGCATGACAAATTTTTGGCTCATAATCCTCAATGACTTGTCCTTTCTGCTGTTTGCAGACGCTGTATTACAAACACAAACCAAGTCTCAGCATGTTATTTCTATCACCGCCGAGAAAGCATTATATATATAAAGGTTTTGCGTGCAGGATTAAAAAAGAAGCAACCCCCTAACCCATATTTCCTTTTTGGAAAGCAGGACTTCTTTTAATGAGCAGAAAATAATTGCCTGCAACAGATGGACAGTTCGACTTTAATCATCTTCAGGAAAGGACAGTCATATATCTTTAAGAACTGCATTAGAAAGTTATACATTCTGGTCAGGTTTTATCAATGCAGAGTACCAGAGCAAAGAAAAGTGAAACCAGACTATGAGGCTTATGTTCTCGAAATCTGTAAACTGGAAGTCAGTAAGAAGAAGCAAGAGAAATGTGGGTGGACTTGGCATGTGGATGAGAAGACTCAAAAGGTGATTATGATATAGTTAAAGGAAAAAGAAGACTTGTATTGGAAAAGATCAGATTTGATACAATTTTGCTTGCAATTAATATTTGTCAGAAATATTAAAAATTAACTGGTTTTTAAAAAAAATTCAAAAGTGCGAGCCAAGCACTGAGTTAGTAAGCCGAAGCTTGTTAGAGTCAGTGGGCCAAAGCAAGTGTTGTCCTGAGGAATCTGAGGTAAACGTCTGTGTTAGAGAAGCCTGGTGTGAGAACTGCCCAGTGTGAAGGCTGCCATGTATAAATCTACTGTATATTTATTTGTGTTATGAAAGCCTTATTCTTGTAAATCGTGCAACCATATTATTTTGCTATAAAGAAAAGCTTCCTGTGGAAGAGATAGCATTGGTCTGGGTGTTTTTGCCGGAGAGGTAGCACAGCAGTAACAACAGCTGTGCTGACAATCTGAAGGTTGCATATTCGAATCCCGGGCTGGTCTGGACACCCAGCTGTGAGCCCTGTCCACTGTTCACCCGACAGTTCGAAAACAGCTCAGCTGTGATTAGATAAAACTGGGAACCACCAAGCGGGGAAGGATTTTTTCAAAAAGAAGGACTTACAACACCTAAATAAAGTAAGATGGGCTGTCGGAAGGTGGAATGCGGAAAACAGAGGCTGTCTGTCATGAGGATGAAGCAACAGCACCCCCTTGTGACGTAATGACGCAATCACACCCTGTGACGCAGCCTGAAGAAAAATCCTTCTAAAAATTGTACTTGTTGTATGTAATTCTATGTGGAACTGGCAGGGACTGTCTGCCGTATGTATGATGTAATCCGCTCTGAGTCCCCTTCGGGGTGAGAAGAGCAGAATATAAATAAAGTGTATTATTATTATTATCATCACTTTTGGCTACTGGTGCTAGATCATGCTGCTGCTGCTAAGTTACTCTGCTAATACATTTATGAGGAGGGTCTTTTGTTAATAAGCTCAATCACACACAAAAATTGGAAGAATCTGATGACAGCAAGAATCTTTACCTTGCCAATACTTTCAGTTAACTTACCAGATGGACAATCTGTCTCTGAGAAGTCAAGCAACTGTCGGTCTTGGAAATCGAAAAAGGTCTCCTTTTTATGCTCTCCAAACCTACACTCGAGGTCTAGCTCTTTATGTTGGAAATAAACCATAAGTTCTTCATATTTTTGCAACTCTCCTATTTCCTGGAGGTTTTTCAGAGTCTGACTCAAGCTATGACGACCATGCCAACAATACTGATTCTTAGCTACCCGACTAACGAGATCAAGAGATTCCAAGACATTCACTATGTCATAAATTCGTCTGCGTTCAACTCCTGGATGTAGAGACAAAAAATAAAACCAACAGAAATAAGCCGTAACATCATTTGTCTTGGAAGAATGTAAGTAATGCAGGTTCAAACATCCAAAACAGTAAAAACAATGATTCCTAATGGCGCTAACATCTACCAGCTATTATCAATACCAGAAACATAAACAAATGTCAAAGTGCTAACATTTTTGACTTGGCTGAAATTGATTTACTTCATCGAAGAGAGAAATAATGTCATATTACAACAGAAAATTGGTCCCTTAGAGACCACTTTCCAGAGCAGAATTGTAAGAAGCATTCCTATGTGTCACATCTGATCACAATGTTTAAGATGAGTTATCAGACTCAAACCAAACAATCTGTGCTTCAAGAACCTGCTCCACCCACTCATCTTAGTCACCACTGTGTCACTTAGGAGAGAAAATTATATATAATTCTAGCTCCTAGACAGTTTTAAATTCCTAACACATTGGCATCCCATAAACAATTTAGCCAAAGAACTTAAGATGACCAAGGAAATCGATATGGTGCTGCTAGATTATATAAAGTTCTACTGTCTCTCAGTCAAGACTATTTGTTGCTAAAGATGGCCAGCAGATTCTCCTTGCATTTTCTGATTTTGGATTGTATGGGAATTACTGGTATAATGCTTGCTTAAGTTGGCAGTTGTATTTTTTCCTTGCTTGTGTAAAGCAGTATGTAATACCTTCTTGTAATAATTCTCCGTTTCATTGCAGCAAACTTGCTTTGCACAGTGTTAAAACATTGGTTGATGGGCTAGTGTTGCTCCTGGAGCCATTCAAAAGAAAATTGTGTAAAAAGTGGGCCCTAATAATATCAGACCCTGACACATGGCACTTAAAGGTACCCAAACATTTTCAGTCATTGAACCCTTCAGAGAACCCCCCACGCAGAACTCTACTGCTGTGTATAACTAATACACAGGATTATATAACTAATATTGTTTTAATTTATTGTATTGTATGATTTTATTTTGCTTTTATAATTGTAATTATTGCAGCATCGAATCGTTGCCATTGTTAGCTGCTCCGAATCCCCCCACGGGGGTGAGAAGAGCAGGGTAGGAATGTTGTAAATAAAAATAAATAAATTCTGTGTTCATCTACTCCTGTTCCCTTAATTTCTTTGTATAATGAAGTAAAGGTAAAGATTTCCCCTTGACATTAAGTCTAGTTGTGTCCGACTCCGGGGGATGGTGCTCATCCCCATTTTTAAGCTGAAGAATCGGTGTTGTCCATAGATGCCTCCAAGGTCATGTGACTGGCATGACTGCATGGACTGCTGTTACCTTCCCATCAGAACGGTATTTACTGATCTACTCACATCTGCATGTTTTTGAACTGCTAGGTTGGCAGAAGCTGGGGCTAACCGCGGGAGCTCATCCTACTCCCCAGATTCGAACTGCTGACTTTCCGGTCAGCTAGTTCAGCAGCTCAGTGGTTTAACCCGCTGTGCTACCGGGGTCTCCATAATAAAATATTGATACAATAAAATATTGGATATGACCAGAAATCTTTCCTTTGGTACAAGAATATATTGGAATCTCTACCCCAACTCTGTAGAATTCCCTACCTCCATATGTAAGAGCCATGCCTGACTTACGGTCTTTTATGCAAGCACTTAAAACATGGCTCTTTGGCAGACCATTTAAATTGTAACCATTTTAATGTCATTTATATAAGTTCGTTTATTCTGTCTTGTGTAAGTCGCCCAGAGCACTTTGGTGGAGGGCGACTCATGAAATAATAAAATGAAATGAAATGATTCACAAGTAAAGTGAGGAATGAAATTGTTTAATTTTTTTGAAATTGTAACAGCTGATATGTAAATCTGGGGCGGCATTACATTTATTCCTAAACTTGTTTTTGATGTAAGCCTATGCTGAAAAGCCTGATTTGTATCGACAGGTGGATACGAAGAGGAGCAGAGCTGAGATAGCCTTTCTGGCTACTGACAGCTTATGTCTATCAGTCTTACCGAAAAGTCATTCACTGACACAAAGTCAAATTTTGCTTTTAAAGGAGAGGTACATTGAATTTCAATAGGATCTTCATATTCTGGTAGTAGCTTTTGTAGAAACATTTTAAAGATTTTTTTGTGAAACCCCTACGATACTTTTGCAGAGTCCTAAGATTTCACAGAACAGTTTGGGAACCACTGACTTAAAGGATCATGACTGCCCCCCGCAGAATATTGTGCCCCCAGTTGGCTACTACAATCCTGTATAATAGAAATGGGCAATTATTGGCTAATGGATAGCATGATCCTTCATATACTTCTTTGTTGCCCTTCCAAGTGGTTGGCTATCTGGCTCATTAAGAAAAAAAACCTTTTCACTGCTGCTATGCCACCATATTTGGAAGGGTATTGTGGCAATTTTAAAGCAAACATCAGTAGAGGCAACAATGTGCAGCTCTCACTAGCTTGTTGATATTTATTGGGATACCTCACTCCCCCAAAACAGCCTCACTTTTGCCACACAAAACTCTCTGAGCCATTCAAAGTTCAGCAAGGGTGTATGCACAGCAATAAACCATTCATTCTTATGCACAGTGTGGACAATAGTTTATTTGGCTTCTTCTGTTGAAGCGATGTATGTACATATAAAGTATATATATTTTCGTGTCAGGAGTGACTTGAGAAATTGCAAGTAGCTTCTGGTGTGAGAGAATTGGCAGTCTGCAAGGACGTTGCTCAGGGGACGCATGGATGTTTTGATGTTTTTACCATACTTGTGGGAGGCTTCTCTCATGTCCCTGTATAGAGAGCTGGAGCTGACAGAGGGAGCTCATCTGCGCTCTCCCTGGATTCAAACCTCCAACCTGTCGGTCTTCAGTCCTGCCGGCACAAGGGTTTAACCCATTGCGCCACTGGGGGCTCCTGTATACAGTGAATGTGCATGATCATCTAAATTTTTTGAGTTTTCTTTTTTTTCTCCTAGAGATTCCTCAGTGTTTGATTCAAGTTGTGGTAACCATGCCAACAGTATTGATTCTTAGCTACTCGGTCTCACTTTTGCTTTCAGCATGAAAAAGAACTATATGGATAACTAGTCCTTACATGTTTTAGCATGTGGACACACATGATTTCTTAGAAGTTCATGTAGGTGAATAAGTGAGTGTGTGTGTATGTGTTAGTCTAGCTTTTTGCACACAGAGTAGCAGAACAGCAACCACAATAAGGATACAATCAGAAAATAAATCAATGTCACCTGTGCAAATACTATGTAAGCAATAACCATATTGTATGAGAGCACCAATTCCTGCCGTCTGTAAACCTGAATCAATGTTCATGCAGCCATAGGGTCTCTGTCCTTTTTCCTCCTCCCTTCCTCTGGTAAATAATGTATAACGGTGCTTAGCTGAAAACAGCATGAGGTTATGTGAGAATTATTGTGACAGCATTTAAAATGTCTGTAATTATCCTTGAATCTGTGTAGAAATGTCCATAAATTATCCCTGTAAACTAAGGCACACTACTAAACTGCACTGAAGTCTCCAGAAAGAATTTAGAGCTGACTGTGTAGTCTAGTAATATGCTGATGTGGCAAGAAAGTATATCATGCTTTATACTAAAACACTCATTACCCAGCAATAAAAGCACTTAGGAATTATAATAAGAATAATTGCGAACAAGGTAGTCTCCCAGTATGGCGGATGTGGGACTGGCTGCCTTCTGGACACATGGTGAGGTTACTACTCTGAGATACATCTTTCTTTAAGTATGCCCTGGATATGAGTAGCAAAAAGACTAGTTCACCTGCAGATAAGTTGCCCAGTCTGTGCTGTAAATTCACCTACCAATTTTTTATCCTCCATGTGAAGATTTACATCCGAAACAAAGCATTCTTCTTATGCTACCATCCACTGACTAAGTCATGGGTGGCAGCATTAATGTTCATGTACAGCCAGGGCCGTAGCCAGGATTTTGAGTCGGGGGGGGCTGAGTTTGGTTCAGGGGGGCTGAGACTGGGTGGAAGAGGGTCTACCCTAGCAAACCTTTTGTATTGTTATCCCAATAACCCCATTAATGTGGGATATAGTGAGCATGGTGATCAGATCATGATATGAATAAACATAACAGTTTAAATAATGTACCAGTAAGGCCTTTTCACGGACCACCCTGAGAATTTCGGGGGGGGGGGCTGAAGCCCCCTTAGCCCCCCCGCCTGGCTACATGCCTGTGTACAGCAGTGTTTCTCAACCAGTGTGCCACAGCACACTAGTGTGCCATGAGCGATCATCAGGTGTGCCATGGGAAATTGGAACCTCCAATACCCTTTCTTCTCCCTCCTGCCGAACACACTTTTTCTTCTCCACTCGGGTTCCCTTCTTCTCAGTCTCGCTCTGCTCGCTTTGCTCAAACTGCCGCCCGCCATTTTGATCCGAGGAGGCAACATGAGTGTGTTCAGGAGGGGAGGGAGGAAGCCATGGGGCGAGTCTGTGCAGTAGTGCCCGCACAGGTCATGTCTTCCTCCCTCCCCCCTCCCCTCCTGAAGAAGGGAGTCCGAGTGGAGAAGAAAAAGTAAGCGTTTAGCAGGAGGGGGAAGAAAGGGCGCGAAGGGGAAGGGGGAGGAAGAGGTCTCTATCGAAAGCTGGCATGGGCAAACTTGGACCTTCCAGGTGTTTTGGACTCCAAGTCCCACCATTCCTAGCAGCCTCAGGCCCTTTTCCTCCCCCAGCCACTTAAGCAGGAAAGGGCCTCAGGCTATTAGGAATGGTGTTGGAGTCCAAAACACCTGGAAGGTCCAAGTTGAAGTCCAAAGCACCCAGAGGGCCGAAGTTTTCCCATGCCTGTTTTAGGGATCTTAAAGTGGTGAGCCTCCTTCCAACATTGTGATTCTGGATAGAAAACAAACAACAACATAATATAACATTGTTTGAGTCCACAGTGCTCTCTGGGTGTAGGTGAACTACAACTTCCAAACTCAAGGTCAATTCCCAAGCAAACCCTTTCAGTACTTTCTGTTGGTAATGAGAGTTCAATATGCCAAGTTTGGTTCAATGGAATTGCAAGAGTTCAGGATGCTCTTTGATTGTGTGTTAACTATAAATTGAGCAAGACCTTCGTGCGTGTCTTTCCGCCATTCCTGCCAGGATATCTATGTTGTGTTCATCAAAACAGGCCCAGGTTTCACACTGAGTGTATACATACATTAAAAAACATATTAACTATATGTATTACTGTGTTAGAGTGTCATTTTGGTTGGTAGTGTGCCCCAGGATTTTGTAAATGTAAAAAATGTGCCACGGTTCAAAAAAGGTTAAAAAAACACTGATGTACAGAACCATTTAAAAATGCACTGAAGTCTATGCTGGAAGTCATGTTGATACTCTTGCCTTAGCAGCAGATCTGGGGTTGTGAACATTTAGTGTAAATGACTTACTGCTCTACACATAGTTTCTTGATACTGTCACTTTTCATTACATTTTTCATTAAATGGAAAGGGACTATACAAATCTACCCTAACAACACTGTGTTAAAAAACCTATTTTAAGAAAGTCTGCTCTATGGATGGCAAAAGTGAAAAATAACTTTATACATATTTATATACATCTTCCACTCGGCTGTCTGACTGTGGAGCAGAGGTGACCTTGGACTCCTGAAGGCAGTGCCAACAGTAGGGCAAGATTTGACAGGTCCTACCAAGCTGAAAAGACTCTGAGTACAGACTCAGCAGCAGGCAGCCTGCAAACCAGCTTCAGTAAAGAGAAAACCCCCATTACCACAAGGTTAGCCATCATTCAATAAATTGGCAATAGCTACTATGAGGAAAACGACCATTTAGGATATATAGCTGTGATTTTTATTGGCGGACAAACTACCTGGACTGATCAAATCACGGAGTATACAAAAACAGCTTGGTTAGATCTGTAATGATTTACCACATCTACTCATGTATGATGAGGGCGGAATTTGGGGCCAAAATTATAGACTTTTGGTATGATCCATGCAATACGCAAGGGTCATACTGCAAAGAGGGGAAAGTATCAGCTGCCACTGGCTACCATTTCTCAACAGGCATGAAATAGCACTTTGTTATAACAAACCTTCCTACCAAGTAATTGTGTTTATGCTATTTGGGTCTGAATGATCCTCCATTGCTCCTGCCACTGCCCTGACTGCTGGGCGAGAAAAGAATAGGGAGTATTCTTTTAGACAGAGAACAAATGGCCATCTGCCAGGGGTACTTTGTGCTTTTCCTGCATGGCAGGAGGCTGGACTAGTTGGCCCATGTGGTTTATTCCAACTCTATTACTCTGTGATTCCTCCACTGCCATTCCTTGTTCCTCGTCTTATTTAGATTGTAAACCTGAGGACAAGGTACTCTCATATTAACAATTTTCAAGCAGCTCTGACAGCCTTTGTGGATGAAGATTGAGGTATAAATGATGTAAACCAGGGCTGCCCAGGAAGTCGATCGCGATCGACCAGTCGGGACCTAAGGAGGTCGATCCCAGCCGGATGGGGCGCTTCTCAGAGGGGGGCAGAGCCAGGCCGTGCCAAGCCCCGCCCGGCTTCGGCACTCCCAGCAGCTTCTCCAGGCTTGAGGATGGCAGTGCCAAGCCAGCCTTGTGCTAGCTATGTCACCACTGGCTTGGCATTGTCATCCTCAAGCCTGGAGAAGCTGCTGGGAGCTCCAGCAGCCAGGCCCCGCCCCCTCCCCAGCCTTGAGGAGGTAGGTAGATCTTTCTGACTTGGTTTTATTATAAGTAGCTCGCGTGCTGAAAAAGTGTGGGCACCCCTGCTGTAAACAAACAAATCTACCTGTGAACAGTATTTATATAAATATGGCAATGTATGTATGTGTGTATATATATATGGCAGTAGTTGCTCCATCACAGACCTACTCCGTTGCCATTTGGACCGAGGCGGATCGGCGCTGCTCGTGTTATTGGACCTCACGGCAGCGTTTGATACTGTCAATTACCAACTTTTGACACACCGCCTGGCGGTGGCGGGGGGGACAGCCCTCAACTGGCTGTCCTCCTTCCTCCAAAACCGCCTGCAGCGAGTGAAGTGTGTGTGGGGGTCTCTGAGGGCTCCCCCTTACATTGTGGGGTCCCTCAGGGGGCCATTCTCTCCCCGCTGTTATTTAACATCTATATGCGACCACTCGCCCAATTGGTGCGGAGTTTTGGGCTGGAATGCCATCAGTATGCTGATGACACCCAGCTCATTCTGAGGATGGACGCCGGGGTGGAATCTGTACCCGATAATTTCCATCTGTGCCTAGAAGCCGTAACTGGATGGCTGCGAGCCAGTAAGTTGAAGGTGAACCCGGCGAAGACGGAGATCTTGTGGCTGGGCCGCCCGGGGGGGGGGGGGGGGTAGAGACCCAGTTGCCGACGTTCAACGGCGTGGCACTCTGCCCGCAACCGTCAGTAAAGAGCCTAGGGGTCCGGCTGGACTCCCAGCTGTCTATGGAGGCGCAGATTGCCTGCGCCTGCAAGACAGCGTTTTACCACCTGCGCCAGGCAAAACGTCTGGCTCCTTACCTCTCCCGTTGCGACCTAGCCACGGTGATCCAAGCCACGGTCATCTCAAGGCTCGATTACTGTAATGCGCTGTACATTGGCCTACCCTTGTCGGCGACCCGGAAACTCAAGCTGGTGCAGAACGAAGCAGCACGCTTGCTCTCAGGAGCTTCAAGATCCACTGATGTGACTCCACTCTTGCGCGAGCTGCACTGGCTCCCAATTGAATTCCGGGTCACCTTCAAGGTGTTAGTTTTAACTTTCAAGGCCGTATATGGTTTGGGGCCAGTGTACCTGAGGGAGCGGCTTACCCCTTATGTGCCCAGGAGATCACTGCGTTCAGAGGGGCTCAACTTACTGGAGGTGCCTGGTATCAAGGTCTACAGGCTGTCTAGTACACGCCAGAGGGCATTCGCGGTGGCCGCTCCAACCCTCTGGAACACCCTCCCGGAGGAGATAAGGGTCATCCGCGATTTGCTGCCATTCCGCAGAGCCGTCAAGACCTGGCTATTCAGATAGGCATTTGGTCCATAACCAATGCCGTCCATTAGCACTGCCACCCGTCGCCATCGCACTTCTGCTGCTTGTCGCAGTATTGTGGGAATGGGATTTTAATTGGGGTTTTATTTTGGTTTTACTGTGTTTATGTTTTACTTGCTATTTTAATCTTGTAAACCGCTCTGGGCTCCAGAGAGAGCGGTATATTAAGTGGAACTAATAAATAAATAAATAATAACCAGTAAGATTCCTAATCTAAAATTCACTTAAATAATATATCTGTTTTACTGCCACAAGTGCATTTCCAGTAATGAAGACTGTACTTTTTGTACAAAGTATCTTCTTTGTTGAGATTGTCAATAAATAATACCAATGGGGAATATTTTCAGTTTCCTTGTACATCATTGAGATTTCATGTCAAGAAGTAAATAAAGTAACCATAACTTTTTTGGTTGATACCTTTTCCAAAAGAATAACAATCCAGTTCCAACTACTGCTCTGTGTATAATGTGACTTTTGCTAACAGTCAGTTGTTTAGGACCACTTAGGTTTCTTTTACGGATCTTTTTTTTTTTACTCCCATCTGTATTTTTAAGAGAACTAACTTGAAGTCTGTCCCATTTTGCATACGTATAGGTAGACTGGAATGCAAATTGTACTTGCACAATATTTTATTATACAGACTTCAGCCCAAAAGAAAGGTACTACAATACACAGTTTATGAATAAATGCATTAAAAATGTCTATTTCGTCAAAGGTGCATTCCATACAAAAATGATCAAAACCGACCATTTCAAAAGTGAAAATTTATGCAAAAATAGACGAGAACATATTTATGAATGAACACATCTCTAACTGTCAAGGAACAGAACCCACCAAGGCAATCCATTCCTAAGCCCTATCAGCTGTTTCTTCCATGTGAATATTTCCCAGATTAATTCTTGAAAACAGATAACAGAAAAATAATCTATCAGCACTTGTGCATCATGCTGCCCCACTGAAATGGATAGAAAATGAACAGGAGGAACTGAAGTGAGGACTGTAAGGAGTACAGGCTAGTAAATCATGCCTTAAGGATATCACATAACCCGTTAGAAACATTCATTTTTGTGCTCAGTATTATCTAGTGTCATACTTACCAAGACTAGAAGCTACTTCATCCAAAGATATTGTTGTCTTTTCTGCCGATAAAGGGTAACTAGGGTAGCGAGCTAAGAACTTTTGGCACAACAACCCTAAGCTTTTCTGTTTTCTGCTGGGTCTCTGCTTTTCATAGTCGTCAGTCAGTCCATCATCTACAGCATCACACTAAAAAACAGATGCAGAAAATATTCAAGTAACACTTTTGTAATTGGCCACATGTGTTTATGATACATTAGACTTGGACTTCCACCAATGAAATGTCAATTTATGCAAGACACTCCAAGCTCAGTTTATCCCAGTCAACCTGTATTATGGTGAGGAATGATGAAACCTGTAGTCAACAAATTTGGATGGCTACAAATTTTTCATCCCTGTCAAGATTATGCCAACTTTTGGCTCAGGCAGTGAGTGAATTCAGGTGTATTTTCTAACTCCATGGAAATTTCTTGGATTTTTTTTTGTCAGGAACGACTTGAGAAACTGCAAATCGCTTCTGGTGTGGGAGAATTGACTGTCTGCAAAGACGTTGCCCTGGAGACACTCCGATGTTTTACCATCCTGTGGGAGGCTTCTCTCATGCCCCTGCATGAGAAGCTGGAGCTGACAGAGGGGAGCTCACCCTGCTCCCCGTATTCGAACTTCCAACCTTTTGGTCAGCAGTCATGCTGGCACAAGGACTTAACCCATTGAGCCACAGGGGACTCATTTCAGGGAATAAAAACATTCTGTATCTACAGAAGCATTTGTACATTTGCAATGGAAGATATTTCCCAGTCCTTTGAAACTAAGGGCCAGAAATTATATGTACCTGAAATAGAACATTTGTTCTAGCAGCTGTCAATTTCCTTTTCTGCAAAAATGCCACTGAAATATTTGTTATGTATGAAAAATACTACCAGTGTTATTTCCAAATGAAAAGGGAAATGCTTTTTTACTAATCCATAAAAGACGTAAGTCCTTAAAAAATTATTTGGAGGAAGACAATGCATTAATGACATAATGCAGTGTTTCCTACCACAATAACATAACTCTTGTTAAGAGAAATAGCCTCTAAAAAAGGGTCATTCTTCATTCCACACTACAGATAACTAGAACATGTCACTTGGATACTGCTGTGACCTTTACAAGCAAATTATCTTCATATTTTGCTGTCTGTATTTTTCCCCCAACTGCCCTAAGGCCAAACTATCAGTAGGGGTGGCTATGGTTTCTTCAGTGAAATGGCACCAAGGGATGTAAGGTATTTTTAGTCGGCTTTCTGTCAGTTCTAAGTTCAGGAAACTGTTTTTCACCATATTTTCTACAGTATGAATATCATTCAACTCATTTCGACATTACACTGATTCTAGCCATGAAAGCCTTTGACAAAACATAAGATTATACTGCTGGATTAAGCATTTAGTTATGAACTCAACCAGCTGTTCATCAAGGGTTAGATCCATCCTGCATGTATATCATGATCAAAACTGATCAAGAAGTATCGTTCACACGTCTCAAAAGGCAGCCAGTTTAATCAGCGACTCCATACATTGCTCATTTTCCTGCTGTTGTAGGTCAGCTACCTTGAGGATGAACCATCATCCACAAGAAGAAAAGTTCAGTCTGCGGGCAACTTGAAGGCCGCAGATTCAGTGGTATACTGGATAAAGAAATGGTTCCCAGCCTGTGGTCTATGGAGCACCAGTGGTCCCCAAGAACTATAATATGGTTCACAGTCTCACAGTTACTACACCGAGGCAACAAGAGCGACTGCTCTCGCAAAACCCTCTTATAGTGCTGAGGCAACAGGGATGTCGGGAGGGGAGAGGCTGACTACCCACAAAAGGTGCGACAAGCCTCCTGACTGCTGCTTCTCCTCCTTCTCCCTCCCTGAGCAGAGCTGTTCCATGTGTCTTTGTTTTTAGGCCTGTTCCTGGGGTCACTTGTGTTGCTGATTCCAAAAATTGTATTGGATAGACTACATCTGCTCTAGATTATTAAATATGGTTTTCTGTGGATGAACATATGGCGACTACTGGATAGCATATATTCTGTATCAGAAACTAGAGCTGATGTCGTTTATCCAATGCAGTTTTCTGAATCAGCACCCCAAATAACCAGCACCCCTAATCTAAAGTTGACCAAAAACCGATCCATAAGCACCACTGGTTTAAAGGGATATGTTGTAGGTCTTCAACTCACATAAAGTAAAACTGGGGCAAATGAAAGGGCTCACAATCAACACATACAAGAAAACATCCAATGTCTTATATGACTAAACCCGTCGTCGTCAAACTAAGGCCTATGGGCTGGATGCAGCCTTCCAAGATCATTTACCCCTTTTAAACTTTAGACTTAGGGTCACCCTAAGTCTAAAACGATTTGAACGCACACAACAATAACAACAAACCTAATTAACTTGACTATCTCATAAGCAAAAAGCAGGACCACACACTTCTCATTGAAATATTGGTAAGTTCGTGTTAGTTAAAATTGTTCTTCATTTTAAATACATATTGCACTACACGCAAGATATGTGCAGTGTGCATAGGAATTCGCTCATGTTTTTTTCAAACTAGAGTCCGTCCCCACAAGTCTATGGAACCATGAACAGGCCCCTTGCTTAAAAAATTTGAAGACCCCTGGACTAAACAGATAATTTTTAAAATTAAGTTTATGCAGATATATAGTATGCTTAATTATAACTATAAACAAACCCACTGTGACAAAGTCTCTTACCTGCAAGGAATCAGGAAAAGCATCACTAAATTCATTGTTTTCAATTGGCCTGAAGAGTTCTTTTTTCTTTTCCCGATCCCGCATGTCAGGACTAGCCGCACTAATTAGCATTTTCAAGTTAGCCGTGGGAGTCCATGGATCTGCCAGGGACCTGTCAGTGAGCTTTACAGGTGTAACTGGACTTGCCTCGGGGGCAATGCTTTTCTGTTTCGACAAATCAATCGGTTCAATTTTCATGGGAGTTTTTGGAGTCATTCGGGGTCGATCAAATATGTTTTCCTATTGGAAAGAAAAGACATCAATCAGTTGAGAGGTAGAGAGGCAACCAATTAATGTTGATGTTTCTCATGTTAGTCACTATGGTTCACCATCATTTCAGTTCTAGCACCACCCCCAAAAAGAAGAAATGGATTGCATTTTATTCCATGGGACAATAAACAGACTAAAGCCCTGGGATGTAGCTAAACTGCAGGATGAGGGACATACAGATTGACTTGAACTTTTGAAACACAAAAGAGGTTAAGTTCAGACCTCGTGGCCCTTAATTTTAATCATATTTTTGGGATGAATGTATGGCATAAGAGCTGTACTCAGAACAACCTGCACCTGCTGTGTATGATCCTAGACTCCAGACAGGATATAATGTGTTAGAGAATTGAGACAAAATATACTTGTCCCACAGTTTTCTAACCCCACACTATCACACTCCACCTAAAAATTATTATTTATTTAATAAACCCACCCTTCACATTGATATATATTTTACTGAGGGCCCTTCCAGACAGGCCCCATATCCCAGGATCTGATCCCAGGTTTTCTGTTTATCCAAGATTATCGGGCAGTGCGGACTCAGTTTAAAGCAGAAAACCTGGAATCAGATCCTGGGATATAGGGCCTGTCTGGAAGGGCCCTTAGACCTATCCTACTTTTATACATGAGCAATGGGAACAAAGATGCACCGTTCTGTAAATAAATAGCAACATGTCATGTTTACGTACATATGCATCTATTATGTGATTCTTAAGTGTTTATTATGGTAGTGATTTAATTTTTCTCATAGGATTAAAAGGCAGAAAAACAGTAAGCTATAAACTCATATACAACTGTGGGCCCTTCCACACAGCCCTATATTCCAGAATATCAAGGCAGAAAACCCTGCATTATCTGAGTGTGTACTCAGATAACCCAGTTCAAAGCAGATATTGTGGGATTTTCTGCCTTTTTAGGGCTGTGTAGAAGGGCCCTGAGTGGAACAAAACCATGTTCAATGTTTGAAGGCCACAATATAGGAGGAAGAGCCGGCTAATCTAGTCCTGTTTACTGTGGGTCCTTCCACACAGCCCTATATCCCAGAATATCAAGGCAGAAAATCCCACATTATCTGAGTGTGGACTCAGATAACCCAGGGCCCTTCCACGCAGCCCTATATCCCAGAATATCAAGGCAGAAAATCTCACAACATCTGCTTTGAACTGGGTTATCTGAGTCCACACTCAGGTAATGTGGGATTTTATTGAGCTGTGTGGAAGGGGCCTTAATTAAAATCTTGACTATTTTAATACAAATTGTTAATTTACTTAGTACATACTGAAAATAAGCACTGTTTTCTAGTCCTTGAGTATATTGCTACCCCAGAAAAAGTAACCAATCAGACACCAGATCTAATTTACAATTAACCAAGATTCAATATTTTATCATTCTTCAACAAAGCTCAATGTTTTCACTTTAAAACTTTCATTGAAATACATTTGTGCCTTGGAGTTGCAGATGTGATAGCAAAAAAACACAAACAACCCAACAACAACAAAAAAACCCTCTGAAGACATTTTCTAAAATGAACTTGTTCTGCCTGCTACGCCACAATGATTCATGTATTACATAACCAGTTGCCGAGTATTTCTAGCAAGGGCTTAACAGTCTCACAAACTTTGGCTTTCATATATTCGAAATATCATGCACACCAAGCATCTCTGAACTACATTTTAAGACTCCTACAGAACTCAGCATTATCCATATTTTGTGAGATATAAAAAAGGGCGTTTGGATGATACACAAGTGGCTTTTCTTTTGTCTCGCTCATCTCCTATGAGTCATAAATGTTTGTGAGCCACCTTCATTTCATTCTACAGCGAGCTACTCCTGACACAGTCATGTCAGGGCAAACTGCTGAATCACTGCAATGCTTCCCATTTCAATCTCAGAACAGAGAAACTTTACTACTCAGAAACTGTGTGCAATTACTCACACTAAAGCCCATCTAGCTTTACTTGTCATTCAACAATCAGACTTGCATGGCCTGTTTGTTTGGATAGCGTGAGAGATCTACTGTAGATAAGGAGGAACATCAAGACTTGAATGTGCTTGCGCAACCTGAATGGATTGATATTTGCAGCAGTGAGCAATTTGGTATTGCAATAGTAAGCAAATTCGTACAAAGCTTCTCTGCTTTTATCTATACCTACAATAAAAATGTGGAAAACTAGAAGGCAACGTAACACCTACATAATATATATAGTAGTCCCTTGGTATTTAGGCTGAACTTTCATTCCGGGATCTACATGGATGCATGGACGCTTAAGACACATACATACTGTTGTCCCGTATATATATTAAATGGCAAAATCAAGGTTTACTTTTTGAATTGTTTTGGGTGGAGGGGTACTTTTTCAAGCTGTGGATAGCTGAATCTGTGGATACAGAGGCCAACTTATCATCTCTTTACTAATACATTGATCTTTTGATTTTTTGTCTTCCCTTTGGCACACATAAATTTCACTTCGTCGGTGTCTGGAAAAATTTTTTCACTATAAAATCTCCTTAAGGAGCTAGATAGTCTACTTATTTTAAGTCAAGATGATATTAGAAGGTTTCATTCATTTCCTAAGTCCTAGAGAGCCAACAGATATACTGTGGAAGATGTAACTAAGCCCCTTCTACATTGCCAGATAAATTCCATATTATCTGTTTCGAACTGGATTATCTGACAGTGTAGACTCATATAATCCAGTTCAAAGCAGGTAATGTGAATCATTAGCTTTAGCTTTATATATTCTAATATTATTGGGCTATTTTTTCCTGGAAGTCTTCTATTCTATGTTGTTTTCTTAGTTTAGATCAGTTCCTCAACCTTTCTAATGCCACGACCTCTTAATACAGTTCTTCATGTTGTGGTGACCCCCAACCATAAAATTATTTACGTTGCTACTTCATAACTGTAATTTTGCTACTGTTATGAATTGTAATGTAAATATCTGATATGCAGGATGTACTTTCATTCACTAGACCAAATTTGGCACAAATACCCAATACACCCAAATTTGAATGCTGATGTGGTTGGGAAGGGGGTGTGATTTTGCCATTTGGGAGTTGTAGCTGCTGGGATTTACAGTTCACCTACAATCAAAGAGCTTTGTGAACTTCACCAACGATGGAACTGAACCAAACTTGGCACACAGAACTCCCATGACCATCAGAAAATACTGGAAGGGTTTGGTGGGCATTGACCTTGAGTTTGGAAGTTGTAGTTCACCTACATCTAGAGAGCATTGTGGACTCAAACAATGATGGATCTGGACCAAACTTGGCACAAATACTCAATATGCCCAAATGAGAACACTGGTGGAGTTTAGTGGGGAAAATAGATTTTGACATTTGGGAGTTGTCATTACTGGGATTTATAGTTCACCTACAATCAAAGAGCATTCTGAATCACACCAATGATAGAATTGGGTCAAACCTCCCACACCCTCTCCAGGGGTCCCGACCCCCAGGTTGAGAAATGTGGTTTAGACTCTGTACCTTTAAAAATGCAAAAGCAAGAAGGAAACATTTATTTGTGTATCAATATTCCAAACTGTCCATTTAGTAAACAGTAGGTTCAATTGAGAGGTAGAAGGGAAATATATGCATCCTGTCCAACGATGCTATTATTTCTATTTAACATGTATGTATGCATTTATTTATTTACTTCATTTCTACCCCACCTTTCTTGATCCTGGAGGGGACTCAAAGCAGCTTACAAATTGGGCAAAAATTTTATGCTGCACAGATAATTTAAAAAATACATCTCATCAAAATATAAAACAATCTAAACATATCAGCAAATTAAATACAAATCAGATTAAAAACCATATAAAATGCCGAGTCATGATCTCACATACATAATTGTGCATTTGGCCTTCACAATGAACTTTTAAGATTACACCACACAAGATTCCTTTGCTTTCCGTTAAATCTTCAGATTCATGACATGCTTCCAGACATTCAGATGGTCTTTTGTGCAGCCAGAGCACTAGTAACAAGTACTGTGTCATCTGCTCCCATTCACAAGCACAGAGAACTCTTAGCCAATTAGGATTCCTTGTCAGGCGTGCCTATAAATCCATCCCCATATGGCAAGCATCTTGCAAAAAACATACATTAATCAGCCTTGAGTAAATGATTCCCTATTACCTTATAAGGGAAGGGATGGGGCAACTGGTTGTCTGTGAAATTAGAGCCAAAAGGAAGTCAGTGGGCCTAAGCAGAGTATTTAGCAAGCCAGTTTAGTAAAGTGCTCAACTGACAAAAACAGTGGGGGACAATCTGGTTGGACAATAAGTTTTGTTTACCTTGGAGCCAGGAAGAATAAACTGCATGGAACAGCAATCATACGTACAATGAATGGGGCGGGATTCAGAATTATCATGAGGCGTTACTTTTTTTAAGTCAAGACAATCTTAGAAAGTTTCATTCATTTCATATGTTGAATACATCGGTTCCACTTTAATTTTAAAATATAAGCGTAATCTCCCTGAAGATTTTTTTTTAAATTTGCAGAACTCAAGAGTTTAAGAATGCGATCTGTCTCCTTACCTTCTGCGCACTTTCTCTGTCTTCGTCTATAAAATCTATCCTGGTATGTTTTGGACTGATCAGGTCTTTTAGTGTCAAGCAATTCACCTCCATCTGTAAAAACACAAAAGTTGAACAAGGTATGAACCATTTTTCTGCACTAATGGTATTTTTTAGACACCTTCCCGTATCATTTGATCTTCTCTGCCTCCCCCAAAATAATACAGACCTATTATGTAATCTCTCTCGGCATTACTTTGTGAACGAAGATTCTTAGGAAGGGCTCATCCCACGCTTTTTACAAGCGCATTGAGGACTAAAAAGGCCAATCTGAGATAGGCAAGTTCGGTTGCAGAAAGCACAGCAGAAAGTCTCCTTGGGTGATGTTGTTTCCAAGTTGCGGTTCTTTCTGTGTTATTTTATAATATAACGCAAATCATATCTCAAACTTTTAATATAATTTAAAGGCCCAAGGGTTTTCAGAGCTTGGAATACAAATAGTATCAATTTCACCACAATACTATTGTTGTTGTTGTTATTATTTTCCAGGCCTCCCATATCATCTTATCTTCTCTGCCTCTTCAAAATTAATATAAGCAAATTTTAGAATATAATGTAACCATGTCAAAGATGTGTTGTCAAAGGCTTTCATGGCAGGAATCATTGGGTTGCTGTGAGTTTTCCAGGCTGTATAGCCATGTTCCAGAAGCATTCTCTCCTGACATTTTGCCTACATCTATGGCAGGTATCCTAAGAAGCAGTGAGGTCTGTTAGAAGCTAGACAAGAGTGGGTGATATATCGGTGAATTGTCCAGGGTGAGAGAAAGGTCTGCCTGAGGCAAGGGTGAATGTTGCAATTGACCATGTTGATTAGCATTGAATGGCCTTTCAGCTTCAAAGACTGGCTGCTTCCTGCCTGAGGAACTCCTTGATTACTTCATGTCTGGAATTCCCATTTTGTTTTGTTTTTTTAAGTGTTGCTCTTTATTTACTGTCCAGATTTTTGAGTTTTTTTAAAATACTAGTAGTTAGATGTTCATTTTCATGGTTTTCCTCCTTTCTGTTGAAATTGTCCATATGCTTGTGGATTTCAAGCAGACAAGAGTTCTTTCCCCCACCCTGGACATGATTCCACAGATGTATAAACCTCACTTGCCTAGTTTCTAACAAATCTTACAACCTCTGAGGATGCCTACCATAGATATGAGCAAAGCATCTGGAACACATGGCTATACAGCCCAAAAAAACTCACAACAACCCTGAAGCATCACAACAATGGGTTTTAATTAATCTTTTTATTCTTTTAGTAACTAGCTTTTATGTGTTTTTTTGGGCACTGACGTGGAGGGCGACTCATAAATAATAAAATCAATCAAATCAATCAATCAACATGGCCATACAGCCCAGAAAACTCATAGCAACCCAGCATCACAACAATGGGTTGTTGTAGCTTTTTTTGGGCTGTATAGCCATGTTCTAGAAGCATTTTCTCCTGATGTTTTGGCTGCAATATGACAATAATTTTCAGGGCCAATTCCCATGTCATCTTATTGTCTACCTTTCTCCAAATGAATACACAAAAAATTTAGAAAACAATGTAAGCCATATTAAAGATCTATTTATTTATTTATTATTTGGTCTTGTATGCCGCCACTCCCCGAGGGCTCGGAGCGGCTCACAGTCCATATAAAAACATATGACAGATTAAACATCTAATTAAACTTAAACAAAATTACAGTTTCAACAGTCAAATGCCAACCGAAAGAGATAGGTCTTGCAGGCCCTGCGAAAGGATGAAAGATCTCGCAAGGCATGGACTTCTGTTGGTAAAGTATTCCAAATAGATGGCGCCACCACAGAAAAGGCTCTGCGCCGGGTAGATGTTAGACCTTTGAAAACAACTTTAAAACTTATGTTCTTTAAAGGAATGATGAAAAATGACTCCCTTTCCTTGTTATCTAAGAGTTTCTAAGGAATTTAAGGGATTTTTATTGACTTTTAGGTTTAAATCTGTTTTAATTTCTATATGTCCTAGATTTTAAATTGCATTTTAAGTGCTGTAGCCTGCTTTGGATCTCAATTAAGAGAGAAAAGTAGAATATAATTTAATAATACTAATATACTGGAAACATCCAATGCAATATTACCATTTGCATACAAGATAACAAAATGTTCAATAAAAATAAGGATTTAAAAAATGACGACAAAGGGTCATATTCCAGGCTTTTAGAACCTGGAATAAAAATAGCATAATAATAGTAATGCATTATTCGCCAATACATCACATAGACCTAGACACCTGGGAAGTGTCAGACGTGTGATCCAATACAACAGCCAGCTTAGTGATCTTGTTTCCTGTGTACTAATCTTTTTGTGAATAAAATTCACTATTTATTTATTTATTTATGACATTTCTACCTTGCCTTTCTCCAACCCCGGAGGGGACTCAAGGTGACTTTACAGGCATGCAACTATTTGATGCCTTAACACAATGTACAATTAAAATAAACATTTTAAAACAGAATTCTAAAATACATTAAGACAATTTAAAACATGTAAATAATACATCCACAATTAATCCCATAATCCATAAACATAGTCCAGGCCTTTCCAATAGTCACTGCACATCATTCCATATTCATCTATTGCACAAAGTCTCCAAAGGCTTGATCACAAAGCCAAATTTTCACATATTATTAATATCACCCCGGAAGAGCTCCTTCTGTCAGCTCCAGCTCTCTATGCGGGGATGTGAGAGAAGCCTCCCACAAGGATGGTAAAACATCAAAAAAACATACTGGGCAACATCCTTGCAGATGGCCAATTCTCTCACACCAAGGTGCGACTTGCAGTTTCTCAAGTCGCTCCTGACACACACACACAAATCTCCGAGATATATCATTATGTATGTATATGCAAATACAGATATTCCAAAATTTTTAAAACCTCTAAATTCCAAGATACTTCTGATCCCAAGCATCTTTTGGCCAATTCTCTCACACCAGGTGCAACTTGAAGTTGCCAAAGTTGCTCCTTACACAAAATAACAATCCTTTATTTATTTATTTACAATATTTCTATCTCACCTTTCTCAAGCGGGTAGGTGACCCAAGGCAGCTTACAAATTGGCAATCCGATACCATAACAATTCACAATATTCAATTAAAACATTTTAAACATTATAAAATCCACACAAAACCAATAATAATAAATCACACAGTCCTAGATGTTTGGGAAATGTTCAACTTGTGATTTTGTGATACGAAACCCAGCATATATATCTTGTTTGCTGTGACATACTATGTTTTATGTCAGTAAAATAGTAATAATTTTCAGGACCAATCCCCATGTCATTTCTTATTGTCTACCTTTCTGCAAAATTAATATAAGTGTATTTCAGAATATAATGTAAGCCATTTCATAGAATCATAGAGTTAGAAGAGACCTCTTGGGCCATCCAGTCCAACCCCCTGCCAAGAAGCAGGAAAATCACATTCAAAGCACCCCCCACAGATGGCCATCCAGCCATCTCCAAGATCTTTGAATCCAGCCATGTCCGAGATCTTTTAAATCATTTCAAAGCTTTGAATCATAGTTGGAAGAGCCCTCTTGGGCCATCCAGTCCAACCCCCTGCCAAGAAGCAGGAAAATCACATTCAAAGCACCCCCGACAGATGGCCATCCAGCCATCTCAGAGATCTTTTAAATCATTTCAAAGCTTTGAATCATAGAGTTGGAAGAGACCTCTTAGGTTATCCAGTCCAACCCCCTGCCAAGAAGCAGGAAAATCACATTCAAAGCACCCCTGACAGATGACCATCCAGCCATGCCCGAGATCTTTGAATCCAGCCATGTCAGAGATCTTTTTAATCATTTCAAAGCTTTGAATCATAAAGTTGGAAGAGACCTCTTGGGCTATCCAGTCCAACCCCCTGCCAAGAAGCAGGAAAATGACAGTCAAAGCACCCTGACAGATGACCATCCAGCCATCTCCAAGATATTTGAATCCAGCCATGTCGAGATCTTTTAAATCATTTCAAAGCTTTGAATCATAAAGTTGGAAGAGCCCTCTTGGGTTATCCAGTTCAACCCCCTGCCAAGAAGCAGGAAAATCACATTCAAAGCACCCCTGACAGATGACCATCCAGCCATCTCCAAGATATTTGAATCCAGCCATGTCCGAGATCTTTTAAATAATTTCAAAGATTTGAATCATAAAGTTGGAAGAGACCTCTTGGGCTATCCAGTTCAACCCCCTGCCAAGAAGCAGGAAAATCACATTCAAAGCACCCCTGACAGATGACCATCCAGCCATCTCCAAGATATTTGAATCCAGCCATGTCCGAGATCTTTTAAATAATTTCAAAGATTTGAATCATAAAGTTAGAAGAGCCCTCTTGGGCTATCCAGTTCAACCCCCTGCCAAGAAGCAGGAAAATCACATTCAAAGCACCCCTGACAGATGACCATCCAGCCATCTCCAAGATATTTGAATCCAGCCATGTCCGAGATCTTTTAAATAATTTCAAAGCTTTGAATCATAAAGTTGGAAGAGACCTCTTGGGCTATCCAGTCCAACCCCCTGCCAAGAAGCAGGAAAATCACATTCAAAGCACCCCCCACAGATGGCCATCCCGCCATCTCCAAGATCTTTGAATCCAGCCATGTCCGAGATCTTTTTAATCATTTCAAAGCTTTGAATCATAAAGTTGGAAGAGACCTCTTGGGCCATCCAGTCCAACCCCCTGCCAAGAAGCAGGAAAATCACATTCAAAGCACCCCTCACAGATGGCCATCCAGCCATGTCCGAGATCTTTGAATCCAGCCATGTCAGAGATCTTTTAAATCATTTCAAAGCTTTGAATCATAGTTGGAAGAGCCCTCTTGGGCCATCCAGTCCAACCCCCTGCCAAGAAGCAGGAAAATCACATTCAAAGCATCCCCGACAGACGGCCATCCAGCCATCTCAGAGATCTTTTAAATCATTTCAAAGCTTTGAATCATAGTTGGAAGAGCCCTCTTGGGCCATCCAGTCCAACCCCCTGCCAAGAAGCAGGAAAATCACATTCAAAGCACCCCCCACAGATGGCCATCCAGCCATCTCCGAGATCTTTTAAATCATTTCAAAGCTTTGAATCATAGTTGGAAGAGACCTCTTGGGCCATCCAGTCCAACCCCCTGCCAAGAAGCAGGAAAATCACATTCAAAGCACCAACGACAGATGGCCATCCAGCCATCTCCAAGATCTTTGAAATAATTTCAAAGCTATATATATATATATATATATATATATATATATATATGTTATTTGCAGGCTTGCTTGTGCTAAGTAAATAAATGCTTTAACCCTCCAATGTAGTATTACCACATGTACACAATTAAAACAAATTTTAAAAAAGGATTAAAATAGTAAAATGCAATTAAAAGGATCACAATGGTGCCATAGATGTTTTAAATTGTCTTAATGCATCTTATAATTCTATTTTAAAATGTTTATTTTAATTGTACATTGTTTTAGATGGAATGATGTGCAGTGACTATTGGGACGGCCTGGACTATGTTTATGGATTATGGGATTAATTGTGGATGTATTATTTACATGTTTTTAATTGTCTTAATGTATTTTATAATTCTATTTTAAAATGTTTATTTTAATTGTACATTGCTTTAAGGAAATCAAATAGTTGCTTGCCTGTAATGTCACCTTGAGTCCCCCTCCAGGGTTGGAGAAAGGCGGGGTAGAATTATTATATAATCATTTATATATATAGAAATGTCGTAAATAAAGAAATAATGAGTTTAATACACACACAAAAAGATATGATTAAAAGGATTTTAAAAAACCCAAAACAGTGCTTTGATTACCTGGAATGCAAACAGGGTTCAAAGGGTCTTCACTGAAAAGGGCAGGTGTGTGTGTGGGGGAGAAAAAGTGGGGGAAGAAAGGTGAGGGGGAGAGAAAAGTGAGGGGGAAGTGGGGAGAAAAAGTGAGGGGAGAGAAAAGTGAGGGGGAGAAAAGTGAGGAGGGGGAGAAAAGGTGGGGAGAGAAAAGTGAGGGGGAAGTGGGGGAGAAAAAGTGAGGGGAGAGAAAAGTGAGGGGGGGAGAAAAAGTGAGGAGGGGGAGAAAAGGTGAGGGGAGAGAAAAGGTGAGGGGGAGAAAAGTGAGGGGGAAGTGGGGGGGGGAGCAAAAAGTGAGGGGAGAGAAAAGGTGCGGGGGAAGAAAAAGTGAGGGGGGGAGAAAAGGTGAGGGGAGAGAAAAGTAAGGGGGGAAGTGGGGGAGAAAAAGTGAGGGGAGAGAAAAGTGAGGGGGGAGAAAAGTGAGGGGGGAGAAAAGGTGAGGGGGAGAGAAAAGTGAGGGGGAAGTGGGGGGAGAAAAAGTGGGGAGAGAAAAGTGTGGGGGAGAGAAAAGTGAGGAGGGGGAGAAAAGGTGGGGAGAGAAAAAGGTGAAGGGGAGAAAAGTGAGGGGAGAGAAAAGTGGAGGGAGAGAAAAGGTGAGGGGAGAGAAAAGGTGAGGGGGGGAGAAAAGGTGAGGGGAGAGAAAAGTAAGGGGGGAAGAAAAAGTGAAGAGGGGGAGAAAAGGTGAGGGGAGAGAAAAGGTGGGGGGAAGAAAAAGTGAGGGGAGAGAAAAGTGAGGGGGGAGAGAAAAGTGAGAGGGGAGAGAAAAAGTGAGGGGGGAAAAGGTGAGGGGAGAGAAAAGGTGAGGGGGAGAAAAGTGAGGGGAGAGAAAAGTGAGGGGAGAGAAAAGGTGAGGGGAGAGAAAAGGTGAGGGGGAGAAAAGTGAGGGGGGAGAAAAGTGAGGGGGGAGAGAAAAGTGAGCGGGGGAGAGAAGTAAGGGGGAAGAAAAAGTGAGAGGGGGAGAAAAGGTGAGGGGAGAGAAAAGGTGAGGGGGAGAAAAGTGAGGGGAGAGAAAAGTGGGGGAGAAAAGGTGAGGGGAGAGAAAAGGTGAGGGGGGGAGAAAAGTGAGGGGAGAGAAAAGTGAGGGGAGAGAAAAGGTGAGGGGGAGAAAAGGGGAGAGAAAAGAAAAGGGGGAGAAAAGGTGAGGGGAGAGAAAAGGTGGGGGGAGAAAAGTGAGGGGGAGAGAAAAGTAAGGGGGAAGAAAAAGTGAGAGGGGGAGAAAAGGTGAGGGGAGAGAAAAGGTGAGGGGGAGAAAAGTGGGGAGAGAAAAGGTGAGGGGGAGAAAAGTGAGGGGAGAGAAAAGTGAGAGGGGAGAGAAAAGGTGGGGGGAGAGAAAAGGGGGGAAGAAAAAGTGAGAGGGGGAGAAAAGGTGAGAGGAGAGAAAAGTAAGGGGGGAGAAAAAGTGAGAGGGGAGAGAAAAGGTGAGGGGGAGAAAAGTGAGGGGGGAGAAAAAGTGAGGGGAGAGAAAAGTGGGGGAGAAAAGGTGAGGGGAGAGAAAAGTAAGGGGGAAGAAAAAGTGAGAGGGGAGAGAAAAGTGAGGAGAAAAAGGGAAGGGGAGGAGAAAAATGAGGGGGGGGGGAAGAAAAGGTGAGGGGGGAGAAAAAGGAAAGGGGAGAGAAGAAGTGTGTGTGTGGGGAAATCTATGGGGATCAGTTACTTTTGGCGCAAAGAACCTGGAGAAGGGATGGGACTCAAGGAAGGGAAGGAAAAGAGAGAGAGAGGGAAAGAGGGGGAAGGAGAGCGACCAGTCAATCCTAAGCGCGGGAGAGTGACCCTGCCCAGCCCAGCCCCAAAGACATTCCCGCCCTCTCCTTGTATATCTGCCCTGCCCTATAGCTCCACAGCGCCTTCTGGCCAAGCTACAGATCCCATTATTCCATAACATACAGTCAAAGTGGTGCTAAACTGCATTAGCTCCAATGTAGAGCAGGTATGGGCCAACTTGGGCCTTGGAGGTGTGTTGGACTCCAACTCCCATCATTCCTAACAGCCTCAGGCCCTTTCCTTTTCCCCCTCAGCCGCTTAAGCGGCTGAGGGGGGAAAGGAAGGGGCCTGAGGCTGTTAGGAATGATGGGAGTTGGAGTCCAACACACCTCCAAGGCCCGAGCCTAGTGTAGATGCCCCCAGGCTGTCTAATTTTCCCGCCCCCAATGTTGTGAGAGCTCCTTACCCTTCTGGCGGTGCTCTTCTCTGCCCCAGCCCCTCGCGTGATGCACCTGAGCGGCATTGGAGGGAAAGTCACTCCATAAAGGTAGAAAGGGATCCCTTTCGCGCCCTACAGAAGAGAACAATCCCTGTCCTATTCCTTGGCGAGGCGCCTCTGCTGCCGGAGGAGATGCCACTGCTTAGGCGCCCGACCTTCTATTCTGGCGCCCTGCAACATATTTTTACAATCCGGCCAATCAGGCGCCTCCTGAGGGGAAGCTCCGCCCTTTGCTCTTCCCGCCAATCAGCGCCCGGCGACCAAAAAAAGAAAAAAGAATGTTGGCGCTAGACTCGGCGCGCTCTGATTCGGAGTCCCGCGCCTGCCTGCCGCCGAATTTTGCCGCCGCTTTCCCTCCTTGGCTTCCCACCTGGGGATATTGATTGGGAAGGAAGGGAGGGAAGCCCCGCGCTTTTGTTCCTTGGGGTTTGGAGCAGATTAAGGAGGAGGGGGCAGATGGGGCTGGGAAATTTAAAACTAAGGGACTGGGCTGCTTTCTCCCTCTCTCTCCCCCCTTCCCAGTGGCCTATTATAATAGATCTTTTAGGTAGCCAACCTAATAATAACAATAACAATAATAACTAATAATAACAATAATAATAATTTTATTTATACCCCACCACCATCTCCCCAGGCTGTTTTCTCCCTCTCTCCCCCTCTCTCCCCCTCCCAGTGACCTATTATAATAGATCTTTTAGGTAGTCAGCCTAATAATAATAATAACAATAATAACTAATAATAACAATAATAATAATTTTATTTATACCCCACCACCATCTCCCCAGGCTGTTTTCTCCCTCTCTCCCCCCTCTCTCCCCCTCCCAGTGACCTATTATAATAGATCTTTTAGGTAGCCAGCCTAATAATAACAATAATAATAATAACTAATAACAATAATAATAATTTTATTTATACCCCACCACCATCTCCCCAGGCTGTTTTCTCCCTCTCTCCCCCTCTCTCCCCTTCCCAGTGACCTATTATAATAGATCTTTTAGGTAGCCAGCCTAATAATAATAATAATAATAATAACTAAAAATAACAATAATAATTTTATTTATACCCCACCACCATCTCCCCAGGCTGTTTTCTCCCTCCCCCCCTCTCTCCCCCTCCCAGGGACCTATTATAATAGATCTTTTAGGTAGCCAGCCTAATTATTATTATTATTATTATTATTATTATTATACCCCGCCACCATCTCCCCAGTGGGGACTCGGGGCAGCTAACATGAGGCCAAGCCCTTCTAAAATACAATACAACACAGTAAAATATAGACAAAATACATCAGAAATAATTATAAAGGAAGAGTCGTCATGGAACGACCGTCCCAAACAGAGAAACCTTACAACGCAGAGACACCAAACTTGCCAACAGAAATAGGCCCCAGACAAGGTAGGTTTGTAGCAAAGAAACTTCCCCCCCCAAAAAACCTAAAAGGCCCCCAAAACAACGAGTAAAAAAACTACATTTCCCAGCATCCTCCGGGGCTGCCAACGACTCTCCCAGCCTCTACATTCTGACAACATGATTGGCTGCCAATAAGGGCGGATTTGCATAACTCCTGTACTGGCCAGCCAACATGAACATTCCGACCCATAATAAACTGTCAGAGGAGGATAAGGCAAAGGGCTGAGGCACAAACACAAACACCCAATTCACTTCCCACAGAAAATTTACACCCGTACAAATCACAGACCACGCCCAAAATTGACAGTAAGGCTTCATTAACTTAATTTCCCTGACTAGGCCTCACTTAATGGAATGCTGTTTACGCTCTGAATTGACAGTAAGGCTTCATTAACTTGATTCTCCCGACTAGCCCTTAGCTCATTGGACATTGTGTATGGCCTGAATTGACAGTAAGGCTTCATTAACTTGCTGTTCCTGACTAGGCCTCAGCTCATGCGACATTGTGTATGGCCTGAATTTACAGTAACCTACCTTGGCACACAGAGCCCCTATGACCCACGGTACATTCTACTACAGTTTGGAGGAGGGTGGACCATGGATTATGGGACTTGAAGTACCTCCATGGATAATGGGATTTGTAGTACTTCAAAACCCATCATTCCCCACAGACCACTGTGTCCCAGAACCAAGACCGATAAAGACCAAACTTGGCAAACAATGTACCCCATGACCCACACTCCATCCGACTGCAGATTAGAGGAGGACACACCATGGATAATGGGATTTCAAGTACCTCCACTCACTTCCAAAGTACCCCACCCACACACGCATCAACCTCTACATCAACACAGCAGACGGAAAGACAAAAAACATTGTATATCCACAAGCTATGCAGAACGCCAGCAACACCACACAACAACAACTCCACAGGACTCCAACATCCCACCCACCAAAACAACCCACCACAACACAGCCATGACCCCAACAACACCATAACTAACAACAACTCCAACCCTTACATACTCAGACTTCCTCGCATCTCCAAAATAGGGCACAGCAACGCGTGCCGGGTACAGCTAGTAAAATATAATTACAATAACAAATGGAATAATACAGAAAATTAATAATATTAATACTACTACTACTAATAACAATTATAATTACAAATGGAATAGTACAGAAAATTCACACAAAAACCTAATACTAATACTACTAATAATAAAAATACAATTACAATAACATATAGAATAATACAGAAAATTCACACAATAAAAACCTAATAATACCAATACTAATAATAAAAATACAATTACAATAACAAATGGAATAATACAAAAAAATCACACAATAAAACCTAATAATAATAATTTTATTTATACCCTGCCACCATCTCCCCAACGGGGACTTGGGGCGGCTAACATGAGGCCAAGCCCTTCTAAAATACAATACAACACAGTAAAATATAGACAAAATACATCAGAAATAATAATAAAAAATATAATTACAATAACAAATGGAATAATACAGAAAATTCACACAATAAAAACCTAATAATATTAATAATAATTTTATTTATACCCACCACCATCTCCCCAATGGGGACTCGGGGCGGCTAACATGAGGCCAAGCTCTTCTAAAATACAACACAGTAAAATACAGAATACAGACAAAATACAACAGAAATAATAATAATAAAAATACAATTACAATAACAAATGGAATAATACAGAAAATTCACACAATAAAAACCTAATATTACTACTAATAATAATACTAGCCGTCCTCTGCCACACGTTGCTATGGTCCAGTCTGGTGATCTGGAAAATAAAGCACATATACACAAATACACAAGGATAATAATAAAAAAATACAATTACAATAACAATTCATCCAACAGTTTTTGTGTTATGATGTCACTCAAAACAAACAGAGCATTTTTATATACGAGGGCGGGTCAATAAGTCAGTGACTTTTTGAATAAAACACAGGTTTTGGGATAAAAATTTTTCAGCGTCTCTTTTGAGCTCTGTACACTTTGTCCAATGTTTCTCCAATTTTTTATCCCTTCCAAAAAATAAGATTTGTCGACATCATCAAAATAGGTATTTGCTTCTGAGATGATTTCATTGTTGGAGTCAAATCTCTTTCCGCCGAGCCATTTCTTCAGGTTTGGAAACAAGAAATAGTCACTCAGGGCTAAATCCGGAGAATAGGGTGGATGAGGGAGCAATTTGTATCCAAATTCATGGATTGTTGCCATGGCAACTGCACATGTGTGCACCCTTGCATTGTCCTGGTGCAAAAGAACTTTTTTCTTGGCCAAATGCGGTCGTTTTCTTTCTTCAAATCCTCATTAAATAGGCCCAGTAAGTTGGCATAATATTCGCCTTTGATTGTTTTACCCTTTTGAAGGTAGTCAATGTGGATTATACCGTGTGCATCCCAAAAAACGGTCGCCATGACTTTATTGGCTGACAAACCCACCTTGGCCTTCTTTGGCGCAGATTCACCCCGAGCGGTCAAAACCCACTGTTTTGACTGCTGTTTGGTCTCTGGTGTGTTGTGGTGGATCCACATTTCATCCACGGTTATGAAACGGCGCAAAAACCTGTCCATATTGCGGTTGAACAACGCCAAATACTCCTGCGAAATTGTCACACGATTGCGTTTGTGGTCGATTGTGAGCAAACGCGGCACCCATCTTGCGGAAAGCTTTCTCATACCCAAGTGATCATTTAAAATTGAAACCACTGAGCCATGTGAGATGCCTATGGCTTCCACAATCTCTCGCACTTTCAATCTCCAATCGGCCAACACCATATCGTGAATTTTAAAAATTGTTTCGGGTGTAGAGACCTCAACTGGGCTTCCAGAACGTTCGGCATCTTCCGTGCTTGTACGGCCACAACGAAATTCAGTAAACCACTTTTTTACCATTGAAATGGATGGTGCAGAGTCCCCATAGTATTTATCAAGCTTAGCCTTGGTTTGAGTGATGGTTTTTTCCAAAAAAAAAAATGCTTAATGAGCACACAAAATTCACTTTTTTCCATTTTCTCCTCAAATCACGCGGTAGTCAACTATCAATGGCTGTCAAACATAAACTAAATGATGCAGCTTGTTCAAATTTTGACAGGAGTCAACTGACAGATGCCTGTTGACAGGAGCAGTTTTGCCCTTTCAGTGAAGAGGTGGGAAATTCAAAAAGTCACTGACTTATTGACCCACCCTTGTAGATAGATAGGGGAGGCCTGGGCAAACTTGGGCCCGCAAGGGGTTTTGGACTTCGACTCCCACAATTCCTAACAGCTGGTAGGAAGGAAAAGGAAGGGGTCTGAGGCTGTTAGGAATTGTGGGAGTTGGAGTCCAAAACCAGTTTGCCCAGGCCTGATACAGGTTAAAAACTCAAGTGGACCACACTTCTTCAAAGACAGCGAAAACATGCACATAGTCAAGTCCTAAATATTGCTTTGGTTCCCTTTAATTAGCACCCCCCTCTGGTGGCACAGCAGGTTAAAACGCTGAGCTGCTGAACTTGCTGACCAAAAGGTTGGCAGTTCAAATCCAGGGAGTGGGGTGAGTACCCGCTGTTAGTCCTGGCTTCTGTTAACCTTGCAGCTTGAAAACATGCAAATGTGAGTAGATCAATAGGTACCGCTTCTGTGGGAAAGGTAATGGCGCTCTATGCAGTCATGCTGGCCACATGTCCTCGGAGATGTCTATGGACAAAACCAGTTCTTCGACTTAGAAGTTGAGATGAGCACCAACCACCCAGAGTCGGACAACACTAGACTTAATGTTGGGAAAACCTTTACCTTTACCTATAGTTCACCTACAATCAAAGAGCATTCTGAACCCCACCAATGTTGGAATTGGACCAAACTTCCCACACAGAACCCCATGACCAACAGAAAATACTGTGTTTTCTGATGATCTTTGGCAACCCCTCTGACACTCCCTCGTGACCCCCCAGTTGTCCTGAACTCCAGGTAGAGAAACACTGTGATAGAGGTTAAGAAGTAAGAAGTAAAGTGGATCACACTTCTTCAAAGGCAGCAAAGACATGTACATAGTCAAGTCCAAAATATTGTTTAGGTTCCCTTTAATTAGCCCCTCCTGTCCAGTAGCGCAGTGGGTTAAACTGCTGAGCTGCTGAAATTGCTGACCAAAAGGTTGGCAGTTCAAATCCAAGGAGCGGAATGAGCTCCCACTGTTAGCCCCAGCTTCTGTCAACCTAGCAGTTCAAAAACATTAAAGTGTGTGTAAATCAATACGTACCAGTACTCCATGCAGTCATGCTGGCCACATGACCTTGGAGGTGTCAATGGACAGTGTTGGCTCTTTGGCTTAGAAATTGAGATGAGCATCACCTCACAGAATTGGACACAACTAAACCTAATGTCAAAGGAAACTTTTACCTTTACTTTTAGTTAGTTCAAGAAATGAGCTTTGTAGGGTGTCTTCATTGCCCTTTACTTACCTATTTGCCTGCTTCTTTTTTTTTACTAGCAGATGAGTATTTTGGGGGGAGGAATACATGTGAATTTAGATATAAAGGTCAAATATTCACGTAAGGTGCTTCTATATTACAATGAATGCAGTTTGACACCACTCCTCGTTTATTAAATTGTGAGAATTGTGTTTACAAGTTCTTTAACCTTCCTTCCCTAATAATAATAATAATAATAATAATTTGTTTATAACCCACCCTGTCTCTCTGAGGGGACTCAGGGTGGTTTTGAACAAAAATAACAAAAGGCAAACTTTCAATGCCAGAAATAGACAAAGCAACAAATTAAATCCAGCAATGGTTTTCTTTTGTATGTCGGGAGCGACTTGAGAAACTGCAAGTCACTTCTGGTATGAGAGAATTGGCTGTCTGCAAGTACGTTGCCCAGGTGACACCTGGATGTTTTGACGTTTTACCATCCTTGTGGGAGGCTTTTCTCATGTCTCCTGCATGGGGAGCTGGAGCTGACAGAAGGAGCTCAACCCACTCTCTCCGGATTTGAACCACTGACTTGTCGGTCAGCAGTCCTGCTGGCACAAGGGTTTAACTCATTGCACCACTGGGGGCTCCACGACAATGGATAAAACAATCTTAATATTAACTTATAAAACTAACTGAAAGCAGGGCCTCCCCTGCAGGCCACAGTGTTCATGCTGCTTTGTATACAGAGAAGCGGTTTTTCAAATAGTCTGGGTCCAAATCGTTTAGTGCTAATCGTGCAATTGTACCCTATGTGAATGTCTGATCTTTCTGAAATTATGTTTGACAGTAAAAAAAACCTGGACAAATGAATGGTTTTTATCCTGTGTTCACAGTACAAATCAACAAAAAATAATAATATGAGTTTTAAAGGCCATTTTAGGGTATTTTACTGTATTTTAATTCTGAGTTCCTTTAGTGAGAGAGGGCAGGTTATAAATAAAATTTTATTTTTTATTATTATACTTATTTAATTTTTTAACCTTTGTATTGCACCTTTTAAACTTATTTAGAGTGGAGTGTTGTCTGCTTAAGGCAAGTGTGAATGTTGCAATTGGTCACCTTGATTAGTATTTAACAGCCTTGCAGCTTCAAAGCCTGGCTGCTTCCTTGCTCAAGCAGACAAGGGCTCTTTCTCCCACCCTGGACATTCCATAGCTATATAAACCTCATGTGCCTAGTTTCCAACAGACCTCACAACCTCTGAGGATGCCTACCATAGATGTGGGCGAAAGGTCAGGAGAGAATGCTTCTGGAACATGGCCATACAGCCCGGAAAACTCACAGCAACATAGCAAAATAATAATAATAATGGGTTGTTGTAGGCGATTCTGGCCATGAGAGCCTTTGATAATGTGAAACTAATCCATATATTGTGGATTTTTTGGATGTGTTTTAGGTATTGCTCTTTATGTAACTAGGCATGCCAAATTATTTGTATTCTGTAATTCCATTTGCCTGAGATAGAAGCAAGCACTGTTTCACACGGTGCATAATCTACAGAATTCACTGCCACAAAATGCAATCATAGCTTCCAATTTAGGTGGTTTTAAAAGGAGATCGGATGACTTAATCGCAAGGAGGGACATCAGTGGTTGCTAGTCAGGATGGCATCTCCAGTATCAGAGACGGTATGTATGTCTTTGTATTTTAGTTGCTAGGGAACATGAGATGGAAGGTGCAGATGCATTTGTGTCTGGCACTTATGCTCTCATTCTGTTATAATGAAAAGTCCCCCAACGCCTCCCTCCTGAGATCACAGGATTTGTTCACCCTATATCTCGATACGTTTCCATAGATTGTGGGTGCACCAATACAGTAGAATGAATGCCGTTTGACACCACTTTAACTGCCATGGATGAATGCTGCCAAATCTAGAACTTTTTTTAAGGACAATACAAGCAAAAGCAGATGAACCGTAAAAGCATTTAGCCTTCCCTGACAAAGTGCCGATGCCTCACCAAACTGCAACTCCCATGATTCGATAGCATTCGGCCATGACAGTAAGGAGCCCCCGATGGTGCAGTGGGTTAACCTTTGTGCTGGGAGGAATGAAGATCGATTCGAATCTGGGGAGACCATGGATGGGCTCCTTCTGTCAAACGCAGTTCCCCATGCAGGGACATAAAGCCTCCCACAAGGATGGTAAAACATCAAAACATCTGGGCATCCCCTGGGCAATGTCCTTGCAGACTGCCAATTCTTTTACACCAGAAGTGACCTGCAGCTTCTGAAGTCACTCCTGACACACAAAAAAGCCATGCAAGTTAAAGTGAAGTCAAACTGCATTAATTCTGTTGTGTATCAGTGTTTCTCAACCGCTGTGCCGCGGCACACTAGTGTGCTACGGCCGATCATCAGGTGTGCCATGGGAGAAGGAGGAGGCTGCTATGGCTGCTGCTGCTGCTGTTATTGTTGTCCCATCCTTCCCCTCATAGTCTGAAGGAAAAGCAGCAGCGGCGGAGGCAGAGAGAGAGAGAGAGAGAGAGACAGCACAACATCACAGGCAGGAAAGTATGTCTGTGTAGGAGGGTGAACATTAGGAAGAACTTCCTGACTGTGAGAGCTGTTCAGCAGTGGAACTCTCTGCCTCAGAGTGTGCTTCCGTCTGGCTTCTCTCTTTCCAGCTGGCTTCCCTGAGGACCAGGTACGTTTTCCCTGAGGACCGGGTGACTGCGATAAAAACTAAACACAGAGAGAGACTGACAGCTGTTGAGCAAGACCTTCATGTGTGTCTTTCTGCCATTCCTGCCAGGATATCTATGTTGTGTTCATCGAAACAGGCCCAGGTTTCACACTGAGTGTATACATACATTTAAAAACATATTAACTATATGTATCACTGTGTTAGAGTGTCATTTTGTGTCATTTTGGTTGGTGGTGTGCCCCAGGATTTTGTAAATGTAAAAAATGTGCCACGGCTCAAAAAAGGTTGAAAAACACTGGTGTAGATGCACCCTTTGATTAGAAAAATCACCAACTAAAAATGGAACTGCAGGGAATAATTCTAGTTGGAAATGAATGCAATGTTTCTGAGATTTACTTCCAACAATACATGTCCTATGGACCAAGCTGTATTTCTCTGTTTCTCACTTTGCTTAGCTCCAGTGAATGCACCCTGCATTGCTTCTGTTAACGACATAAACAAATACACAAACAAACAAAGATCCTCTCTTGTCCAAATAGCAGAATAGGCTCAGACTAGCCCCTGGTGACGCTCCTTCTTTCTGCAACTGACAATATAAAAACTGGATGTTTACCCCAGCAATGAGAACTTTTGCCTTGACTAACGACATACAGCTATTAAAGTACAACTTTCATCCGTCAGTCACTAAATAACTGCAATGTGACACTGATTTGACACACTTATGTTCGTATGTTTTAGCAGTTATGACTCTGTTGACTGTAATTCCAATCAAATCGTTCTCAGATCGCTTGAATGATTAAGGAAGAGCACAAACAACTCTGGGTTGGAGCAGCAGAGACTGAAAAACGTAACAGCCCCAGTTTGCGACCACAGATTTGATTTGGATACTATCACACTCATTCAATGAGCAGCTGAAACAAATCCAGAGTTGTTTTGCATAAACATTGACTGGTCTCATCCTTGGTTCAAAATGCTTCTGAATATAATATGCATTATAATCCATATAAATATTTATAGAACTATCATTTGATTACAAGCATATTGGGACCAGCATGCTGTAGTAGTGGTTTGAGTGTTGGACTATGACTCAAGAAACTAAGGTTTGAATCCCCACAGTTATGGAAAAACCTGATTGGCCTTTGGCAAGTCACACTTTCTCAGCTTCAAATGAAGACAATGGCAAAATGCATTTGAATAAATATTGTTGAGGAAAGCACCATGATCGGTTTGGCTTATGGTCAGCATACATCAAATTGAAGGCACAGAGCTACAGATTAGTTCTCTCTCTCTCTCTCTCTCTCTCTCTCTCTCTCTCTCTCTCTCTCTCTCACACACACACACACACACACACACACACATGTCTACAACTGTTACATTAGGGCTTACCTTTGTGACATTACCACAGTGGTTCCCAACCTGTAGGTCACAAGACCTAAAATAAGATCCACAGCTCTAGATTATTAAATATGGTTTTCTGTGGGCAAGCAGATGGCGACTACTGGATGGCATATGTTTTGCATCAGAAACTAGAGCTGATGTCGCTATCCAATGCAATTTTCTGAATCAGCACCCCAAATAACCAAACTGAATCGAAAGTTGACTAAAAACTGATTCATAATCCTTTTGTGGCGCAGCTGGCTAAGTGTCAGCTGCATAAGATCTCTCTGACCAGTAGGTCATGAGTTTGAGGCCTGCCTGGGTCGAGGTGGGTGCTCGACCTTTAAGTGTAGCCAGCTGTCGACCTTTGCAGCCCGAAAGACAGTTGCATCTGTCAAGTAGGAGATAAAGGTACCACATTAAGTGGGGAGGCAAATTTTGACTGAATTATGAGGCCATTAAAGAACTCCAGGAACGCTGAGAATGCAGAAGGAAGACAAGGGACGCTGGGAACGATGAGAGATGAGGAGTGCGTCAGCTCCTCCAGGTGGCCAGAGTTTGCCTCTGTTCGTCTATATGTGTAGCAACCCAACCTCCATTCCAGCTGGGGGGCCAGGGGGCCGTCCCGGGGGTTCCAATTGCTTTGGACCCGATTGCTGTAGATACAGGTGAAGCGGATGATGGGGCTGCTGGGCCCGCATCTCCAACAGATAGTTTGCAGTGGGATGACACCTGGCCTGAGGCTTATTCGGACGGAGAAGGTCAGGATGACCCAGATTCTGATAGTTATGAGAGACCGAGAGGGCACGGTTCCCAGGAACGCATCTGGGAACCTGCGGGGGATGAGTTGATGGAAACAGAAGGGGAGGCAGCTTCTCAGGAAGATAGTGAGCCAGCTGCGGACTGGCCTGAAGGGTGTTTTGATCGTAGGAGAAGCATTG
This sequence comes from Anolis apletophallus, assembly GCA_030556195.1. Lineage (NCBI taxonomy): Eukaryota > Metazoa > Chordata > Lepidosauria > Squamata > Anolidae > Anolis > Anolis apletophallus. The sequence goes on from JARBWK010000009.1 coordinate 79,540,916, forward strand.
AGTCCCATCGTAAGGAATGGAGACGAAGCCTAGAGCGGCGATGGGTTCCCAAAGGGGGGGATTAAGTATACGTTCCCTGGGAACAGTTCCTCAGTTGGTCGGCCACTTCTGAGTGAAGCGACTGTGTTCCTGGAAGACATAGTCTGGCTGCTTTGCCAAGTACCTTGCCTAGGACCTTGTATTATCATGGACTTTGCCTTGTTGTGTTTCCACGGATTACCTTGCTTTTTGGTTCCATGCTTTTTGCTTTTTGAACTTTACTTGTTTTCACTTTGGACTATTTGACAATTTCTCAATTGGACAATTTACTTTTTCACCTGTTCTTTATTATTCAATAAATAGTTAATTGATCACTGTCTCTGTGTGTGTGCTTAAGGGGCCGGGCCAGGACCCAGCATTGTGACAATATGTGTGTATGTGGAAACGGCAGGGATTGTCTGCTAAGTATGTGTACCTGCAATCCATGATAAGAACGGAATAGAAATAAAGTGTATTATTATTATTATTATTTTGGTACTAATGTTGGAGAGCAGTCCCTGGTTTAAAAAAAAGGTTGGGAATATGACCATATGCTCCGGAAAACTCACAACAACCCAATAAACTAATTATTTTAGCTCCCATTGAACCCTCTTGCTGTTCCACTGAAGAACTATAACTTGTAATATTTAAGAGGCAGAAGGTTCTTGTACCTGACTGTTAAATATTGGTCATGAGAGCAGGTCGTATTAACAAAACCAAGAGTCTTGCCAGATCCCGGTATTTAGATAATTTCCAGCATGTTTTTGATATGTAATCTAAATCTAAACCTTATCCAAGTTTTCAGGATCAGGCAGAAGAAAAAGAAACAATGCATATATGAACAGCATAAAACAAGTTGCATGTTTCAAAGAATTTGTGTTTTTTCTGTATGAGATAAATATCGCAGTGATATGAAGACTTACATTAAGAGGGACAACTAGTCAGGGACAACTAATATGTCAAGAAAATCCATGATAAAATTGTTGCTTGATTGTGCATTTATATCTTAACCTTGTACACAGATTTAAACCAGGCCTGGATTAACATTTTTTTGCGCCCTAGGCCACACTTTGGAATTACGCCCCCTTTAAGCCAACCTCTACCCCCCCACACACATACACCACTCAGACCCACACTTGGCTGGCTTTCGTCATGGTGCCTCCGGAGCAGAAGAGAAAGGCGAGTAGGTCCCCATTCCCACCTCCAAGGTCCCCATTCCCACCGGCTGGAAAGCTCCGTTGTGCTTTGAAGGTCTCCTCAGGAGGCTTGGGGAGAGCGCAGCGGGTGCAAACTCACTCCAAAGGTGTGCACGAGAGAGAGAGAGTGAGAGAGCGAGAGTGCAAGGGAGCGAGAGAGAGAGAGAGCGAGAAGAGAGAGAGAGAGAGAGAGAGCAAGAGAGAGAGCAAGAGAGCGAGAGAGCAAGAGAGAGAGCAAGAGAGCGAAAGAGCAAGAGAGAGAGAGAGAGAGAGAGAGAGAGAGAGAGAGATGTCCGCTTGACGTGTGCTCCCGCAGACCGAGAGAGGATTCAGGTTGGGGTTTGTGCCGCTTTTGTTCGGCTGCTCCCGAAGGCAAGAGAGCCAGACCCTGACCTTGACCCTTCCCTCCCTCCCGCGGCTCCTTTTGGCCGAGCAGGCCGCCCCGATTTGGTCCGAGAGTGCAGGAGCGAGCCTGGGTTGGTGTGGTCTCGTGCTGGGGACCTGGGAGAGGTCCACCCAAGCAACGCCCTTTCTCTCCCCTCTTCCTCCCTCCATCTCTTCTTTCTTTACTTTCTTTCTTTCCTCCTAGTTGCCTCCTACTCCTCCTTCTCCCCTCCCTCCCTCCCACCACCCTCTCCCGGACTCTGCCGCTCGGCTCTGGCTGCAGGAATTTACAGTCTGCCGCCGGGAAAGCCGGGCGAGTAGCCATGGAGACGGCTTCCCCGGGAGCCAGGAGGTCAGGCCAGCTAGAGACCCGTGGGCAAATCAATGGATCAATGTGAGGGCCCCGCCACAGTCCAGAGAGCGAGAGGCTTTGCCGGGAGAAGGAGCGAGGAGGAGCATGAGAAAGGGGGAAAGAGGGGCGCGTACCAGTTTTTTATTTTTATTTTTGTGGTCCATGATCTGCGCCCCTCCTCGGCATGCCCCCCTAGGCCTATGTTGGCCTTATGGGTAATCCGGCCATGATTTAAACCTGTTGGAAACGAATAGTTGTCATAAGGACAGCTAGCTGGATGCATTTTAAATAGCGGCAAAGTGTTACTCTTTTATGAAACCTTGCAATATCTGATGTAAAAATTCTATAACTAGCATGAGTATTGTAAGATTGTTTTATGGCTGTGTGTTTTATTTTGTTTTTCAGGTAGGTTAAAAAAAGAGAGTTCATGTTTGGAATCCCGATCTGGGATTCAGCCTCCAAGGTGCTAATACTACCATTGGCATTGTAGACATAAACTGCATAATTATGCTGCAGCCGTGATTCCTCTAGTCTGATGGAACGAGCTGCAGCGTGTGCAATCCAATGCTGCCAGGACCTTGGGGAATTCACTCATAGCTTGAAATTAATCTCTTACAGCTGCTTTGGTAAAGCAGGTGAAAAGTGAAAATAATTATCAGAGCTCTGTGACCTCTGATAATTGTGTGAAATCCTTGGAATACGGGCTGTCAGAGGTTGCTCACACAGCTTGCAGTTTGCTGGAATGACATGCTGCTTAAAATAGATAAGGTGGGATTTTTTTTGTTATCTTTTTCAAAAGGGTAGGTAATCAATTCTGTAGGCTGGGGAACAGTCCCATCTGTTAAAGACAAGGCTTGAACGAACGGCTCATGAAGCAAATTCAAAGGCCTAACAGACAGCCTGGGTTCCAATGGGGCGTGTGACCTCAATCTGTGTGGATATTGAGGTTCATCCGCTTTTGCTTGCATTGTCCTGAAAAAAATTAATTATCCATATCGTTTTCAGTCTGATTTCTAGCCTGGTACAAAAATGTTCTTCATCATTCCACTGCAATGATAGATAGCAAAGTGTACTGTTCATGCTAGATTCAAGGGGCACTTGGCATAATAAATCATAGTCTCTTCTGTGGCTGGAGCACCACAGCGGCTGGTCTTCTCCCACATGACCATTGACTGCAAGAGTCCATCATATCTTCCATGGTTTTTCACTTTTGTATCAGACTATCGTGGTGCATAGAGAGATATTTTTGCCCCAAGGCCTTAACAAAGGTACCAAAATGGATTAACATTTGTAATAATACTCCCAAGCACTGGTTCAGGGCTTAGTAATGCATTCTATGTTGGCCTCTTCCTGAAAAGTATTTATATATTTCAATTGATCTAAAATAATGCTGCCAAACAGCTATGTGAAGGTGAATGGACAGAGCGTACCACTCCAATACTGTCTTTGTTTTATAAATCAATTAGAGTAGAGGTTCTTAACTAGGAGCCCATGGAAATATTTCAGGGGGTTTGTAAGCTTGAATTGGAAAAAAATAAACCTATTGTGAAACATAATTATGAATAATGCCAAAGTTTAATTTACAGAGATGCTGATGTCTAGTTGCTGCTATATTCTGAGAAGAGGTCTCTAGTTTTGCAGCTGACTAGTAAAGGAGTCTATGGAACTAAAAAAGGGTACTTATTTACTCTTTACTTGATGAATTAGAAAATAATTAAAATGTGCTTGTTTCAGCAGACTTTCTATTCTGTTATTTATTATTTATTTATTTATTATTCGGTTTTATATTCTGCTCCTCCCTGCAGGCTCGGGGCGGATCACAGTAGCAATAAAACACACAATAAAACATACAGTAAAATTCAATAAAACACAATACATAGCCAGTAGCCAGCAGATTACAGATCTTAGCTCGGACGCTGATATGCCTCTACATTCAGGCTAGCCAAACGCTAGTCTGAAGAGGGCAGTCTTGCAGGCCCTTCGGAAAGGGCCGAGTTCGTGAATCGCCCGAGCGTGACTAGGCAATGAGTTCCAAGTCGTGGGAGCCACAACTGAAAAGGCCCGCTGTCTTGTACTGGACAAGTGACAGGAGCGGGGTGATGGAATGACCAACAGGTTCTGCTCTTCTGAGCGCAGTGATCTCGGGGGAATATATGGGGTAAGGCGGTCCCTTAGGTACTCAGGCCCTAGACCGTGCAAGGCCTTAAAGGTTAAAACCAACACCTTGAAGGCAATCCGGTACTCAATAGGCAGCCAGTGCAGTTGCCGAAGGATGGGCGTGATGTGCTCTCTCACCGGTGCTCCCACCAGTAAGCGGGCAGCAGCATTCTGCACCAGCTTGAGTTTCTGGACTGTCGACAAGGGAAGGCCCATGTAGAGGGCGTTACAGTAGTCCAGCCTCGAGATGACCGTCACCTGGATCACCGTGGCCAGATCATCCCTGGACAGGTAGGGTGTCAGTCGCCTAGCCTGGTGGAGATGGTAAAACGCCATTTTGCTGACCATGGAGACCTGAGTCTCCATGGTCAGCAAAGGGTCCAATTGGACACCTAAACTCTTTACGAGGGATGACGGGCTGAGCTGCTCGCCATCCAGGGTAGGAAACCGGCACTCATCCAGCCCAGGGCGACCAGGCCACAAGATTTCCGTCTTCGACGGGTTCACCTTCAGCTGGCTGGCACGCAGCCAACCAGTCACGGCTTCAAGGCATTGATGGAAACAATCGGGTACGGTATCCTGCCTGCCGTCCATTCTCAGCAGGAGCTGGGTGTCATCTGCATACTGATAACACTCCAGACCAAAGTCACGAACCAGCTGGGCCAGGGGGCGCATGTAAATGTTAAATAGTAAGGGTGAGAGGATGGCCCCCTAGGGGACCCTACAACTTAATGGGAGCCTCCCGGAGACCTCCTCCCCCTCTCCATCCGTTGTCCCCGATCCTGGAGGAAGGAGGTTACCCATTTATTCCCCTAACCCCAGTCACGGCTAAACGGTGGGCCAACAATGCATGGTCTACGGTATCAAACGCTGCTGTTAGATCTAACAAAACAAGCAGGGCTGACCCGCCCTGGTCCAGCTGGCGGCGAAGTTGGTCTGTAATGGCGACAAGCACGGTCTCCGTCCCATGCCCAATATGGAAGCCGGACTGGAAGGGATCAAGTCCAGCTGTGTCTTCTAAGAACTGCTGCAGCTGATCCGCTGCTGCCCTCTCAATCACCTTGCCTAAAAAAGGCAAGTTTGACACAGGTCGGTAATTGGAGGGAGCCGACAGATCTAAGTTCGGCTTCTTCAGCAGCGGTCTTACCATAGCCTCTTTCAAACCCCTGGGAACATTCCTTGCTCAAGGGAGCTGTTGATAATCTTTCCCAGGGGGTCTCGTAGCCCCTCCCGGCAAGATCTAACAAGCCAGGAGGGGCACGGATCGAGGGAGCAAGTCGTTGGTCTAGCTGCAGCGAGTAGCTTATCGACAGCTGCTGCGTCCAGCAGTTGGAAGCGGGTGAAGGTGGGCCCGCCAAGTGGTGGCGGAGTCTCGAGTTCAACTACTGTATCAAGAGTGGCTGGGATATCCCGGTGGAGAGTCGAAATCTTGTCGGCAAAGTAGTTCTGAAAAACCTCAGCTGTAGGAGCCAAATCCTTATCATTTGGGACCGCCGAAATTGTTGTCAATGACCGAATTATTCTAAAGAGTTGAGCTGGGCGTGAACTAGCCGACTCTATCAAGGAGGAGTAATAGACCTTTTTGGCCTCCTTGATAGCTCGCTCATAAACATCCTTAAATTGTTTATAAGCCGATTTCGACGCTCCGTCACAGAGGCCCCGCCACACGTCCTCTAGCTGTCTCTTCCTCCGTTTCATCACTCGGAGCTGCTCGGTGAACCAAGGGGCGCGATTTCGACGGGGAATGAGAGAGCGTCTGGGGGCGATCTTGTCTAAGGCCGTGGTCAAAGAGATGTTCCAGCAGTCCACTTGCCTGTCGACTGAGCCGCTGGGGAGTTCCAAGTCCCTCAGAGCATTCAGGAACCTAGTGGGTTCCATAAGTCTCTTCGGGCGAACCAGAATAGGTTCGGCACCCTTACCGGGGGGGGGGGGCACTTCAAGACGGACTTCCAGGACACTGTGATCCGACCTAGGGTCACTTGAATTCCGGCCGCGAAGATCAAGTCCAGTGTGTGCCCGGCCTGGTGCGTGGGACTGGTCTTACAGAGTGAGAGTCCCAGTGTCTCCATGGTGGACACTAGGTCCATGGCCGCTGTTGAGGGGGTGTCGGCTTGGACATTGAAATCCCCCAGAACAATAAGCCTGGGAAACCTCAATGCCCACTCCGAGACCACCTCCAGCAGCTTAGGTAGACTCCCCGCTGGTGCGTTGGGTGCTCGGTACACCAACAGGAAGGCTACACTCTCACTAAGGTCCCACACCATGCCCGCGCACTCTATTCCTGGGATGTTCGCGGTCGGAATCGTCCTGGAATTAAGAGTGTCTCGACTGAGAATGGCCACCCCTCCCCCCCCCGTCTCTCTGTCCTCATCTGGTAGCTGGTGGTGAACCCTGGGGATGCTAACTCGTGCAAAAGGACCTCGTCCCCCTCCTGTAGCCATGTTTCAGTGAGACAGGCTAGATCTACCTTCTTTTCAAGGAGGAAGTCCCTAACGGTCCCCGTTTTATTGCGCACGGATCTAGTGTTAAGATAGTTCTCAACCTAATTGCCACTATGTTAGCACCTTACATCTTTTAAGGTAATACATTTGAGATGCTAAACCGTTGTATGTGAAGGCGAGCCCCAGAGAAAGAGCCCATCTGTATCTTAATTGGTTTGTCCCGCAGCAGGGAGTTCTGCAGTTGCTCCATGCCCATTTGAGTAAAATAAGATGGAAAATGTGACAAACCGTGGCTGCTTGATCATTTCCACCTCCCTCTGCCTGCCTTCTTTTTCAAGTAAGGGACTGGCAGGACAGTGGCCATTGGAGTCTATGAGGATGGCTGCCTCTTGGGACAAGCAGTTTTCCAAGTACCGTGTTATTAGCTCTTTTCCCCAGTACAAAAAAGACTATTTATGTGACAAAATCCAATGACTCTTTTCTCCCTGCCAAATGGACTGTATTTCTGAACTCTCCCATCTTGCTTATGGGATTCTTTCTACCCAGGAGGTGCCCCATCATGACTCCCTCCTCTCTTCTCATCAAAAAGGGACTTTTGCAAAGATTTCCAGACCTGGACTTTTCCCCAATACCTTCCTAAGTCTCCTTATGGATTTTACTGAGTTATGGGCAAATAAAATGGTGAATATAGCCAAAATATGATATCCCCCCCCCCTGAACCTCAATGTATTTTTCCCGCATGACCTCCCTCCTCTTTTCTCATAAAATGTGCCTTTTGAAAATAGCAAAACTGCAAAGTTGCTGACCGAAACTGTTTAGTTTAGCATGCCAAAACCTTTCCTGTATGGACAATAGTGGTGACCCATTCCTTTCAATTGCCCTCTCTTGTGCAAACATATGGATAATCACCTCGCTTTTGGAAATCCGCATTCTGAGTTTATAGCAGAGTTGGTACTTTGAGCAGGAGTACAGTCAGAGGAGAGTGATGCACAAGCAAGAGCTTTAGAATAGCTGGCTTTCTGTGCCAGAAATCACGCTGGCATGCAAGCCGTAAATGCTGTGCCCTGATTGGTACGCCAAGCGTATGCAGTGATTTGCTAAAGTACATCATGTGTCTTCAATGATAACAAAAGCCTTGATTGGCCAAAGCAGTACATGGCATGGGTTTGTTTACCTCAATGCTAATAGGATAAGAACTACGCAAGCGCAGAAGGGTCTGCCCCCTCCTTTGCTGGCAGGGAAGAGGCAGCCGCAAATGTTGCGATTTGGGTACAGGCTGGCCAGAGCTGCTGATACTGTTCTATGGGAAATGAATTTCTTGCTGCGCCACAATGCTAAACGAATAGAAGCTGATAATGATATGATGCTAATGAAAGTATTGTGTTTAATTGGATAATGAAATGTGCTCTGTGACACTGGCCAATGGGGGGTCATAAAGAAGGGCGGGCCAAGATCTGCCGCCATGAGGGGTATATAATGAATGTTCTTAGAATGTATGTTAGGATTTGCCCGGAGCAGCTTGTTCTGTGGGTGAACCCCACCAGCTGGTGTCCAATTTCAATAAACTTGACTTCACTTTTGAAACAGTCAATTGTCCGTTCTCTCGTTCCTGTGCCCGCGCGTCCACGTCGCCTTTGGTAAGAAGGTTATTGCCACCCAGAGTTCTGGGACTCCTAATTTGCTGCTACAAGTTTTCGTCTGACAGAAATCTGGGAGTCATATGGACAATTTTGCCACTCATCACAATGGGCTGATCGTAAAGGCCCAATACTGTCATACAAGCCATATCTCCTTCCACAGAACTTTTAACGAAACACCCAATGACAGATTCCGGACATAGCGTAAAGACAATCAAAAAACACTTTATTGACAATAGATGAGAAACCTCAGGGGGCCTCTCTCGCTAACCAGATCTTCATCAGCATAATCCCAAAACCCATCAATGGAAGTTCCAACCTCATTGTTTTCAACATTCCTCTTGCTCCCTGCCTCCCATTGGCACAAACAGCAAGGCAAAGAAATTCTCCCATTGGCCAGGTTACAGGCAGCAGTAGCTTGTGATTGGCCAAGGAAGGCCAGCCGGCATCCAGCATCAAGCTGTTCTCAACATTCCCACCTATCAGCTGGAGGGGCATATGACGTGGGCAGGGCGGGCAATTTGAATCTGTATGCCCTGAAAAATATATAAAATATCTTGTATTTGATCAATAAAACATGTCAAGCTTTGCGAACATCAGGAAACTGCAGCTTCTCATCCTTCTCAGCTGGGAAAGAACTTCTCTCATTGCCACGCTTCCGGATCTTGGTGAGAGTTGCCCCAGGGGCATGGGGGGTTCCTAGGTGCTTGGATTGCCTGCCAAGATTTTACCATCAATGATCCTTGCTGTTAGAGGGACGCCTGGTGGCTTTAGGAGGGAGGGTGGGAGGAGCAGCTGTGGGGAGGCCCTGCATCGGCTCCAGGGGTGGGGCTTTCCTTCCTCCTCCTCCTCGCGCCGTCGAGGAGGCGGGGGCGGATCGGAGCTGGGGGCGGAGCGAGGCGGAGCCAGGGTGGGGAGGGGCGGAGCCGGGGGCGGAGGCAGACCCTTGGGTGGCAAAAGGGCCTGATCCGGGCCTGGTTTGAGCACTAGAAGCATAAATTGAAATTTATCTAAAGATGTGATCTTTATTTGATAAATCAATTACTTTGATCAGTAAAAGTTCATGAAATATAACCTTGTCTAAAGAAGGTATCGTTAGCCTTTTATGACTGCTAAGAGAGCCAGAAGTCAATGTGTATTTTCTATTTTTTCTGTCTTATAAAATTATAAAATATTTTCTCTGTACGACCTTTCTTTTTTCATTTTTTTGTATGTGTATGTGTACACACACACACGAGGATTTTAGTCTTTCCTATGTGTATGTGTGTGTGTTTGTACATATGTATACACAAGTCTTCCGACTTCCCTACCAAACAGTGCTTGTACCTTACATAGCATCAAGCCATAGCAGTTAAAGTGGTACAAAATTGCATTAATCTGACAATGTAAATGTACCCTGGGACCAGGCTCTGTGCTCTACCAATCCTAGTTTTGTTCCTGTAGAAACTGATGTTATTTTAAAGATCCACATGACATTTTCTTCATCCTGAAGTATTTCCTGAGATCTTCCCAGGAAATACCTCCATAGAAAATGTCATGTTACCATAGACCTTTAATTCCTATGCCACAGTTCAGTATAAATTAATCCAATATTTTCTGAAATTAAATATATGTCTACTTGGCTTTCCCTTTGTATTCTACACTACCAGCTAAGATAGCTGCTACCAGTAAACACAGTTCTTGTTTCCAGTACACATAAACAACAAATATCAAGCGAAGAAAAGAGAAACTTTGGACTAAAAACAAAATGATCCCAATATGTTTAATTAGTGCAATCCTGCAAAAGCACCTTATCACCTTCAACTCCTGGATAAAAAACCTGAAGTATCAAAGAAAATTGGTGAAAGTCAATTTCTGAAATGTTAACTAAGTCTACCTGTGACACATTGTCATGGGGGGGGGGCACAAGGGAGTAAGAAGTGGGAACGAGAAATCTGAAAAACTTCAAGATAAAGTTTGGATGCAAATTTGGGAATACGCAGATAAAATCAGACAAAAGGAACTGGAAACTCTTGATTACTCCTCGAGACTCTCTCCTCTTCTAGATGAGTCCTTACTTAAAAATCAGTCCGTTTTCAAAAGTCTTTCAGAAGGACCAGGAAAGGACTATTCTAGCCTCTCTTGGAGGAGAGTACCAGATTTTATGAGCAATCACCAAAAGTATCTCGTTCTATTCCCATCAGACATGTCTCTTGAGTTTGAGGGGGAAAAAGTTCCTCTATATGAGAAAATTTACTCAAATCTACAGCTCTTTCTTTCCTTTCCTTTCTTTCTATCCTGATAATTCTAATCAGCAGAGGGATAACAGTCTGCAAGGCAGGAGATTGCTAAGTTTCAAACTTACATAGACAGATCAGCTATAAGAATTCTATAGCGCTATGGAAATTCAAATGCACGCTAAGTACTGAGTGTCATATGGCAAGTAGATGAAATATTCAAAGATGATCTGCCTACTGCTGTATTTTTGAAAAAATCTTACTCTACAGCATCTGGTGAGCCATTGTCGGAGGCAGAATAATGAGTTAGATGTTTCATTCACTATGTTAATTCCATCTTTCTTCTCAGGGAGAAGCTTATTCATAGGGTATAACCAACTAGAATTCTCCAGATAGTATGTTTTTGTAACTTATATGTATGCAGTACACTACTTTGTCATGATCCTAGAATTTGACTGGAATTTAATAAGGCTGGCAGTTGGATATAGAAACTAGGAAATGTGGAGTTCTTCAAACAATGCCATTATAAAAAGCTACACTATATTGACCATTCTTTCTTTTGTGCCCTTCAGGTCATTTTCACTGGGAAAACAACCTTTATTGTTGCTTCTGAAAAAATATATTGATACTACCATAGATGTATAAGAAATGAGAAACTTGTGGTTCTTTGTATGTCAAACTATTTCAGTATGAAAACAGTTATACGTTCACCTGAATGGCAAATACACCAATCAAGTCCTCGATATGTCAAATGAGTGCAAACCGAAGAACAACAGGATTGTATCAGTGATATTTTCAGAATATTTTCTGTATTGACTCGAATGGACTTCCGCAGGTGCAACAGGTTTTCTTGAAGCACATATCAGTATCTACATATTGATGCACATCTGACTGCACATTAATTTGAGTCTGAAGTACAATGAGAACCAGTGCAGCACAGTATTTGGGGGGTTGGAAGGGGAGATTTTGGGGACTCATCTTAATTGCTTCCTAAAACTCATTGGATAACCCAAGACAAGTCACCTTCTTTCAGTCTTGCCTATCTCAAGAGTTATAGTGAATATAAAGCAGGGAGGACAGCCGTGTAGATCTCACTGGAAGAAAAATATATAATAGATACACCATAAAAATGTAGAGTGGATTCACCCTTCCAACATGTGACCACATTCAGACCAATACATATTTAGATGGGACCCATAGTTCTTCAACTAGCAAGCGAAAGGCATATACAGGTCTCTTTATTTCAACTGGAAGATAATATATGATGTACATGTAGATAAATAATACACATATAGTGATAGCAACACAATTGCAGCATTTGGTCATAATCAGACATAAACATTTAGCTGGTACCTACAGTTCTTCACCCAGCAAACAGTGGACATACATAGGCCACCCTTTTTCAACTGGGACGATAGTGTTTTGTCCAGCTTTCCAGATTAGCTTAAGTATGTACAGACATGTTGTGTTAAACTGGGCAATATACTATTAGATGCATTATTATGAGAATGATCACTTCACATTCGCGCTAAGGCCTCCTTGATAAAGGTTTAGAGGTGGATGTGTGGTCTATAGGCCTTAGGGGGTACGGATTGCTTTCCTGTGAGTAAAGGGAGACTTGGCAAGGCTTTAAAAAAGGCCTTGGACTATGGAGAGTAAAGTTCAACAAAGTTTTATTGATTACAACCAGTTTCCTGGTGGCCCAATATCTTGCTTGGCTGCTTGATGTTATAGCAAAGTCTTGGGGGGGGGGGGGGGTCAGTTACTTGCCTCTGCATTGTAGAAGAGAGATGCAGCTCTTTGTTTCCAAGTTGTCCCTTTGCCTTTCAATGGCTACAGAGTCGCAAAGACTCCAAAACCCCCAGGTCTGCAACCCTTTGTGTGAAAGAGAACTTTCCTTTGTGGCTGCAAGCTGGGTTGCAACCATTCTGGCTTTTCCTCTTAAAAAATTATTTGGAAAGAAAAAACAGAAGAGAACAATGTGGATAAACATGGAAGACAAAAAATGCCATTCCACCTAAGAGGAGAGGATTTTCACATCTCAGTGCAACCTAAACATAATACCACTAAACATAATAAAAACTTGTGTAGGGAGGGTGTTGTAGTGCATCCTTGTGCTATCAAATGTCACCACCTGTTTAGTACTGAGCCAAATAAAGGGAGGGGGATCACAATTTGATATCTTATTCTGGAGAATCAGCAGAACTGTAAAGTACATATTTATTTGTATAAAGGAAGTCATCATTTTAACCGCATATAAAATAAACAGTCAATTATATACTAAAGAAGTATATATTATTTTTTCCTGACCAATTGTTGCTATAATCACACCACCCCCTTAAAAAAATCCTCCCATGCTTTGAACAGAAAATTTTGACTGAGGAGACTTAACCTTTTTTCCTTTCTGCTTGAATGACTTTGTATCTGGAGTGGGGAAAAGAAGTCCTCTTTTTCATGTAACAGAGTATTGCTTTTTATATTTCACCTATTGCTTTTGAATTGTTGATTATTTTGGTCTAGCTTCAGGTATCTAGAAGTAGTTTTAAAGACATAGGAATGCCTTTATCCAGCTTGCTTTATGAATTAGGAAGGAAGTATTAAAATCAAATGCAAATAAAAGTCAAAGTCAAATCTATTGTCGCTGTCACAAACGCCTTACCATAAGCCTTAATCTTGGCCTCAAAGGATTTAATAGTAGGCATAGTAAACAATGAAATAAAATTTCAGAAAGCAATTATCTAACTTCTTTTTAATAAAGCCATTCTCTGCCATTAAAACCCCCAGCTTAAAAAAGAAGAAGAAATGCATTAAAAATGCAGGAGCAGCTACAAAAAGACCTAACCTGTAATTTATGACCCATATTTAACACTGAGGAGTTTAGGATCACCCTGAGCAAGAAAATATATCTCTAAAGTATCCTACTTAATAGATACCCTATTGAAGCTCAGTATTCACCTGCTTAATCTTATTTTGTAATGCATTCCTAACCATGAGAATCACTCCCAGGTGTCTCATAAATAGCCTTTTGGGAAGTATTGATGAGTTTGCTGACTACAACTGAGAATCTGAAATAACCTTCACATGTTAATGAAGTCTGGGAGATAGGCGACCCTATGGACCAGTTGTAAATGGAAGTACTTATTTAGGTATTAATTCCTTTGGAAACCTCACTGGAGAAAAAAACACAATTTCGCAATATAATTATGATAAACATTTATTTATTTATGATATTTTTATCCCACCTTTCTCAAGCCCGAAGGCGACTCAAGGCGGCTTACAAATTGGCAGCAATTCGATGCCACAACAGTCTACAAAGTACAATTAAAACATTTAAAACAACATTATATAAACAATATAAAAGCCATTAAAACATATAATAACCAATGTCTTCCTGTTAATCTCATTTCCAGTAGCATCATCTAAGCCGTTCCATGTTTCAAACTTACATAATTCTGTGTTTGTCTATTGCACCGCATTTCCAAAGGCTTGTTCAAAGAACCAGGTTTTTACTTTTTTTGGAAGGTCGAGGGAGGGGCCCGATCTAATATCCCTAGGGAGGGAGTTCCACAGCCGAGGGGCCACTACCGAGAAGGCCCACTAAAGATTATTCGTGATAGCCAAATGCTATGAGGCACTATTGTCATGGTGACATAGAGGCCATGTGGGTCTGACCAAGAACATAGCCATCAGAGGATATCCAACATCTTCATTTCTTTAAGCACCAGGACATTGATTAGGATATATTGAGTATTCCTTATATGAGATGCTTGGGACCTGAAGTATCTTGAATTTTAGACGTTTTCAAATTTTGGAATATCTGCATTTGCATAATATACATAATGAGATATCTCGGAGATATTTTTTCATGTCAGGAGCGACCTGAGAAACTGCAGGTCGCTTCTGGTGTGAGAGAATTGGCTATCTGCAAGGACGTTGCCCAGGGGATTCCTGGGTGTTTTTTGATGTTTTACCATCCTTGTGGGAGGCTTCTCTCATGTCCCCGCATGGAGAGCTTGAGCTGTCAGAGGAAGCTCATCCGCACTCTCCATGGATTTGAATCTCCAACTTGTCGGTCTTCAGTCCTGCCAGCACAAGGATTTGACCCATTACACCACTGCGGGCTCCTATCTCTTATCTCCTATCTCATCTCTCTCTTATCTTGGGTATAAGACTAAGGTCTAAATTTGAGATTCATGTATGTTTCCTATACACCTTGTACACATAGTCTGAAGGCAATTTTATACAGTATTTTAAGTATTTCTTTGCACAAAGCAAAGTTCTGGTACATTGAATCACCAGAAAGCAAAGGTGTTGCTATATCAGACACCTGCGTGAGCTATTTTGGATATTGCGGATTTTGGAATTCTGGATAACTTGCATTATAAGTGTGACCAAGCTTGGCTGCTGACCATTACAGCTTTCCTCAATGTTAGGCAAAGCAAGCCAGCTTCCTCGGGCAACACACAATGTGTGTGTTGACAACAGTGCTGCTGCCTTACAGGTCCATTACCCCTGTGCTGGCCATTTCAGTTTATTGCTAAACTCCAGGCATGTTGCATGAAATGATACAGCCAATAGAACGAGGCAGATGGCACATCAGCAGTAGATAGTTCTTGGGTCGGTGGGAACTCAGATGCTCCACATGTTGCACATCTGTGCAGTAGAAAGCATTCATTTTGGGACCTTTCTCCTTCTTTGCAAAACATGCCTGCTCTTTTTATTACTTGCTGCCCATCTGCTCCTTTATTGCTTCTTTATTTGCTCCTTCTTGCTCTTGTTTCTTTATCATTTCCTTCTTTTTTCTTTGACTTTCTTGCTTCCCCCTTTTTGCTTCTCTTTTCTTCCTTCTCTTGTCCTACTATTCAATTTAGTTCATAGAAACACCTCTTACGATTCTCTGCCAAAACAGAGATGGATAGATGGAGAAATGTGATGGAGAGGGCAGAAGAGAAATGGAGATAAATGCAGAGATGAGTGGAAAATAAAGAGAAAGCCTATGTAGGTCTACCCATAGGTTCCGCTGAATTCAGTTGTGCTTATTTCCAGTTAAGCAAGCATGGGATTACGGACAGGAGAAGACAGAATTATGGTTTTTTTTAAAAAAAGCACTGATTGTCAGGAGAAAACCATGTGGGCTTCATCAACAGTAGTAAAAGATCTGGTGTTGGCACATTTAGCCATACAGGTCCTATTGTTAACTGCTTGATCATGAAATCGTATGAAAAAAGAATGGCATTGGACCATAAAAACTCCACTGAATCAGGTCAAAGGCTGTTTTTTGCTATATCTACGGGAAATCCCAGTGGGACGCTGGAGTAGATGCTAGAGATCCCGTATAGCTATCACAATGTCACGGGCAGACATGGCTGCTGCTGTTTTTTTAAAAAAAATTCAATGATTTTAGCAGGACATCTTCAAGGTCCTGCTAAAGCTGCCCAAAACATCTTCCTTTGTTAGAGTTCAATAGCGAAACCTGACAGTGGCTAAGGGAATCACCAGAGATAGTTCCTAAATGGAAAAGCCAGTTTTGAGAAAGGAATGAGGCTTTCTTTCCCCACCTTTTTCCTTATTTGGCTTGGGATAATGTTGTCAAGGGACGTGTATTATTTATTTATTTATTTCTAAAATACAACAAAGCAGATTAAAAACAGTTACATATCAAAATACCCCCATAATCCCCATTCCATATTCATTGGCTGTCCAGCCAGTCCGCAGTCCACCAACACAACCTTATCCTACTCAAATTGTCCGTCCGCTGCTCCACATCAACCAAACGCCCGGTCCCAAAGCCATGTCTTTAGCTTTTTTCTAAAGGAAAGGAGAGAAGAAGTTGATCTTATTTCTCTGGGGAGCGAGTTCCACAGGCGAGGGGCCACTACCCAGAAGGGCCTGTCTCTCGTCCCCACAAAATGTATTTGTGACGAAGTTGGGATTGGGAGCAGGGCCACCCCGGAAGATCATAAATTTCAAGGTGGGACATAAGGGGAGATACATTTGGACAAGTAAGCTGGGCCAGAACCATAAAGGGCTTTAAAGGTCAAAACCAGCACTTTGAGTTGTGCTCGGAATTGGATAGGCAGCCAGTGGAGTTGACACAACAGGGGAGTGGTGTGCTCCCTGTATGTCACTCCAGTTAGTAACCTGGTGTACACAGATAGAAATTATAGTTTGGGAACGGCTGACTAAGAACAATAACCAAATTATGTTTGGAAGTATTTTTGGTCCATATGGATTGCCTGGAAGTAATGTTTCATTTGGTTGCAAGGCTATTGAGGGGATGAAACAATGTTTTTGGAGCGGTTGTAACTATTTCTAAAAATACATATTTCAGAATCATAGGATGACATAGGGTGATGGAAGACCTAAAGCCTTCACCAGACCCCCTCCTGTAGTCAGTGTGCCACATGATATCCCCTTCACTGCACCTCAATGAATGTTTTATATGTATTCTTCAAAAACCATAATATTACAAAAGTATAACAAATTACCACTGACCTTATTCCAAAGTAAACCAAATGCAGAAAACCTTTCCACCATTAAAACTTCTCATGGCTTGGAGAATTGGGATCCATTAGCAGGTCTTTGCTCTTTGATGAACTTGAACCTTTATACCTCACCCTTTAGGGACTGAGCATAATTTCTATAATAAGCATACAAGATGTAAATGGAATGCACTGTGAAACATATTTTCTATATTATGTCTTGAATTTTTCTGAGTATGTCTTTCTGACCTGATGAAATTATTCATTGGCAGCATCTCATTGTTTTCTGATGTGGCAGTAAAATCAGCAAGGAAATGGTTTGATGTAGTCAATTTAATTTAACATCTTATCTTAGGTAGGTCATGAAAGAGGGCAGCCTTCCCTTTTTGTACTTTGTGACATTCTTTTTCATCCTTACAGCTTTGATGAAACTGTAAAAGCGTCTGGATGTAAATTGAAGGCTGGTGGAAATGCCATCCTTCAGACTGTATAGCTAGACTATGAGATTACTCCATTCTTTTCATCTCAGCTGTTGCTGTTGTATTTCACTCACTCTTTTGTTCTCCATCTACACATTGGTATTCATGACATACTGAATGGTTCATAGATTGGGAATGAACTACAGACCTCTTCCCTCTAGTCATTGGACTGAAGCTGTCTTGGATGCTACCGTAGTACCCAAAACTAATTAAAATCGGAGGAATGTTTAACCAACATAACATTGAGGGGTCAGTAATTGTGAAGCTTGGTGGCTGTTTCAGCCGAATCCAAGAATTTAAATGTGTATGACTTTTCAAGCTGATCCCTCCAAAATACAAGGTATGATAGCACTTGCTGAGCTCATTCTTCAGCAACTGCTGCTCTACTTACCACCTCCAAAATCGCTATGCCTTTTAATTTGATTTTTCTTTTACCTAATTGACAGACTGAAGCTTTCAGCACAAGCTTCTTCTACAGCAGTTGTGCACCACTCTAGATGTTGTTTGACTTCAACTTCCATGCATCTTAACCTAGCCAAGGGTGAGTAATATTGTACAACATGTGGAAAGTCACAATTACAACTATTATTGGCTACCATCCAACTGAAGCCATCCTGAAACCAGACCCGGATTAACATCTTTTTGCGCCCTAGTCCACACTTTGGAATTACGCCCTCTTTAAGCCTCAGGCAAAAAAGAACAGATTGGCAAGGCTGAAGGCTGTGCTCTATGAAAGAGCTCTGATGCCTTCTCAACCCCTGTTGCTCCTGCAGAGCCTGCCTGCCTCCCCAGCGGCGAGCGCATTGTCGGGGCTGTCAATGGGGGAGGATTTGCCCAAGAAGCGACTGAAGAAGCCCAAGATGGCGGCCAGAAAAGATGGCGAACAAGGGGCTTCTTCAACTCACTCTCAGACAAAAAAGGCGTGAAAGCCAAAGCCCCCTTCATTGCCAGAAGTTGTTCCATTCTTGCCTTCAGTGAAGCCTAGGGTGCAGCTCCCCCTGCCGGAGGCAGAGAGGGTAGCTTCACTCCCATCCGTCACGGAGGGCGAAGGGGCGGGGCCTGTGGTTCCGCCCACTCTGATACCAGAGCAAGAGGGAGCTTTGGAGGCGCCCAGATTCGGAGGCGCTATCCAGGATTCACCTCATCAAGAAACTCCAGGTGTCACTCTTGGTCCTGCCCCTCCATCGGGACCGTGTTCCCTGCCACTGCACTCCTCGGATTTGGCAGGGAGCCGGCGCGCAAGGACACACTCCCCATCCAGGGGCAGAGATCAGCATGCTAAGAGGCACAACAACAACAATTTTATTGATTAGCCAGAAGCCATATCAAATACACACAGAACACAGACACATTGCAATGATTCTAAGAGGCAGCGTTCTGTGTCTCCCTCCAGGCCCGCGCGCCATTCGCTCCCTCCCTCCGCAAAGGAGGCCATGTCCAAAAGGGAGGGAGGGAGCGAATGGCATGTGGGAGACACAGAACGCTGCCTCTTAGCGCGCTGATCTCTGCCCCTGGATGGGGGGGGCGTGGTCTTGTGCGCCGGCTCCCTGCCGAATCCTAGGAGTGCAGCGGCAGGGAATATGGTCCCGATAGAGGGGGAGGACCCGGAGTGACATCTGGAGCTTCTTGATGAGGTGAATCCTGGATAGCGCCTCCAAATCCGGGTGCCTCCAAAGCTTCATCTTGCTCTGGTATCGGAGTGTACGGACCCACAGGCCCCGCCCCTTCATCCTCCGTGATGGACGGGAGCGAAGCTACTCCCTCCCTCCACAAAGAAGGCCATGTCCGGAAGGGGGGGGGGGGAGAAGAGGGCCAGGTCCTCGGGGTTGGACCCGAGGACAGAGCCAGGAACCCTTCCCACAACCAACATACTCAACTCCCCCTTGGCATTCGCAAGCTCCGAGAGTTGGGAGAGACCCCAGGGGCCGGCTACGATGTTTTTTTGTTTCAACCTTTTTATTTATTTGTTGGGGGAGGGTCCGTGATCTGCGCCCCCCTCGGCTTGCGCCTCTAGGCCATGGCCTAGGTTGACCTTATGGGTAATCCGGGCCTGCCTGAAACCCCTCATTTACCTTCTAAAATTTACTTTAAAAGGTGACATGTGAGGTGTGTGGGGGAGGATGGTTATTCCTCGTTACCCCTTCAATCTCTGTAGGTGTCATTTTCTTGCACCAGGTGGATGTGAGGAGAGGCTTCATGGTGGCCTCTTTAGTTGTCATGGAATCTCTAATGAGATGGTCAACTAGAAATACATACACCCACACCAGTGTTTCACCAGCAAAACAGGAAATGAAATGTGCCATTTACAGTTATTAAGCTTTCAAATGTTCCAGGAGAGAATGGATATACTATATATCAACTCTATGTCAATTCTCTTGTCATATATTTTCAAATTAGGCACTCTACTGACTAATCAAAATGTTTATCAGTGAAAACAGAACAGGGCTGTTAAGTGAAAAAAAGAGAAAGCTTGTTGCAAAAGCAGGTCCCCCCTCTCTATATTCGGGGTGTGTGTGTGTGTGTGTGTGTGTGTGTGTGTGTGTGTGTGTGAGAGAGAGAGAGAGAGAGAGAGAGAGAGAGAGAGAGAGAGAGAGAATGAAATCAACTGATAAAAGACTTCACAATACCAATTTATAACATTTTGACATCACTTTAACTGCTGTGGATATAACCTATAGAACCCTGGCTTTTGTAATTGTCCTAGTTAAACTATTAACACAATATTCTAACACAGTCCTGAATATAACATATAAACAGCTCAAAGCTCAGTTTTTGGGGCTTAGTGTTGGAGCACACACCAACTGTTGAAAATAATACAAGATCCAAATGCCAAGACCAAATACTATGGTCATGCTGAAAGAGTTCCAAAGTCAAACAAAGCAAGTCAGACCACAGATAACAGAGTTCAAGGTTGAAAGCAAATTCAAAAAACAGAAGTCAAGATACAGTCTGGAGTCAACTCAGCTAAATATCTTAAAATGTTCAGAGTTTCACTACAAAAGGAGATGTTGCTTCCAGCAACAAGACTGCAAACTTGAGAATGTTTTGCACTCAGGTATTGCTTGTGAATAGCCTGTTTCTCTGCTAATTGCACAGATCTGCACTTAGCAGCATGCTCTCATCTAAACTGTAAAATAGACGGAGCACCTAATCCTTCTGCAGCCTGCTCTGATGTATTGGCCTCTGCCTGCTCCTTGTGCTGAGTTATGGTACCATTTGCGTGTGCAAGGGTGATACACCTCGCGCCCAAAGATGACACTGACATGAAGTTTGGACGAAAATGGCCACAACTCATTTATTAAACATAACAAAGGGTTGGCGGCCACGCAAGGGTCCAGGATCAGGGTAGTACAGGCCCCCGCGAATGTCCAAAGGCACTTGCAAGCCTGGGTGCGAGCGGCCCAATGCCTCTCCATGGAACTCGTCACCCCAGGGGGCCAGGGCGTTATCTCCCTACCAACCAAGGGGCGATAAGCCATCCTGATCCAGGGCCCTGCCACCTGCCAACACGGAGTTGCGACAAATAATGTGGTAACACATAACTTAACCGGTAACAAACCACATGAGTAAATGCACAATATGAACATAAACAAGCCCTGTGCCATGTAGGGAGGGAGGGGGGAGAACCGAATTGGCCCCTGCGAATGCAGGGGGCAGTCCCAGGCAGCCTTAAATATGCTGCCTGGGCGAAGAGGAGGGCCAGCTAGCCACGTGGAGGGGAGAGGCATGGCCAGCCCCTTTCATTGGCTAGCTGGCCCTGGCGGCGGGAAACTGGGTGCCGCCCCAGGGGTCTCTGGGAAGGAGAAGACCCCTGACCTTCCCAAGATGGCGACAAGGACAGCCCTACCCCGCAAAAGGGGTTGGCCGGTAAGTCGGGCATGCCCACTGTTGTAGATCTGTTGTAGGCTCTTCTCCTGCTTTGACTAAGGTAGGATGGGAGGGCTGCTGCGGGCTGCTGATCTTTAATCCAACACTGGATTTCTAAGTGTTTGGTAAAACACTAGAATTCTGTGGCAATAAATTTTAAATATGGCACGAAACTACAAATTCCAGCATTCCATTGGATGGAGCACTTAAAATGGAGTCATAGTCTATAATTATGCAGCATGAAAGAAATCAGTATAGAACAGTAGAAGATACCAGTGAAAACATATTCATTTCCAGCTAAAAGGACAATAAATTAACCAGCATTTTTCAAGTGTGAGAATTTGTCATTGAAGAGTACAAACCTAATAAGTGCTTCTTAAATCATTGCTTGCAGACTGTCAGGTAGTAACAATAGGTAACACGAAGCAGTCTGTTGGGATGCAGCCATGGCAAAATGTTTATTTTACCACAGCTCTAATAAAAGGTTCCCCGTTGCGTTTGTTCCTTGCATCTAGTACACCCACCAGCTGGACCAATTTCTTGCATTAGTACACACTGCTACCTCCTGACAAACCTGATTATATCACAGCCATATCAAAAGGTGAGCGGAAGTAGAAGGTCAGAAGAAGCAGAGTTTAGAGCTTAGTCAATACATTCAAAGAGAAAGGAGTTCAGACACTGAGTGCAATGTGTGTACATGCCTGCAAGTTACCTGTCAACCTATGGTGACTTTATGAGTTTTTAAAGATTTTCTTATGCATGGAATACTCGGAGGTGGTTCCACCAGTTCCTTACTCTGAAAGATTGCCTACAACTCCAGATGGTCTCCTATCCAAGTACTCTTCAGAGCTAATGCTAGTGACTTTAGACCCATTTCAAATCCTCCTTTATCTTGTATGCATTTATTTTTTAATGCATACAAGATAAAGACCTTTGCAGCCCTAAATACAGTTGCATCTGTCAAGTAGGAAATTAAGGTACCACTTAGTGGGGAGGCTAAATTTAACTGATTTACGAGGCCATAAAAATCTCCAGAAAACACGCTGAGGAATGAAGGAGTGCGATAGCTCCCCCTGGTGGCCAGATGTTAAATTGCCTCTGTCTATCTTGTGTGTTTGTGTGTCTAAATGTAATGTGTACATTGTAATCCGCCCTGGGTCCCCTGCAGGGTGAGAAGGGCGGAATAGAAATAAAGTAAGTAAATAAATAAATAAATTTATTCATCAAATATTCATTATTTCCATTACAATGCTACCTACCAGTTATACCTCAGTTAACAAAGCCTTTGAAAATGATACACCATATTAGTCTATTTATTCTCATAAGTAGACTCACCTTTTCTTACCTACTATCTAGCTGGAATTTTTAAAAACATTTTGTAACATTGCTATTGGGAGGACGGTGAAGGAGGACTGGATGAAGACATTCGTTTATTGTTTAGTTGCAGCAGTATGTGTATAATAAATAATGCAATAAAGCTTGACCTGAGAAAGCATGGGAATTTTATTGTAGCTGTGTGTGCTTAAGGGCAACCGGTGAGGTAAACAGCTGCCTTCGGAATCACTTACTAAGCAAGTGTTCAAAGCAAAACAGAAAGAAAGACTCACCAACAACCCGACACATTGAAAAAACATGAATCTATATGTTTTGCTACTAAAATGGAAATCATTAGCAAAGAGGAGGCTGCTGAAAGAAAAAAAATCATCACAGAAATCTCTTACATAATAATGCCATGTATTTGTATAAATGGGCTATATTTTAGTCTTTCAATACTATGTAGGTACTAGGCATGAGAAAAAAGTTATGAAAATTAAAAGAAATCGTAAGTGATTCGTATGTAATGGGACTTTCTAGTTTATACGCTTCTTTTTACGGTCCTTGAGGCCAACAATTTGCGTTATGATTGTAATTAATTCTTAATTATTGTACTACTCACTTCTCCCTGTCTTCTCCCCCTCATTTCCTTCCCGCCTTCATTCATCTTCTTCTTTTTCCCGCATTTCTATGGGGAACTGGAAGTGACGCTGCTGCTAGGCATTCTGGAAAGTGTAGTCCTCCACGCTTCTCCCCCTCCCTTCTCTTCCCCGTTGCTCTGTCTTGCCCCACCGCACGGGCCAACTTCACACACACACACGCTTCTCTCGGTTCTCTCTCTGTGCTCTCTCACATGCTTCTCTGCCCCCTCCTCTTTCCTGGTGGCTTCTCCCCCCTCCCTTCTCTTCCCCGCTGCTCTGTCTTGCCCCACCGCACGGGCCAACTTCACACACACACACACACTTCTCCTCCTTTCTCTCTCTGCGCTCTCTCACATGCTTCTCTGCCCCCTCCTCTTTCCTGGTGGCTTCTCCCCCTTCTCTTCTCTTCCCCACTGCTCTGTCTTGCCCCACCGCACGGGCCACACACACACACACACACACACACACACGCTTCTCCTCCTTTCTCTCTCTGCGCTTCTCTCATGCTTCTCTGCCCCTGCCCCTCCTCTTTCCTGGTGGCTTCTCCCCCCCTCCCTTCTCTTCCCTGTTGCTCTGTCTTGCCCCACCACACGGGCCAACTTCACACACACACACACACACACACACACACTTCTCCTCCTTTCTCTCTCCGCTCTCTCACATGCTTCTCTGCCCCCTCCTCTTTCCTGGTGGCTTCTCCCCCCCTCCCTTCTCTTCCCCGTTGCTCTGTCTTGCCCCACCGCACGGGCCAACTTCACACACACACACACACACGCTTCTCCTCCTTTCTCTCCCTGCGCTCTCTCACATGCTTCTCTGTCCCCTCCTCTTTCCTGGTGGCTTCTCCCCCCTCCCTTCTCTTCTCCGTTGCTCTGTCTTGCCCCATCGCACGGGCCAACTTCAGCCCTCCAGGTGTTTTGGACTTCAACTCCCACCAGTCCTCACAGCCTCAGGCCTCTTCCTTTTCCTCTCAGCCTGGGCAAACTTGGGCCCTCGCTACCTCAGGATCGGGGTGAGAGAGAGGCAGCAAGGAGCGAGGGGGGGCTCCTCCTCATTTTTTGCTGCTTCCAAGAATAGAATACCCCCTCCCTCCTTCCCTCCCTCCTTCCTATTTGGAGAGTCCCATCTAGAATTCAGTGTGATTTATTCAAGTTTTGGCCTACAACTCCCAGAAATCCCAGCCAATTTACCAGCTGTTAGGATTTCTGGGAGTTGTAGGCCAAAACCATCTGGAATGCGCATGCGCTGGGATATGAACTACTAACGAATTTCGTTAGTAATTAAGTTACATTTTAGAAATTTTTGGAAATTTTTTTGTAAGTCTTTCTATTACTAATAAAAAAATCCCCCCCCCCCCATTAGATTTTCGATTTCCTATTTTTGGGTTCTAAACCATGCCTAGTAGGTACATATGGAAATAAAACTTACCGAACAAAAGCTTGGGTGGGCTGGTAGTAGATGTATTGTTATAAGAGAAAATAGTGATTCACAGTTTACTGCATTTTTCATGCTGGACTGAGAAAAAGCTCATTGCTATTTTATTTGGTCTGTTTTGTAGTATTATTCCATTTTACAGTATTTTTCTTCTTACATTTTATCACCTTTCACACTGAGTTTTCAGGCTTCAGCAGGTGAAGATAGAAATGTATGTAAATCCAACACAGTTGGGTGCAGGTGTGTTACGGAATATCAATACAATGACTGCGGTTTTCAAAACAAAGGTTTTTGTGACACATATATAAAAATAGCATATGATAAGAACACTTTTCACTCCTCCCATTTTTTCTTTTATCTGAAAATAATTTCATTCTTAAACCATATTGTATATTCCTACCAGTTGTAGCATTAAAAACCTGTAGCTTTGCCCAGATGAAAAAAACAGATGAAAGTGTCAAGTGTTTTTGCAAAATGTAAAGTCAACTAAGGTATAGAGCCTAAGATTGTGAGAGGGCTTTGTATATGATGATGATGGTGGTGATGGTGATGGTGATGATGATGATAATACATCACACAGTCCTGGATGCTTGGGAAGTATTCGACTTGTGATTTTGTGATACGAAATCCAGCATATAGATCTCATTTGCTGTGACGTACTTTGTTTTTGTGTCAGTAAAATAATAATAATTATTATTATTCTGGGACTTCCGAATTCAGACTGACAGAGTTTTGGAGCACAATATTCCTGACCTCACGATCATGTTAAAAAATAAAGTATGAATCGCCGATGTTGCAATCCCAGGCGACAGCAGGATTAAGAGAAACAACTGGAAAAGCTGACACGATATGAGGATTTAAAGATTGAACTGCAAAGCCTCTGTCACAAGCCAGTAAAGGTGGTTCCAGTGTGATCGGCACACTGGGTGCAGTGCCTAAAGACCTTGGCCTGCACTTAAACACAATTGGCGCTGACAAAATTACCATCTGTCAGCTGCAAAAGGCCACCCTATTAGGATCTGCACGCATTATTTGCCGATACATCATAGAGCCCTAGACACTTGGGAAGTGTCCGATGTGTGATTCAATACAACAGCCACCAGAGTGATCTTGTTTGCTGTGGACTCATCTTGATGTGTTTCTAATTCTAATGATGATGATGATGATGATGTATATGGGTCCTTTTAGAATGGACACACTTTAGGATCTCATACAAATAATAATCATAATAGGTCCTTTTAAAACAGACACGCTTTAGGATCTCACAAATATACATGCAGTCAATCCACATGCACATATCTGTTAGTCTCATACATACACCATGGTACACATGCATGCATTCCCCCAAAGAATAATAGGGCTATCTGTATCATTCAATATTGGCAATTAAAATCAGAATTCAAATGAATTAGTTTTGTAGATGAGATAGTTTAATGACAGTATAATATAAATTAAATGAACAAAACTAAGTTATAGGAAATACTTTTGTGTAAAAGAAGGTATTTCCAGAAACCTGTGTTTGGTGGAAATTTGGTTGTATTGGTTTTCTGGTTAGCGATACTTTTCTGTCAAACTTTTTGTGAGATTGTGAAATGTTGGTGGGGAGAGGATTTAGATTATTTGCATCACTGTCTATTAGTTACTTAATTTAATATTGTCCCATAATTAAAAATAATAGAATAATTATTTTTGGAAAAGGCAACAAGGGCCATCCAATCCTAACATCTGCCATCTAGGAATATTCAATCAAAGCACCATCCAGCCTCTGCTTAAAACCTCCCAGAAAAGGAGACTCCGCTACATGCCAAAGCAGTGTATTCCACATTAGAAAAATCTATTATCAGGAAGTTCTTCCTAATGTTTAGGTGGAATCTTATATATGCTGCTCATCAAGGAAAACTCATTAAGGTAGAAAAAAAGAATATCTGCACAGTGCCTTTTGACCGGTAGTGCCAGGAGATGATGACTTGCCTAGTGAAAGTAATACCTAAACAAATGTTACCATTTAGCAGTTACTGGATGTCTCCAAAATCCATACCAAGGATACTATGGAGACCGTCAAAGTTCAACAGATATGCTTTTTTCCCCATTCTGACATAGTTAAGAGTCAGGATTCAGGCCTGCAAACTTCTATGCCACTTCTTGCTCTGTTTTCCAAATAACAGTAATTATGGATACTGAAAAAGACTTCCTTCCAAATTCTAATTCACTTTGATCAGAGCAGATGCCAGTGGGGAATTCCCTGCCTGAAAGCAAATGCTTGCTTTACAAGATGAATTTTCCTGAGAATCGCTGCTAGGCAGGAAAGGATTAGCCTTTTTTCTCCATTTTCTAGACATTTTCTGGTCCTATTGGCAATCAGCTATTACAAGCTGATGAAATGTTGGTTTCCCCCCCTTAAATTGTTAGATGTGTTTAATGTCACCTTTACATGTAATTTGACCTACAGGCAGCGGGTTCTTCTTATCCTTTCAGCATACTGCTGAGCAGTGGCCTTTCAGCAGGCTTCGGTCATGAACAGGATACACTATAGCATTGTGTATCTCTCTGTCACATCTGGCTGGTCAGCCGACAGCACATGATTGCTTTATGGTTCCTGTACAAGTAGTACTGTGTGATAAGTAAACACTCTATTGCTTGAGAGGATATCCCCTTTCACTAGCAAACATCACAGCTAAATTGACATTGCAAGTTATGTTTACAGCAGCAGATGTGCAGCAACAACTTAATCTGCCCAGAACTATAACCCAGACTCTTGGTGCTGGAGGAATGGAAGAAGAAATAGTAATATAAAAATGTAATAGGCATATTAAAATGGTATTGTCGAAGGCTTTCATGGCTGGAATCACTGGGCTGCTGTACGTTTTTCAGACTGTATGGCCATGTTCCAGAAGCATTCTCTCCTGACGTTTCACGTGCATCTATGGCAGGCATCCTCAGAGGTTGTGAGGTGTATTAAAATTAAAATGTAATAGGCGTATTAAAATTCCTTGTAACTCAGCATAAAACTAACTTCCTTCCTTCTACCCATCCATCCGGGGACATGTAATACCTGATATAACAAACCATTTCAAAGGGAGGTAAACAGGTTATGGAGGCCCAGGAGTCTCAGTAGTTCAAAATACCCATCTAAACAACTGGAACATCATCTTCTCTCACTTTCAAAAATCCCTGTTGTAAGGACTCTCTATATTTCACTTTCAACTGTGGCCAGGTAGTTTTCTTATTCCACCCTTACCACCAATTTATATTAAAACTCCTTTTATTTCCACTTGCTACTACCATATAAAGTAATAAGTATTCACACAGGTCAGCTTTCCCACTGACCTTCTGATTACTGTGTCAGGGCAGGGTATCCCTCTAACCCAAACTCCCACTGACACCATTTATTAACTTTCGCTGCCACCATTCACTATACTTGGCTACCCACTAGGAAGAAGTTGTTTTAGAGGCTTGTGTGTGAAGGAACTACGCGGGGAGATATCTTTGTTAAAGAACTGTAAAGTTTATTCAAACAATGTTCTAAGCGTGGAGGTTTCAGAGTTCAAAGCTTAGGTGGTTACAGTATCTTCTTAGAGGCACGTATCTTAAGGTTACAATACACTAACTATGGAGATGCAACTTGGTACTATATAGCTGCCCTCCCAGAACCAATAGCTCAACAGTTTTTACACTAACTGCTTGTCCTTTAAACCCAACTGCTCTCCTAGCAGTTAAAATACAGCTTTTCTTCTACTCTCTCACAGAGTAGAGGCAGAGTCTTAAAAAAAAACCAGCTGACAGCTGGCTAAAACGGAGTCTCCAACTCTCTACACACCCTCTCTCCTTTGACTTTTGCTGTCAACTGCCAATTGCTAAAGTTTGAATTCGAAGATTCTAAGGCCAGTTGCAGGCTCCGCCTCCTGTTTCCATGGTAATGGAAACCCCTTGGAGGTTCTGCACGCTAATATCTCCATTAACCCTTTAGGATTTGCTAAGTTTTTACCCCTTCAAAAATATCAACCATATTTAAAACCGGTAATAAAGAAATATGACTTCACCACACCTGTCTACTCACTTTTTCCATTCAGAATTTTGCAGTTAATACCACTGCTTACTATTCCATTATTTTAGATCTTTTCTTTTCCCTCCATAATATGTCCAAAGCTCACATAACTGCTCCTTTATTCATCAAGCATATAATGGTATCTTGTCTTTAAAAGACACCCACAGTCCCTTAGATATATTATCTATCACTCAGCTCTATTCCAGACTGAAATAGTAACCTTTAATACGGTCATACCCTGATATTTTTGCCCAGATGTTTTTTGCCCAGATGTGAATTACTGTCCTGTGTGTGATGGGACTGGCACACAGACCAAAGTACAGAAGACTTTTCATGTAGTCATCGTTGCTCACAGAAATATCCACTGTATCTCTCATGAGCTCTCTGATCCAGTTTCAAATCTCAGATGAAGAAATGACTAGCATTAGCAGTTATTTAAATCAATCAGGGCTGATTCACAACATATGTCAACTCTTTAAAAGTCCCCACAGCATTTTCTTATTGGTTTTTATCTTTTCCCATGATTCTAGTTTTAAATCCAAATGCAGAATAGACTCATGTATGCTTATATTGAATATTAAGCTTTTTTGCTGATGTTCTGCTTAGAAGATTCCCCACAGACATATGGTGGGCTACTGTGGGAAAATAATACTGATCTAGATCCCAAAAGTTGGGAACTTGTGTGATTTTAATTGCTGTTTTAATAATTTATGTTTTACTAGCTGTACCCGGCACGCGTTGCTGTGCCCTTTTTAGGAGATGCGAGAAAGTCCAATCATCCACGGTGTGCCCTCCTCTAAACTGCAGTTGGATGGAGTGTGGGTCATGGGGGGCATGGTGTGCTAAGTTGGGTCTTTATTGGTCTTGGTTCTGGGCCACAGTGGTCTGTGGGGAATGATGGGTTTTGAAGTACTACAAATCCCATTTTCCATGGTGGTACTTCAAGTCCCTTCATGCATGGTCGGGGCTCTGTATGCCAAGGTAGGTTACTGTAAATTCAGGCCATACACAATGTCCCATGAGCTGAGGCCTAGTTAGGAACAGCAAGTTAATGAAGCCTTACTGTCAATTCAGGCCATACACAATGTCCAATGAGCTGAGGCCTAGTTGGGAGAATCAAGTTAATGAAGCCTTACTGTCAATTCAGAGTGTAAACAGCTTCCCAGTAAGTGAGGGCTAGTTAGGGAAATCAAGTTAATGAAGTCTTACTGTCAATTTAGAGCGTAAACAGCTTCCCAGTAAGTGAGGGCTAGTTAGGGAAATCAAGTTAATGAAGTCTTACTGTCAATTTAGAGCGTAAACAGCTTCCCAGTAAGTGAGGGCTAGTTAGGGAAATCAAGTTAATGAAGTCTTACTGTCAATTTAGAGCGTAAACAGCTTCCCAGTAAGTGAGGCCTAGTTAGGGAAATCAAGTTAATGAAGTCTTACTGTCAATTTAGAGCGTAAACAGCTTCCCAGTAAGTGAGAGCTAGTTAGGGAAATCAAGTTAATGAAGCCTTACTGTCAATTTTGGGCGTGGTCTGTGATTTTTTGGGGTGTACATTTTTGGTTGGTAGTGATTTGGGTGTTTGTGTTGGGGATTGGCTCAGGCCTTTTCCTTATTCTGTTTTGGCAGTTTAGTATGGATCGGAATTTTCATGTTGGCTGGCCAGTGCAGCAGTTATGCAAATCCGCCCTTATTGGCAGCCAATCATGTTGTTCAGAATGTAGAGGCTGGGTGAGTCTTTGGCTGCCACAGAGGATGCTGGGAAATGTAGTTTTATTTTTACTTGTGGTTTTGGGGGCCTTTTTGGTTTGGGGGGGAGTTTCTTTGCTACAAACGTACCTTGCTTGAGGCCTATTTCTGTTGGCAAATATTGTGTTTCTGCGTTGTAAGGTTTCTTTGTTTGAGGTATACATCACATGACGTGAACCCATTTATATAATAGATTGTGGTTTTTCATTGTAATTGTTATCTTTGAAATTTGTTTGCCGGGTATCAAATTGCTGCTAGTTGTGAGGTCGCCCTGAGTCCTCTCCAGGGTGAGAAGGGCAGGATACAAGTATGGGAAATCTATATAAATAAAAAGGTCATGCTTGTTTGTGGGATTAAAATAACTCAAAAACCACTGAACAAATTGACACCAAAGTTGGACACAATACACCTATCAGGCCAACAAGTGACCATCACTCTTAAAACACTGAAAAACACAGCAGAAGAGACTTAAAAGGTCAAAAATAAAAAATGCATTACAACGCATGTGCAAAACCACATATACACACAAACACACATATATACACGTATACACAAATATATACATACACATATATACACAAACACACATATATGGGATGGCTAGCATATAAATAAAAATGCAATGTCAGTTACTGGGATTAATATAACTCAAAAACCACTTGATGAATTGACACCAAATTTGGACACAATACACCTATCAGGCCAATGAGTGATCATCACTCCTAAAAATACTGAAAAACACAGCAGAAGGGACTTAAAAAGCAAAAAAAGCAAAAAGTCACTACAACACATGTGCATAAACAACTCCCCCGGCAAACAAAACACACAATAGCATATCCACACTTTTTTCTGGACTACAGTTCCCAGCATCCCCTATACCAGGCCCTTTAGGAAAGGCGGATGATCCAAATGCACTGCTTCTAAAATGCAAGCTTTCTTCTCCTTGGATTTCTTTGAGAACATCCCAATCCCTGCATATTTGCAATTTCCTATCCCTGGACTGCAACTCCCAGCAATTCTCCAGACAGATAGATTAGATAGAGATAGATCGATCAAGAGGACTGCTGAGAGTTGCAGCCCAAGAATAGGTAGAGAAGGAAGAACGGGAAGAAAGAGGAATGGAAATAAAAGGGGGTGGGAGAAGGGAAGAGGAAGGGAAGGAAGGAAGGAGAGAAGGAAAGAAAAACAGGGAAGGAAGGAGTGAAAGAAAGAAGGAGAGAAAGAGGGAGGGAAGCCTGGCCATAGCAACGCGTGGCGGGTACAGCTAGTCTATATAAATTAAAATGTAATGTTCATTTGTGGGATTAACATAACTCAAAAACCACTGGACAAATTAACACCAAATTTGGACACAATACACCTATAAGGCCAACGAGTGACCATCACTCATAAAAACAATGAAAAACACAACAGAAGAGATTTAAAAAGACAAAAAACAAAAAATACATTACAATGCATGTGCAAAACCACATACGTACACAAACACACATACACATATACACAAATATATAAACACACAAAAGGCATATACACAGACTGGGCCACAGCAACACGTGGCAGGGGATGGCTAATAAATAGATAAATAAAAGTTGAAGGTCACTGGGAGCCTTGGTAACTCTCAAATATGATCTTAAGGAGTGGCCATTTTCCCCATGTCTGCTCTAAATGGTTCTTCTCCATTGCTGGTCAAATTTTGACAGCACAATTTTTAACCTAATTTGGTAGTACATGTGCCCTATGTCAGTCTTAGATAGGATTAAAATGCTCTGCAAAGGTTTCCAGAGTCCCCATCCCGATCTAAATGTTCCTTGTGCTATCAGATGGCGCTTAGTGCATGCATGACTCCGCACATCTACCACCTTGTCACACGGAGATATTTCCCAGTTGTGGGACACTTCAGCCTCTTTTCAAGTATGGAGAGGCACAGAGCTCATCACATCAGTTAAACTACTTCGGGCTATCATGCATAGCCCTCCGTGGTTGAAAAGAGGCAGAAGTGTCCTGAAAGGAGGGAACCCGGCTATAAACCTTATCACATTGAGACATTTCTGCCTTGTAAGACACTTTAGCCTCTATTCAAGCATGGAGAGGCAAAGAACAACTCGCATGTTCCAGGGTTGAAAAGAGGCAAAAATGTCCTGAAAGGAGAGAACTCTGAACATGGGCCAGCAATCATCTTCAGAGCTCCTACCTCTTATCACACTTTACTCCCATGTTTGCAACTGAAAAACAGTTGGGATGAGAACAATCAAAAGATTCTTGTACTGTTTCATTACCCAATCGTCAGCAGTCTCTTGTATCCTATGTGTGACGGCGCAGTGAGCGCCACCTGCATAGAGAACCTTGAGTTTGTAAAGATTTGCATTGTTAAAGTGTGCTTACAGCCTGCACAGTTTGCATAGGTTTGTATTGTTAAAATGTGTTTTTGCAGCTTGCACAGTTTGCTTAAGGCTTAGTTGCATTGATTGGTCCCTAGCCAATCATCGTTTGCAGAGTCCAGTTGAGTTTGTTCCACCCCTTTTTCCAGGGATCTGTGGAATATGCCATTTTACATTCATTGGACCACCGGCACTCCTGCTGAAAGGACGTGACTGAAGGTTTGCCAGACCAGGCCCTTGGTCAGGCTATCTTCCAATACATTATCCTTGGGACTCATACAGAATGCTCAGCATATCGGAAGGCTGAGTGACCCTGAATAGTTCCAAGTGCCTTCAAACCAGTGATTTGGCATCCAGAGGAAGGTTTCATCCCTTCAATTTAGGTCATGTGACTGGAGCCTCGAGTGTCCATACCTCGAGGCCATAGAGAAAAAAAGGATTCAGAGAGCCATCCGGCTAAAGCTTCCGGACCAGAGAAACTGTACAGTAAGATCTTTCCTATGTTGTTTGGGGAATTAAGAGAAGAACCTGAGTGAAGTTAACTCATGTAATGAACAATAAAACCTTTGAGTTAATAAAAGTGTCCAGTTTGGTCCTTGGGAGCCACGAGCCTTTAAAGCAGGGGTGCTCATTAGGTAGATTGCAATCTACTGGTAGATCGCGTAGGGTGTCCTGGTAGATGGCAGGGCAGGAGGAAGGCTCAGTCCCGCCCAAGTGCTGCCGGCCCTGGGTTATCTGAGGTCCTTTCCGTACAGTTGAATACAATCCCATGTTATCTGCTTTGAATCAGATTATATGGCAGTGTGGACTCAGAAAACCCAGTTCAAAGCAGCTATTGTGTTATATGTTTCACATTTTTGTAGTGGGTAAGTAGATCATTTTGACTTGGTTGTTTTATAAGTGGATCGCATGCTGAAAAATTGTGAGTACCTCTGCTTTAAAGGAAGGCAAGAAGCAATCCCCCGGTATAGAGAGACCACGTCCTTGCCCTTTACTAGGCATCTACAGCCTGGATACGATAGCACACTATGGGCTTTGATGCAGAACAATAGGATCCCATGGAAAGAAGTGCTTTTAAACTGGTGTCAGTTCCTTTAATGTTTTGGGCAGTGCAAGAGATTTCTTGGTTTTTGGATATTGTTGTTTCTCCTGATTAACAAAAAGTAATTCCGACCTGATGATGAATGTAAGAGTGTGATGGGAGGCAGAACTCGAAACTGCTGACGATATAAGAGGGGCGATTCCCTACTCTTAAAGGGACAGTCATCCATGTGTTCCCCTCTTAATGTGATGAGGTGGTTATTCAGGAATCCTACCATTGCTGTTCTCTACCACTTTTTTCTGCACGAAAACAGAAAAACTGGAATATTTAATTTTCCCCCTTCTGCGAAACCAATGTCTTAAAAAATATTATTTGATATTATTTTTAGTTCATGACAATCCCCCGGGGAAAATGTCATCATATGAAGATTAAAGATGGAATGTCACCCCAGGTTGGTGTCCCAAATAATCATGTGTAAATACACCCACGGAATATGGACATGAGAATCCTATGTAGAGATACCTGCAGATGAAAATTCAGATGTGAAAATTGGTGATGGCAGCAAAGTAGAAGCTACCTTCATGGAAAAGGTTGCAAGCTTTTTGTGCAAGAGAGAAAAAGAGACTAGGCTGAACATCTTATCATAAAACATAGCTTTCAGTGGGAGATTTATCTAAATGTTTCACTTTGCTAGATTGCGATCTCTGTTTGAACGTATACCCATTAGGATCAGAAAGCGCCTTTTTAAATTAAAAAACAAAACAAAGCCTTATCTGTAGCCATGGAACACTGTTCCACACAGTAAGTCAGCCCAATTAAATACGCTTCTACATGCAAATTAGCCTTCAGCATTCTCCTGCCAAATAACGCTACACAATATTAATCATAATTCACTTCAACATCTGAATAACGAACAATAAAATCTGTGCAGGCCTGATATTTGTACATTTTAATGTAATGTAATTTTATTTATGTATTTATATCTCTCTTCTAAACAACCTTTAGAGTGGCTTGCTATGAAAACTAAAATAGTGAAAACACCAGTGTGTGCTGGTAAAAAAAACAACAACAAAAATTCATAGTGCATCACCTCATGTTTCAAATAAGTTGTCTTCATGCTTACATGGATCAGAGCACGAATATCAAGCAATATGAAGTGAGTGCATATGGAAAAAGAGAGCCTTTCCAGGAATATTACCTGTTCACGGAATGCCTCCTTCAGAGAGGCTCCCTTGGCACCTTAGTTGTGATCTTTTTAGTGTCAGCTGAGACCTTTTAATTTCCCCTTGCTTTTAAGTTTTACAAAGATGCTTTATTGTTTATAAAGCCCAAGATAGCTCAGGTTTAGGCTATTTGAAGGACCCTACTTCCCTCAGGAGCCTGTTTGAGTTTTAAGATCTCCAACAAAGTACTTTTTCACCTTCTTTGGAAAATCTTTCAAAAGCTCTCTTTAGGGAGGCCAGGATGACTCCTTCCTTTTCCCCTTATGCTATCAAGTGAAAACGGTCTTATTCTACCAGGTTTTCAGGAATTGATTAAGATGGACTTTTACAATTTATCTTTTAATAATTTGTAAACACTATAGATTGTTTGACTGCTTTTTAACATCATATATGGCTACAACTGAATTTTTGTGTTTTTAATCTGTACTGGTTTTAATGTGTTTTTAGTCTGTATGGGTTTTTATAATCTGTCCGTCATCTTCAGTCCCAGAACTGGGGGAAAGAGAGCCGGCATTGTGTATGGCTCGAGTGTTTTGACTATGACTCTGAAGAAGGAGAAAGTGAAGGACAACAAAACATTGTGTTTTGAGCTCAAACATTACTGAACTTACTTTTCCTTTTTGATGCTATTTTTATTTGTGAAACTCAAGTTTATTTTGCTTTTTTATGTCCAGTGTCCTAGTAGATCTTCGGCCCTCTTCCAGGTGATCTTCGGGCCTCACCAGCCGGATGGGGCGCTCCTGCCATGCGCATGCACACCCTGCGCGCACGCGCGCTCCTGCTGCTGGCTTCTGCTCTTGCGGTGCTTCTTTCGCCTGCGGGGCATTGCAGGAAGAAGGAAGCACGAGGCGGGGCCTCTGGAGGGAGCACCCTGCCTCTCTCTCGTCCAGAAGCAGCTGTGCAGCCTCTGTTGCTGGCGAGACAGGCAGGGCGGAGCGCTCCCTCTGGATACCTCGCCTTGTGCTTTCTCCTTCCTGCAATGCTCCGCAGGCGGAAGGAGCACTGCGCGGGAGGAAAACAGCAGCAGGAGCATGCGGGGTGGCGGGAGCGCGTGGCGGCAGGAGCGCGCGGGAGCGCACGGCGGCAGGGGCAGGTAGATCTTTTGGACTTGGTTGCTTTAAGAGTAGCTCGCATGCTGAAAAAGTGTGAGCACCCCTGGTCTACCTCAACTAGACAAGTTGCTTCCAGTAGCTGAGTTTCATCTTCTCTTTTCTGCAAGCTTCTGTGGGCCCTTCCAGACAGGCCCTATATCCCAGGATCTGATCCCAGGTTTTCTCTTTATCCCAGATTATCTGGCAGTGCGGACTCATATAATACAATTTAAAGCGGAAAATCTGGGATCAGTTCCTCGGATATTGGGTCTGTTTGGAAGGGCCCTGTATCTTCCAAATCCTCCCTCTGGAAGGTTTCACTCCATCTATTTTTATCCCACCTTTCTTCCAGACTGGTATTCAATGTAGCTTACAAATGGTAGAAATGTATTGTTGAAGGCTTTCATGGCCGGAATCACTGGGTTGTTGTACGTTTTTTGAGCTATGTGGCCATTTTCTAGAAACATTATCTCCTGATGTTTCGCCTGCATTTATGGCAGGCATCCTCACAATCTCTGATGCAGGCAAAATGTCAGGAGAGAATGTTTCTAGAACATGGCCATACAGCCCAAAAAACGTACAACAACCCAAAAGGCAGAAAATTGTAATGAAAACACATATAGTTAGAAAAACACAATATTTTGATTAAAATAGTATTAGCAATTACTAGAATGAAAACCACTTAATATCTTACATTAAAACAAAGATTAAAAACAGTACATCACTAAAAAGTCCTTTTCTTTTTTTAAAAAAATATCAATTTCCAAAGAGTTGCTGGAAAATAAAGATTTTAATGTGCCATTGAAGTGACAACAAAGAAGGAGCCACTGAAGTGTCCCTAGAGAGAGTCCCAATGAAATGAAGTAAGAAAGGGAAGAAAGTCTTGATTCTGCTTTCAGAAGCTGTAGATCTAGCAGAAGTACATTACTAGATCCTTAGCACATTATGGCATTATTTTTCTTTCTCTACATTGTCACAAAACATTGTTAGTGGGCTATATACAAATACAGTGTGACTTCCTTATGTATCGATTTGATATCCATGGTTTTGTTTACCCGCACTACAAAAATTGTGGAACGTTCTAAGGGTGCATCTACATTGTAGAATTAATGTGGTTTGACACCACTTTAAGTGCCATGGCTGAATGTTATGGGATCCTGGGAGAGGTAGTTTTATAAGGTCTTTAGCCTGCTCGATCAAAGAGTGCTTGTGCTTCCCCAAACCACAAATCCCATAATTTCACAGCATTCATTCATGGCATTTAAATAACAACAACAACAACTACTACTACTTTATTTTTATATCCCGCCACCATCTCCCCAAGGGGACTCGGAGTAGCTTACAAAGGAACAAGCCCAAAGATTACAGATAAAAACAAACACATTAAAATCAGTCAAATAAAAACATAACATCACAAAGCAACATCATAAAAACATTTATTTACTCGACTTATACACCGCCACTCCCAGAGGCTCGGGGTGGTTTACATGCATAAGAGATACAATTTTAAAAGGTTTCAATTTATCATGACTGAAACAAAAATCAAAGCTGAGTTCGGACTCAAGTAAGTGCAGTGATTCCTAATCAGAGCCAAGGGAACGTGCAAAAATTCAAAAGTGCTCGGCTAGAAGGGAACACCCTTA
Source organism: Anolis apletophallus (assembly GCA_030556195.1). Taxonomy (NCBI): domain Eukaryota; kingdom Metazoa; phylum Chordata; class Lepidosauria; order Squamata; family Anolidae; genus Anolis; species Anolis apletophallus. Next base: position 79,578,691 of record JARBWK010000009.1, read on the forward strand.
GCCTTACGGAAGGAGGGCCGAACTAAAGTGCAGGAGCTTAGATAGGGTCGAGCCAATTCTCTGGTGAACTGCCTAATCGAAAGCAGAATGACACATCCAAGTTTTTAAGTCCTTAAAGGAGTGCCAAGCTGCATTAATTCTACACTAGTTCCTCTAGTGCAGTGTTTCTCAAACTTTGCTCCTCCAGGTGTTTTGGACTTTATCTCCTAGAAATCCCAGACAGTTTACTAGCTGTTAGGAATTGTGGGAGCTGAAGTCCAAAACATCTAGAGGAGCAGAGTTTGGGAAACTTTGCTCTAGTGGAATTCTATGCTATGCTCCGGTCCAGGTATAACCAAAGTTTCCATGGTTTCCAGTATTCATTGGGTGTATGCATGTCTTGGGATGTATCCCCCATGGACATGGAAGTCGTACCATTGTTTAAGGAGAGGGAGACAACATTAAGATATAAAAGAAAAAGGATACCATCATTCCCTCCCACCACATCATCTTTTGTTAGATACAAGCACAGTACCAGCCCTGGCCTTTCATAGATTTCCTGCAAAGCGACCATTTACACTATGTATTGTCACATGTCTCTTGCCCTGGATGAATGCCAGAAAGAGCACTGTCCAGCTTACAGTTCCCTGGAGAGGAAGCTTCTGTGCTTCCCTGCCTGCCATAAGAGGACCCAAATCTTGTTTTTTTATGTGACAACATCTATAGGCTGTCAAGGCAAAGCCTTTGAGCAGAGCCTTGTATGCTGGCACTTCCTCGCATACAGAGCTACAAGATTAATTTCGTGCTTTCTTCAAAGCAATTTGAATCGTGCTGATGCTTAAAGCTCTTGTGAAAGCAAGCTGATTTACCCTTCTCTTTTGCCCTTTAGCTATGAAATGGTTTTCATTGGAAGGTTGCAAAAATAAGGCGACTTAAGGCAATATATTTCCAGTTGTGACACGTCTATTTATGGTATTGGACTAGCTTAGATGTCAAACTACACAAACACATACATGCATACACCCATTAGAGAATGCTAGGCATGAATGGAGGGCGAAAGAGAGAAACGTGCCAAGAGGAAGGCGCATCAAGCCAGCCCCGACCGGACCGACTTCCACCTGGAAACCGATGCCCTCACTAACAAACTACATCTCTATTCAAAAGTTGAACAAAATCTCAAATGAGGAGAGAGAGGCATTAAATAGGGAAATAACGGAAGAAGAGGTTAATGAAGCAATAAATAAATTGGATAATAATAAGGCGCCGGGACCAGATGGGTTCACTGCAATATTCAATAAAACAATGAGCCATGAACTTATTCCTCACCTCAAAAAAATTATGAATTTAATATTAGAAAATAAGGGGGCGCCCACTACGTGGAGGGAAGCGGTAATTGTAATGATACAGAAAGATCCCTTAGACACCACAGATGTAAGAAATTACCGGCCTATATCACTGCTGAACTGTGATTATAAAATATTTGCAAATATTATGGCCAAGAGATTAAAAGAATTCTTGAAAACTTGGGTAGGGGAGGACCAAGCAGGATTCCTCCCCAATAGAAGCAGTAAGGACAATTTAAGGATAGTCCTAGATGTAATAGAATATTACGACACAAACATACAAAAGGAGATGGCCTTCTTGTCGTTGGACGCCGAAAAGGCCTTCGATAATATCCATTGGGACTTTATTGAAGCGGTTATAGATGAACTGGATATGGGATACGCTTTCAAGAATGCTTTTAGGGCCATTTATTCATCCCAGGAAGCCCGATTAAGAATAAATAATGAACTATCTGTAAAACTTCAAATTGGGAAAGGAACTAGGCAAGGGTGTCCCTTGTCTCCCCTCTTGTTCGTTCTGGCGTTAGAAATACTATTGAGAGGAATAAGAAAAGATAAAGAGATAGTGGGGTTGAAGGTGGCGAACCAAGAGTATAAAATAAGGGCTTTTGCAGATGATATCGTCTGTATAATCGAAGATCCTATTAAGAATGTTCAGAAATGGATGCAAAAGCTAGAGGAGTATGGCAAAGTGGCTGGACTCAAACTCAATAGGAAAAAAACTGTGTTCCTAACCAAAAATATGATCAAGGAGAAGCAGGAAATGCTACAAAAAAAGACAGGACTCCAGGTAAAAAAGAAAATTAAATATTCGGGGGTTTGGCTAACGGCCAAAAATTCCCAACTACTACAAAACAATTATGAGGAGAAGTGGAAAGAGATAAAAAAAGGACTTAAAGAATTGGAAACACCTCAACGTTACACTGTTAGGCAGAATGGCCATTATAAAAATGAATGTCCTGCCCAAACTCCTCCATTTATTTCAAAACATCCCAATAATCAGAAATGCAAAATTTTTTAAAAATTGGAACAAAGATTTATCAAATTTTATCTGGAATGGACGAAAACCACGAATAAAACATAGGATATTGATCGACAGAACGAGCAGAGGGGGCTTCGGTCTCCCTGACCTAAAATCTTACTATGAGGCATGTGCGCTGGCCTGGCTCAGGGACTGGATCTCCTTAAAAAATGAAAGACTGCTCACTCTGGAGGGATTTAACCTCAGAGTGGGCTGGCACGCGTACCTTTGGTACGATCAGGTAATAATTGAAAAAAAAATGGAAACCATTTCGTGAGATCTGCACTAATCAAAGTCTGGGCCAAATTTAAATCCTTTTTCCATTTAAAAACACCACTCTGGATCTCGCCCATAGAGGCTAAACAAAGAAGGCTCCTGGGATGGCAAATATGGCCAACATATAAAGACCTCTTAAAGAAAAACCAAGATGCATGGGAACTCAAGTCACTAGATGAATTAAGACCATAGTTTAAGAACCTGTCTTGGCTACAATACCTTCAAGTGAAGGACTTGTTTAAGAAGGACAAAGCTGAAGGCTTTGAGGAAAAGGAGGAATTCTGGGGAAAATTATTGGAAAAAAGAAACAAGGTTATCACCCTGTTATATAAGAAATTATGAGAGTGGGAAACGGAAACAGAAACGGTAAAAAGCTGCATGGTAAATTGGGCAAGAAATATTGGACATCAGATATAATTGCAGGAATGGCAGCAAATTTGGAATAAAAAAAATCAAATACACCTATGCATCTAGTCTTAAAGAAAATTGGCTTAAGATAGTTCACAGGTGGTATTTGACACCCAAAAAGCTTAGAATAATGTATAAAAACAATTCAAACTTGTGTTGGAAATGCAAATCACATGAGGGTAGTTTTTACCACATGTGGTGGACATGTGAAAGAGCGCCAAAATTTTGGAAAGATATTCAGGAGTAACCCAAAAAATACTTTAAAAAGAGAATAATGGTAGGTTACATACCTGTGACCATCTTTCTTCGAGTGAAGCTCTGTGAATCCACACTTATGAAGTTTGCGCGCCAGCGCGGGCTTCCAACGGAAGCTTTCCAGTTTGAAAAGTTTTGGCGGTAGCTCCGCCCAGCCGGCCCGGAGGGCATAAAAGGCGCCTCCATGCGCGCCCACCCCATTCCTACGCCACAGTTGCAACTAGGAAGGGTGGTTTGAGATAGAGGGGACGGCCGGGCGGGTTCGTGTGGATTCACAGAGCTTCACTCGAAGAAAGATGGTCACAGGTATGTAACCTACCATTCTTCTTCGAGAGCTCTGTGAATGCACACTTATGAAGACTTACCGAGCTAAGGTGAAGGAGGTGGGAACAAACCAGCCAATTTTTATAAAAACCGAACAGGTTTATTGCAACCAGCAATATATATAAATAACATAATCAACAGTGTGATAAATAAGCGTGGAAGACATGCTCCCACGTGTAAACATAGTGCAACAAGCACCATTCATGCCAGGCACGCAGGCCTCACAGTATAAAGTGCAACAAGCACCATTCATGTCAGGCACACAGGCCTCACAACAATAAGTGCACAACAGGTGCGAACTAGAACCATAGGATTTGAAATAAAGCGTGCTTTAACAGGTAGACTGTGTCCCGAGACCCGGGCACACGGCAAGCACTTATCCCTCTTGCAGGGTAGTGAAGTTCGATCGACCTAAAACTGTCGATCGAACAGTGCATAGAGGGGAGAACAGGGTAGCCTGTCATAGACACTAGCCCTGGGGGCCCTTGGGGTTGAGAATCGACCGACCAAAAGCCGCCTCCCTTTGAAACAGGGTGTCTACCCGGTAATGTGATGTGAAGGTGGAGGGGTTGGCCCAGATGGCCGCCCTACAGATCAGGTCCAAGGGGATTCCCTGAAGAAAAGCTGTCGACGTGGCCACTGCTCTCGTCGAGCGGCCCTTGATCCTAGGGGGACACGGTTGGCGGGCTATCTGATAGCACAGCTCAACCAGGGACGCCACCCAATTCGACAGTCTTTGTGACGACACCGGCAAGCCCAGCTTGTCGGTGGCGTAAGAAACGAAGAGTCTAGTCGACCGACGGTAATCCGCCGACCGGCTCTTGTAGACCCAGAGGGCTCTTCTGACGTCGAGGGCCCTGAGTGCCGAGTCACTGTCCCCAGATTGGGAGGACCCCAGGTCCGGGAGTACAATGTCGGTGTTGACATGGAACGGAGACACCACCTTAGGCAGGAAGGTGATGTCCGTTCGCAAGATGGCCCTGTCTGCCAGAAACAGCAGGTAGGGCTCGTCGACCCGGAGCGCCGCCAGCTCGGAAGGCCGACGCGCCGAGGCAATGGCGACCAGGAACGCCACTTTCCAGGAGAGGAGGCGTAGGTCGATGGACGACAACGGCTCGAACGGTGGGGATGCCAGGCAGGACAGCACCAGGTCTAGGCTCCAGCCCGGCGTCGGTGGATGCACCGGGGACGGGTGTTGTTGACCCCTCTCAGGAATCTCTTGACCATCGGGTACTGGAATAGCGAAGGGTCTCCCCTTCGCTGGTTCTGCCAGGTGAGCGCCGCCAGGTGGGTCTTCACCGAGGACATGGATAGCCCCCTGTCGACCAATCCGGCCAGGAAGTCGAGGACCGCTGGAATCGAGAGCGGGAAGACAGCGGCGGACCGGTCCGCCTGGAACTTGGCGAAGCGGGCGATGCAAGCCGAGTACGCCTTTGACGTGGCCGGCTTGTGGGCTGCTGCCAGGATCGCCGCTACAGCCGGTGATACGTCTGATGCCCGTGGATCCTCCACGCCGTCAAATGCAGGGACGGAAGGTCCGGGTGCAGGAGCAGCCCCTTCTCCCGAGTCAACAGATCCGGTCGGTGAGGGAGAAGTATGTAGTCTTGACTCGCCAAGTGGAGCAGGGTCGGGAACCAGACCTGCCGCGGCCAGTAGGGAGCGATGAGAATGCAATCGGTCCCCGAGAGCTGGATCTTCTCGATGATTCGGAGAAGAAGTGGGAATGGCAGGAAGAGGTAGAAGAATCCCGTCGTCCAGTCGAGTAGGAGTGCGCCCCCCGAGGCAACCCTGGTGTGCATCCGGGGCAAGCCTGGCACCGAAAACTGGCAGTTGGCTGTTTTCCGGCGATGCGAAGAGATCTGCGTCTGGGAATCCCCACCGCTGGAAGACACGGTGGAGTTCCTCCGGATGCAGCATCCATTCGTGGGACGACCAGCTGGTTCTGCTGAGCGAGTCTGCCTCCAAGTTCTCGACTCCCGGAAGATGGACGGCTCTGGGGGTCACCTGGTGACGGATGCACCACTCCCACAGGCTCTGGGCTAGGGCCAGGAGTTTCCTCGAGCCCGTTCCGCCCTGTTTGTTGACGTAGTACATGGCCACTATGTTGTCTGTCCTGACCAGTACTACGTGTCCCCTGACGAGGGGAGCGAAGGCCCGAAGAGTCTTTGCTATGGCCAGGAGCTCCAGGTAGTTGATGTGGTGGAGCCTCTCCATCGTCGACCATTGTCCGTTGATCGACAGGGTGCCTGTGTGACCTCCCCACGCATGCAGCGACGCGTCGGTTGTCACCGTGATGGATGGAGTCACCGTGTGGAAAGGTACTCCTTTGCACACGTTGGTCTTGGAAGTCCACCACCGAAGGGAGGCTTGGACCGCCCTCGGGAGGGACAGCTTCTTCGAATGGTGTTCCTTGACCGGGTTGAAGTGGTCGAGAAACCAACGCTGCAGCGGCCTGAAGCGTAGCCTCGCCAGTGGAGTCACGGCCACTGTGGAAGCCATGTGGCCCAGCGTGACCTGGATCTGTTTCGCCGTGATGGCGGGCCTGGTGCAGCTGTTCACCTCGCGTCGAAGTGCTTGAAATCTGACCTCTGGCAGATACGCGAGCTGATCGACGGAGTCGAACATTGTCCCGATGAACTTGATGGTCCTTGCTGGGACCAGTTGGGACTTCTCTTCGTTGAGGCGCAGGCCTAATGAAGAGAGTAGCTGTAAGGTCACCGAGACCTGTTGTTGCAGTAGTCCTGGAGACTGGGCCGCCAGCAGCCAGTCGTCCAGGTAGGGGAAAATCCGGATTTTCTGCCTTCTCAAGTGCGCAGCCACGACCGACATGCACTTGGAGAATGTTCGAGGAGCTGTTCCGAGGCCGAAGGGAAGGACGTTGAACTTGTACGCCCTCCCTGCTACCCTGAAGCTCAGGAAGCGTCGATGAGCAGGCCGGATCGAGACGTGAAAATAAGCGTCCCGGAGGTCGATCGAGGCGAAGTGGTCGCCTGCCCGGAGAAGCGGGAGAATGGACGACACTGACACCATCCTGAATTTCCTCGGCGAAATGTACGCGTTTAAGTCTCTGAGGTCCAGGATGGGTCGCAGGGAACCGTCTGGCTTCGGCACGGTGAAATACCGTGAGAAGAATGCCTCTCTTTCCTTGCTGTGGGGAGCTGTGAGATCGCTCCCTTTTGAAGCAAGCTGTCGACCTCCTCCAAGATCACCCCGGACGGCTCCGTCTCGACGATGAATCCCGTTGGCGGGGTCTCGTCGAATTCCAAGGCATAGCCGTCTTCGACAATCCGGAGAACCCATGCATCTGAGGTGATGCGTCGCCAGGCAGTGATGTAGCGGGCCAGGCGGTCTCCGAACGGAGGGTGAGGTGGTGGAGGTCGAGGGCTGGGGGGAGGCATGGTGGTGGCAGCGGTACCTAGCGAGGAGGCGGTGTCGTCCGGCGCCCCGTCAAACACGGCGGTTGGATTGTCCATTGCCGTTGTTGTGGCGAGGCCTCGCCTTGTTCTGGCGAGGTCGATTGGCCTGCTGCTGTTGTTGTTGCCTCGGCTGCTGCTGTTGCTGTTGCTGAGAGGCTGGGTATGGCCGCGGGGACTGGCGGTACTGCGACCTGGGCTGGAACTTCGCCCGCTGGTAGTACCGAGGTCTGGGCTGTGCCTGTGGCCGGTCCAGCTTGGCCGTCAGGACTCTGAAGTCGTGAGTGGCCTTCAGCTTGTCGTCCGTGCCCGCAAAGAAGAGTCCCTGGGCATCGAACGGCAGGTCTTCTATGGTCTTTTTGGAGTTTGAGGACAACCCCGAAGACTTCAGCCACGCGTGCCTCCGGATGGCGACACCGTGGGCCAGCAGCTTTCCTGACGTGTCGCCCGTGTGGCGGGCCATCAGGATTTGGTGGTGTGCTAGCGACTGCGCCTCCTGAGAGATGGAGAGGAGTGCGGTCTGTTGTTCCTGGGAGAGATCCTGGAAAAAGGGTTGGGCCCTTTCCCACAGGATCTGGTGGTAGGCTCCCATGCACGCCCCATAATTAGCCATTTTAGTAAGCAAGAGTCCGGCTCGGTAGATTTTTCTTCCGACCGTGTCGAACCTCTTTCCCTCTTGGTCGGAGGGGGCTGTGGACTCTCGGCCCGAAGACTGGGAGGAAGTGACGATCATCGAGTTGGGGGTTGGATGATCGTGCAGCCATTCCTTCTCCCTCTCGTCGATCTTGTACCACGCCTCGATACGCCCTGACGTAGGAGGAATGGTCGACGGGGTCTTCCACGACGCCTTCACCACCTCTTCCAGGGGTTCCAGCATGGGAAGATGTGGCTGGGCCGCGTCCTCGACCTGCACTCTGCTGAAGACGGGACAGGCGCTGGATCTTGTTGGGACATACGTCTGCATGCCCAAGGATCTTGCCATTCGGCCCACTTGCTCACCGAAAGCTCTCGCGGAGTCCGTCGGTGAAGATGCAGGTTCCACCTCACCGCCTCTATGTGAAGGTGTTCTGTCCATATTGAGGGACAAGATGGATCCCGATCTCATCGATCGAGGGACCTCGCCATCTTCGATCTCATCTCCCGACCATGGCTGAACCACATCCTGGTTCACCGGGAGTTGGGACTGCGGCGGTGACCTTGAGGTTGAAGGAATCGCAGTCATCACCGACTCGGGAGGGAGGTTTCGCTCGGCCGGTGCTAAGGCGAGCCTCGTGGTCTGTCTGCCCTTGTCGGGTGACGTCACGAACAGTTGTCGGACCGAGGTCTGGCCCAAGGGGACCCTGACGACGGTCTGGACAGAGTCTCTCGGTGAGATGCGTTGCTCTACCCCTGTCTCCACAGCGAGAACAGGGGCAGGCGAGGAGTCAGGGCACGACACCGAAGACGATGACGTCAGAGTCCTGCGCCTCTTTGGTGATGGCGGTCTCGAGGCAGCGGCCTCCAGAGACTTGCCCGGAGTCACAGGAACCAGGCCTCTGGTCTGGGCTCTACGGGCTTCCTCGCTCGACCTCCGGAAAGCTATCTCCATAGCTCGATTGGAGGGAGTCTTCGAGATGGTGGACCTCTGGGAGAGGCCCGACGCCATCGAACTCGTCGACAACCGGCGAGGTGGGGGCAGCTGAACCGTTTCAGTCGTCACGGTGCAGGGCCTCTTCGACACCGAAGTCTTCGAGGAGACAGACTTCGTGCCCTTCTCCTTCCGTGGACGCTTCTTCCCGGCCGGGTGAGCGGTCGACACGGTGGGGGCCGAGGCAGCCACCCCGGTCCCCAAGGAGGTAGATGGGACAGCCGTCGCCATCTCTGGAGGGCAGAGAGCACGCCGTCAGGTAGGCCTGAAGCCTGCGGGCTCTCGCTCTTCTGGTGTGCGACGAGAAGGCCTGGCAGTGTCGGCAGGCAGGAACAACGTGTCCCTCTCCGAGACACCGAAGGCACTTCGAATGACCGTCGCAATCCGGGATCTTGCTACCACAGGATGAACACTTTTTGAAACTGGTTGTGGACATACTATGCTCACACAACCAGCCGTATTTCCGATGTTGCCCAAGTGGCGGAAAACAAAGGAATGGGGTGGGCGCGCATGGAGGCGCCTTTTATGCCCTCCGGGCCGGCTGGGCAGAGCTACCGCCAAAACTTTTCAAACTGGAAAGTTTCCGTTGGAAGCCCGCGCTGGCGCGCAAACTTCATAAGTGTGCATTCACAGAGCTCTCGAAGAAGAACTTTGTTCTTTGTTTTTTTCTTTTCTTTTCTTTTTCTGTACTTCGTTCCCTTCCCATCTCTGACCCCGACACCTCACCCTCTTCTCTTCCCTTCCCGTCAGTTTTTCTGTATTTTGGTTGTATCACTGCATAACTGAAAAATTTCACAATAAAAATCATTAAAAAAAAAGAATAGGGCTCCATTAGAGAATGCTATGCTTTGTACCTTTTACAGCTTGATTCTCTAAAATACTAGCAAGAATTAGAGATTATTGCCTATGAAAAGCTTGGCCTCTCACTGAATAACTAGAAACCAAAGTTCTCTTTCACCAGGCACCAGCCAATCCCTCTGTAATGCCAGAAATACAGCTTAATGATGTAACATTAGAAAATTTCTATTACCTTGGCAGCCACCTCTCAACAAAGGTGTCTGCATACTGGAAGAAGCATTGAAGTGATGATTCTCCACCATCAACTTTGCTGAATTGGTCATGTTGTCTGAATGGCCGATCACTATCTCCCAAAAGTGTTACTTTACTCTCAACTCAAAAACAGAAAATGGAATTTGGTGGACAACATAAGAGATTTAAGGATGGGCTGAAAGCTAACCTTAAAAACTGTGGCATAGATACCGAGAACTGGGAAGCCCTGGGCCTACCTGGAGTTAAGCTGTTACCAACAATGCTGTGCAATTCATTGAGGCACGCATGGAGAGTGTCAAGAGGAAGACATGTCAAGCCAACCCTTGTTGGGACTGCCTTCCACCTGGAAATCGATGTCCTCACTGACAAGAACATGCAGGTCCAGAATAGGTCTCTACAATTGCTTATAGACCCATCACCAACACTCTATATTTGGAAGGCAATCATATTCAGTCATGAGTATAGGCTATGATGCTGACCAAGAATTAGAGATGGTTGCTTTTGGGTTGTTAGTGTAATACTGCATCCTCTAGTTATATAACCGCATAATGTTTTATGCGCTGCCCTTTTCCTGGATTTCTTGGTCCAGTGAGAGATTGCTATATTTTCCTACATAATAGTGAATGTCACCTGTCATTTCAGGATAAACAACTTGCATATCTTGAAAGGAAAAGCAAGAATTATGATCTTTCTTGCTCCTGAGCTCATCTCTTTAGTTGCCATAATATAGCTTTAGAATATGGGGCCAGATATCTACAATGTAGGCTTAACTAAGTTTGCAAACTACCAGTTGGTAAGATATTGCGTAAGCATTGCAGTATTCATATCTATATAGCTAGCATGAACTTAATGATTTCTAGAAACAGATTTATAATATGAATATTTTCATGCAAGTGTAGTAGCGGAAAGAATAAGTACAGGCCGTCATGAAATGATTTATGATCAAGTTAATGGATGCATCATGGCATCTGTATTCCTTGCTGCACATGGCGGGATTATAAATGTATTGGATTGAAATACTGGGAATCAAGTTTCTTGGCTACGTATGTGCAGTGCAAAAGAATTATGTACTAAAGAATCTGAGTTCCAGGATCCTAAATGTTTTTCTCCTAGTCATCAGCCATGACAATGGTAAACATTATGCAGGAAGATGACGGGGGAATGTAGGAATCTAGTGGAGATTTATTTTGAAGAGCTTATAGAAACTTTCTTAAACTGAAACTTTTCTATTGACATTCTGCTGGGTTAGTACCTTATTATGGATATTGTGGAAGGAAAACAAGCTGTATTCTCAGTCCCAAATGTGAATCAATTTAAACAATTACTTTACTTTCAATTCTTAACAGAAGTAAACCAGATTGACACTGAAGAATATTGTGCATTAACACAGAGTAGCTCATTTATTAAGCTGTGGAATAGATGGGTCCTGCAAACATGATGCGCTTATCTGCATTTAGAGGGACGAGCCTCTGTCAAGTTGATTGGTGGTGCAAGCTGCTCAACAGTGAAGTGCCAGGAAAAAAACCAAACCCAAAGCATTGTTTTAATATGAGACAAAAGACATACTTTTCTATTTGTAGGAAGTATAAAACCTGTCCCGAGTTAAAAGCCACTTTTACATTTTATTTCCACAAGTGTGGATGGGTGAGTTAGAAGATAAGGCAGCAGGTTCTCTGCACCAGTCTTTACCTATTCAGGGCTATATGCAACAGATAATTTAATGCACAAAGGCAGGAGGAGGAAAAAGGCAAGGGAGGCTAAAGGAACAGACCAGATTGAGTAACCCATGGCAACAATGAGATTATCGCTTGCATCTATTTCTACATGTTTGTGTGTGTGTGTGTGTGTGTGTGTGTTTAAAGCTTTCTGGCAAAAATCTGCTTGCATTCTTCTGGTGTGACTGGAAAGGCCAATACCAAGTTCCGATTGCTGGTCATTTACTTGTTGGATCTGTTTCTCTCTCTCTCAATGGTGTTTTCCTTCCTATAAATATGAACTCTAAAATGATTGCACAATTCAAGAAGTGTAGCAAACGGAATGGAATTCAGCACTCAATATATTGCTTCCTGCTTGGGCAGTGTTGCTTGAAGATCAGATCATTTATTGTTGCTTCACCAACTGTCACAATTTTAGGAGATCACAGAGGCAAGTAATCAAGCAAACATTAGAAGATAGGAACAAAATGAAATATGATATAAAGCATCATAAATAAAGTAGGGAAAATAAAATAGGGTACAATATAATTGTTTCTTAATATTGCTTTTTGATTATTCCTGTAGTTAAAGCCATTCTGATAACCAAATACTGCCCAAATATTGTGCTTGTTGTATGGGCTTCAGTCTTTTAATTGCCATTGTGTTGGAGAACATTTTGATGTTTTATGTCCTGAAACTAAACATTTTGAAAATGCCAATAAAGCCAAAGTCAGAATTTGTGGCCTGAATTGTCTAACAGGTATCAGCACCTTAAACGATTTAAATTAAATGATTAAACATGGCTTTGTGACCAAACCTTTGGAGAACTTGAAAAATAGATAGATATGGAATTGATGTGCAATTACTATTGGAACAGCCCGGATTATGCTTGAGGATTATGTGATTGTGAATGCATTGTTTTAAATGTTTTTAATTGTTTTAATGTATTTTATAACTCTATTTAAAAGTTTTAATTGTACATTGTTCTATGGCATCAAATAGTTGCCTGTGTGTAAGTTGCCTTGAGTCCCCTTTGGGGTGGAGAAAGACGGGGTACAAATGTTGTAAATAAATAAATAAAATAAATAACTATTATCAGTCAGAGCAAAATGTGTAAACCATAGCTGAACAAACCCTAGCTGAACAAATCCTCTAAATAAAATTATGTGGAAGGTTCACTATGGAGTTGCCATAAATTTTAAGGCATAAAACAACAAGGACCAGAAATAAAAAATCGGTAGTAATGTTTGTAGAATCTACTTTCTTTTTTGCTTTATCTGTTTGATTTAATGACCACAGCCAGGTGTAAGCATAGCCATAGGACCTTTTCACACGTCCCATGGGGGCTGTGCCATTTTGCCAGCAGTTGCTGGCAAAAGGGAAGACGTGTGAAGTGTCTCGTGGTGCCCTGCACACCCTCCCTCCTTCCCCATTACATGGTGGGGATGGGACAGGGCATGTTGGCACCGTGTCCCAGTCTCGATCAGATGGGAGATGCTGAAGCCTGTAAAGTCTTTGAGCATGAGGATGAGGATTTTCTGGTTGAGCCTGGTGTTTCTGTGGGGGAAAGCCAAAGTGTTTTTCGAGATGATAGAAATATTTTAGGTAGATCTGTTGTTGAGGAAACAGGCAGTGATTCTTATGAGAATTGGCCAGGGATTGATTCTGAAAGTAATATGGAGAAGACAGTAGGGTTACAGGTAACCCAGTGTTTACATATCAGAAGGATAATGTGAAGAAGAGACAAATCCAGTGTTCCCAGGGACTGAAAAATAAACAAAGGGAACCCAGTTATGAGAAATAATGATGCCATGAGCCAGAGGGTATTCTTAAAGAATTGCAGTCAATGTTCATGGTGATTTCATGTGTCAAGTTGCCTGTCTTGGGAGTTCTGAGCTTGGAGTTCTGTTCTTGGCTCTGTATCTTGTTTTCCTGTTTAAGTTCCATGCCTCCTGTTTGGATTACAAATCTTATTTCGAGTTTCAAGCCTTTAGAATTATAGTCAAGTACCAAGTCCTTGGAGTATTTTTTTTAAAAAAATAATTTTTATTGTATCATACATAGAAACATACAATCTTCAAAATTAATAATCAAAATACCAGTATTTTCCCCAATCCCACCACCACCACCACCACCTCCCCCCCACAGGAACAGTTTACTACTTTTGCTATGCTTATTACAATTGTTCAATCATGAGGATAGTCTTATTTAACTTCTTATATTTACATTTCCCCTTTATTCTGGAAATGAGACCTTTACATTTTGCCTCACATGTCCTTCTGATTTGGCCTGTCCTATAGTAACTTTTCATTTCAATATTATAATCTTGGAGTAGGTAGTCGGCTAGATATTTATACCAAGTTTTTATATCCCATTTCTTGTGGTCCTTCCAGCCTAGGGCAACCATTAATATTGAACAATCAGAAATTCTACATAAAAACATGAACTGGAAGGAGATAAAAGAAGTACAATCTATTCTAGGGGTGAAACTGGGAGAAAGGAAGTTAAAATATCTAGGGGTATATATAGAAAAAAATTAATATAATCAGGATAAATTATAACCAATTATGGAAGAAAATAAGTAAACAAATCAATAATGGGGAAAAATGGAATTGGGGTATAACAAGGGTGAAGCCATATAAAATGATATTACCCAAATTTTTGTACTTGTTTCAATGCCTCCCATTTAGCATTCCACCTAAAATAATAAATAAACTGGATAATTCAATTAAAACATGGCTAGTAGGTTCTAGTAAAACCAGAATTGCAAATACAATATTTTTACTCCACAAGAAAATGGAGGCTGGGGAGCACCTTGCCTCCAGAATTACTTTGAATCCTGTCATCTGACTAGGTTACTTGAATTAGACATTGGAGAGCCCAAAAGATGGGTTAGGATAGAGAAACTAATAAACAGATGGGAATATGGATCTTGCATTATGGGGGAAATTGGGGGGGGGAGACCTAAAAATATGAAAGGAGGCCCTTTGGTATCAACAATGGCATGTTGGGGAAAATGGCAAAAGAAACTCCCATTAAATAAAATAGACAAGCTCCCAGTAGGTTCCATAGAGAACAGAAAACCCCAGCTATACCGAAATATGCTAACAAAATTGGCACAGAACAGAATAACAAAGATTGAGGACTTACTGAAACCAGACGGAACTGTAACACAATGGGAGGAAATAAAAGATAAGTGCGGGCTCGGAAATTGGCTACAATGGGGAGGGCTGTCTAAAAAGCTAACAGAATAGAAGAGTAAGGAAACCTCAGAAACAAATCTTGACAAAATAATAAAATGGAAAGTTGAGGGGGAGAAAGGAATTATGGGATTCATATAGAAAACAATCACAAAAATACAATACAACACAAAATCTACCATGATAGAAGCCTGGAAGGAGGAATTAAGTTGCAGTGAGAGAGAAACCGAGAATTGGATAAAATCAATTAATAAAATAAAACATCTAAAAATTAAAGAAATGCAACGGAAGATACTGACAAAATGGTATAGAACTTCCGTGCAATTGGCGCATATTACTCCAACGCTCCAACAACTCTCCTGCTCCAACGAAGAGGTAGCTTGGGAACTGGCACCACTGCTGCCAGTGGGATCCTTCAGAGGATCTCCCTGCCCCCTTCAAATGGACAAGGAATTCCATCAAAATCCAGGAAGCGGAAAAGCTTCCATACCAGGACATTTTGGAACGTGAATTTCAGAAGCTGGGCTAGATCTTTAGGAAATCCCCAGACTTGGACTCAGGTCACCGGGGTAGGTAAGGGTTATGGATATCACCCCTCAAAATTGATTGAGCGAAGTGTGATCCTCCTGTTTAAGGGTAGATCATGCTTGTCTTCTAGCGACCTGTCCTTCACCCCAACCCCCCCCCCCCGTCCTTATATTGGCCTTACTGAGACCTATAGGCCAAAGACCTCACCTGGTTGAACTCGGTTTGCTGTTTGATCTAGCAGAATTTGTCTTGATAGTTGTTAGTGTAGTTCGAGATGTTAGATTTGGTTTTTCTGTTTTAATTGTATTTTTATATAAATCGCCAGAAGCATCTATGATGGAGGGCAATTAACAAATTGAATTGAATTGAATATTACAAAAACGTGCCCAAAACTATGTTGGCATAACTGCGGGAAAAACCGGAACATAGACCCATATGTGGTGGGAATGCGAAAAAGATACAAAAGTTCCATGAAATAATCAAGAAGGAAATGGAGGAGCTATTAGTGATAAATATAAAATGGAACAAAACTCATTTTTTCACCCAGAAAATGGAAGGTAAAGGGGAATTTAAAGAATGGGAGGAAGTAATAAAACACATGATGGATGCCCTTGGAGTATGTATGGTGATGTTCATGCTTTCAAGCCTTTGGATATAATTCTAGTAACCAAGATCCTCAAGTGTAAAGTTGTATCATTTAATACCAAAATCAGGACTGTCCATGCCATTGCTGATTATTATGAATGGCTATGAAAAGTGTAACCTGAAAAACGTCAACAGGAAGGAATTATGCTCATTTGAAATGTCAACACATTAAATATAAACAAATGCAATTACCTCAAATACATTTGTACTAATATACATGAAATAGGATTGTGCTAAAAATTAGATTAAAGTTAAATCTTAAAACATGGCACTTCTAAAGCCAATTCACTGGCCCTTTGCAAGTAAATAGCAGATGTGCTCTACTTCAACATCCATTGATTTCAGTGGGGACTATGCATGAGAAACTCCCCACAGATTATGCTCATGTTGTTTGTATATTGCAGAGCATAGATGTGTACAAAGAAACCACACTGCAAGTAATCTCCAGTGGCATCGAAAACCCAGAATGTCTGAAAGGATTACATACAGCTTAACAGCTCCAATTATTTATCCATCCAGCAAGATCCTGTTTGTCCTTATAAACAATGAACAGAAGCTGGTAATTTGCAAATACAGCACATTAGAGTAAAGGTGTATAGCCTACAGAGTTGGTTAAGGCATACTATGGAGAAAAACCTATTAAGGTATAGATCTAAGAGATAAAGAAAATCACAAATCAAAATATGATGCACAGCTTATTTCAAAGGTCTCAAAGTATCTGGGAAATTAATTATTCTCATTTAAGAAACAAAGCATGCTCTTTGACTTGATAAGATCTGCTACATCAGCAAATAGTTTAGGAGGAATGCATACAGTCTGATGTTTTAATGCACAATAGCACAGAATACACCACTGCACTCAGTTTGCAGGTTGGTCTGTTTAGGACTGAAGTCTGATGCACCAGTTAGGTGCTGCATACCAGTTAGGTATACTGCCTCTATCTGTTAAATATAGGCAAAATTGATTGGTATTGCTTTTAAGAACACCAGAAAAGCCATATGAGAGGAAGACTTACCTAGATTCTGGATGCACTGAGATCAAACAGAGACCTTTTTGGAAGACAATAAGCAAGATATAACTAACTACCACTTCTTGTGTTCCCTAGCAACTGGAATACAGCTTTTGACCTGGAGGTAACATATAGACATGATGTCTGGTAGCCATTGATGACTTCATGAATTTATTTCCATGCCCTTTTAAACCTGTTCAAGTTGGTGACTATCTCCACATCTTGTGATAGCAAATGACAACCTTTAACTATGTACTGTATGAAGAAGTACTTCCTCTCCTCTGTCCTCAGTCTCTTCATCTATCTTAGTTGCATTACATCTACAATGTAGATGCATCCTAAGAGAAACGTATGATGTTATCAACAAAATTGCCATAGGGAAGGACCAAACAGATTACCAGTGATATATTATAAATGTATTGAAGGGGAACTTTTATTATCTCTACAAGAGACAATAAACTATTTTTTTTCAAGCCAGGAGGATTTCTGATTGTTTGAAAGAAGCTAACATAGCTTTGATACCTCCCTGCCTGCTATAACAATGAAAAAAATCAGAATTTGACTTTGATTTTTAAAAAACCCTTAAAAATCAAAATCCTTGTTGAATAATGATTTGTTTACCATGATTTTGGCTTACAGGTTGAAAACCTTTCTTCGGGACTTTTTGAAGACCACTATGGATTTCTACCTAAAAGACAACTGAGAAATAATATTAGAAATGTATTACATTTTTTTTAAAAAAAGAAATGTATTACATATAGGAATATTTGGGATGAAATAATGAGAAGAAGGTTGTATCGATCTTTTTAGACACATAAAAACTTTAATTATCCTTTGAAATTTTGGGGCAAGATTTAAATCTTGTTGCATCCTATCCCATTCCCATAACTGTATAAATATGCTTTATTCCTGATGCCTTTGGAAATGGCACCTATTCTTTGATTATATTATTTTGTGTCAAAAGCATTGCAGAAATAAGTATAAAACTGATAAAATGTAGGGAGCAAAACGGCAAAATGATTTTAGACCAAAACCGGACAACAGTGACCGCATTGTTTGTAGCATTAAACAATTCTTCCTCTGTGCATGAGGCAGGGCATTGTGGGCAAGCATACAGATGCAGAGTTGTTTGTTCTGCTCCACAGTTGCACAAGGTGGAGGATTCTTCTGGGTAGTGCCATTTTGCCAGGTTGTCTTTTGATCTGGCAACTCCACTTCTGAGTCTGTTCTGAGACTTCCAAGTTGCCCATTCTTGGTTTGCCCCTGAAGGCAGACCCTCATGAGGGGACATTCATTTGGGATTTCCTAGTTTAGCTGCCCACAGGGATTCTCTTGCTAGTATAGGGAGAACATTCTTTGATAACGTTTTTTGGCTTTTTTTCTTTGTTCGTCACTGCTAATTCATCAATTTCTGCTGTTTTGAAATCTTTAACAATCCATTCTTCTATTGTTGGGAGGTCTGCCTTTTTCAATATTGTGCATATAATGTCTGTGGTGCTATTATCATATAGTGCAATACTTTGCAATTTAATGGTTTTGTTTGATTATTTGGCATTCCCAATAAAAATAATTCAGGCTTAATTGTTTTTCTAATTTAAAATTTTCTTGCAGTGTTTTTTGTTCCGCACCCCATAATTCTCTTGCTTTTTTAGAGGTCCACCACATGTGGAAGAAATTTCCTTCTTGTTCTTTACATTTCCAACACCTATTGTTTCTTCCCTTATATATTTTGGCAAGTTTTGCTGGAGTCAGGTACCACCTGTTCATCATTTTATAAAACCTTTCAATAGAGCCATAGCACAGAGTTTTCTTTAAGCCAATAGTCCACATTTTTTTCCATTAATCTAATTCTATGTTGTGTCCAACATTTTGTGTCTATTTAATCATATATTCGTTTATCAATTCTGATTCCATTTCTATCTTCAGTAATACTTTTTATATCAAAATCACATAGTCTTAAACCTGCTGCCACATTTCCTTTTCTTCTCCACCTTCCTTCCTCTTTTTTTATGTTTCTAGACATTATTAACACAGCTACTTCTTTGAAAATTATCACTTTCTAAACTCATCCAAGGCTGGAAAAACACTGGTGTTCATTTGAAAAAAATAGTTTCATGTTCTCAAACAGATCCACTTCTAGCTTTTGTCCTACTTTTTCTATATGATACTTGAGATGTTCAGCATCATGAATTTGTTTCCCTTAGGATTTACTTTCTAATTCAAAAAGAAGATAGGTACCACAGATGAACCCACGATGGCGCAGTGGGTTAAAACTGCTGAGCTGCTGAACTTGCCGACCTAAAGGTCATTGGTTCAAACCTGGGGAGCGGCATGAGTTCCCACTGTTAGCCCCAGCTTCTGACAACATAGAAGTTCAAAAACATGCAAATGTGGGTAGATCAATAGGTACCGCTTTGGTGGGAAGGTAATGGTGTTTCATGCAGTCATGCCGGCCACATGGCCTTGGAGGTGTCTATGGACAATGCCAGCTCTTTGGCTTAGAAATGGAGATGAGCATCGCCCCATGGTCAGACATGACTAGACTTAATGTCAAGGGGGAAACTTTATCTTTACCTACCACAGATGATGAAATGTTCCTCATTCATCATTAAACAGCTTGCTTATCTGTTCTTGATCAAAACGAAAAGAGCCACCAATTTAGACATTTAAGCCAATACGTTATGTTGTATGGTGGTTCCTCATGGGACGGCATTCACTATTAGGCACATTGCTTCCTCTCATTCCTTAAATCTTGGTAGTTTTTCTTAGGGGAGACAGGGCAACGAGAGCACCAAATGTATGCTGCTGTATATTGGCTTTTATCACTAGTGATTATGTCCTTTGTAGCTGGGCTGTAAACTTACCTTATGAATAGTCTAAATGCATCCTTCTGTAATAACTATATGTATTGGTTTCATTTTACTAGCAATGATAGGAAATATCTATCAATCTTAATTTCAAGAGGGGTGATTTCTGCCTTTTAAAATTTTACAGTACATTGCTTCAGAGTGGCAATTTGGAAACAATATCTGAGAAGTTAAATGTGTACCTTTACTTAGATTTCTGTAGATCATTTTCACTTTCAAGTCAGTTAAATGGGTTTGGCCTGCTCTTTTTAAATGAGAGCAATTGTACATTCTGCATGTGATTAGTTTGCCACTTCAATGTTTTGGAGAGTAATTATGCTGCTCCTCAAGAAGGCAGGCTAAAAGTAACGAAAATGTGCTTTCCATCACAGGTAAATCTCCTGCAGCCTACTGAAAGTTTAGTTAAAAAGCCATATAGGGAAGTGTCAGAAGATAAGTTAATATATTTGGGTGACAGTACAAATCTGATTTGTTCATATACAGTTGTTACCACACTGGATGCCATTACTTTTTAATTCTTATGATAATACTCAATGGGCAGCTTGAGTTTGAGTTACACCATCCTTTTCTACTGATGTATAATGTAACAAGATGCTAGCTCATTTTATTCTTTTGATTCTGCTGGACTTGCTATTTTTCTTAAGCTTTGTGTATTTATTTATTTATCGTATCAGGAGTGAACCAAACAGTTGTATTGTTTTTAGCGTGGTGAGATGTGTTTCACACTGGGATGCATACTCGGCAGCAGAGTAGCAAGGCTGGTTGTGATCCCGGCATAAATTTTTATTCTTTTATAGTATAGCACACTGTATTATATATACCACAGGTCCTTAAACTTTACAGGGCAAAGGGGCAGTTTATGGTCCCTCAGATTGTTGGGAGGTTGGACTACAGCTTGAAAAAAACATGGACAAATTCCGATGTACACTGCACATATCTTACTCGTAGAGCAAAAAAACCCATGAAAGAACAATACAATATTTAAAATGAAGAATAATTTCACCAAGATAAACTTACCAGTATTTCAATCGGGAATGTGGGCCTGCTTTCACCTGATGAGATAGTCAAGTTAATTAGGATTGTTATTGCGTACCTTCAAGTCTTTCAGACTTAGGGCAACCCTAAGTCTAAAGCAGGGGCTCCCAAAGTGGGCGGTACCACCCCCTGGTGGGTGGTGGGGCAATCTAGGGGGTGCTGGAAGGCCCAGGAGAATTTGAGGGGCACTGAACCCCTGTAAGGGGGCGGTAGTGGCGGCGGCATGAGCCAGGTGACAGGCTACCATCCATCTGTGTGTGTGTGTGTGTGTGTGTCTCTCTCTCTCTTCTTCCCTCCTTCTGCTCCTTCCTCCTCCTCTCGCCAAGCAAGGGATAATAATAATACCTTTGGGGTTCCCTTCCAACTGTTTGAGTCTTAAAACAATAATAATAGTGTCCTTCAACATATTTAGTGGAACATGGATTCAGTGCGGTAACCAATTTATTAACAAAAAAAGAAACCGATTGCAAAATAGTCAATCACGATGATTTGAGATTACTGCTGACGAAAATACAGCCGAAGATTACTAGATTGGTAGCAGCATACCAGGTTCATCCTTCTCATTAAGATGATTTTGAATGTTTTAACTTTTTTTGTATTACCTTTCTATTCTAAATTCAATAAATAGTTTCATAATTTCAAACTTCAATGTTTCTAATTTACAACTTTCTTTATTATATTTTATGAAAAAGGTAGAAATATTCATACATATATATTTCTGTTTAATTGCTATTAAAAAATTCTAGGGGGGTGGTGAGTAATTTTTTTTCTGGAAAGGGGGCGGTAAGTCAAAAGAATTTGGGAACCCCTGGTCTAAAGTTTAGGGTGGAGGGTGGATAAAGGATCTTGGAGAGTTGCACTCAGCCCGTGGGACCTCATTTTGGGAACCCCTGATATACACTATAACAAGGATACTAAGCCTTTTTGAAAGGTCCATCTTTTAGCAAGGGGACAAGTCTGAATCCTGCACAAAATACTACATTCTCTACTATTAAGCATCATTCTGAAGGAACACAAGCTGAATTAGCTTGGGTTCTGTGTAGTAACTATTCCAAATATTCACTGCTCTTTGTTGCTGTTATGTATTTTTAGAGTTGCCCCATTTTATAGTGCCTCTGGGCCCTTCCAGATAGATCCAAGAACTGGGAACTGCCTCTGGTAAAAAATAATTAATTCAGAAGAAACCAAGGTTTTCCTGGTTTGTTCTGAATTAATTTAATATCCCATTAGATCCAGGCCTTCCTGAAAGGCCCAGGTCTGTGGGGCATTGGGCCTGTGGAGACTCACTTCTGGGTATACCTGCTTCAGAGTTGATTTTGGAGCTGTGTGGAAGTGCCCTCTATCATAGGGATTTATTCAAAGTAGGGTTGCTATTTACCTTTCTCTTAGAATAAGAGAGAAAGTTGCCTAAGGTCATCCAATGGGTTTCCATCACTGAACTGGAATTTGGACCCTGGCTTCCCAGAGTCCTAGTCCAACCCAATCCTACAGTTCCTCAAACATGCATAGTCATATGTGTATGTCAATTCCATGTTGAATTTAACCCAACTTTTGCTTCCTATTTTAAATATTTCAAAGACTATTACTTACAATAATGACTGTCAGTGTTTGCCATTTCCAGGCACAGAAGGATTTCAGAAGGGACTTATAATAATTACAATAAACAACAATTAATTAATTAAAATGATAATTAAATACAAAATAGTCTGCAGTGGCAGCTGAGCATCGTGAACAACCCAACAACTCCCAGATGAAATCTAAACAGCTGGCAATCAGATTCACAGCTCAGGAACCTTCCGAGATAGTGGCCACTACGCTAAAAGCCACGAGAAAAGGCTTTCTTTGATAGCATCTGTGCGAAAAACAGAAACTCTTTTTACTTATTGCTGTAAAAATAAAGATCTCCTGATCTTTCAAATCAAACAAAAAACAAACAAAAACAAAACTCCTCCAGTGCCTTATTTACACTACAAAATTACATCGCTATATTCCACTTTAATTGCCATGATGATATCCTATAGAATCCTGGAGCTTGTGGTTTGCTGAGGCACTAGAAATCCTAAATACACTTTCCCAAACTACTATTCCCAGGATCCAATAGCAAAGAACGGTGATAGTTAAAGGGGAATCATAGTGTGAATGGCTTTTAGATCTATTCCACTTGGACCTAGGTTCCCTATTACTTATTGTATCTTCTCAAATTGTGCTAAATTCTGCAAGGCCCTATAAGCTCAAACTATGTTCATTTTGTCAGGGAAGTAATTCTTAGTTGCAGATCTCTGATCACAATACATCACATATGCATGTGTTCAAAAATCCTTTAGAAAAAAAGTTAAAGACGTGGCTTTGGGACTGGGCGTTTGGTTGATGCAGGGCACTGGATGGACAATTGAATAATGACAGGATTGTAGAGGCGGACTGTGGATTTGGCTTAGACAGCCTATGAGTGCGGAATGGGGATTATGTGGTTAATTATTGATATTTGGTTGTTTAATCTGTTTTGTAGTATTTTTGATGTGTTGTTTTGTCTCCTGTGTATGCGACATCTAATTGTTGCCTTTTTGTTAGCCGCCCTGAGTCCCCCTTTGGGGGTAGAGAAGGACAGGTTAGAAATAAATAAATAAATGTGTAGGCACAATCTTACTTACAAATTAGTAGGAGAAATTGATTTTCTTCTGCTTCAATGCAATGGCTGGTTTCCTCACCATTACTACCTCAAAGATCTGTAAAAGGAATTTTGTCAGATTCTGCAGAAGAATTCAGAAAGGTCCAACATGTTTCAAAGAAAATGTTGTGATATTACTGCGTTTCTCCGCCTGGGGGGCCAGGACTCCTGGGGGTGTCATGAGGGGGTGTCAGAGGGGTCACCAAAGACCATCAGAAACCACAGTATTTTCTCTTGGTTATGGGGGTTCTGTGTGGCAAGTTTGGCCCAAATGACAAAATCAACCCCCCTTCCAACCCCACTAGTATTCAAATTTGGGCGTATTGGGTATTTGTGCCAAATTTGGTCCAGTGAATAAAGTACATCCTGCAGATCAGTTATTTATTTACAATCCATATCAATAGCACAATTACAGTTGTGAAGTAGCAATGAAAATAATTTTATGATTGAGGGTCACCACAACATGAAGAACTGTATAAAGGGGTTGCAGCATTAGGAAGGTTGATATTAGGTCTTTTCCCACTACCATACACTTTAACACCATACCAGTTGAAACCCAATGCCCTGAATTCCTATCCTTTGTTTTTTAAACATATTGGAAACAATCTGCTCTTGTCTGATACAATCTCTTCCCACCTTTCCATCAGTCCTTGCTGGAGGACCATCTCAGATCCACTCTAAAGATGTTTACTCAGGAGGCAGTAATAAATCATGGAGCAGAATTATAATAGGTTGTCTTTAGGCTTTATTTCCTGGTAATGCTGCTCCATTACCTTGAGCTAACAGGTATAAAGGGTTCATTTTACCTGTAGAAATAAAATACGTTATAACATGTTTGCAGCATATCTATGTCCCCATAGTGCTTTGTGGGTTGTGAAATACACCGGAAGCATTGTTATTAGACCAGTGTCTGTTTTACACATTTATGAAGAGTAAAAAAAGGCCATTCATAACTGCTGAGCGAAGCATTAGAAGAAAATTGGTCATTTGGCACAAGAAACAATTATTTACTTTCTAAATGCAGGCTAGTACCTACTAAGTGGGCAGTGTAAATGGTAAAAATTTCATCTTCTATTCTCAGGTGTTGCTTTCCTTATATTTGTGCCTAATGCAGACATGTTTCCTTGGTTCCTATCTGAACAGACAATACTGTCAGAATCAATTATATAACTATGCTATGGCCTATTGCTGCCTTCTGAAAGAGGTGAAAGTTAATTAAATAGATGTGATTATAGTAAATGGGAGATTATGTTCTGTTAAACTGGAAAAAGTCCTACTTTCTACAAAAGGGGATGTGCTATGAAGATGCTTCTTTTTTCTGTAGGGCATGAGACTTCGGAGTGAGCACAAGGGATTCAGTACAGTTCATGGAGAAATCTTCCAATTGCCTTTGCAATCAAACTTCACTGCCAGATACTAATATAACTATGAAGATAGGTGGATTGGTGACTCTGTCCTGGCTTGAGGAGAAGATGTGACTAATTATCACACCCATCTAAGCCACTGTTTGCATGCTCTACTCTGTGAATGGAAATTGCACATCATGTGAAAGATGAAGTGGGGGGAAAAAACTCCTCGAGGGCTGAAGACAGCTTACAAGACATGCTGGGAGCCTGAGCCACCCGGAATAACAGTCTGTTACTGCCTATCACTGCAAAGACCTGTGCTGTTAGCCATGACTGTGATTTAATCTCTACTGTATCTGCCGGAGGGCAGATGTCACATTAGCAATGAGAAATGTAGACTCCCACAAGGTGATATTGGTTGCATTCGCAAATGCAACACAGACTTTTACACAAAACCGTTTTAGGATGCGCTCATACCAAGTCTGAAGCATAACAATTATTTAAGGGTAATGTAAGAATAAGAGTTGCCAATATGAAGCAAAGAAACTGTAACCCAAACATGGAAAAATTGTAACCCTGAAGAGCAGAGGTTGTGCCGTATTAATAGAGGCTGTGCCATATCAACAGGACACAATTGTACAAGTCAAATTTGGGATCATGTTATGTCTTAAAGAGAGAGAGAGACAAAAGGTAAGGATTAAACATTAATCTATCAGCATTATGTATGGAAGCTCCCAGTGGCACAAAGGGTGTAAACTCTTGTGCCAGCAGGACTGCTGACCAAAAGGTCGACAGTGGGTTGTTGTTGGTTTTTCAGGTTGTATGGGCATGTTCTAGAACATTGGTTCTCAACCTTTGGGTCCCCAGATGTTTTTGCCTTCAATTGCCAGAAATCCTAATAGCTGGTAAACTGGCAGGGATTTCTGGGAGTTGTAGGCCAAAACACCTGGGGGCCCACAGGTTGAGAACCACTGTTCTAGAAGCATTCTCTCCTGATGTTTCACCTGCATCTGTGGCAAGCATCCTCAGAGGTTATGAGGTTTGTTGGAAACTGGAAAGTTGGGTTTATATATCTGTGGAAGGTCCAGGGTGGGAGAAAGAACTCTTGTCTGTTGGAGCTAGGTGTGAATGTTTCAAATGGCCACCTTGATTAGCATTTGATGGCCTGACAGTTTTTAAGGTGCGGCTTGTTACTGCCTGGGAAATTTCCTTGTTGAAAGGTGACCAGGTGTTCCTGATTGTTTCCTGGCTGGAGTTTCCCTGTGTTTGAGTTTTGTTTTTTTATTTACTGTTATAATTATAATTTTAAAGGTTTTTTTAGTACTCGTAGCCAGATTTTGTTCATTTTCATGGTTTCTTCCTTCTTGTTGAAATTGTCCACATGCTTGTGGATTTCAATGGCTTCTCTGTGTAGCCTGACATGGTAGTTGTGAGAGTGGTCCAGCATTTCTGTGTTCTCAAATAATATGTTGTGTCTAGGTTGGTTCATTAGGTGCTCTGCTATGGCTGATTTCTCTGGTTGAAGTAGTCTACAGTGCCTTTCATGTTCCATGGTTGACAGTTTGAATTCGGGGAGCAGGGTGAGCTCCTTTCTGTCAGCTCCAGCTTCCCATGTAGGGACATGAGAGAAACCTCCCACAGGATGGTAAAACATCTGGGTGTCCCCTGGGCAACGTCCTTGCAGACGGCCAATTTTCTCACACCAGAAGTGATTTGCAGTTTCTCAAATCACTCCTGACATGAAAAAAGCATTGTGTATAACTTAAGTAGTATCTTCTTTATGATAATTCTTTCTCCTTCCAATTTTGCTTTCACCGTTTTCTACCTATGGTGCTGTCAGCAGGCTTGTCATATAAATTATAGTTGTAAATGCTCTACTTTTTGTTTAGAGAGCAACAACGCTGAATAGTAACAAATTGAAGTGGAACCATAGTGGTTGGATTGAAGGTACAAAAGGGCTCCTCTTCTTTCTTTTTCACAACCTCATAGTTGCATTCATCTGCCCCCTGCCTATGTCTTTCATTCACATCCAGCCCATTCACCTTATTTAAGTGGTTTCTTGTGGTCTGGATGGAAAGGCAGACTGCTAAAACAGGGACAGAGATCAAGTGGTCTCTCTACTGGTCGTTTGGTGGGAAAAAAAGCTTTCTATCCTAGCAAAAAAAGAAGCATATTATGATGCTAAGGCAAAAACAGAAATTCATGGGGATGGATAAAAATTTGTTTCAAGAGATGTCCAGAGAAATTGGGATGCACCTTTTCTGGGTGGCTGCCCACCTGTGCTGTGTACACTTTCCTGGTGTAGAATGGATGTGCAGTATGTTGTAGCAAGCATGTTGCAGAATTTTCTTATAAACAGGCACATAGCATTGTATTATGAACCTTGTTATAAATAATATATAGTATATATGGAAAATAAAAAGATTAATTGTATGTAGAAAAGCAAAAAAAAAGCTTGTTAATATCTTTGTTGTTGTGGTGGTGGTGGTGGTGGTGTGCCTTCAAGCCATTACCAACCTATGACAAACCTAAGGCAAACCTATAAAGGTTTTTTTTGAGCTTGAGTGTGTGTGAAAGGTCACCCAGTGGGTTTCCATGGCCAAATGGGGATCTGAACTTTGCTCTCTAGAACCTCACACTCAAACCACCACAATATTCTGGATCTATTTATCTTTATTAGGAGTAATATTTTAGGAGTATCAAAATATTAAAAATTGAGCATAAGTGGTTCAAGCTCTAAATATCTCATATAAAAAGGGAGATTACCCTATGTAGCACAATTCTTGTTCCTGGGTTTTAAATGTCATTTCCTTACTGGTTCTATCATAAAAATATTAGAAAAGTGTATTAAACTGCAAAAAATTGGCAAAGTTTGTGGCAAAAATGAAGTTTCTGGAATGTGACAACTATTTCCAAAGCAAGTACTGCACAATTAAACAGGAAATAACACATTCAAACCAGGAACAGAATATTTTTCATATTTTGTTACATGGTGGTATCTGCCACTGTTCCCCTAAGAGTTATTAGGGTGGTTTCAGTCAGGTATAATTTCAGTCAAGTATGAAATAGAACAGAGCGATAAAATAGTAGTAAAAGCTGCCGACATGGTAATAATTACCATGTTACCAACTTAAATGATCGAATTATCATTTTAATTACCAAATTAAAACCAGTTGGCAGATATGCTACAAAGCCTGGTTAATTTTTAAAAACTGTTCTGCTTGTTGAAAAAAATACCCATTTGGCATCATTAGCTCTGGTATTCCAGTTGTGAAATGTCACAATTGAAAAGAGTAGTGGGATTTTATAAGCCAGTGAAACTGGCCAAGTATTCCCTGCATAAGAAAACTTTATGAAGTTCATGGGGTTGCCATAAGTTGAGAGGCCACTTAAAGGCACAAACAAGCGAACAAGTCTATAAGCACTGCAGGCACTAGGTGGCAGCAGGGGCTGGAGGGAAAGGTTATAAGTTAGTGTCAGTTTTACTTTAGCTGGTCTCTGCTAACTCTGGAAAATTGGGGTGGCCCTCTGTTCACCCCCCCCCCCCAAATCAGTCTCAAATGTGGACAGGTGTCTCCTTGATTTTGGATAGCATTTTTGGAGGATTGCATAGTGTGCATATGTGTGTGTGTGTGTGTGTGTGGGGGGGGGGGGGGTTAGCCCTTTGTTTCCCCAAACCCAATCCCCCCATGAACATATCAGTTATTGTGTTGTTGAAGGTTTTCATGACCAGAATCACTGGGTTGCTGTGAGGTTTTGGGGCTGTATGGTCATGTTCCAATAGCACTTGATTGTTTGCACTCTTCTCCTTTGCTTATCATTTGTTGAATTTTCTTAGTGGGTCTGTAGCCAATGGGTACTCTACAACAGACATCAGAAGAGCTACAAGACCAAGAACAAACTATGAGAGTAAAGACCTAGAAGAAAAATGTTCTTACCATACATCAAGGGAACCACTGACTGCATAGGGAAGCTGATGAAAAAACACAACTTACAAACAACCTACAGATCCACAAAAAATCAAATCAACAAATGCTACATTCAGCAAAGGATAAAAAGGATTATCTAACCACTGCAGGAATCCACTCTATACCATGCAGCTATGAACAGGTTTGCATAGGGATCAACAAATGCAGAGCCCAAACACGAATCAAAGAACATGAAAGGGACTGCAGTCTAATTCAACCAGAGAAGTCAGCTACAGCAGAGCACTTCATAAACCAGCCTGGACACAGAACATTATCTGAGAACACAGAAATGCTGGACCACTCTGACAACCATCATGTCAGACTACACAGGGAAGCCATTGAAATCCACAAACACATGAACAATTTCAACAGAAAGGAGGAAACCATGAAAAGGAAGAAAATCTGGTTACCAGTATTAAATAAACACTGGAATCTTAGACAGTAAATAAGGAAAACCATTCAAAAACAGGCGAACTCCAGATAGTAAACAATCAAGTGCCAGCTAGCACCTCCCAAACAGAGTATGCATTCAGGCAACAACAACCAGGCTACCTCTATGCTGATACTCTGATTAACTTTGCAACTGCAATGCTACTAAATGCTAATCAAGTTTGCTAATTGCAACATTCACACTTGCTTTAAACAGGCATGGGTTCTTTATCTCACTCCGGACATTTCACAGGTGTATACACACACCACTTGCCTCACCTCCAACAGACCTCTAAGATGGCAGCCGCAGATGCAGGTGAAACGTCAGGAGAGATTGCTACTGGAACATGGCCATACAGCCTGAAAAACCCACAGTAACACATGTTGGTTATTTTGGGAAAAGAAAAGTGCACTATGAATTGTGTCTCTGATCTCTCATATAACATGCAATGGTTTACAGCAGGGCTTTAAAAACTTATTCCACTCATGATCCCTTTCTGCATGAGATTTTTTTACATGACTCCATATATATTGGTAAATAAAATAGGCATAAACCTTAAATGTTTACTGATAATAAATCAGCATTTGTAAGTTTTGCTAAGCAAGTTGATTTTCCTTTTTGTGCAGTACACATCTAGCATTTTCTGCAGCGTCCACTGTACATGTTGAATGTTGTTGCTAACAGATTTGTGTCAATGGCATTCATAAACCTTTTACTGTTGCCAATTTTTTCATGATGCCAACATGGAGTTAAAGGGACCCAATTTGAGGGCGGGAGCCACAGTTTAAGAAGCCTTTAGGCAGAGTGAAGTGGCTGCCTCAAATAGCTGGTTTGAAGGTGTCATGAAGGACACCAGTTATTATTTACACTTTTGAATGTTACATTCAGATAACAAATTTTGGGTACTCCAAATACTTCTAGGGATTTTCTGCCTTAGGCCTAAGAATGCCCCTTCCAATAAATATCAGCACCTACACCAATGGATTATTTCCCTTTTATTAATGTAAAATGGATGATCTATATCTGTTAGAGCAGGGTAACCTGGATTCGTCTCTTCACCTGGCCATAAATCTCAGTTGATAACCATGAGCTGGCAATTACCTGTCAGTTTACTCAGCCTCCTAGGAATAATTAAAAAAAACCCAATTTTCTTCTTAAGGAAAGTGGGAGGAATAAAAGATGATGTAAATATAACATTGGGTGTTGTTATCTGTTTTCATTTTGTAAAGAGCATGCATACAAATGTCTACAAATGGGGATGGTGTCAGGTAAGGGCTGGGAACAATAATTTCACAAAACAGGATACCGATTTCCAGCCCCAAATATATCTTATAATGCGATTGCTATTGGAAATATCCTTTCTTTTGAAGTATGCCACCTGACAACACAGCTTCGGTTTCAGAAAGAAAAATGCCCAGAAATAGGAAAGCTTTGCCTTTCAAATAATGGCCAAGAAAGGAAAGCTTGTCCTGCAGTCTTCTTTTACGTGAAGAGGAATCTTTTAGCCTTTTATAAAGGTGAGCATTTGTGATGAATATGCCAGACTGCGTTGATTAATGTGTCATTGAAAGTTTGGCCACATTGCCCAAAAAGCTCTGAGGCCCAGTTTCATATAATGGCCTTTGCTTTATGTATAAAGAAGGCTGCCAGTACAAGATGTGTCTTATTCAGCTGGGGGCCAAACTGATGCAGAAATTACTTTTTTCAAGATGTTCATCATGATTTATCCTTATTGCTTTCTTTTTAAACTGTACTATAATATAAAGGTTTTTCTTTCCAAATAAGGATGAGCGACAGGCATTATTCAGAAGTATAAATGCTGGTGACTATTAAACGATGTATCTCCCTGCTAATTTGCATTTTAAAACTCAGTAAAATTCCATAAAACCCCATAAAGCCCCTTAAAACCATGCCAAAGGGAACAACATACTTCACAGACTTGTGCATTTTGGG
Source organism: Anolis apletophallus (assembly GCA_030556195.1). Classification (NCBI taxonomy): domain Eukaryota; kingdom Metazoa; phylum Chordata; class Lepidosauria; order Squamata; family Anolidae; genus Anolis; species Anolis apletophallus. The sequence continues at coordinate 79,609,727 of JARBWK010000009.1, forward strand.
TGAATTGCTATACGTTTCTGCTTGCCGGATATCGGAAGCCCTCCATATCAATTTTCAAGCACCTCCTGAAAACGGGCATGCTGCTGAATGGGTGTTTTCATTCCGCATCTTTAAAAAACTGCCTATTAAAGGGAAAACCAGCGGATTCCTAATCCATCTAAAACCCAAGATGTGCTTTTCACCTTAAGAACAGATAAGCATGTCGAGCTCTGAGGATTACCTGAGAAGGAATCCCACTGGAGCATTGTAGCACCCCAGATTCCTGGGAGTTACCCTGGACCATTCTCTGACCTATTTATTTTATTTATTTATTTATTTATTTCATTCGGCTTCTATGCCGCCACTCCCGGTGGGCTCGGGGCGGCTCACAGCACCAAAGAATACAAGATAGAAACAACAATACAAGATAAAAACAGGGGTAAAATACATTAAAATGACATTAAAAATACCAGTAGCAACACTTAAAAACGACCTACGAAAAGCACCGCCTGAATATCAAGCAAAAAGTGGGCGCTAGAAACAATATCATACGAAAGCTGACTGGCACAACCAGATACAGTGAAGACATCTGCCCTTGCACTTTGCTACTCTGCTGCTGAGTATGCATGCCCAGTGTGGAACACATCTCACCATGCTAAAACAGTGGATGTGGCTCTTAATGAGACATGCTACATTATCACGGGGTGTCTGCACCCTACACCACTGAATAAATTACACTATTTAGCCAGTACTGCACCACCTGATATCCGCCGGGAAGTAGCAACCAATAGTGAAAGGACCAAGGCAGTGACATCTCCAGCCCATCCCCTGTTCGCATATCAGCCAGTGTGCCAATGACTTAAATCAATAAATAGTTTTCTAAGATCTACAGAGACACTAGCTGGAACACCTCAGCTAGCGAGAGTCCAAAAGTGGCAGGCTAAAACCCAGAACCTCAATCAATGGCTGATACCAAATGAGAGACAGCCTCCTGGGCACACACAGAAAACTGGGCTACTTGGAAGGCACTGAACAGACTGCGCTCTGGCATCATGAGATGCAGTGTAACACACAAAGCTATACCTTAGAATATAGTGGGGCAGAACTGAGGGAGAAGTCAATAACAAGTCATAGCGTCATAAAACGTCACTTTTAGTGTATTAATAGCATATGTGCTCAATGGCTTAACAATATCACAAATGGTGCAATGTCATGCAATTCACACAAAGTACAGCGAATACATATCACAATAATAACAAAGACGCAAAAAGTCCTTACAATCTAACGGGCAAAAACGACACTCGCACTCAGTCTGTGTAACCCTGCAAATAGTCAGAGTCTAATAACTCACGAACAGTGGTCTGAGTCAACGGGGGAGCCTTGAAGCATGGAAGAGCTGGCAAACTGCCGGGTGGGCAGGCGCCTATGGCTGGAGGTAAGCTGACGCCAAGATGGCCGTTTCGCGTGAACCGCTTCCTCAGGGCGCTTGAAACTTCTAGCCGCTCCTCCCCAGGATGATAGTGAGGCAATTTTAGACTCAGGGTTGAGACAGGAGATTTCGCGTTTCAGCGTTTTAATACAAATCGGTCCTATGAGTGATCTCCCGGGCTGCAATCACCCACCCGGCAGTTTGCCAGCTCTTCCATGCTTCAAGGCTCCCCCGTTGACTCAGACCACTGTTCGTGAGTTATTAGACTCCGACTATTTGCAGGGTTACACAGACTGAGTGCGAGCGTCGTTTTTGCCCGTTAAATTGTAAGGGTTTTTTGCGTCTTTGTTATTATTGTGATATGTATTCGCTGTACTTTGTGTGAATTGCATGACATTGCACCATTTGTGATAATGTTAATCCATTGAGCACATATGCTATATACACATATACACTAAAAGTGACGTTTTATGACGCTATGACTTGTTATTGACTTCTCCCTCAGTTCTGCCCTACTATATTCTAAGGTATAGCTTTGTGTGTTAGATTGTTGCTCAAGTGACATATTGTGTTTGAGTATTGGATCATGAGATGCAGAGCCAACCTTTAGAAATAGGGCTACAAAGTGGAGTCCATGACACGCGAGTGTGGAGAAGAGCAAACCACACACCACTTATTACAATGCAACCTGAGTCCTGCCACATGCACAACGGAGGACCTTCTTATAGCAACACCAGAGGCACTCCAAGTGGCCAGCTACTGGTCAAAGGACATTTAATAGAATGCCAAGTCTGCAAACTTTGTGGGGGTTTTTTTGTTTGGTTTGCTCCTGATACGATAAATAAATCTGAAAAAAACTGATATTTTTGGCCCATTGGCAGCCATTAAGAAATTGAGAGCCCCCCCCCTTTCCCTGGGAGCCTTCCCTTCCTTCCCTTCAAGGAAGCCCGAGTATGACCTGGGTATTCAGCCCATTATTGGGGGGCCTTCCCAAAGGCCTACCTTCCATATCCTTCATTAAGATCTGGATTTTAAAAAGCATCAGATTTACCTCTCTTGAGATTCTGAACCCTTTCCCTTCTGTTTGTAGAGGAGGAGAGAAGACCAGGGTTAATGGTTCTTACAGGATTTCCCTCTTAGCAAAGCTAAAGAGGGAGAGGATTTTGCCCCCTCCCCCGGAGAAGAGGAGGTTCTTGGAATCCTGAGGCAGGGGGCGTGGCCTCCCCTTGGGAAGGCCAGCCTCCTGAGAGCTCATTCGGAGCTCTGACTCAGGAGGAGACGGTCGGGAGTCTTGGTGGGCGATGGAGACTAGGTAGACAGTAGACACCTGTCCCCAACCTGTGGCGGAAAATAGCTAGGGAAAGCCCATAGTCGGTGTGCACCTAAGGCACCTCCTTCAGGGGTGAGGGCCATTAAGTTAACATTCACCTCAAAGTTCAAGTTGAGGGGTGAATAAAGTGTAATGGCCCTGGAATGGAAGAGGCTGATCTCAAGATCTTGAGTACAGACCTCTCATTCATTTCCCTAAAAGGGTTTCCCTGGTTGGATAATCAGGGAATCCAGGTGTTTCACCCCAAAATTGATATCGTTAGCCGAGGGGGCATGATACCTCGGCTGGGGATACACCTTGATTCCTGACACCCTCTGAGTTAGAGTTAAGGAAATTTAAATAGGTAACTTTAAATAAAAGTTGCTCAATTTGAACCCAATATTCTGTGTGTCGTCTCTTTTGTTCAGGGGGTTGGAGGGCAAAAGCTGTTCTACTCTAGAGAAGAAGCAGGAACACACTTTCTCTCAACAGCACCAGCAAGATGCCACAGCTTTTCCAGGCATTTTAAGGAGGCCCAGGGAAGGAAGAGCGATGACCTGTAGCTTAGTGGAGCTACCCTCCCTGGACTACCTTTAAAATCCCCTCTGTTTTCTCTACTGCTGCCTGCAATCTCCTTTCTGTTTGCTGGTTTTGCTTCCTTAAAGCTGTTTCTACTTTCTTCTCTTGAGGAGAGGTAGGCTTCTCTTTTTGTTTGCTGGGATTACTATTATTAATACTAAGCATTATCTTTTAGAAGTATTTTTTGAAGGAGAGGAAGGGAAGGAGAAAAAAAAAAAGCTCAAAGAGTGTGTCTCCAAGCCCCTAAATATGTGTGCGCGGGCACCCCACACACTGTCTCTGAGATCACCAATTTCCAGTCAGTCCCACTAAATAAAAAGAATCAGTAAAATAAAGGAAAAGCAAAAAAAGATTCAATTGTGGTGTTGAGTAGGGGAGAAGAAGCCAAGATTGGCTCCCGCCTATTTTTGTGCCAAGTGGGCTTTCGTACCAGGAGGGCTCTTATCGTTTGGAGCACTCGTAACAAAACAGATAAGCTGAATAGCCGAAGGCACCAGCTAGAAATGGATCCATGCACCTCTCTAATACTTGAAAGTATTATTTGTAAAATTTCTTTAATTCGTGGTAATGATTGGAACTGGCTGTCCTCCTTCCTCCAGAATCGGAAGCAACGAGTGCAGAGGGGAGGGTTGGTTTCCGAGGGATCCCCCTTACTTTGTGGGGTCCCCCAGGGAGCCATTCTCTCCCCCTTGTTATTTAACATCTATATTCGACCACTCGCTTAGCTGGTGCATAGCTTTGGGCTTGAGTGTCATCAGTACGCTGATGACACCCAGTTCATTCTGAGGATGGAGGGCTGGCCGGACTCCGTACCCAATAATTTCCATCTGTGCCTTGAGGCCATTACTGGATGGCTGCGATCCAGCAGGCTGAAGGTGAATCCGGCAAAGATGGAGATCCTTTCCCTGGGTCGTCCGGGCGATAGGGAAATCCAACTGCCGACTCTGGATGGCAAGGCATTATGCCCGTCATCATCAGTAAAAAGCCTCGGTGTCCACTTGGACCTTCTGCTGTCAATGGAGACCCAAATCGCCACTGTCATCAGAATTGCGTTCTTCCATCTGCGACAGGCGAACTGCCTGGCCTCCCATCTGTCCAGGAATGACCTAGCTACGGTAATCCAAGCCACAATCATCTCAAAACTTGACTACTCTAACGTTCTTTACATTGGCCTACCCTTGACCGTGATCTGGAAACTTAAGCTAGTGCAGAATGCTGCAGCCTGGCTGCTCACGGGGGAGCCCGCGACCTGCCGTATAACTCCAATTCTGCAAGATCTGCACTGGCTGCCAATTGAATACCGAATCTCCTTCAAGGTGTTAGTTCTTACTTTCAAGGCCTTATATGGTCTGGGGCCAGTGTACTTGTGGGATCGCCTGATTCCATTAAACCCTCTGAGATCACTACGCTCAGAAGACTTGAATCTTCTATACATCCCCAGCGTAAAATCCTTTCATTTGACATCAACCAGGCGAAGAGCCTTCTCCATCATCGCCCCAACATTGTGGAACATTCTGCCTCCAGAGACACGAGCTCTGTGAAATTTGAACACCTTCCGCAGAGCGTGTAAGATACACATATTTAGGCAGGCTTTTGAATGCTTGTGATTCAAATATGTGTTTTATTGAGCTTTACTGTGTTTTATTGTTTTACTGTGTTTCCATCTTATTCATGTATTCACATATTATGTTGTAAACCGCCCCAAGCCTTCGGGAATGGCGGTATATAAACCCAATAAATAAATAAATAAATGTTGGAGAAACGGGGTGAAATAAACTGAGAAGATGCATCTTTCAGGACACATTTTATCCAAAGAACGTTTTTGGGCCCACAAATTCCAGCTCTCCTTCCAGCAATTGTGCCAGCTTTTATAATTCTGCTCAGATTGATTAAATGTGACTCTGAACAGTGGGTGTTTTTGTGCTTGTCTTTATCGGTAACAGTATATGTTAGCAAAATCCAGTGTGGCTTCAGGTATTGCCCATGTGTTCAAATCATTGAATTCTTCTCAAAAAGAATATTATGCAAACTTGGCTGAGATGTATCAGCTGCCTTGTAAGTAACAGCAAGAAACCCAAATTAGAGATGTTGCTAAGTTACAAACCAGATAAGGCTAAGGCATGTTTCCAAATTTATATAAACATTCTGTCTTAATTTTCAGCAGAAGGATATCCTGCCGTCTTAGTGGAAGATGGTACCCGCACGGTTAGCGTGTAAGATGGATTTATCTCTTGCTCTCTTGCTCTCTGCAGGGCCTTACTTCCAGCAATATTTCAAAGAGGCATTACTGCATTCAGATCCTATTACAACATATAATGTAAGAGAGAAATAATGTCTAATACCCAGCATGGGAGCTTTTTAATGGTAATAGACTTTATCCCACATGCCACCCCCAAGACACACTGTGCTGGCCTCAAGTACAAGCTCCAGGCAAATACACACAAATCTGTATATCCTGACAACACAAGGAAAACAGGCTCTCTTTTTAGAAAGCCTGTAGAACAGAGATGCCTTCATACACACAGATAATGTAGACATTAATCCACCGACTGAGGGAATGGGATTTGAACTGTGCAAATTCTAGTTCAAAGGAGAAAGCCTTTTTAGTCATGATGTCTTTGTTATCACTGTTTAGCTAATAAACGACTTAATAAAAACTACATGGCTCTGATTGGCTTACCAAATGGATTTGGATTCCTCTAAAATTAGAACTGGCCTGGCATCATGTTAACGTCATCGTTCAAAATTTCGTATACAGGACCCAAAAGAGCAGGGTTTTTTAAAATAAAAAAATGTAAACAGTATAATAATAACTGTGTAAAAGAACAAAGGCTCTAGTTGCATTAGCCTCAGTTAGACTGCAAATAGAAGATGACCTTGGAATGCAAGACTCCATGCAGAACTGACTTCCAGGTGAAGATGTAGAATTTGACAGTCATGTTGTTGTTGTTTAATAGGTAATTCTTCAGTCTTTCACGTTATTAGAGAATCGAATTATGCTTTTTGTCAATTCTCAAAAGAAAATTTTTAAAAAATCAAAAATCTAATAAATCACGCAACTGCTAATAGTCTAGAATTAACACAAATACAGTTTGGAAGGTTTTTTTAATGGTAGAAAGGTAGACTTCTGTTTGTTATGTGAGGAATGTTAATACACTATGAAACTCACTATGTGCCCTTTAGCCCATCAAGCTTTCTCAAACTTACTTACCACCTTATCAGATGGGGATATTTTAGCGTCCTAGAATGCTTTCACCCTGTCTAAGGAATGGAGGCTGATGCCAGACATCACACAACATCGTGTGACTTCTGACGTAGGCCACGCTCCCAACTACGGTAAAAGTGTTGCTGGATGCTTTCCCTAGCAACATGAGAGGCTTCCCGTGTTGTGCCTCCCCACAATGGAAACACTTTCCCCCTGTGATGGAGCTGTGCGCGGGGTGACAGATTCACATCACTGCTCCCTCTTTCCTCCCCAGAAGCCTGGCTTTATGATGAGGTTGTTATGTCACAAAACTGGGGATAAAGTCAGATCTTCAAGGACTCGTATGACTGGCCAGAGTTGGGAAAAGGTATATTTTGGGATTACACTTCTCAGAATCTCCTGGTTAGCATTGCCACTGGCTATGCTGGCTAAGGAAATATTGGGAGTTGTCCAAGCTATTCCATGATGCTTTGGAGAAAGTGGTGATCAATTGGATGCTCGATCTGGAGTTGTAATTAGTCCATTTTTATATCCTGTATACATGGAATTGTTGAAAGGACAGCAAGAATGCCCCAGAGAGGGCATAGGTAATAGGATTGGATAGCCTGAGTGACTCAGATGTCCACCCCCGATGTTTCCCTATCCGGATCCCTCTGTGATGTAAACTGATACCCCTACTGATGTTTCTTCTCTTCTTTGCATCAATCCTTTCTCCATTTTTCCCTTGAATTGAGCTAATTTTAGATTACTTCCCTGGCCAACTTTCCTTTTATAAACTCTTTAGTTTGTTTCTCTAAACCATTGATGCCTTTGCTCTTTAATCTGGATTTTTAACAGCTGCATGCACACACTCTTTATCAGTAATGATATGCAAAATATTAAGAAACTAGAGGTTCATTTAAATCCCATGTTGAAAATCCAGAGCATTCTCTAGCATGTTAAAAGGGGACTGTAATAATGCAGGGCATGCAATACTTTAGTTTAGAGCCTTGCCCTTTTTACTCTCAGAATCCGGAATCCTTTAAAATAAGATATATCACATCATGAAAAAACAACAAAAACAGCCCACAACCTTGGTGGTAATGTTTTTCTTCTTTTTATCTTCTTGAGAGCAGAATCCCTCTTAACTGTAAAGTCTCCTCAAAGATGTTTCACTACCAAGGATATGCTAAAGCTGCATTTGTTATGATATATCTCGTGCCTCCATACCGAGCTATCCACTGGAAGCCAAAGAAAGATCCTCTGTAATGTAAATCCTCCTTTTGCTGCTTCTTAGTACAACTGTGACAGGCAAGAGAAGTGTTTAGAATTCATGATTCCTCCCTCCAACACACATACACCTACATTTCCCTCTCCTTATTCAAATCCATCCTTTATATAGCCTGGATATCAAGTTGTGGGATTTAACTCCAGACTCAGCCTTTTCGTTTGTTAGTAGCCACGTAAGGAGATGCATAGTAGGTTCTTTGCGTAATTGATGATGAATTACTTTCACTACCAGTAAGCTGTTAGCACCAGATGATAAATATTCTTTTTACATCCAAGCGCTAGAAATCACAGTGTTTCCCAATACCATTGGCACTAAAACACTCACACAAATAGATCTGGCCCAAGACATTTTGCTGCCTGAGATAAAGCAGCAACACAGTTGCTCTGAATTAAGCTGCATGGTACTCTAAGCCAGTGATTTCCAACCTTTTTTGAGCTGCGGCACATTTTTTACATTTACAAAATCCTGGGGCACACCACCAACCAAAATGACACAAAATGACACTCTAACACAGTAATACATATAGTTAATACGTTTATAAATGTATTTATACACTCACTTGTGTGAAACCTGGGCCTGTTTCGATGAACACAAAATAGATATCCTGGCAGGAATGGTAGAAAGACACACACGAAGCTCTTGCTCAACAGCTGTGTCTCTCTGTGTTTTTAGTTTTTATCACAATCAAGCAAAAACTTCTCCATCACTGTCACTCGCTTGTCTTGCTGTGATCCCAAATTGCCACTGTCACTTGACACGCAGCTGCAGCACTAAGTCTAGCTTTGTTTACTTAGCCGCATCTGAGCGAATCCAAGATGGCGCGACCATAGCACTCTCGCGTCACTTCTTAGGTGCTATGGTTCCATTTCATAAAGGGACAGATGCGCCTTATAGTTTATATATGAATGAAGTTCGAAAATAATTTCCCACGGCACACCTGATGATCTCTCACGGCACACTGGTTGAAAATCAGTGGCCTAAGCATCACATTATTCGACACATGAAGTAGATAAATCAAAAAGTTCTATTATCAGATACACAGATGCAATAAACACAAATGAAATAACTAATGCTGTCTTTTCATGACACCAAATCTTCTACGAGTTGGCTTATTCTACCTAATAGTGGGGCCTGCCCTGAAACCAGCCTGAATAGTTAGATTTAGGATGGCACCTTGAAGCTTGTTGTTTGTTGGACCCCATTCTAATTCTTTACATGGAGCCACATTCATAAATGTAAAATTTGTTTTAGTTAAACTTTACATAGTTAGATTTAGCGAGGCATAATCAGAGCTGGCATGATATAGTCTCTAGGGCCAAGATGCTTTGAAGGAATTACAGCAGCACAATTGCACCAGGGCATGCTGACTATTGTGCCATCACTGCTCAAGCAGGGAGCTTCGAGATGGTTGAACAAAAGCTCTCTGAAGCTCTAGGGATTACTTGGGAAGGAATCCCACTGGAGCACTGCACCACACCCAAATACCTGGGAGTTACCCTGGACCATGCTCTGACCTACAAGAAGCACTGCCTGAATATCAAGCAAAAAGTGGGCGCTAGAAATAACATCATATGAAAGCTGACTGGTACAACCTGGGGATCACAACCAGATACAGTGAAGACATCTGCTCTTGTGCTTTGCTACTCTGCTGCTGATTATGCATGCCCAGTGTGGAACATATCTCACCACGCTAAAACAGTGGATATGGCCCTTAATGAGACATGCTACATTATCATTGGCTGAGCCCTACACAACTGAAGAAATTACACTGTTTAGCCAGTATTGCACCACCTGACATCTGCCGGGAAGTAGCAACCAATAGTGAAAGGACCAAGGCAGTGACATCTCCGGCCCATCCCCTGTTCGGATATCAGCCAGCATGCCAGCAATTTAGATCAAGAAATAGTTTTCTAAGATCTACAGAGATACTTGCTGGAACACCTCATCAAGTGAGAGTCCAAAAGTGGCAGGCTAAAACCCAGAACCTCAATCAATGGCTGATACTAAATGAGAGACTGCCTCCTGGGCACACAGATAACTGGGCAACTTGAAAGGTGCTGAACAGACTGCGCTCTGGCACCACAAGATGCAAAACCAACTTTAAGAAATGGGGCTACAAGGTGGAGTCCACGGCATGCGAGTGTGGAGAAGAGCAAATCACAGACCACATAGTACAATGCAACATGAGCCCTGCCACATACACAATGGAGAACCTTCTTATAGCAACACCAGAGGCACTCCAAATGGCCAGCTACTAGGCAAAGGACATTTAGCAGAATGCCAAGTTTGCAAATTTTGTGTGTGTTTTAATACAACACAACTGTTTGGTTTGCTCCTGATATGATAAATAAATATGCAGAGGTCAGAGGAGGAAAAGACGACGAATGATGGATGCAGCAGCGATTGCAAGGGAGGATAAAGTTAAAGGTGACCAGAGGATAAGGCTGTTTGATTTGAGATACTCTGGGAAGTGTTTTGATTTAACTGCAGTTGCTTTGGAGTTCAACAAGTTAGAATCCATACGTGTGTGATAAAGAGCTGTGGTCAAAAAGAAGCCAAGTTCATTATCAGATGAAAGAAGCAAAACAGATGACTTTCCAACCTAATGTCAAGAAGTATGGAACATGTTCAGAATCCCATAGCTTATCCATAAACAGAGTTGTGGTGCAATCCAATGGTTTTAAAACCAGTGAAGACCAAATCCAAAATGTGAAAAGAACCAGGAGGTTGTTTTTCGAAGCAGATCACTAAAATTTTTATACTGGAGTTTATAATACTGGAGATTTCTAATCCTACCAGTTTCCCAGCTGTGTGTTATTCAGCATTTTCAGATGTGTTCTTCCCAAGATCTTGATTAGAACCACATTATGCATCTGTGGGGGAGAGTGGGGGACACATGCATGAGCTTACACCTTTCTCTGGACATGGTTCCCGAACATGTGGAGACCTGGAAATATCCTACAGCCCAGCTAGCATTTTACAAATGCCGCAAAGCTGGAAGGTGATGCAAAAGTAGGGATCAAGTTATTCCTTATTGGGATCTCCATCCTTACTCTTGTTTTCACTTCATAACTTCCTGGAGTATTGTAACGATGTTGGGCCTGAAATGAAACTCATGTGGGGAGTTAAGATCTTAAGTGTTGTCATATACCCACCCTATATAAAAGAGAGAAAGGGATCAAGGAGTAGGGGTGGTTTCAGGCCCTTTATAAAAAAAATTAATCCTTGACAGTTCATTGCTATTGCAGAAACTCCATAAGGTAGCTCCTGACTTAATTTTGTGACACTCATCTCACGTTCAGCAAGTCGTGGGACAGCTTTCATGTGGGGATAGAAATGGCATAGGGGGCATAAGTAATCTGATAATCTCACCATCACAACATAACAGCTTGAAGTCAACATTGAAAGACTTTGCAAGGAGTTGAGCCACACATTCAGCTTGGCTTGGATAGGTAAGAACCATCACCTAAAATTAGAATTAAAGAGGCAACTCACCAACTTTCCTAAAAGGTAAAGGTTTCCCCTGACATTAAGTCTAGGTGTGTCCAGCTCTGTGGGGTGGTACTCATCTTCATTTCTAAGCCAAAAAGCCGACGTTGTCCATAGACACCTCCAATGTCATGTGGCCAGCATGACTGCATGAAGTGCCATTACCTTTCCACCTACTGATCTACTCATATCTGCATGTTTTTGAACTGCTAGGTTGCCAGAAGATGGGGCTAACAGTGGGAGCTCACCCCGCTCCACAGGTTTGAACCAATGACCTTTAGGTCAGCAAGTTCAGCACCTCAGAAGTTTTAACCCACTGCGCCACCGGGGGCTCATCTATGGTACCTATCTTCTTTTTATTAGAATGTACATACTAAGGGAAACAAATCCATGATGCTGAACATCTCAAGTATCATATAGAAAAAGGACAAAAGCTAGGAATTGATCTGTTTAGGGCTAACAGTGGGAGCTCACCCTGCTCCCTGGGTTTGAACTGCCAACCTTTTGATCAGCAGCGCAGCAGTTGAACCATCTGCTCCACCAGGGGGCTTAGCTATCAACTTTCCTAGACAGCTAGTAATCACAAAGAAAAAGTGGTTATTGGCTATTGGCTACTAACTGCATAATTTCTTTTTGGTTACACAATTTAAATGTGTGGCAGCAAAATTCTACTATTAGAATTCTAGACCCCCATTTTCTGCTTTATGCTAATATCTAATTGTGAATATTTGATCAATTGTTTATTTTTCCCACTCTAAAACTATCTGTTATTTCCCTCTTTCCCCTTGATTCTATGCCCAGCCTTGTGCCATTCTGTCACACTACGGAATCCCATTAGTCGCTATCATACACCATCATCTTGGCAATTGTTATGTAGATGTGACATGGGCAATGACCGGCTTCCCTACAGGACTGATTATGCATGACTGTCAAAGACTGTCTTTGTGCAATGGATAATATTATATCTAGTAACCTCCTGTGTCTCTCAATAAGAGCTCACTTCCATACAAAAATGATAGTGTGACTGTTAGGCTGCCAGCAAGTGTACGCCAGTGTAACGGAATTGTGTGGAATCTTGCTTTACATGGCAAATTACCCAGAATTTGAGAAAAAGCCTAGGTGTGAGTCCTTTTTCTCATTGAAATCGCTACCTCACAGAATCTTGACACATGGCTTTAATAAATGCTTCTACAATGGGCAGCCTGAATTATTGAATTCGTCTGCTAAGTCATTTAAAATGTCATCTTTTTGCTGCTTGAGAAATAAACCTCCCTCTCTTCTGTTGTTCATGGCAGTGCCTTAGCTGTGACCTCATTGGAGGTGGAGAAAGAGACGGAGAGAGAGGGGAGAAAGGCCTATCTTTCTGTAACAGGGTTTGGTTTCTGCTGAAATGATTCAGACTGATTCCTGGCCTTCCTCGGCAAATGATGCTGCCTCTTCAATTTTGTTCTGTATTTCCAGTAATCAGTTCAAACCTCTTTTGAAATCACAGTGTTTATATGTGTTAGCATGCAGAGTGTGGCCTTCTTGGGAATAATATGTAAGCCAGTGTGTGCATTTCAATAGAAGGAACAGATTGCGAATAAAGCCTCAGTAGAGGAAGAATATTGTATATCTTGATAAAGCAGGTGGCAAAGGGTGGGAAACTGGAGGGCAGCCAGATCGGGAGCAATGATCACCTTTCTCCCTGCATTGTTAAGCATTTTGTGTGTTTTTGTATATAACTGTTCACTAATGAGGAAAAATCCATGTTCATTATGTTACCTAAATATAGCAGAAGAGCAATCTTGGAGTTGGTGTAGCCATGCGGAGTTCGAGTGCCAAAAGCATTTGATGTTCCTCTGGCTTGCAGGTGTCATAAACTTCTCACTTCAAGAGTCAGGTTCAAAAGCAATCATTGATGCTCCCAATGAGCTTAAAATCCTTGACAGATTGGAATTGTCTATCTCGGCTTTCTTGGCACATGCTCCATTTTTAGCCAACCTCTTAGCTTTGCTACACTGTAGATCAGTGGTTCCCAAACTTTTTTGGCCGACCACCCCCTTTCCAGAAAAAAAATTACTCACCGGCCCCCTAGAAATTGATTTTTTAAAAATTTAATAGCAATTAAACAGAAAGATATATGTATTAATGCAGTGGTTCTCAACCTTTCTAATGCCGTGACCCCTAAATAAGGTGTCCTCATGTTGTGGTGACCCCCCCCCATCATATTTTCGTTGCTACTTCATAAATAATTTTGCTACTCTTACGAATTTGGATGCAAATATATAATATGTAGGATGTATTTTCATTGTTAGAAATTGAACACAATTAAAGCATAGTGATTAATCACAAAAACAATATGTTTGGGGGAGTATGGACAACGGATGATGGGATTTGCAGTACCTTCAATCGATTCAGCTCTGACTTCCACAGACCACTGAAACCCCCACAAATGACCAACAGAAAATACTGGAGGGGTTTGGGAGAAATTGGCAGCGATTTAGGGGAGATGTAGTTCACCTACATCCAGAGAGAACTGAGAACCCAAACAACTATGGATTTGGATGAAACTTGGCACAAATACTCAATATGCCCAAATTTGAACACTGGTGGAGTTTTGAGAAAATAGCACTTCTCATTTGGGAGTTGTAATTACTGGGATTTATGGTTTACCTCCGCTGGGGAAGGCCGTGCTTTCTTCCGTGTTGGCGGGGAGTCTCCGCCGGAGGACAAGGAGGTCTTTGCACTGCAGCCTTCACACTGCACTGCGTGTGGGGGTTCAAAGCAAAGGGGGTGGGGCCAAAAAAGAGGGGCATGTGACCCCTCCTAAATGGCCAATTGTTCACCACCCCCTTAAAGGGGTTCACCGCCCCCCCAAATTCCCCTGAGCCTCTCACCACCCCCTTGGATCGCCTCACCGCCCACCAGGGGGTGGTACCGCCCACTTTGATAATCAGTGCTGTAGATGGTTGTTTTCTAAATTCAGAAGAATAATCTTTTATGTTCTTGGTGTTGTTACTGTTGCTTAAAGTTGTTTTTGACTTACGGTGACCTTAGGCAACCCTATCATGGGGTTAGGTTGCTGTGAGTTTTTTGAGCTGTAGGACCATGATGATCCTGGCAACAGATGCAGGTGAAACATCAGGAGAGAATCCTACTGGAACATGGCCAAACAGCCCAAAAAACCTCACAACAACCCAGTCATTCAAACCATGAAAGCCTTCGGCAACATATCACAGGATTTCTTCAGGAGGTTGTCCTTCCTTACCTCTGGGCAAGCCTTAGGGTCACCATAAATTGGAAATGAATTGAAGGTATGTTGTCGAAGGTTTCATGGCCGGAAACACTGGGTGGCTGTGAGTTTTCCAGGCTCTATGGCCATGTTCCAGAAACATCCTCTCCTGACATTTCACCCACATCTATGGCAGGCATGCTCAGACATTGTGAGGACTGTTGGAAACTAGGCAAGTGGGGTTTATATATCTGTGGAATGCCCAGGGTGGGAGAAAAACTCTTGTCTGTTTAAGCCAAGAGTGAATGTTGCAATTGGCCACCTTGATTAGCATTGAATGGCCTTGCAGCTTCAAAGCTTGGCTGCTTCCTGCACCCGGTGAACCAACCTGGACACAGCATATTATTTGAGAACACAGAAATGGTGGACCACTCTAACAACCACCATGTCACACTACACAGATAAGCCACTGAAATTCACAAGCATATGGATATTTTCAACAGAAAGGCGGAAACTATGAAAATGATCAAAATCTGGGTACCAATATTTACAAAACTCTAAAATCAGGACAGTAAATAAAGAACAATACTAAAAGAACAGGGGCATTCAGGGCTAGCTAACACCTCCCAGCAAAGGATCCCTCCAGACAGGAAGCAGCCAGTCTTTGAAGTTGCAAGGCCAATTGACTCCAGCCAATTGCCCCCAGCAAAAAAAGGTGTGTACGTGTGTGTGTGTTTGTGGAGGGGATATACTTCTGGCACATGTTTGGTGAAAGAGATTTAATATTTTTTTCACCTTCTATTTTCATTTGGAAGTGCTTTTCTCATATATATATATTTTAAAATACGAGTCTTCATTATTATGTTCCTTGCTCCTTTCAGTCAAGGTGCCACGAGCTTCCTGAAAGTTGTTTACAATAGAAGGAAATACATATTTTGAATAAATGTGTGAATGAAGAAACAAATGAAGTTCCAATATAACATCATGGGAATTCTAGGAAAACATGCAGCTTGTTTTCATCACAGTATATAAATAACCACCACAATAACTGTAGGCCTGGGGTGAAAATTGCTGATCATTTCAATAGGCTTTATGAAGTTATTTTGTTGGATATTTATGAATTCTTTGGCCTGTGTTCATTCTTCACAATACCCCCTGAGATGAACTTGCTTGCTTGCTAGTAGTTAAATATCAGTTTAGAAACAGAAGAAAAGAAAACACATCTGTGTGTAAGTGTTTAGGTACAAATGTTTTTCTTGAATAAGGAAAGTTTTAAATTATGTTTTTCCTCTGTTTGTTTTATCCAAATATTGTTAACTAACAATGCAAATCAACATGTTGTGGAATGGCTGGAAAACAACAACCTAGGAGCTGTGTATAAGTAATGACCAATATTATGAGAAAAGATAGGAAAATAGGTTTTTCACCCATTGTTGGTTGATTACAATTCAGGAAACAGGTTCTAAAAGTTCAATACAGATGTGCTCAATCTGCAACTGTGGAAATATTTCTTAATACCAACATCCAAAGTTCATCCAAAGACCTTGCAGTTTTCCTATGTGTAAAGCACCATTTCTTTAGTAATTAATTGATATATGGAAACACACACACACACAAATGCATTCTCGGGAAAAATGTGTAAATTAGCATTTTCTTGCATTTTCACCAGAATAGTTCCCACAATTGAAGTTAAATTTTAGAAATAGTTTCTATATTTGGAAGCTGACTTTCTTCTTTGGAACTGAAAAAAAATATTAAGTATACTTGAAAACTATACCGGGAATGTGGCGCAGCTGGCTGGGTGTCAGCTGCATAAGATCTCTACTGACCAGAAGGTCATGAGTTCGAGGCCTGCCCGGGTCGGGATGAGCTCTCGACCAATTTGTGTATCTTGTTGTCGACCTTTGCCACCCGAAAGACAGTTGCATCTTTGTGGGGGGGGGGGTAAATTTAACTGATTTACGAGGCCATAAAATCTCCAGAAAGTACACAAAAAAGAATGAAGGCATGTGACAACTCCTCCTGGTGGCCAGAAGCTGGAATGTTAAATTGCCCCTATGTCTGTCTATATATGTTGTATGTCAGTGGCATTGAAGGTTTGCCTGTATATGTGCATTGTGATCCGCCCTGAGTCCCCTGCGGGGTGAGAAGGGTGGAATATAAATTATGTAAATAAATAAATAAAACTATATGCCTGCCTTTGTAGAGTGAGACAATAGGAGAATAACAAGTTATTTTTTCAGTTACACGTATTTGGGATTATTTACATTGAGAAATAACAACAGAGATGGTTCCAAAACATATAATGCCAACTATTGTTATTATAACACGCTAGAAATAACGTCGTACGAAAGCTGACTGGCACAAATTGGGGATCACAACCAGATACAATGAAGACATCTGCCCTTGTGCTTTGCTGCTCTGCTGCTGAATACACTTGCCCATTGTGGAATACATCTCACCATGTTTACACAGTGGATGTGGCTCTTAATGAGACATGCCACATTATCACAAGATGTCTACGCCCTACACCATTGGAGAAATTACACTGTTTAGCCGGTATTGCACCACCTGACATCTGTCGGGAAGTAACGGCCAGTAATGAAAGGACCAAAGCATGGACATTTCCAGTCCATCCTCTGCTTGGATATCAGTCAGCAAGCCAACACCTTAAGTCAAGAAACAGTTTCCTAAGATCTACAGAGATGCTCGCAGGAATACCTCAGCAAGCGAGAGTCCAAAAGTGGCTGCCCAAAGACCGGAACCTCAATCAGCGAGGGATGTTTGATGAGAAACTCCCTCTTAGGTACATAGAAGACTGGGCAACTTGGAAGGCACTGAACAGACTGCGCTCTGGCACCACGAGATGTAGAGCCAATCTTAAGAAGTGGGGCTACAAAGTGGAGTCCACAACATGCGAGCGTGAAGAAGAGCAAACCACAGGCCACTTAGTACAATGCAGCCTGAGCTCTGCCACATGCACAGTGGAGGACCATCTCACAGTGACACCAGAGGCACTCCAAGTAGCCAGCTTCTGGTCCAAAGACATTTAGCATAACACCAAGTTTGTAACTTTGTTTGTGGTTTTTCTATACATTATAACTGTATTCTCAATTTGCTTCTGACACGATAGATAAATAAATAAATAAATAATAAAGTAGGGGTGGAAAGACCTGAGATTTACAAGACCTGTGCTTTGTTTTACTATAATCCTAAGGCTCAACAGTCAAAACAATTTTTTCCCCAAAAGGAGGGGTATTTTCAGTGTTTCCCAACTGGTGTACCGCGGCACACTAGTGTGCCATGAGCGATCATCAGGTGTGCCATGGGAAATTGGAACCTCTTGAGTCTTGAATAAGCTATGCCCCTTTATTCCCCGCAGGCCAATCCCATTGCGGTGGCTTTGAACTCCCACCCGGCACCAAGGTGGTGGAGGCGGCGGGACCAGAAGCGCCTTCCCTGAAGGGATGCCAGTGGAGCGAAAGTGCCTTGTCTGAGGCGATGCGGCGGTGGGTGTGCCTGGCGGTGCTGGGCTTGACAGCGGGCCTGACGCTGGTCTGGCCAGGCCAGCTGGGGCGGTGGAGCCCTTGAGCTTGAGCCTGGCCCTGGCTGGCAGCGCCGCCTCCGCCCTCATGGGCTTCCTCTCCTACCCGCGGCTGTACTGCCTCTTCGCCCACTGCTGCCACGACACGGGGAACAACGGGGCCCGCCTCCGGGCCGGTATGCGAGCGGCCTACCGGGCCTCAGAGACTCTGACATGACGTGGAAAGAGCCTCATAGGCTATATTATTATTATTATGAACTATGTATTAACATAATATTATTATTTTCCCTTAGTATATGCTATTATATTGTTATATTATCAGTATTTGTCATAGTCATGGTGTATATCATTATTGGCTATGAGAGTAATGATAACAGTCAGGATTAACTCCTGTGCTTTACTGATAATATATTGTATGTACCTATAATATTTATATTATTATAATGTAATACAAGATAACTCTTTAAAAATAATACAATATTGAAATTATATATTTTCTATTACTTGTAATAGAACTAATAATATTACAGTATAATGGTATAGTACAATATAGTAAGTTAGAGTGTCATTGTGGTTGGTGGTGTGCCCCAGGATTTTGTAAATGTAAAAAATGTGCCGCAGCTTAAAAAAGGTTGAAAAACACTGCTATAGATGGTTAGATCTGTGGATGCAGAATCTGCGGATACAGAGATCCAGCAATATTTGTCTTGGCACATAGCCCCAGAAAAATTGAGTATGCATTGCTTAAGAAAACTACAAGAAATTCATGGGGCCACATTACTTCATCAGACAACCTGAAGACACTCTCTCACAACCAGAATGCTCAAAAGCCCTTTCCACACAAAAATTACACATTTTTTCTATTTTAAGCACTGAGGATCAAGTCTTTTAAAATTTTGCTATTATTAGACAGATAGTAGCTTGCCGATTTGTTGCAAATTACACGCTGGCATATAATTGATTCTGATCTACCCTCTGCCCTTATCCGGTTTGGGAAGCTTCCAGGTCAATACAGATTAAAGCCAGGAAATGGTTCATGGAAGCCTGCAGGGCAACTATATGGTTAATAAATAATTTTGAGCACATCCTATTCAGGACCATGCTTTGACTGAAAACGTTTGATATCTTGCATGGTGGGAAACCATACCATATCAATGTCTGTGAAACTTCCGATCTCAGCAAGTGGTAGTCCCAAATGCAATCAAAAACTTAATTTGAGATGGAAAGTCAAGGTCATGTTGACAATGAGTTAGGCTGCAGAGATCTGTGCTTGCTGTGTATTTGGCATAATTGCCCATTTCCACAAGGCCATTTTTCTACATTAATTATTTTAGCTGAAGAATGAAACACCTGTATTTTAAAAAAATATTTCTGGGGTAAATGCAATTTGCTGCTTAATATAGGTCATGAGAGATGCTGATAAGAGGTCAGCTAGTCACAAGAATTAATTTTCTGATTTCAATTCTTTCTTGGGCTTGGGTTAGAAGTGTCAGTAGCCTTTAACCAGACTCTGCTCTTGGTTGTCTGGTACTGAGACGAAGACTTGACCTAAGCTGGAGCAAGCAGATATAATTCTGAAGGGGCAGAAATGTGTGTTGAATGTTGAATAAAAGAATAATGCAGCACAGGAAGAGCAGGGAAACATTATTTTTGGAGTGCATGTCCCATGACTATCAGTGATGCTAGCTGGTGGATCATGGCAACTTATTTTTGAAAAGCCATTTTCCCAATGCTAAACACAGGGCAAGACAATGCACTAGAACAGTGTTTCTCAACCTTCCTGGTGCCGTGACCCCTTTAAACCAATCTGGAAAAGTCCACGTACATTTAAAAAACAACGGGGGGGGGGGGGGTGGAATTCCTGACATGAAACAATCAGGGCCAGGTGACACCTCCCAACAACGGATGCCCCCAGGCAGGAATCAGCCAGGCTTTGAAGCTGCAATGTCATTTAATACTAATCAAGGTGGCCAATTACAACATTCACACTTGCCTCAAACAGACAGGAGTTCTTGACATTCCACAGATATATAAACCTTACTTGCCTAGTTTCCAACAGACCTCACAACCTCTGAGGATGCCTGCCATAGATGTGGGTGAAACATCAGGAGAGAATCCTTCTGGAATATGGCGGCACAGACTGGAAAACTCACAGCAACCTAATGATTCTGGCCATGAGAGCCTCTGACAACACAAAATCCAAGCAATTTGCAAATAGTATTTTTCCATTTGCTTGGCTATCCATATTTTCATCCTGGGAGATAATTCCCTATCAATGTGAACTATATTCATGGTAATCCAATGTTTGTGAAGTTTATTTGCATCTTTCAAAACCATGTGAGCAACTAGAAACTCTGATTAAAAACATCACTTCTTGAATTTGGCTTTCTTGATAGAACTCTAAAGGTTATTTTCAGTGGTTCCATATAATGTGTTACAAAAGTGCCAAGAAGTGGGCAATGGGCTTTGTGCTAAAACATTTCTGTAGACAGAGAAATAATCTTACGGTGTGTATTTTTGTTTTCATTCCATTTATTATATGATATAATTTTTTCAAACTTCAGCAGTGTTCCAAATAAATTCCATTTGCAATTATTCCATGAACTGATCTTTGCTAGAATAATCTCTTCCCGCTAAGCATTTCTTTCACGCAGAGTGTAAACAATAATCCCATTGTAATGCTTATTGACATTGACCCTCAAGAAAAGAATGGCGAAGAACTGGAGTTAATGAGACAATTAGGTGGGCACCTGGATTCAGTCCTTCTGAGAGGCCACTGTTGGGGTGGCAAGGCTGATAAAGGTCTCGTTTGTGTATTACAGGCTAAAACTGAGAAATTGTGATGAAATCTGAACTGATAGAATCTCTCAGTTTGTGGCAGAGTCTTTCATGTGTACTAGCATTCTCTTCAGTGGAGAAGTTTTGTGTACTCTATTTCTAGAACTAGGCTGCCATTACCGAGAAATAAAAGATTAATCAAGAAGGAAAATGAAGTATGTGCACTAATCCTAAATTTAAGAAAGGTGTAATATAGTAGTAAATATGTTTAACTGGAACTGTTTCAAATCTTTACAGAAACATTTATTTGAACCATTCATCCATCAACCCACTCACATCTCCCTGTTTAGCCGAGTTGCACTTTCCCACTTCCGCCAGACTCGGAAGCTGGCCCCCTACCTGTCCCATCGTGATCTGGCCATGGTGATCCAAGCAACGGTCATCTCAAGACTAGACTAGACTACTGTAATGCTCTTTACATTGGCCTACCTCTGTTGGTGACCCGGAAACTCAAGCTGGTGCAGAACGCCGCTGCCCATTGTATTACACCTATCCTGCGGGAACTGCACTGGCTACCCATCAAATTCCAGATCACCTTCAAAGTGTTAGTTTTGACTTTCAAGGCCTTATATGGTCTGGGGCCAGTGTACCTGAGGGACTGCCTTACCCCATACTGTCCCATGAGATCACTGAGATCTGAAGACCAGGATCTTCTCTTTGTTCCTAGTGCCAAAACCTACCGCCTCACCTCGACAAGGAGGAGGGCATTCTCCATTATTGCCCCCACGCTTTGGAACGCTATGCCGCTGGAGGTCAGGTCACTCCGCAACCTCATAGCGTTCCGGAAGGCCTGTAAGGCCTGGCTGTTCCAACAGGCTTTTGACCCTTAAGTCGGGGTTGGTTGTATGTAACTGCGTAGTTTTTAACTCTCTTAATGTGTAGTGTAAATGTTTTAATGTGTAATTGAATATGTTGTTTGCTTTGATCTGTGAGCTGCCCCGAGCCATTTGGGAGTGGCGGCCAAAAAATCAAAATAAATAAATAAAACCCAAACTACCACAACAGTTGTTTTTGCACAGACAGAATGAGTCAGAGCAAAATGTATGTTCTCACTACCTAATTGTCTTGGAAGACTAGTGGGAAAAATATTTGCTTATGTTGTATATCTCCTGCTTAGTTGTAAATCTATAACTTCCGGTAAGAAACGTCTCTTGACCTAAGCCACCTAAACAGCCAGCAGCCATATCAAGTGATGGAGGTCTGTTCAACTAATGATTGGGCATGAAGAGGAGAATGTATAAGTTTTTGATTTTATTGTTACATTGCTTCTAAAAAAATAAAAATCTATTGCATTGTTTATTTTTTACTATGTAAGTTGCCCTTGGTGGAGGGCGACTAATCAAATAATAAATGATGATGATGATAATGATGATGATGAATGTTTCCTGTCCTAAATAACCACTAAGCAAGACTTTGATGAGGCCCTACTTCTGATTGTTGATTCATGGTGGGTAATGTTATTTTCCAGCATCCTGATCACCAGTTGAACTGATCTCCATCACATCCAACTATTAAGATAGGTACTCTAGCAATAGACCCCCTGGTGGTGCAGCAGGTTAAAAGGCTGAGCTGCTGAACTTGCTGATTGAAAGGTTGGTGGTTTGGATCCGAGGAGTGGGGTGAGCTCCTGCTGTTGAGTCCAGCTTCTGCCAACCTAGCAGTTCAAAAACATGGAATTGTGAGTAGATCAATAGGTACCACCTTGGTGGGAAGGTAACAGTGCTCTGCGCAGTCATGCTGGCCACATGACCTTGGAGTGCCTACACACAATGCAGGCTCTTTGGCTTATAAATGGAGATGAGCTCCACTCCCAGAGTCAGACACAACTAGACAATGTCAGGGGAAACCTTTACCTTTCTTTACCTACTGTGGCAGTAGTACCATAATCATTAATATGCATTGTTAGTGAACCTATAACTGCCAAATGGAACGTCACCCATAATAAGTCAGTGACAACATTGAGAAAACTTTGAGCAGTGACCAGACACCCGTGTCAGGTAGCAAAATATTCTGAGTTGGCTTTGTGGGAAATGAAGCCAAACAAACAAGAATGAAGAAAGGGAAAGAGATAAAACATTAACCATTACTTTTCCTACTTAGAGTAATGAACTCAATATTGGTCCTCTTGAGCTCTCCTTCACCTGAAAAGTTTTTCTAGGATGCCTGACTTTTTTGCTTTTTTGAATTTGGTGACCTTATTTCTTTCTCATTTGGACCCAGTCCTCTGTTTTACTCAATTTGTTTGAGCATCGCTGCCATTTACCTGCCCTGCTCAGGTAATAGAAGTTGACAGAAAGAAATTAAACAAATCAAGCTTTCTCCATAATTTTATTTCTCTTCCATGGATAGCTGTATTTGCTTAATTTCGTTCAGTCAGACTGCTGTCAAGACAAGAGCAAAGTATGATGTACAGCACTTGCTCACACAGAGCACACTACCAGAATAGCTTTGATGCACACATGTTTTATTCTCAGTGGAAGTCTTGTACTTTGGAAAACTGCTGACAGATGGGAACAAAGAAGTTCCAGTTTTTTCCTGCATTCAGATACAACAGAAGGCACAAGTGCACCTGTGCAACTTTTGCCTGTATTAAGATTTTAAAGGCACAGTCTAGGTAAACAAGAAAGTGACAATTTCTATTTTCTCTCTCCTTACAGTGGTCATTTCTTCCTCCTCTAATTGCTTCTTCACAATCTTGTTTTTCTCTCTCACTTCCTGATCCAGGCCAAGTTTCCTCACTTGCTTAACAGAGCTAATTGAGCTCCTTGGTTTACTAGGGAGCTGACCACTGGTGGAAAACTCGGGATGAATCTGACCAAACATGGGCTAAAGCCTCACTTAGGGCTCATTCAGTTGCAGTGAAGGCAGCCAGGAAAGTCCACTCAGCTACCTCAATTGTGTCTGCAGTTAATAGAGTGACTGAGCTGTTTTGGGTGGTTAGGGGGCTCCTTCACCCTGATCCTCAGGGCTGGACCATCGACCACTTGACAGCATGATGTGGTGATTTTGCCCATCATTTTGCAGACAAAGTTGCTCAGATCCACTCTGACTTAGGCACTAGCCTTGTAGTAATACCCATAAATGTACCGAAGGCACCTGTCTGTCCTAGTTTTAAGATCTCCAATAGTAGTAAAGTCATATCAAACATTTAGAGAATCTGCTGCCCGGATTCATAAAAAATAAAGCAGAATGTACGGAGTGATGCTTTATTTTTGTTGCTTTATGCTCTGATTTTTAGATATTGTCTTAAGAGTGTTATTATTATTATTATTATTATTATTATTATTGAGTAAGCAACCATTGAGTGTTGCTGGAATGATTTTAATTATTTTGCACTCCTCCCCTGAGAGCCACAGAAGCAAAAATGCCAGTTTATCTTGATGTGCAGGGACCCAAAGTTACTGAATGCACAGATATCAGGAAAACGGCGTATAATCCATTGGTACAGTTTTACATATTGTGCTTGTAAATGTTTTTGCAGTGTATTTACAGGGAACAGCACATTTTATTTATATGCGTCAGAACAGTGATAAAGATTGTATTGCTTCAGTCAGAGATTATAGGAGAGCCCATAGCTGGTAGCTGCAAAATGAGATCAAAATGTTGAAAGCTATTATTGTCCAATAAAAGTCATAATCTGAACAAGCAGCTTTTCATATTTATTCTGGTTCAGGGGTAGCCAATAAGCAATCTATCTGTGCATAACCATTCCTGTGGAAGAGATTGGGTGTGTATGTTTTGTGCATGAAGAGTGTTATGCTGAGTATTTATCTGAGGAAAGGTAGACACAATGATACATAAGCCCACCCCCCTTCTGTTCCTCTTCAGGTGTAAGATCTGCAAAGGGATACATGTAATCTATAAATGATATCTCTGGTAGTACCATTTTCCAACTCCACAACCCTTGGGATCACTCCATCTCCTTCAAATGAAAATGAGAATCATAGAAGGTAATTTCTTTCTTTTTCTTTTCATTGAAATATATCATCAAATTTTACATATCCTTCTTTCATATACATAAGAATGTTGTTGTTTCCATGTTGTCTAATTAATTGTGTACCTTTTATTTAGGAGCCACCGGTGGCGCAGCAGGTTAAAGTGCTGAGCTGCTGAACTTGCTGACCAAAAGGTCGCAGGTTCAAATTTGGGGAGCGGCATGAGCTCCTGCTGTTAGCCCTAGCTTCTGACAACCTAGCAATTCGAAAACATGCAAATGTGAGTATATCAATAGGTACCGCCTTGGTGGGAAGGTAACAGTGCTCCATGTATTCTTGCCAGCCACATGACCTTGGAGATGTCTACGGACAACCCTGGCTCTTTGGCTTAGAAATGGAGATGGGCACCAACCCCCAGAGCCGGACCTAATGTCAGGGGAAAACCTTTGCCTTTGAAAACCTTTACTCCCTTTTATTTTATTTTCCTAGTCTTTTCTAACTAGATGGAAAGGAAATAGAAAATAATTGATGGCTTTAATGACATGTGGAAAAAGTAAACTATTAGCAATCTGCTTTGCTGGTTCATTGGCAAATGTGCCAAGAATATATTTAAATTGATGTGAATGCAAGGTGATAATCTGCTTTCTCAGTGTGCAAACATTCTGCTTTGATTGGAAAAGGTATTTCAGCTATTGTGAATCCAGAATTGTTTTGCTCTGAAATGCTATTTATTCTCACCACCTGATAGGAAGCATGAGTCAACTTCTAAGCAAAGTGACCCATTACCAACTGTGACTGTGAAATACAAGTCACTTTCCTTGTTATGGTTAAATTGCACAGAAAAATACACACTGTTCCCAATTTCATTCTGCTCTGCATCTTTCAAGCTCTTATGAAATCCAGAGAAGGAGCCAAAAAGCTAAGTAGTTCCACTCTTGTTCCAACTTACATCAAAAAAGAAAATCACCTTTTAATCCATCAGCTCTAGATGGAATACACAATCCAGTTGGGACAAGAGGAGGACAAGAGACTTGGGCAAAGCTTCTTTCAAAGCAATTTTCTAAAATCCACAGTATAGGAATTCAGAAGAACTCACCCAAGCAGGCTGGTGAGAGCTGGAATTGGCATTAGCATTGGTTTTCTGATTAGATAGAATGTACCTAAGTACTTCAGGTGGCAGATCCTGGATGGTCGATAACAGTGGCAGCCCTCCAGGTGTTAACTTTTGTTGGAGATGTAGCTATTTAAATCACATGGTCTGTCCTATGCCATTTAAACAGTTTTGTACGTGTAATGGTTAGGTGTGTGTGTCATCTTTTGCTTCAGGCAACAAAACATTTCAGGCCACCAACTCTGATGCTATTGTTTTTCAAAGCTGACATTTTTCAGCTCAGGATGTTAGTCATATATCCTGTGTCTACTTTTAAAAAGCTTGGATTTTTTTAAAATAAAAAGCTTCTTAAAAATGTAAGAATATTTTTAATGTTTTAATATTTTACATCTTCATAATCTTGAGATAATCCCATGCTAAGACAATCTATCCTTAGTGATGCATGAAGAGCAAGTAAGTATCACAATGAAATATTGCATTTTGTTCCAAATATCCCCATTATATTTCAATCTCTTTTTGTATCATGTTCTCCCTCCAGTGTGTGTGTCTTTTCCTCTCTTCCTCATGTCACTTTCCCCACCTCTCACACTGCAGAAATCCTTGACGTATCTGGAAGAACCTTCAACTGGCTAACTGCAGTTCTGCTTCCTTCTTATAAATGCCTTGGCATTCCATCTCAAGAACATGGATGAGGAGAAATTCTAACCATCTTCTTTGTTGTGCTTATTAATATATCTATCTATCTATCATCTATCTTTCAGGAGCCCCCCAATCATGCAATGGGTTAAACCTTTGTGCCGGCAGGACTGCTGACAAAAAGGTTGGCAGCTCGAATCAAGGGAGCAGGGTGAGCTCCCATCTTTTAGCTCCAGCTTCTCATACAGGGACATGAGAGAAGCCTCCCACAGGATGGTAAAATATCTGGCGCCCCTGGGCAACGTCCTTGCAGATGGCCAATTCTCTCACAGCAGAAGCAACTTGCAGTTTCTCATGTTGCTCCTGACACACACAAAATGTCTATCTATCTATCTCCTAATATATAGTGCTCCCTCTGTATCTGTTTGTGTTTGGTTCCAGGATCCTGTGTAGATACCAATACATATACCTATAGATGCATAGTAAAATATCATAGTTTCCAAAATGACTTTTTAAAGTCACCAGCTGCGTTACTAAAACCTTCCAACAGACATATTGAATGCTCTGCAGTCTTTGAGATACAGGGCTGTCTTTTCATGTGTATACTTCTAAAATATTATGTCCAGAAATCAATCACTGGGATGTTAGGAGAAGAAATCATATCTATGGATATCTTGTTCTATTTGAATGTAAATGTAAAATGGCATCTCTTATACCAGTGTTTCCCAACCTATTTTGAGCCGCGGCACACTTTTTACATTTACAAAATCCTGGGGCACATCACCAACCAAAATG
Organism: Anolis apletophallus; assembly: GCA_030556195.1. NCBI lineage: Eukaryota > Metazoa > Chordata > Lepidosauria > Squamata > Anolidae > Anolis > Anolis apletophallus. Next base: position 79,637,060 of record JARBWK010000009.1, read on the forward strand.
ACACAAAATGACACTCTAACACAGTAATACATATAGTTAATATGTTTTTAACTGTATTTATACACTCAGTGTGAAACCTGGGCCTGTTTCAATGAGCACAACATAGGTCTTGCTCAACAGCTGTCAGTCTCTCTCTGTGTTTAGAAAAAATGTGTCCGTATAGCTTCAAAGCAGTCCACTAGTACTGTTCTTATGCATCAATACACCTCATGGAACAATAATGAGCCTTCCACCTTCAATATATATGCTCCTGTATCATTCCAGGTGGGCATTAGACGAGTCCCTCATGTATAACTGGTGAACAGGAGAGTTGTTACACAGTCACTAGAAAGGCTATCATGTCCAGCCAAGGCCAAATGTAGTAATAGTTGGTACTCATAAACACGAAAACGGCTGAAGGAGGCGGTGCCCCAGCCCCTTCTTCTTCACTGCTGCCCGGCCCTTCCTCCTCCTCCTCCCCCCCCCCCTGCAAGCAGCAGCAGTAGCAGGAGTTCGGCAGGAGGGGGAAGAAAGGGGGGAAGAGAGGTTTTTCTGCGGCACACCAGGTGATCACTCACGGCACACTAGTGTGCCATGGCACAGTGGTTGGGAAACACTGTCTTATACAAAACAATTAGCAAGTGAAACGAATGCTGGAGAAGGCCTATCGACCTCTGAAATGGGATGCTACGTCAGTGCTGAGTGCATGGCCAAATTAAGATTCACCCCCTCCCCAAATAATAATTTCAAGCTGTGATTGGTTGAAATCATGGATACAGAACCAATTAATACCGAGACCCAACTACCGATACATGGCCCATTCTCTTATAGAAGATTCCTGAGCAGAGAATACACAAACTGCCAAGATAGCAAATGAAGCTGTGTTCATCATCTGACTATTGTTGTGTTCATCTTCAATTATGTTGACTTCATTTCAAGAAGTCATTGTTAAATGCCTTACACTTCCAAATGCAGTAGTGTTATGTCTAATATGCAGACACCTCCATTTTGCTAGTGGGTGTCCCCATTTTATTTATTAAGTGCTTTACACACAGCTGGTAACCTAACTGTTAGAAAGACGAAGGGGAGAAAAGAACCATCAGGAGCCTTCTGTTTCCTTTCACTGTTTTTAAAAATCAGATAATTGGATACAGAGATACATATTTAACTCAGATGGGATATTGACAAATATATTAAAAGTATAGTATGTTGAGATTTTTTATTTTAGCTCCTTGAAGAATTTCCTTCCTTAGCATGCCAGCATAAAACAATCTAAGGAAGGCAGGCAAACTATGAAGGGGGGGGGGGGACCCCAAATAGAACAAGATATCCATAGATATGATTTCTTCTCCTAACATCCCAGTGATTGATTTCTGGACATAATATTTCAGAAGTATACACATGAAAAGACAGCCCTGTATCTCAAAGACTGCAGAGCATTCAATATGTCTGTTGGAAGGTTTTAGTAATGCAGCTGGTGACTTTAAAAAAACATTTTGGAGACAATGATATTTTATATGCTGCAGACTAAGTGCCAGAGATTCTATTAAAATGGTGTGATGAACATCTGAACTCTATACTATTTTGGTGATCTCCATCTGTGCATTAAACCTTATTGATCTGAGCACAATGCAGGAAAGATTAAATGGCAAAGTAAAGGCTCACTCAAACTGAAGTGGCATGTTCATAAAACACACAAAAAAGTCACAAACCACTCCGTGACAACTATAGGAAAAGGAACTAAGAGCATATGGTCTGTGGATGAAATGCTATAGAGGAGCAATTGGATGTCCGGCAGCTCTTGGGGTCCTTTCTGTTTATCCTGCACTTGACATTAGATGGCAATGAATCTTAAGAAAGTCTTGTTTTTCATTTCTGTCTTTAGATAAAAACGGTCAGTCTTAACAACTTAACACCACCAGCATCAGATTCAGTTCTTGGTTTTTACAATTGTCTTATCAATCCTGCATCTACTTCTACTGCAACAGTAGGTGGACTAAAATGCATACAAAACTGAAAAGGAGAAGAAATATTTTAATTCTGTCCTTTGCTAGCATTTTGAGGCACTGTTTCTAGATGCCAAGGGGCTTTTTCAAATGTTGTTTTATATGCACCGAGAGTCACTATTATGAGGTGTTTTAATTCCCTTAGCTAATTTATATTTACCTATTCTTGGCTCTTCCTACAACACTGACATCATAGCTTTCTAATAATTTATGAAAATGTGAGAAAAAGATGTATGTGTGCATAACAAGGAGAACCTTCCCAGGGCTTCCAATTAACATCTCTAAAAGGGGGGCATCCTTTATTTTATTTTTTACCACTAAGCACCAGTCCAATGTTGGTTTGTTGGGGCTGGTTGTCCTATGTTTCATGTAATATCTCTTTCTCTTAAAATGATCATACCACAAAGGCTAGTTGTTAATTGATGTTTTGGATCTGTGACTAAATTTTAAAGGTCTAGCACAGGCTAAATACCCTAAAGGCACCAGATCCTGCCTAATCTTGGAAGCTAAACAGGATTAGTCCTGGTTAGTGCTTGAATGAGAGAGCCTGCCAACAAATATTGGATGCTGTCCAATATTTTTTAGAGAAAGGAACTGACCGAAACCACCTCTGACTGTTTCTTAGTTAAGAAAATGCTCTGAAATTCATGGGCTTGCTGTAATTCAGTGTGCAACTTGAAGGTACAAACACATGTTCACCCTCCTCAGTTATGATGTTTTGATATTAGTGCTGAGAAAATTGAAGGAGAGACTAATAGTATTAAAAAGATGTAAGTCTAAGTTTTTGAAAGGTTATTTTCTCCCATGCTCTTGAGTACTCAGAAATAAATTATATTTTACACATTGAGTGCAAAAGTCTTGAAGTGGTCTCTGTATCTGAATTTGGCTGAATGTAGTTTCACAGCAGCCTAAATATCCTAAGGGCCCCAGATCTTGTTTGATATTGCAAGCTGAACATAGTCAGTTCTGGTTAGTACTTGGATAGAAGACTACCAATGAATACTAAATGCTGTAGGCCTTATTGCAGAGGATGGAACTTGCAAAGCCACTTCTGAGAGTTTCTTGCCTAAAACGTATGAAATTAATGGGGTTGTTATGTGTAGACAAGCAACTTGAAGACACATACATGGTTAAAAGGAATAATGCTGTTAAAGTTTTAAAAATCTTGGTCCTGCTCAAGAGTCAACTCCTACTGTACAAGAAATATGTGAAAAAATATTAAAAATAAAAATTAGCATGAAACCGGAATATTTCCTATTGGGAATAATTGATGAAGAATTGAAGCTAGACCAAAATCAAGACATATTATTCACATATTTAACTACAGCAGCAAGGATGGTCCACACAAAAAAATGGAAATTAAAGGAGATGGCAACAATAGAAGAACTGCTAAATAAAATGGATGAGATAAAAGAAATGGACAAACTAACTTTTGCCCTAAAAGTATCATATGGAAGACCTATCAAAAATACAGACTGGAAGTTACTGTATATGAGGAATTTATTGAAACTTACAAAGAATAGAGATCCAGGATAAGATTCCCACGGAACTATGCAAAGGACTAAGAGAGAAAGAAAGATATGCCGATAGAGAAAGTATAAGAAGAAAAAGACTAAGGTTTAGAAATGCGGAAAAGATGATTTGGAAGTCACAGTCCCACATTCCTGTTAAACTTTCCTAAGATTACCCAACCATAACCCAATACCTTTTCCACATCCCCAAATTTCCCTTAACTTTCCTATTCCCAATCCATTAGATAGGTTGTATTTTAATTAATATATATATTTGAAAATTTATGCAATAAAAATTATTTCCAAAAAAAATCGGTATCCTCTTTTTGAAGAGGGCAAAATCTTACAGAGCTCTGTTTTATGCATGTGGATTTCTCACTTTCTTTACCCAAATTGTAGATATGGTTAGGTTATCAGCTAATTGCCATTCTTGACAGACTATTACATTACTTTCGCTTTGACTTAAATGGCATCCCTGATACAGCCCTGGTGGATGTAACCTTGGCACCTGCTTGTCCAGTGTTGATTGATACCTTTCCATTTGTGCAGCCTGAAGATGTGGACAGGTTTTTTGGAGAGGTGAGAGCTACCACATGTGCTCTAGTTCCTTCTGGCTTATAAAACGGGATGGAGAGGTACTGGTGGAGTGGATCACTGAAGTGATTAATATATCAGGGCAGGGTCCCAGCAGGCCTCAGATAGGCTGTGGTAAGACCAATTTGAAAAAAAAAACCACCCCTACCCCAGACCCCTCTGTACTGGGCAACTACAGACCAGTCTCCAAACTCCCTAACCCTAACTCCAAGGGCTTCTGGATGAAGCAGAATATCTATTTCAGTCTGGTTTCAGTCCTGGTTATGGGACAAATAAATGGGTCCTAGAGCAAATAAAGCCTGAATTCTCTCTGAAAATCAAGATGACTAAACTGAGACTGTTTTTATTTGGCCATATCATGAAAATACATGAGTCAATAATGCTTGGCAAAATGGAATGCAGTAGGAAAAGAGGAGGATGGATATACTCAATCTTGGAAGGCATGGTCCTGAATTTGCAAGAACAGACCAGTGGTGTTGATAGAATAAGTTGGGCATTTTTCATTCTAGGGGTCACCACAAGTTGAAGTAAAGTTGATGCCAGTTAAGAAAACAATATATTTATCCACAAAGACATGGGATAGTTCTCTCTATCTTTGTTTGTTGAATGGAAGTATGAAGGAAAATTGAACATAAGGAAAATAGTTCTATAGGGCATTTAATGTACTGGGGCATTATCTTATTAAAACATAATATGCAGCGGTGGTGTACTATACTTATTTGTTTATTTGTCACATTTCTATACCGCCCCTCTCAGCCCGAAGGCGACTTGCGATGGTTTCAAGACATAGCTTCATCTACTTCATTATTGTTTACATCAAGCATTGTCTTCTGTAAAAGTATTAAACTCCAATCCATCCTCAATCCCTGGAGATGGCCTTCTCTCAGCTTTCTTTTCATCAGTAGGTCAAGACTTTATTATGTAAACAGACGTTCAGCTTTTAGCTGGTTGGGGTAGTGCAGTTAGTATGTGGTGAGTTCTTAATGAGTAAGGGGTTTTCATGTGTTTTTGTTATAAATTAACATTTTAAGTAGACTGCTGTTTAATGCTTTTGAAATTATACATTACTTTGACTCATTGTTTTAATGTACACTGTAAGTTGCTTTGGAGAACATTGGATAAATAGCTAAAAATAAAATGGGGGTTCTAATACAAACATCTAAATAGTAGCAGGTTACTTATCTTTGGACTATACTGACTAACAGTAACTTTATATGGTAACAGAGAGAAATCTTCTGTGACCCTACTTTGAAGTACTAAGGATTGGACTAAAGATCTTTGACAGGCTAAATGCATATACTCGATCATGAGGTCATCACTGGCCTTTGTGAAAGAACAATAATTCCCATTTCTCCCCTTGGCTGTTAGAATGAAGTGTTTTTCCTTGAAAGAAAGAAAAAATCCAGTTATTAAAGACCTGGTTGCTGCAGTATAGTTATTCACCTATAAGAAAGAAACCATTTCAATCGAGATTTGCTGAAGTGGTAGTCTGAAGTTTATTGCTTTGTTGCTGTTAATATACTATCTGGGCTCCTTCACTGGGACAAGATTTTCGAGTTATTATTACTGAACTCACCAGGGAACCTACATATTTGCCATTTGTCATAGTCACTGGAAGAGAAACTCTAATAGTTTCCCTACCTGTAAATTAAAAGGAGGCTTCCATTCATTCAACTCACAGTGAGAATAAAAATACAGCTGTAGTAGATTATTTTGCAATCAGATTTTAGAGCAAAGAGCCACACATTTGAACCATGCTTACACTGCCAACAATTGGATAGGACTAGTCTGAATAAATGGTTGGCCAGAAAATTTTAGGGAACTAAAGTTGTAAAGGTGAGAGACAATTTTAAGTGAGTTTTCACTTGCAATCCAATGCACTTCACTGCAATTAGCACTAGGTTCTCAAGGGAGAGTCCCATTTCATGCAATACATTTCGACTTACGCCTTACACAATGGAGTTAGAAGCTAGAAAACTAATTTTTGAAGACACAGCCAAAGTTGTATGAAAAGCAAAATATGGTTAAAATCAAATGTCCAGAGGGCCATTTAAGCTGCTGATGTGTGAATCATGTAAATATGCTGTTGCAGGTTTTAAGGCATAGAATATTATTTCTGTCCCTATTGTAAACATTTATTTAAGCAATATTTCAAGAGGATGGTGTTTTGTACCATGGATGCGGATTAGCAGTACACAATATTTTCTAGCCCCTCCAAAAATGTATCAAGGGAGAGAGATATGCACTGAGTAATAATATTGTATAAATTGGGGAGATTGCTATCATAGATGGGGCCCCTGAGATAAATTTTGTAATTTACAGGACTACTTTTGCATGAATATGTGTGTGTGAATTAAATATTTGCAATAAAGATAATGGCATAGCATGCTTTTTTTAAAAAGTTGTAGTTTTTCCTTCTTTGCACCAAAATATGGTTATGGTGATAATGAACAAAGTAGACAGCTTTTGGTGTCAGATGTTCTTGGCTCTTCAGTTGATGTACCCAACTGAACTACCGTCTTATAGACCCTGATCATAGTTACCACCACATTCAAAGACAGATGAGAGAACTTGGGTAGGAAACCCAGGAATTTCTTATTGTCATCTGACAGGTTCTTTACCCTATCCACTGGCAGCAGGAAATACCATACTTTTTTAACCTTAGGGGAAAAAACCAGAAATTCAAGACAACTCTATAGTGATCTTTTATCCCAGGGCTAATCTGAAGTCGTGAATGCCAGATCAGCATTGGGATGGTTTTGACTGGCACCCCCCCATCCCCTCAGCCGCTTGTTGCCTGGAGTGATGTCAACCAGAGTGATAAATCATGCAGAAGAGGGGAGGAAACACCTCTTCCTTTCCTCTTCTCCCATCAAATTGTCACTCACATCACTCCAGGTGAAGAGCAACTAACATTAGCCATGCCTGCTGGCTACTGCAACAAGATAACACGGGGAGGTGAGACAGTACATGCTATCCAGTGTCCCTGGGCCATGTGAGGCCATGGAATATAGGATGGCCATGTAAACAGTTCCATCTTAGAACTGACCTGATGACTTACACAGGCCCAAAGTTTTGGGGAGAATTTGGAGCAACTTGCAACTTTAGGTAAGGCAGTTCAAGGCTGCGTTAAGTGAATCAGATCTGTGCACTGTTTAGCTACCACAGGGCTGATTCACCCACCTTTCGGGTCAGTGTAAATGGGCTCACAGTTTCATTACTGAGGCCTGTTCTCCTTTCCAGTTGGCAAAACTGAATTCCTTTAACCAGCTCATTTCCTTGAAGTGGATCAGAAATGCTATGGCAGTTTTTGCCCAAACACCTTCCAGAGTTCGTGTGGATCATTTGTACCACATTTTTTTGCTTTCCTCTGCCCACAGTGTTTAAAAAACAAAGTGAACAGAGGTGACATCCTGTCGCCCTCTAGGCCCTCGACCAAGACCTCCCTTGATAAACCACGCAATCAGCTGAGGTACAACAGGTTTATTGAAAATAAAGGTATAGGAGAGAAGTTGAAAAAAGTTTATAGTGCTTTCAATAGCAGCAAATCTCAGGAGCAAAGCAATGAATAAATAGTCCCATATCAATCAGGATTCAGCCGGAGGCAATCAGGAACAAAGCTGGGTTCAAATGCAAAGAAAGTCTTTCAGGAACAAACAGGAACGTAGCAACGGAGCAAGGCTTTGCCCAAGCGGGCCAAATCCTCTATAGGCAGGCAGAGAGCTTAGTAGGTTCGGCGGCCTCCTTCAGAGATCCATAGTCCTGAGCGCGTCGTTGGCACGAGATAAAGCCAACTCCACACGGATATACTGTTTAGATCAGTGCTTCTCAACCTTCCTAATGCTGCGACCCCTTAATACAATTATTCATGTTGTGGTGACCCCTAACCATAACATTATTTTCATTGCTACTTCATCACTGTATTTGGGGAGGGGTGGGTGGGTTGATTTTGTCATTTGGAAGTTGTAGTTGCTGGGATTTATAGTTCACCTGCAATCAAAGAGCATTTTGAACTCACCAACAATGGAATTGAACCAAATTTGGAACACAAAACTCCCATGACCTACAGCAAATACTGGAAGGGTTTGATGGGCATTGACCTTGAGTTTGGGAGTTGTAGTTCACCTACATCCAGAGAGCACTATAGACTCAACAATGATGGATCTGGACCAAACCTGGCCTGAATACTCAATATGCCCAAATGTGAACACTGGTGGAGTTTGGAGGGAAATAGACCTTGACATTTGGGAGTTGTAGTTGTTGGGATTTATAATTCATCTACAATCAAAGAGCCCCTTGCACCCTAGCAATGATAGAATTGGGTCAAACTTCCTACACAGAACCCTCATGCCTTGAAGGAACTAGCTGGCGTGAGCCTCCATCCAACCTCACACATTCTCCCTCACCCACACATGTGCATCATGCTGCCATGCGCCAAGCACGCCTGCTCTCCCATCCCCCGCTTGGAGTCTCAGAATCAGGGAGGCCTGCCAATCACAGCAGAGGAGAGCTTTAGGTGGGAGAATTCGCAGTCTGTTTGCAAAAAGAAAGATAAGAAAAAGCGGAGAGATCTTCAACCTTCTCTGCCAAAGGGCTTCCTAAGACCAGCAGAAATACATGTTTTCTGATGGTCTTTGGCGACCCATCTGAAACCCTCTCGCGACCCCCCAGGGGGTCCCGACCCCCAGGTTGAGAAACACTGGTTTAGACCCTTTGATCTTTGGTCACGCAACTTGCGTCGAGTGTCAAAGTGGGCATGATGGATGGTAGCTGATGTTTCAGCTACCTCAGCTTTTCAGGAATGTAAACCTCATTAGCGTCTCCAGCTGCAAAGGGGAGTCAGGCTTGTCTTAGTCCCGGGCCTCTTTGTTTATCGCCCAGGCTAGCTTTGGTAACCTTGACCAGTTGACCCTGCATACTTGGTACCAGGCTCTCATGGGAAAGACAAGCAGGCCTGGAAGGGATCTTAAAGCTAGCATGGCCACAGTATTGTTCATAGGAAGCAGGGGCTTGTGGGGCTTGTGGCGTGACACATCCATAGGAATGATACAGAATGTAGTAAGTCTAGACTTGAAGTGAATTTGTGAATGAAATGAGATCTGAAATGTGGATTTTTCAGCTGACATGATTAGGTTGAGATTAGGGTTGCCAGAATGAAAACTGGAGTGAGCACCTATACTTTTAAAGATTGTGGGAATTTTAAAGAGGGAATTTTAGCAAGTTTTGCTTGTTAATTGCACAATAAGAGAGACCTACTAAAATCCCTGGTGGCGCAGTGGGTTAAACCACCGAGATGCTGAACTTCCTGACCAAAAGGTCGGTGGTTTGAATCTGAAGACTGGGGTGAGCTTCTGCTGTTAGCCCCAGCTTCTGCCAATGTAGCAGTTCGAAAACATGCAAATGTAGATTAATAGGAACCGCTTTGGCAGGAAGGTAACGGTGCTCCATGCAGTCATGCTGGCCACATGACCTTGGAGGCATCTACGGACAATGCTGGCTCTTCAGAAATGGAGATGAGCAGCGCCCCCCGAGTCAGACATGATTGTGGTATATTTGAGACTGTTCCAGGTCTGATTTACACAGGCTAAACTGCCCTGTGTAGATGATTCCCCACATTAGCATTTGGGACAGAAACACCTATATGGAATGCTTTAGATTATCAAGTATTTTTCAAACCCAATAATTGTATGTCAGTGAGAGTTGCATGCTCATATCTCAGAGAAGATTTTTGACCCATGGGCTATTTATGTTTAAAAATCTAAAAGGCAAAAACTCTTGTAACTGCAATACACTCATCCCTTGTCAAATTTAGATCAAAGCATCCTGAGTTAAAGGAAGACAAAAGCCGCTTAACTTGAAAAATGATTGTTCTTCTCTAGGGGAATGGCTACGTTTTAAGAAACATTCTCCAGAGGTTTTTCTTTTACTGTTTGCACAAGTGAGTCACCCATGTCACATTTCCAAAGACAAACTAGGCTAGACCGTGTCATTAGATAGAACCGTAGAGGTGTATCTGTTTCTTAGATTCTGTGACCAATTGGAGATGTGTACTTCAAAAATAATTGCAATAATTTAAATATTTTAAAAAATTTATATCCATTATTAAAACGACCAGCTGTACTATACAACATGTTCTGTAATAAATTGAACTCATCCAGTCTCACCATGTTTCATGGATTCAATGAAGTGTCTGTACATGATTTACTTGCACAATTCCTCTATATATACTGTATACCACGCAACAGCATGCAACCATGAATGTAAGCTCAATGCCGTAGATACAAATATAAAATAGATGCAAATGTATTAGAGAAATTCCACTAAAAGGATTTTACCCTTTATGCCCTCCTAAACACATAATTTAAAATCTGCTACCTAATTCAAGATGACAAGGGCTAATCCTTATTTTTGGCTATCGCAGCTGCTCTCTTCTCCAGATTTCTCTCTCTTTCTGAAATGATCTAATAAGCAAAGACCTGCCTTAGGGTTTCCCCACCCACTGTGCCAAGCCACCAACTTGTAGCCAACATGATTGCCATTTTTCCTGTTCAGTTCTGCCACCAGTGTTGGTTGCCTCGCTCAGTCTAATTATTGTTTATCTATATCCCACCTTTTGCCCAAAAGGAAGACTCAATGTGGCTTACAAATTATATATATATATATATATATATATATAGAGAGAGAGAGAGAGAGAGAGAGAGAGAGAGAGAGTATAAAAAGATAAACATTAAAACAGAATGAAATAATCAGAAACCTTAAAACGATTGAAGATACACAATGAAAAACAGCGAAAAGCTGTTTAAAAACAGTACAATTAAAATAGCACAGTGAGGCTGTCTTGTCTTGACTCCTGCTACAAAGTATCTTGAGTGATCTCTTCTGTACTTTAAACCCATTGATCTCGGTGGACTGAGACACAGCCCGACAGGGGATCAGTACTGTGACCTCTGATGTCTTTTTTAGATTGGCCGTGAGGGCAAGTCGATATGCCATTTCAGCATCAGAGCTTTACTGTAGATGGACATACTGTCAGAAAGAAAACTCACAGGGCTTTCTTCATGCCTTGACTTTGCAGGTAAAAGGAGGATTTTATTCTGCCAGTTTTGACTCTTGGCTTTCCCTCCTCCATCACTCTTGCTGTAACTCCTCCTCCTTGTTTTTGTTGTTATTATTGTTAATTAATTTATTTCCCACTTTTCTTTCTATTCAGGACTCAAGGCTGTTCCTGAGCTTTCCCCATAACAACCCATGGAGGGGAACAAAGTTTATTGTCTTGCATCACATGGAGGAAGAGGTGGAGGAGGAGGGGAAGTTGTCCTTTCTCCCATTGGTGAAACCACAGCAGAGGGAATACAAATAGTCGTGGAAGAGAATGAAGTCATCAATAGGTACCAGAAATTCAGAGATATATTTTGGGGAGGATTTCTGGCCTCTTTGGGATTCCTGTGAATGAGCAGTAATTTTTTTGCTGGTAATGTACCCCCAACTTTTCACAGATGAAAAGTGGAATATGTGTGACCAGGCAACATTGGAGTGTAATCAAGGTGATGAGTTATTGAGGATGAATACACAAGTTAGGAGAGTCTGCAACTGTTTGCTTTTGCCAAATATACAAGATCCAAACTCTCCTGTCTTCTTTTCCCTGCTGTGTTAATTGAATACAAACTACTTTTCAGTTTAAAGTAAGCAGAGTACCCATAGAGTAGAAGAGAAGGGGGACACTGTGACATTTTAAAAGCAGCTGAAAAATGACAGAGGATTAATTGGGACTGTCCCTGGAGATTATGTGATGGTCTCATTTTCCTTCCCAATGAATCTGCAGGGGGCTATTGACTGCTGCGGAAGACGGGGCCAGCTTTGAAAGAGCCATAGTGTGCTCTCCTGTCCTCTATGTCATCAGTGCCTCCCAGCAGGCCTTGTCCTCCCTTGTAAGCTTTTCAGATGTGGGCATTGTCCTGAACTGAGTTGCCTGTGACAATGAACAAGATTGCTGGCCCACGCAGCAGACATGGAGACAGATTGCCCATGCCCAGTGTGACGGGCAACACCAATAAATGCCATTGTTGAGGATGCTTCTGTTGGGTATACATCACCAAGGGTGGTCAAAAATTGAAGGTGGTGGAAGAAGTGGTCTAGCAACAGTGCTGCAGAGATTGTAGGGTCATATAACTCTGCCAGTTACACCACCAAATGCATTTCTGAACTTTCTAGAAAAACTAATATAGATGTAGGAACAAGCTCATTAGTAGAATCCTGGCATATCTGGCTTTGTAGAGAAAACAAAAACATGGAGGTGAGGACTGCTCCTTGTCTCGATCTGACCTCTGAAGAAATGAGTCCTACTCATTGGCATTGGCATTAATTGGAGGGAATTGATAGAGTGCTCCCTCAAGAAACATAATAACTTACAACATGGCACATGGAGTTACTATACTTCACATTTTCTTTTAGAAACCCGATATAGGCTTTAATATGATTTTCTACTTGTATGGAAATTCTGTATGCCTTCAAAGGAGATATTTATAAGTGACATTTAAGAAATACTGTCATGAAAGTTGACCTTTATGTCTATGAGCTTCAGTGCCATAAGACAGATAAGGTATAGTTTGAGTACTTGAAGTCAACTGGGTACAGCATCAAAAAGAGCACTGGAAAAAATGAAGTAATAGAATAAGTGCCCACATATTATTATTATTATTTAAAAACTTTTATACCCCAGCCTTCTCACCTCCGAAGAGGGACTCAGACCAGCACATAAACATCTCACCCTAAAACCTAAACTTCATTGATCTGGATGCTGCTTCTGGGAGAGGGAACTAACATTTCAAAGTGCCGTTGTAGGCTGTGGTGAATCAGCAATGAAAACAAGACAAAGGTAACTTCTGGGATGCATTATGATGGCATGATTTCAGACAATTTCAGTAAATGTCAGAAATTCCAGTTCAATATTTCCTCACCACTTTATGAAACAGCTTCCAAGGCCTGATGTCTCAAAGATTTCAAGGACTTGTTCAATGAACGACCATGCTCTATAGTAATAATTTGACTTATGTATGGTGAATTGTGCTCTTTTGGATAGTGAGTGTCCTTCATCTAGTAAGGAATAGAAGCCTCCTGTATGTATTATTCAGTAGTATTGTACTTATTTTTGTATTCTCCTGCACACAAAGAAGATAGAAATGGGACTTCCAAATCACAGAGAAGTGAGGCTATACAGCAGAGATGGACAGATCCTACTGAACATCTTTTGGATCATCTTTTGTTGTATGTGAAGTTTCAGCAAAAGGGTATATTGACTAGAGCTGATTCAACAGCAGCAGGATGTGTTGCTTGCTTCATTTATTTTACAAAGGCAAGCTGTAGCTTGGCATCCAAGCTGCCATATTTTTTATGACTGAGTGTACATGAGGTTTTTATCCACATTCGACTGCATAGTATCCCTGCCCTGGTTTGACCACTTTACAGACAGACACATCTGTTTTAGGTACATAGCCACATTGGTGCAGGAGGGTGTGAATATGTTTGCTATATTAGTTTGTCTGGTCACATGCAACTGTGGGGTTTTTTCCACTTCTGCTATGCATTTCACACATTTGCTTAATAATTCTGATTATCCATCATTGTAATTATTCACCTTTGCTTCTGTAAAGTGAACTGCAGAGCAGAGGAGGTGACATTTTGACTTTCGAATGTGTGCAACAGTATATACGCATGCACTTATTTGATAGGTCATAGATTGGAGCACTGTCAGAATATGAATTGTTTGAAAAATGGAACTCAGGTTATTTCTGCTTGCAAATGAATTTTGGCCACTGAAAAATGTAAATAATACAGTATATACTATGTTTGAAAGTGTGATAAAGCTATCACATATTCAAAAGTGATTCACTTTTTCTGTAGGCAAGCAGTCTCAAGTAAGCCTTTAGGCAAATAAAAAAAACCAGACAAAAGGCCCATTGTCAAATTAATAGAAGTTGTACTTAATTTCCATGCATTGAAAGAATGGGTTGGGTCATTGTAAAGCAAGGTGTCAACAGGTCGGTAAAGCTTGTATGCAAAGGTTAGCATATAAACAGGGGCGGCCCGAGCTCTCCGGGGGGAGTATGCAAACTTTATTTTCGCGCCCCCCCCGGCGGCTCCTGGCGGCGCCCGCGCATGCGCAGACTCCCGAGCGCGCCGGCGTGGAGGAACGGGGGGGAGAAGGGACTCACAGGGCAGGCTCCCGGACCTGAGGAGGAGCAGGAGGAGGGGGGAGGCCACGAGGGCGGCCCCCACGGAGACGCAGCGGCAGCAGCAGCAGCAGTGCCCCCGAAAGGGCCCGGAGCCAGAGGCGCATCTTCGTGATGTCACTTCGTCGTGCCTCTGCCGAGGAGGAAGGGGAGGAAGGCCTCGCCAGCCACGCGCTGTAAGGATGCCTGGAAGGAGAGACGCCGGAGGGAGGGAGCCCTGCGGAGGCACGGCGGCCTCTTCCTCCTTCCCTCCCTCCCTCCGGCGTCTCTCCTTCTGGGCGTCCATACAGCGCGCAGCCGGCGAGGCCTTCCTCCCCTTCCTCCTCAGCAGAGGCGCGACGAAGTGATGTCACGAAGATGCGCCTCTGGCTCCGGGCCCTTCCGGGGGCGCTGCTGCTGCTGTTGCTGCTGCCGCTGTGTCTCCGTGGGGGTCGCCCTCGTGGCCTCCCCCCCTCCTCCTGCTCCTCCTCGGGTCTGGGAGCCCGCCCCGTGAGTCCCCTCTCCCCCCCGTTCCCCCGCGCCGCGGCTGGCTGCGGCGACACGGAGGCGGGGCGGAATGGTGCCCCTCCCAGGTGGCCACGCCCCTCTCTGGCTACATCGCCCTACGCGACCGCATAGGTCGCTTAATGGGGAAGGCCGGCCCTGCATATAAACAGCAAATTTAAAAGGAAAAAATGGAATATTTTCTAGATGTTGATACAAACCAGGGAGGTATTGTTCCATGGTGGGAATCATCAAGTGACTTAAATAACTTCTTTAAAAGTTTCTTCCCCAAAACAATGGGGAGTAGTGAGGACCATGTAAGACAACTAGAGGTTTTTAAATTGCCTTAAACCCATTAGACATTGGAAATAAGTGTTTCCATATCAAATGAAATGAATGTTATGTGTTTGAACATGGTTTATATCCAGGTAAAGTTGCATTATGTAGTCCATGCAAAATCCATCTAAAAATGAAGGTTCGGTTGCCCAGGAATGAGACTGCAACATTAAATAGCATTGTTATTAAAGTGTGAGGGGACATATCTGCTAAGGTGGAGCTTGCTTTTATCACCTAAATTTAAAAGGAACATGTTCATTTACCTTGTGCTATAACATCCCATGAATATTTGTTATCTCAGGCTTATAATCCTCCTGAAACATCAAAAATTCAGTTGAGCTGAACACTCAACCCAGTCCAAGCTTTAGTTCAGTTTTTCCTCCTTCCAGAGTCAAGACTGACATTGTCCCCCTATTGATCTTTTCTTATATTCACAATGATTTCAAGGTTTTGACCTCAAAAGACATATCACCTATTATTGCACATGGGCAATTGTGGCTGTTCCTAGCTGTTTATCTGACACCTCAAAGAACCTTTTCTGATAGCTTTCTATGAGTCTCTATACACCCTGATTCACATACACCAAAAGATGATCCAGAAGATAAAACTGACTTCTTTTCTTTTCTGAAATATGAAGGGATGATTGGCAGTTACATTGATTCTCAAACATGGCATGATCTCTTGAAAAGGATACATTCTTTACCCTGCACAGAGCACCACAATTGCAGAGCCTTTGAGTGAATAAAAGACCACTAGGTGTCTTCTCTGATAGGGAGACAGTGTTTATGAAAGGAGAATTGACCCTACACCAGTGGAAAGGCTACATGGAAAGGAAAGGATAGGAAAAAAAATAAGACAGATAGGCTCTTGAGTTTCTAGAAAGGATTATTACATTATTTTTCAGTTGCTCAACACCCCCCCCCCCTAATGTGGTGAACACATAGGCCAAAATTCAATTCCTGGTCCCATCTACAGTAGATACCAATTGGATGAATATTTTGTAAAGATCAATAAGTCAACTCTTGGAACTAGCAATTGGATTTAGGGCAAGATATTTATTGAGGGTCAATGTGATTAAGTGCTTTAATAATAATAATAATAATAATTTTATTTCTTACCCTACTCTTCTCAAGACTTGAGGCGGATTACAAAACAATTAAAATACATAAGCACAGCAAAAACATTACAAGTACACACACTAAAACTTTCCTCCATAAATATTACACACCAAAACGTATATCTAGAACATCTGTATCTGTATACCTTTATAAAACGGAATGTCTGTGTGTATGCGGAGGGCGGAAGGGCGGAAGGGCGGATTGTGGCAGCCACTTTCACAGGCCAGGGCGGATATGTGGCAGCCACTTTCACAGGCCAGGGCGGATATGTGGCAGCCACTTTCACAGGCCACAGCGACCAGCGCGGGTGATGGACCTGCACCAAACTTGGTACACATAACCCCCTAACCCCCTTTACGCCCAGGCGCAGGTCGGGGACATGACCCACAGTTATGGGGTTTGTAGTACTTTCCAACACTTTGGTTCCCACAGACCACTGAGGCCACCAAAAAGGACCAATACAGACTACACTCAGCACACACAGCCCCCATGACCCACTCTACGTCCTGGTGCAGTTCGGAGGAGGGTGGGCCATGGATGATGGGACTTGAAGTGCCTCTATTCACTTTCCAAGTCCGCTGCAACCCTCATCCAATCACTGATCGAGACCAAACTTGCCATACATAACCCCCATGACTGCCTTCACGTCCTGGTGAGGTTTGGGGGAGGACTGACAATGGATGATGGGATTTGTAGTACTTTTACACCCCTCTGTTCCCACAGACCACTGTGGCCCCCAACAAACACTGATAAAGACCACACTTGGCACACAGAGCCCCAGTGACCCAGTCCACATCCTACTGAAGTTTGGAGGGGGACAGAACATGGATGATGGGTCTTGCAGTACCTTCCCTCACTTTCCAAGACTGCTACAAACCTAATCCTATGATTGATCAACACCAAACTTGCCACACAGAGCTTTCATGACCCACTCTACATTCTGGTGCACTTTGGAGGAGGGTGGACCATGGATGATGGGACTTGAAGTACCTCTACTCACTTCCCAAGTCTGCTGCGACCCTCATCCAATTACCGATTGAGACCAAACTTGGCCTACATAACCCCCATGACTGCCTTCACGTCCTGGTGAGGTTCGGGGGAGGACTGACAATGGATGATGGAATTTGTAGTATTTTCACACTCTATACAACAGGGGGGACCATGTTAGCACTAAGTCCAAAATACACAGTAGAACTGAATGGAAATAATAACTATGCAGGTAATAGTCACACACGTAAAGACTTTATATATCAACAGTGAATTTCATAGTATCATCAATATGAGATGTGGCATACATCCAAATAAACATCAAGTCTTACAATATGAAATGTGGCATACATCCAAATAAACATACAAGTCTTAACGCGGCCAGCACACTCCCAGGAGGAGAGAGATAAAAGTCTCTGAAACCCTGAAGTTGAAACACAGTCCCTAAGAAAGGATAAGTAAGTAAGGGAAGGTCCCAAAATAATAATATCCGCAGGAGCAGAAACAACTCAGTGGAAATGCTCACTGTAGGGTAGTCACTCATACGAGGAAGCCTCCAAACAGTGAGAGTGGTTGGCGAAGCCGGAGCAGCCCCGCACACCTTCCCTCACTTCCCAATCCTGCTACAAACCTTATCCAATGACTGATCAACACCAAATCTGGCACACAGAGCCCTCATGACCCACTCTACAGCCTGGTGCAGTTTACTGTGAGACGGACCACGGATGATGGGACTTGAAGTACCTTCACTCACTTCCAAAAAACAATGCATCCCTCATCTATTCACCAATACAGACCAAACTTAGCACACAGAGCCCCCATGACCCAATCTACATCTTACTACACTGGGGGGGGGGGACAGAAATGATGGGACTTGCACTACCTTCAGTAATTTCATAATACCACTGCAACTCCCAATAATGATGGATCAAGACCAAAGCTTGGCACACAGAGCCCCCATGACCCACTCTACATCCTGCTGCGCTTCTCAAATAACCCGGGCAGGGTCGGGTCCCCAAGCTAGTACATAATAAAATGCACAAAACAGAGATCAAAGGACACTTAAAATTCATGTATAAAGATGATCTGGGTAGGCCTGCTGTTTTTAAAATTCCGACAGCTCATTTAGCTGGCAGGTCGTTCACAGTCGTGGGGTGGCTGATGAAAGGGTCATCTGGGTGGTGGTTGCTGGTTCTGACTGGTTGGAGCAGACACTCCCCCCCCCCCCAAGAAGACCAAAGTGCATGGGATAGATTGTACAGGAGAAGGCGATCCTTTAGGTAACCTGGACCCAAACCATGTAGGGCTTTAAAGGTCAAAACCACCCCTTGTACTTTGCCTGGAAACTAATTGGCAGCCAGTGTCGTGACTTTAGGATAGGTGTGATATGCTTACTCCTAGATGTTCCTGTAATCAATCTGGCTGCTGTATTTTGAACCAGTTGGAGTTTCTGAATTTGATACAAGGGTAGCCCAATGCAAAACAAATTGCAGAAGTCCAACCTTGAGGTTACCCTTACCGTGCATGCACTACCATCTTCAGGACCTCCAAATCTAGGAAGGGGCACAGCTGGCGAATCAGTCGAAGCTGATAGTATACACTTCCCCTGTCAATGTTGAGATGGAGATCATCCACGAAGGTGACCATAACAGTCTCAACTATGTATCCTGCTCTGAAGCTAGTTTCAAATGGGTCAAAGTGTTGGATTAGGACACTGGAAAAACAGGTTTGAATCCCCACTTGGACATGGAAACCTATTGAGTGATCTTGAGCAAGTCACACTCTTTCAACCTTAGAGAAAAGCAAGGGCACACTTCTTCTGAACAAATTTTGCTAACAAACAAACATGAAAGCATCAACTTATCATTGCCATAAGTTTAAAATGACTGAAAGACATGCAACATTTTATTGACACAATGGCCCACTAGGTACATTCTACAGGCTTTCTCTTGTACATTATTTCCCACTGGGTTCAGAAGTCTCTCTCTCTCTCTCTCTCTCTCTCTCTCTCTCTCTCTCTCTCTCTCTCTCTGTATTCTTTATATCTATCCCCATTTCGTCACTTGGCTCAACTCTTAACAGACTCATCTTTTTATAATACTTGGGAGAAAACGATTCTCCCCTCCCCATGCCGTCACTGGAAATATGCCCTATTACTAAGCATATTTCACCAGGTCATCACTGAGTGAAATAGTGCCAGTTCCTTTACATATCTATGCCATACATTTATTGTTGTATGACTCTAAATCAAGAAATAGAAAACAGATTAATTTTGAAAGGAGCCTGGTCTTTCAAACAACATTTTAAGGTATTACTTGTTGGGGGCAGAAATTTTCAATTCCTACCACTTACCATCTGAAATCATTAGATGAGCATATGTGGTAGTTTTAATAAAAGAAATGCATGCAATACCAGCCATCCTCTCTTTTTCTTTTCTAGTTACAAGGATGCAAAATCAGTGAACCATTTTCTTTGTTAATAAAATTGGTCTACTTCAAAAGATACGTACCAGGACATACCTGGGTTGTGGTAGTTAACAGGATTCTTTCCTATAGTCATAGACCCATTAGCACCGTTGAGTTCTGTCAATATGAGTGTGACTAGATGGTGAAAAAGTTGCTTTATATTTTTAAAAGACTATTATCACTTATCGTTTCAAGACATCAGTGGCAGCTCAGCGATTGACTCAAGCGACAGCTCTTTCATTGAGTTGTTGTTCTAACAGTATGACTGCGTAGTTGGATTTAACAAAAAATTTACACAACTAGCTTTCCAAAATAAAGAATGCAGACCTTTTCCCCCCACCAAAAGCAGTTTTATTTCTCCTTGCCAAGTTTCAACATACTAAGTAATATAGCTGTGGAAAGCAAGAGCAAAAGAACAAAGAAA
Organism: Anolis apletophallus; assembly: GCA_030556195.1. Classification (NCBI taxonomy): domain Eukaryota; kingdom Metazoa; phylum Chordata; class Lepidosauria; order Squamata; family Anolidae; genus Anolis; species Anolis apletophallus. Next base: position 79,657,192 of record JARBWK010000009.1, read on the forward strand.
GTGAAAAGTAGACTGAAAAAAATGAGCAGGGTAGACGAGAAAGTGTGGACTGTAATAATCGCTACTTACACACTGGAGTTTGTAGCTCCTGACATGATATGTGTGTCCTTCAATGAAACTCTTAATGCAGTGTTTATGAAAATATGTGTGTGACTGTTCATGCACTTGTATACATATTTTGGAAGGATAAGGAATGGTGGGTACAGTAGCAGCCAATGGATAAGATGTCAGCAGGGTGATGAATGCCCAAATCTTTAAAACGTTATACAAATTGCCAAGCCCTGTGCTCAACATTATTTCCACTGACTAAGGATGCATTCACCTTTGTGGCTATATGCTTATGTGTTTTACTCAGAAGTGTCGTGCACTGATTTCAGTAGATGTCTATTTCCAGTAAATATTCTACGACTGTAGCCTTCATCAATAAACAAATAATAAATAATTCAAGTTTAAAAAAATGTCAGTATACTAGAAATGTGTTTGCCAGTTCAACTCCAGTATGAATTTGAAAAACAAGCCCCACTTCTCCCTTAACTCCTCTGTACATGTTGGAGGTTTACAGGGAAGAAAATACAGTCACAAAGTATGTTATATTATGAAGACCAAGTAAATTTATGGGCTCTATATCTCCTCTCCCCACTGTTAATTTAGCATGTACTTTTGCCCTTTGGACTCAGCAACTGAAGTAAACAGAGGGCAAAGAAGAGTAATGGGATGTTTTAAAAGCAGCTAAAATCATACAACAGTAGATTCACCAGTAATGTTCCTCCCAAATCAGGACAGTTTAGAGCAGTGGTTCTCAACCTGTGGGACCCAGATGTTTTGGCCTTCAACTGCCAGAAATCCTAACAACTGGTAAACTGGCTGGGATTTCTGGGAGTTGTAGACCAAAGCACCTGGGGGCCCACAGGTTGAGAACCACCAGTTTAGGATATGTCATAACTGGTGGCAGACTAAAGGTCCTTGGTGAGTATCCATTAAAATCACCTGTGGTTGTTTTGGCTATTTTGCTTAGCTCCGTAAAAACATATCAGGGAATATTTTCTAAAGCTAGCACAAAACCAGTTAGATTTTTAAAAACGTTTTCTTGTGAAAATTAACAAAACATTCACCACCCTTTGCATCTAAATCATATTACATCATTGCTAAAAGCTCATATATCTTTTCACATGTGTTTTTGTGTATAACATCTTATAATAATCAGCGTGTGTGTGAACATTGCTATATTAACACTTCCTTCCTGAACATGATTTTTTGCATTACAATAAACTCCAGGTTACTATAGTTCAAAAACTACCTGCTAATTGGATATATTCTCATTATTTGGTTACCTCTATTTACATTCCCTACAATCCAGAACTACAAGAACTAAGAAGTTTTCTAAAGGAAAATAGATGAAGTTCATTGCTCTCTCTCTCTCTCTCTCTCTCTCTCTCTCTCTATACATACACACATACAGTATCTCGCTTATCCAACCTTTGCTCATCCAATGTTTTGTATTCTCCAATGCAGCCTGCCTCACGCTCAGAACCACAGCTGTTTCAGTACATTGCAATGTTTTGGTGCTAAATTTGTAAATACAGTAATTACTACATAATGTTACTGTGTACTGAACTGCTTTTCCTGTTAAATTCTTGTAAAATACGATGTTTCAGTGCTTAATTTGTAAAATTATAGCATAATTTGACATTGAATAGGCTTTTCCTTAATCCCTCCTTATTATCCAACATTTTCCCTTATCCAACATTCTGCTGTCCTGTATATGTTGGATAAGTGAGACTCTACTCTCTCTTTCTCTGTGTGTGTGTGTATCCAAACTTGATTTGTTTTCTTATGGGGTCCTGAGTTTGTTATTTTCTGAACTCCATCAGCCTCACCTTTGTTTATGTAGTAATAATCACGGTATGTAAGTAATGACACAGTGGCAAAGATGAAGTGTGAATCAGCCCTTATTCTTTATATCTTAATAATAATAATAATACCTTTAAGGATTTTCTAACTCTATAGTACAGAATTAGAAAAATCCCACTGTTATCAGAATTCAATATCTTACGGGGGAAATAGAAACTATACATCCGCAGTGCAAATATTTGGTCCTTGTAAGAAAATGCACATAGCAGATGATTCATCGTTTCCTCAAAGAATGTGATTTTTTTTTAAAAAATCTTTTTATGGTGTTAATTCAAGTATCATTCAAGATAATAGTATTAAGTGTTTTAATAAAAGATATCCAAATGTCCAGCCATTGTTTTCTTAATGCATTATCACTCAACATGATACATCAGAATCAAAAGTTTCAGTAGAGCAAGTAAAATAACAGATTACAGCTAATATTACCATGCAAAAATATTGACTAGAGTGGATTAAGTGAATCCATTTTAAGTGCGTTACAAAAAGTGATTTCTAGTTTATCCACCTTCTCGACTTTCATTATTGAACAATCTATGTTGTATAAGAACATATGATTATGAGATTGCCGATTAAAAGTACTTCACATGCTTTAAAGGAGTTTGGCAACAGCATATATTTATTTGTTTCACCATTCTTTTCCTGCATCTACCTAACCAGTCACCATTTTCTCTTCTCTCTCTTCTCAATTAGTTTATGCATTTAATTATAAACAAGTATCGTTTAAAAAGCTACTTTTATATGACTTGTAAAAATTAAACTTCTTTATTTGCTAGACTGTGAGGACATCTAAACTGATCACTTACGATGAGGGGCCCTGCATCAACTCTTTGGTAGCCAAACCCCATATGGCCACCTTAACACAGTCTTGACCTGCATTAACTGAAGTCATTGGATACTCCAAATTCTTGCCCAGAATTTCTGGTGACTTTTGGCCCATGTAACCAGTTAGGTCAGTGCTGAGATGGAACTCATCACAACTGTTTACATTGCCATCCCATGTTCCCTGGGATTTCCTCCCACTTTTGTAGTGGTCACGGGGCATGTGGAGGTGGCTATGAAAACTATCATGGGGTGATCCAGCATGCACCACACCAGATCAACGCTGGGATAACAGGTCAATGTAGATCTGCTGTTACAACAGAAGCCCAGTAAATGCCAAGCGGGTAGATGAATCAAACAAAGAGTTTATTGTCCACAGTAACTAAAATTCAAAAGGCTTCAATTCAGCATAACTGTAACAAAAATGTGATTAAGTCAGCAACCCCCCCAAAGAAACAACTTCCGCCAAACACGGATCTTCCTGGCATTTGAAGCGCGTTAGCACTCCAAACGCCTCAATAGATGTTGAGTAGTGCACAGAAGAAGCTGGAATCCAAAGACGTCATCGTAGGCTGGTCCAGAAGTCATACACGAGGGCTGAAGACACAGGTGAAGTCAGGAGGCAGTTCTGAAGGTTGACACAAAGAGGTAATCTCAAAACGCTGCACCAACAGCCGAATACAGCAACACATCCAAGAGGGAGAAGGCAGGCGGAGAAACATGAAGACAGTCCAAGGGTCCCAAAACCGGAGCTAATGCATGGAGATAGCACGTAACGTAGACCCTGCAATGTCCCCACCTTCTAGCCCCCCTTCTTATACAATACTCCATCTTCAAAGGCAGGCTGTAGAATTTCAAACCACGCCACAAGGAAAAGTCAGGCAGCCACAACTAAACACAAAAAGCATAACATTGAGGACCCCATTGACCCACCCATCATTCCCAACTGGAATGCCAGTTGCAGAAAGCTGTGAAGCCCATAACTCACGTATATTAGGATACAGGATACAAAAGTCAAGAAGTCCCAAAATCCCAAGGCGACACCTTGCTAGCCACAAGGAAAAGCCCCAAAAAGGCCACCTTATATTAGTTCTCAGCTCCACCCGAATCAGACGACTCCCCACTTGCATCAACTGCAGCCCTAGACCCTCCTGCAGCCTCTTGCCCAGCCCTCCAACTTTTCCACCTTCTATCAAGACTTAGATCACTCCAATCCTCTGGGTACCCTGAAGGCCAGTCGTTGCCATCTGTAGGGTTGCCATTTTTTGATATAAGAAATAAGGGACATTTACGAGATTTTTCACAAAAATAAGGGACACTTCATTAAAAAACTTGAAACGCAAACATTAGGTAGAAATAGTTAACAGAATAAGATAATGATTGAAACTCACAACAGAAAAGGACGTACACCCTCATAACAGTACAGGGTATGTTTCTGCAAGCTTTGTCATGCAGAAAAACATTATTAGAACTACCTAATTTTCTCCATATGACTATTTAGTACTTGACTTTGCTGACTTTAAAAGTGCACTGTCTAAACATTAAAATAAAATAAAATTTATAAGACAGTACATCTTCATGATTATTATGTCAATAGTTAATGGTATAGTATAGTATGGGATACACAGCATTGTATAGTATTGGGATGCACAGCTAGGCCTATTTTAAGAGTAACTCTCAAGCAACCAGAAACTATATTTATACAACATGATCCAACATTCCTCTTGGGTAACGGTTAATTGAGTCTACTGTACATTGAAAAAGTCCTGTATTGCCTCTTCCTTCCAACGGGGACGCAGGCTGCCCTGCAAGTTGGAATCCCCGGGCAGGCATTGCCGTGGAAACCGCAGTGCGCAGCTTCCTCTGGTCAACCCCGCCCAGTCCTGTCCTGCTAGCCAAAAATAAGGGACAGGGCCTGAAAATAAGGGACACAAATTTTAGGGCCAAAATAAGGGACGTCCCTTAGAATAAGGGACATATGGGAACCCTAGCCATCTGAGAACCCAGTGAAAGTGTCACTGCTTGTAGGCTCATTACAGATATCCTGAATTTCCCGCACTTGAGCCCAATCCATGTCAGTATCACTTTCCTTTGACGTGCTTCCCTCTTCCCCAGGGAAGCCTTCAAAGGACTCATCCTCTGTGGGCTCCGTAAGTATTTGCCTGATTCGTTTGCATTGCAAAAGATCTTCCTCACTGCGCTTGCGAGGAAGCCTTCCCCTCTACTTTGAGCTACAGAATCAGCATCACCTGTCCCAGCCACTTCCATGCCAGAGTTAGACGCTGGAGAAACAGCCCTACCTTGTTCCCTACTACCAGTAGTAGCTGAAACTCCAGACCCAAACCTAACATCTGCCCTATGTGTGTGGATGTAGAACTATTTGTTGTTCAGCTTCTGCCTTGCTAATTTGATTATTCTGCTTGAGAGATTCACTGCTGTCTTATAGTGCCCTTCCACAAAGCCAATTAATCTGGAGTAGCGAAGTGAGTTTAAAAATCCCAATACCTGAAGGAGAGTCCATACATGGACCTATTAGGTCCAATAAAATGTCCCACCGCAATCACAAATATTTGGTTAATGTAGATTGAATGGAACTGCAAAAGTTCCAGCAGGACATCTGCTAGTAGTTTTCTTTTAATTCCCCCCTAATGGCTCTCTGAGATGCATTGCACCCCATAAGTATTTTGCCAATGTTGCAGTGCTTATGTGGATATAACAAAGTGTGCACAAGCAGATTTCCTGTCATCATCTCTCCTCATCTTCACTCGGTTGCCCTTTTGAATGCCATTTCACTTTAGGGTCATTTGGCTGTGACATGCTGGTGCCCATTGTGTAATTTCCAGTTCCAGTTCCTTTCAGTAGTACACAGTAAATGGGAACAAAGAAATGATTGGTTGGAGTTTTTTCTCTCACAAGAACTGTTTTCCTCTTGTTCTTCCATTTAGCCACTTGTGTGTTTGTGGCTCCATCTGTTTACATCTCTCCATCAGCCTGTTTCGAGATTTTATAAAGGATAAGCACTGGAGCAGTGTACACCAGCATACTGCAAGGAAGCCTCATTTATGGGCGAGCACTGGGATATAGAGTTCTTTATAGGAAATTTTTTTTAGCCCTACATCGGATTTTATTTGAACTTTTTAATCATGTGTTTTCTATGCGGTTTCACAATCATGGGCTTGTTCTTTGTAGCCATGTCTCCCTTTTATTCCACTTTCCTCCAGGATTTCAGGCTTATGTAGATGGGCTTTTTACAGTTCCTAATCTATACTGATCTGTATGAAATAAAATTTCAGAGGAAAAGTTTGTAGAATAATAATTTCTTAATATATAACATTTTTGTACTGTTGACAAACATATAAAGTCAATATAGAAAAGAAAGAAAATATATCCCAGCGAAACTCATTGCCTGGCCACCCCCGAAATAAGACACACGACAACAGTGGTTGGGTTCAAATTGGGCAACATTTATTTGAATTGTTACCTATTTAACTGTCCTTAACCTTAACTCAAGGGGTGTCAGGAATTTTGTGTATCCAATTCAGGTAGCCACCCTACCTGGTTTCGGTGTTAATTTGCAGGGCTTAAAAACTGGATTCCTTGACGTCCGGCCAAGGCAACCCATTAAGGAAATGAGAGCAAGGTCTGGTCCCCCAGATATCGAGACCAGCCTCCTCCCATTCCAGGCCATTTACCCGAACCTCCCCGATCAACTTGATCTTTGGTTGAGTATTAACATGATGGCCTTCACCCCTAACGGGGGGTGCCCTAGTAGCACACCAAGGTATGGGAATTTCCCTATCTATTTTCCGCTAAGCCTATTTATAACCACCCCTCCCCTCTAGCCCCTAAACAGTACCGGGGGGTGAGTGTAAAAAACCCCCTAACAATGGAGGGGGAAAAACTCCTCCCCAGTTTCTAATGGCAACCGGGCCGATACTGTTAATGGGCGGGAGTGGTGGGTCGAAGTCCTGGCAAGAAGTGAGTAACTGGGGCTGGCTTCCGGTGGATGAAGCCACGCCCCAGTTGCAGGAGGCTCCAGCTGGATCCTCCCCCCTTCTCACTTCCTCATGGGAGGGAGGCAAAGCCCCTTCCTCCCAATATGCATTGGGGGAAGGTGTCATATTCTAAGCAGAATAACACATTGTGGGGGAAAATGTGTAAATGGAGTGAATCATGAACCTCAGAATGGGAAGATGCATTGGAGATTCAAACTACACCAAAGCCAAGATTCAAGCCCTACTTTCCTAAGACTATGCAAAAGTGGGCTGAGTCCTCCTGAAATGATCTGAGAAAATTGGAACAATGATATTCCTATCCAGGCTTGCCTCCTCAGGAAGCAGCAGTTAGAATTGTATGAAGTGGACTTTCAGAGCACTAATACATATTAAGACAGCTATTGCTGTTGAGCTCTTTTAGGAATAATAAAAACTGCACATGATGTAGTCTTTGCACACCTGTTTGGGAATAAGCTTCAGTGAGCACATGGGGTTCCCCACTTCCAATTATGCATTATACTTACATGAGTCATATTCAAGGATGTTACCGTGATTATGGAAGTGAATTTTCCTTTCTGGTGTAAGTATTTGCAAGAAGGTAAAATTAAAAGCAACTTGCTTGCCAATATTGAGACCCGATAACCCCCAAACACACACATACACAGAACATAAAAACCATTCCAGGATGTGAATTAATTGATACAGCTTCCAATATCAAAAAATTGTGCACTTTTTGCAAAGTGAAAAAGAAGGAAAATGAAAGAAAAAACCCTATAGTTTTAATACTGAACTAATTATATAATGTGTGAGTGTGCATTTGATTTGTGATGAACTTACACATTTCATAGCATTTTAAAGGCTAGCATAAGGGGTGACTTACTAATCCCTCCCTCTGAAAATACTACCTACAAGTACACCTACCCTAGTTCTCATGTAGTTCCAGTTTCCACATTTTTAACAAAATTTATCATTTTCATCTGTATAGATATAGAATTCATGTTGAAATGTAAGATCTGAAAATATTATTTGCATAAACTGCTTCCTTAGTGACCAGTGCACAACTGGTCTTTTAACTCTTTGCTAAAGAGACGCCAGCTGCTTTAGTTTGCATTGTGGTGGTGTGCCGTAACGCTGGGACCCTCTTAATATCTTTAGATGGGACGTGTGGTCTTTAATGGTCCCAGGAGGTACCAGGTGTCTTCCTCTAGAAAAAGGGGCTTGCATAGTGTAACGACCTTGGCTTTGGGACCTTGGGGCAGGGTGGACCCTTCTATTTTAGATCCCACCGCTGCCACCAATATGTAAAGACTTGGGCTTGGACCACTTGGGTATCACTGCCACCAACCTAAAAATAACCTTTAGGATTTTGTAAAGAGCAAAACACACAGCACCAGCCTTGGCTCTTATATTAACAAGGGCTGGGAGAATTACTGAGGTTAATAAAATCCGCCAAAAAGCTGGAACTGTCACCCCACTAGAGCTGTTAAATTAACTGCTAGATGGAATGAGGCACAAGAGAGGCTTTTCTTTAAAGTTAACACTGAAAAGGTTTATTGTTGGAACTACCAGCTTTAAAAAGCCACAGAAGCGTACATGGTTTTCAAGAAAGGCACAATAGCTTGGTGGTTTCATAAAACATGTACCTTTAAACTTTGATACAGGACTAGACAGATGTAATGTCTTTCACAACTTGGCAAAATACTCCCTCACTCTAATATTAAAACTAGTAGTGAGTTTCTTCCACTAACTAATCCTAGTTAGTTGTCCCCAAGTGTGAGCCAATCTCTTATCCTAAGAGATCTAAGTCGTGCTGGCTGATTCTCCCTGAACTCAGCTTTCACAGACTTCTCCTGTCAGCTATCTAAGACACTCCCTGTCTTCAGCTGACTGCTCACAACAGAGACTCCTATGTTGCTCTGACAAGAGCCAAGTTCCCTCTGACTGAAAAAGCTACACTTTTCCCCTCCTAAGTCAGCTGGCCGCTCCCCTTCACTCTGAGCCACTCCCCTGCAGCTCTCTCTCTCTCTCTGGAGAGGCTCCAAGCCACTCCCCCTTTCCTAGATATTCTATCTTACCAAGGAGGCCAAACTGCTACCCAGGCCTCGGCCTGCTAAAATGGGTGAGTCCTTACACATAGGCTTTAAATAAACTCTAAGGCTCAGTATTGAAGAGTTCAAAACAGGTTTATTATTAACAACCAGGAAACTGGTGACAGATTACTTTCTTTGGTTAATAAAGGCTGAACAAAGTCCTTTAAGCAACTGGTTACTTGCCTCAGGATGGTTTCAGGCATTTTAGTCCTTAAAGATGCTAAGAGTCCCCTTTTTCTTCAATGGCTTTTGTAGTTACAAAAACCACAAGGTACAAGTCAGTGGATCCTTTGGCGAAAACAGCATTTTCCTATACAATCCACCGACTGTCGAATACGCCAAGGCTGCACAAGAGTCACCAAGTCTTCCAGTATGCTTGATATCCTTGGAGCCAGCCTTGGATGGGTTTAGTGACAAGGATGGCTGGTCCAAGCTGAAGCACAAACTCAGCCAACACCTCCTATACGTTGGTGACTTCCTCAGGCTATTCTAGTCAGAAGAAACCTTTCCCTGAGGCAAAACTCAAGAAGGGGCGGAGCTTAAGTCCCTGGGAGCAATTTTGGTGCCAAAACTCAAGCCCCTCCCACCCAAAGGCACACAGATACTTGCAAAATGCAAAAACATTAGAAATGGGTTGCAAACATGCAACACTGTCACCTCAAGCAATACAAACAGGCCCCCTGGGGCAGCAACAGGTGGGTTTGAAATTCCTGAAGGACTAAACATCCTAAAACATCAATAGCTCATACCAATCAGAGTAGAATGGGAATGTTATAAATCAAACTTGTATAAATTCCATTGGTGAAATTGCCCTGCCCTAGTTAGGACTAACTATTGAATCTGCACCAGTGTTATGGATCTTATGTATTTCACAAGTTCCTGCTTGATTTATAACAAGGACAACAATTATCTGTCTCAGTAATACTGTTTAAAATTTTAAACAGTACTGGAAGACCCTGCCTTTGGAGTCAGCATTTCAGACTAGTGCCATTGCTTCTTCTTTCTCTTGGAAACTTAATATCGTAAGTGGAAGCAATGGAATCCATAAGAAGATATGCTGCTGCTAGGAATGCAATGTCTTGCAGCCACATTCTGACTTCCATACCCATTGGAAATGCATTTCTTGAAATGAACATGCAATCATAGAGTTGAAAGAGATCCCCTACCATGGAGTAGTCAAAGCTGTGTAACCTCTGGTTTGTCCTCACAAGAAGAGAATCCACAATTCCAAGGCAGCATAATTGACTGTTGAACAACTTTAGTGTCAGGATGCTCTTTATAATAAATACGTCCTAGCTGGTGAAACTTATGTTGTTCTAGCCAAAAGTTTGAAAAGTTACTTTATATTGCTACAGTTCCCGTAACCCCTGCAAATATGACCATGTTGACAGAAGATTCTGGGAATTGTCCAACAGAATCAACTCTCCAAGTTCTTCCATCCAACATGGCCTTTGGCAATTGTGTGCACATGCATGTTCACGTATTTCCATTAGCATGCCAAATTGGTCTATGATTTTGCGGCTCTTGTAAAATTTCAGTAGGAATGAAACAGATAAGTTATCTTCTTTTTCAGTGTGTGCATATACATGTGCATGTGGCATAAGGATAGGCAAACACCAAGCTTCTCACCCCAAAGATGAATCATTTGAGAATGCTCCACAAATGTCAATCCCCTTGGCTGAGCTTGAAAGGCAATTTCTTTCTATTACCAACCCATGTTTTTTAAAAACGCCCCCAACAGCCTCTCCTTCATCTACTTCAGCACAAGCTTATCTTAGGGGCCAGGCAGGCAGTGGCAGTGCCTCTGGCAATGCAGTAGATCCTTGGATGCAAGAGACTTATTCACTTGGACTCCTTTTCCTATCCCTGTGTTTGTAATAAAATAGAGGGAAACACAGCCACCAATGTCCAGCCTCTCCAGTGTTTGCTTCTGCTTGAAATCATGGGCCTCCCATCCTGCCCGGGCATTGGGAATCTTGCAGTTGTAGTAGAGAGTTGACTAAGGGAATGATAAATAAACTTTTTCACTTGGGGGAGAAGACAGATCAACTGACGGGACCCATTAATCTCATTCTCACCACACCAGTAAGATGTGTCTCCTGTTACAAATGTCCATGCAAATGTTGAGCAAAGAAATCACAACATTTTTGCAACCCCGGTTGGTATGTACAACAGCTGCAATGTATCATATTTTGGTTTTACATTGACTTTGGGGCCTTTGTTTTTTTAACGTAGCAGATATCTTTCGTGTTTACAAAGAGACATTAATTAACAAGACACATTTGGTTTGCTGAAAGTTGAGTGCATTATCCATTTTGCTAGAGGTTTATCATGCTGTCATAATAATTCATCAGATAGCCAACAATTTGCGGGCAATTCTGGTCAACCATTGAAACATACAACAGGCCACCTATGGTGGGCCTCAGAAACAAGCCTGTAGTTCTGATGCCCGCAGTGCTGGCAAGCCGAAGAACTCCAGGCGTACCATATTTACCCTGCATCCAGCCTTGAAGAGACAGGTGCATGGACTCAGTGAGTGATGATAAACAAAGAGAAGACATCTTACAATTTTAAGCATTCTATGCTGAAGTTATTTGGCATCATCAGAAAAAGAAAGAAAAAGAAATGGCATGATTAATTTGAAAGGCACGCAAAAGGTCAAGCTATTATAGGAATGTGCATTACACAAGGCAATATGTTGTCCCCAGACTAGAATGTGTCTTTATCAGGACAATAATGGTTTAATCTATGTATAAATCAGCACACATTTCAAATGTGTAGTCATATAAATGAAGCTTGTCCCAATTGTGAATTCATAATAATTGCACAGAAAGTAGGGGTTTTTTTTTTACAGCACACAGCCTTTATGACATGATACTCAGGTCAATCTTTCTCTCTTTTTAAGAGGCACTCTATATCAAAGTACATGTGGTCTGTAATATTCTACATGTTTTTTTTAAAAAAAGTGATGTATGCGTTCTTGTGTCAAAATTTGTGGTTTTCTTATCATCTCGGGACTATAAAACAAGAACTACTGTATATATTACATGGACCTTGGCATTGTATATGACACTGTACATGGGGTACTGTGAGAAGGACGGCCAATTAATGAGATAAATCAAACTATGTATTCTCTCTCCCTTCTTTCCTGTCCTATCCTGTGTATGGTTCTAATGACTTCATTGACTTCTACTTTTCTTGATGTACTTAACACCCAGTGTAATAAAATCTTACCCACCAATTGTCCTGCTCTGGCTGATGCAGTCCCAATGGATTCTCTGTTGTCCCACTCTTTCAGCTGTTTTTAAAATGTCCCAGTTTATCCCCCCTTCTCCCAGTTTCCCAGTCTGACACAGGTTAATTTCCATTACAGGAAACTGAGTTACAATTTAATGTTTTGTACTCCATTAACTCAACAGGATATACAGCAGTGGTTCTCAACCTTCCTAATGCCACAACCCCTTAATACAGTTCCTCATGATGTGGTGACCCCCAATCATAAAATTCTTTTTGTTGCTACTTCATAACTGTAATTTTGCTACTGTTAAGACTCATAATGTAAATATTGGATATGCAGGATGTATTTTCATTCACTGGACCAAATTTGGCACAAATACCCAATATGCCCATTTGAATACTGGTGGGGTTGGGTGGGGGTGGGGATTTATTTTGTCATTTGGGAGTAGTAGTTTCTGGGATTTATAGTTCATCTACAATCAAAGAGCCCCTTGATCCCCACCAATGATAGAATTGGGCTAAACTTCCCACACAAAACCCCCATGACCAACAATAAGTCCCACATTGTGTGGGTGCTCCCCCCGCCTTGAAATGACTCGTTGCCGTGAGCCTCCCTCCAGCCTCGTGCACTCTTCCTCACCCACGCATGCACACCACACTGTCATGTGCTGAGCATGCCTGCTCTCCCCTCCCTGCTTGGAGTCTCAGATAAAGCCCTTCCCTTGGCTGAGAGGTCAGCTGAGAGACCGGCCAATCACAGCAGGAGGAGGGTTTTTGATGGGAGGATTCACCACCCATTTCCAAAAAGAGAAAGACAAGCGGAGAGATCATCAGTCTACTCTGCCAAATGAGTTCCTAAAACCATCAGAAATAATTATTTTCTGATAATCTCTGGCAACACCTCTGAAACATTATTGTGACCCCTCCTTCCGGGGTCCTGACCCCCAGGTTGAGAAACACTATTCTAGACTTTCTTTTGAGCAAATTATGTTTTTCTAAGGAAACAAGAGGGGGGGCTTCTAGTCTAGAGCTTTCCAAACTGTGTCGTGACACATTCGAGTATTGGCCACAGTGTGTAGGTGTGAATGTAATGAGAAATGATAACTATCTTGGAAATCTTACAAACCATATATTTTATCATATACTGTATATACAAATTAAAAGTATCCATAAAATATATTGTGTCCACATACATTTCATTATCACAGTTTATGTATGTGTTCATATCACTTATAAGAGGTTGGTTTAACCTCTGCGTTTTCAGAGTTACCATGATGCAAAATGATGCATGTCTAAAAAAATGTATAATCAACATGAAATGTTTGGAAAGTTCAGTTCTAGACACTTCTGGTTTCAGTTGTGGGGTGATATAGCCTGTAATAAGTCTAGGACCTACTAAACCTGTCAGTCCCTGGATTATTAAACTACCCTGCCTAAATATGTTCTGAAGCTGAACCTTGACACAAATTAAGCTTTTGTTATTTGCCCTCAGGACCCATCAGATAACTGTCAAAAGAAAGGGATCTTGTGCCACAGTTGCAAATGGACACAAATGCACCCATCACTCCCTGACCTTGTCAGCAATATCTACCCCCCACCTCTCACAAAGATCCTCTGAATCTTTTGTGATGAGTCCTGTGGGGTCTGTCAGCTTAGGTATCCCTGCTGATTACAGCTGCTGTTAAAGAACGGTGGAAAATATTGCCATGGAGATATGTCATCAGAGCTAGTGGTTTAAATTGAGCCAGGAAATATTCTGGTATTTTTCTCTCTCTTTGCATCCCTTTAGCTTTGCCTTCATGAAATTTGGGGGGGGGGGGGGGGTTGGCCTGAAAATATAGCTGCTGCAAAAGAAAGCGTTGTACACAATTCGAAGGGGGGCAGATGCATCAGGGACACCCCGGTTTGATGTCAGAAATATTGAGATGATGCTGTCCTTACTCCAGGTTATATAGTCTAATCAGACCAGTAGTGATCTGTTCCAAGTGGGAGGAAAGGGCCATACTCTTGATTGCTCCGTATTTCTACAAAGAGATTATTGTAGCCACAATATTGATTTTCAGAAGAGGAACAATGTTAAGATTCAGTAAAGTGTCTTCCGTTTTCCATTATCATCCACTGATCAGGCAGATACAGCACTATGATCCCTATGATACTCATTTGTTGTGCAGGGCAGAAGAAGACTTCTCTTGTCAAAAAACAAGCAACTATTGTTCATTTGGGCTTTGTTGTATCTCACAGACTTATCAAATTGTCAAGAAGAAGAAGCGCAACCATCTCGTCATAAGGTCTACCTGAGAAAAAGAAGAAAAGTAACTTTCTTTGTATCAATCAATCAAAACTTTATTACGGTCACAGACCAGCACAAAGCGGGCACACGCGCCCTAAGAGGAGAAGGACAACTCCCCAGTGAACAGTTATTTAAAATCAGACATTTAAAAAGACAGGATATTGTTGCCTTACGGTGTCAATCATCACCCGTCTGATATTAAGGGCAGCAGCACAGAACTTAGCAACACTGTAAGTCATTGCAGTGTTAGAGTCTGAAAGCAGCAGGGTGGAATAACATCTTTCACTGCGCCCCGGGTACTTTAGAAGCCATGGTCCAATGAGATTGGATCTAAGATCTCTGTAGAACATGCATTGAAGAAGCACGTGCTCAGTTGTTTCCACATGACCAGACCCACAGGGGGCTTGAAGGGGGTCTTCTGATACCTCCCCTCCAATACAGCTGATGGGAGGGCATGGCATCTTGCCAGGGTAAAAGCCCTTGGTGTTTGGGCACCTCCAGGTCTGTTAGGTATGCCATGGGGGCAGTGAGGTATCTAGTGGCTTCACTAACAATGAAGGCTGGGAACAGGCTAGGTCGGATTGGCGCTCTATGTCCAGGATCCGTTGCTTAATGAGATCCTTGGCTTGGTCCCATCTCATGCTTAGCAATTATCCTTGGGAGAAACCTAGCGTTGCGATCTTTGCTGAGACTGTTTTAACCCATGTGGACTGGAAGTCGTCTCTCTCATGATGAGGGGGCAAGACCACATGGGGAGAAGCATAGGTGTAGCCAGTAATTGAGAATAGCTGTCCATATTCTCGCTTCCACTTTCATGAAGCCTGTCTCCAATCGCAGGGTAGTGTTAGGGACACATCTGGGAGCCTGTAGAGCCGCTCTTAGGAATTTCGATTGGACACGCTCTAGTGGGGCATAATTTGAGAAGGGTCCAAGCTGGGCTCCATACAGCATTTGTGCGACTGATTTTGCTTCTAAAAGTTTAAGAGCCACCGGTATAAAGTGACCTCCTCCCGTCCTGAGATATCTTAGGATAGCGGATGAGCTCTTTTGTGCTGTCTCTGCTGCACACTCTGCATGGGCTTTCCTGCTGATGCTGCTATGGAGGGTAACACCAAGATATTTAAAGCTTGAGACCTGCTCTATTTTGTTTCCATCTATTCTCCAGTTGTGCCTCTTGGGTCGTTTAGCAAACACCATAATTTTAGTTTTCTGAAAGTTGAGGTGCAACTGTTCTTTCTGGCAGTAATTTGTTAATGCTCTCAGGGCTCTTTTCAGTCCAACTTGAGTGCTGGAAAGAAGAACTGCATCATCAGCATAGAGCAGGGTGGATAGATGCCTTCCAGCTAGTTTTGGAGGATGGAAATCCAAGCTGTATAGGTGTTCCACCATAGAGTTGATGTAGAAATTGAATAGAAGTGGAGCCAAAATGCACCCTTCCTTGACGCCCTTCTCAGTTTTGACTGCTTTGGTAAGATGGCCCTGGGAAACTTTCTTTGTAAAATATTAAAACATTACTGTAGATTTGCTTACATTTACTTGTGCATAGCCAAACAAAGAGGAGCCCCCTGGTGGCACAGCGGGTTAAACCGATGGGCTGCTGAACTTGAGGACTGAAAGGTTGACAGTTCAAATCTGGAGAGCGGGATGAGCTCCCACTGTTAGCCCCACTTCTGCCAACCTAGCAGTTCAAAAACATGCAATACTTAGTAGATCAATAGGTACTGCTTCGGTGGGAAGATAACGGTGTTCCATGCAGTCATGCTGGCCCATTACCTTGGAGGCGTCTACGGACAACGGCAGCTCTTTGTCTTAGAAATGGAGATGAGCTCCAGCCCTCAGAGTTGGATATAACTAGACTTATGTCAAGGGGAAACATTTACCTTTACTAGCCAAACATATTGAGTTCAAAAAAAGAAGAAAATATTGCCATAGATTGAAGTGATTTAAGAAGAAAGTGTGTATTAAAAAACAAACAAATAGAATTTTGGCAAGCTTGGCATGCAATGGTTGCTATCTCACAATATTGTCAGTATGGCTTGGAGGAGACAATGGGCTTTATAATGATGATGGCAATCTATTACTACATTTTATATATAGAAGCACACATTAAATTTCCAGATAGACTAGCTTGTTTCCCCAGATGCTAACAGATAAAAGATGAAATCCTAATGTCAAGAAGAAGGAATGTGGTGTGGTAGCTAAAGACTTGGTCTGAGATGGAAGAGGCTTGAGTTTAAGTTCCCCCTTGGGTCAGGTAGCCTTTGACATATTATTATCCCTAGCCAAGCATACTTGACAATGCAACCTAGCTTGAGCTCTTTGAAATACTAGACATAAATGCAACAAATACTCAATACATACTTGTCAACAAACCCCACTGGGCTAGAATTAGTGGAATTATCTACCAAGCAAACATGTACCGAATCCAGCTTCATGGTTAACATTCTCTGCACAATGTATTGTCGAAGGCAATCATGGCCAGACTCACTGGGTGGTTGCGCATTTTTTGGGCTGTATGGCCATGTTCCAGAAGCATTCTCCCTCAGGGGCGGTCTAAGGTAATTTTAAATGGTAGGCGACCATTATTTTGGTCCCCCAAAACATTATTTTGTCCGCCCCCATGTAAAACAAATATACAATTATAATATCTCAATACCATTAGTAGTATTATATTGTATCAATGTATATACAATATATTATACCATACTCATACTATATTATATCATATTTATATTATACTACATTACAATATAATTATATTATAATATATTGACATTATAATATAATGTAACATTCTATTATATTATTATTATAAAATAATAAAATTATTTATTTAAATAAAATTATCCTCTACTAAATATTTTCATTACTCCTATAAAACTCAAATAACCCAAAATAAAGTAAAATAAAATATTATATATTACTATTTTGTACAATACCACTATACTGCAATATTGTTTGTAATATTACATGTAATATAAAATATATCATTATTCTATTGTTATATTGTATTTGTATTATATTGTATGACAATATTAAGCAGAACTGTATAATAATCAACAAGAAATGCAATGTAAATGCATCAAAATCAGAATATATTACCTATCACCCGACTCATAATTCATAGGAGTCTCCCATAAGTCCAAAATTAGGATCCCAATGTAAATGTAAATAGAAAAACAGCCGAAATGTTCAAATGAGGTCGAATACAGGCAGCGCGGCCTGGGCAAACTTGGGCCCTCCCTCCCTCTAGGTGTTTTGGCCTCCAACTCCCACAACTCCTCATAGCCTCAGGCAGGTCTAGACAGAAATAGAGCCGAAGAGAGGAAGGAGGGAGAGAAGAGGTCACAGAGAAGGAGGAGGAAAGCCCTTCAATCATTCCTTCACTTACACTTCCTTCACTGGTTCTTTTCTCCTTCCCTGCAAACGCACGCGCGTGGCGGAGACAAAGGAGAGGGGAAGCACTCCCTGCCTGCCCGATCGGGAGTGCTGTGCGTACAGGCTTCTGCGCAAGGGAGCTACTGGGCATGCGCGGAGGTTTTTCAAGATGTGCAGTTGCTGCCCTGCGCTCAACTTCAGCTCCGGAGCAACTGCGCCTATGTGAAAACCTCCGCGCGTGCCCAGAAGCGGCGTCGGAGCACACAAGGCCGGGATCAAAAAGCAGGCAGCTGCAGCACTGTCTGAGGAACATCGGCAGGGCCAGGATGGCGCCCCATGCGGCCAGGATGGCGCCCCCTTCTCAGATGGCGCCCTAGGCGGCCGCCTACTTGGCCTATCTTGTAGGACCGCCCCTGTTCTCCCTTAACATTTCACCCACATGTTTCTTGTCTGGAATTTTCCTGTTTTTGAGTGATGTTCTTTATGTAATGTTATGATTTAAAAGTATTTAATACTGGTAACCAGATTTTGTTCATTTTCATGGTTTCTTCCTTTCTGTTGAAATTGTCCACATGCTTGTAGATTTCAATTGCTTCTCTGTGTAGTCTGACATGGTAGTTGTTAAATAAAGAACAACACTCAAAAACGGGAATTCCAGGCAAGAAACAATCAGGGCCAGCTAATCACCTCCCAACAAAAGATTCCCCTGGGCCGTAAGAAGCCAGACCTTGAAACTGCTAGGCTGTTAAATGCTAATCAAGGTGGCCAATTACAAGATTCACACCTACCTCAAACACACAAGAGTTCTTTCTTTCACCCTGGACCAGGGGTGGGCAACCTACGGCCCGCGGGCTGGATTCGGCTTTGGAGCGGCGGCTTTGCAGTGCCTGGCAATCCAGGCCTGCAGCGGGAGCACTCGACGACCTGCAGGGCAGATCACCCTGGCGACCCGGAAGACGTGACTGTCTTCCAGGTCGCCAGGTCGAATAAGCTGCCTCAGATCGCCAACTGCTCCCCCTGCAGGCCCGGGGATGGCAGGCACTCCATAGCAGGGCGATCAGCTGGGGAATGGCTGGGGGCGAGAGCAGGCGGAGGCCTGCAGCCTCCGATCGCCTGCTGCTCTCCTCTCCCCTGCTGTGGAGGCGGCTGGATCCGCTTTGCCATCCTCTGGGCTGGATCCATTGGGCCATTCCATCTTGGTTCGCACCTTGTCTTCTTGAATTTAATTTAATTTTAGTGGTTTTTATTATTATTTTATAATAATTTTATTATAATAATATAATAATATAATAAATAATATAATATAATGTTATATTATATTATAATTTGAATATATTATAATGTCTATATATACACTATAATATAATAATTATGATATTAATACTAATAATATATGAATATTTCTTGATATATTAATATGTTAATATTAATGATGTGTAATATATAGTAAATATAGTAAATAAATAAATAAATAATGTAGATTAGAATGTAGTTCCGCCTTTAGGTGCGGCCCTCCATAATATTTTTTGGCTCTCGTGTGGCCCTTTGGAAAAAATAATTGCCCACCCCTGCCCTGGACATTCCACCCATTTTATTAGTTTCCAACAGACCTCACAACCTCTGAGGATGCCTGCTATAGATGCAGGCGAAACGTCAGGAGAGAATGCTTCCGGAACATGGTGATACAGCCCGGAAAACTCAACAACCCAATTCTCTGCACACTTTCTTCAGAAGAAGTCCTGCCAAACTCCACCAGATTTAGATTGGACTAAACATGCATGGAACTGGACTGTGTAAGGACGAACCTAAAAGACAATTGAAGATTTAGAAATTGAGCAAGTCATGGTTTACATACTGCACTGTTGTGCTAATACGCAGGTTGAAAAATTTAATATACTGCAAGACCTTGAGCGTGTTTGGGGATGGATTTGCAAGTGACAAGCATACCGAATCAACACACCTGACACTCAGAATCCACATGGGTTCTGTGCTGATTGCTGCTAGTCCAAACAGACTATCAGGGTCAGCACAAGTCACACAGCAGCCACTGCACAAAAGTGAGAGTGACAGCCAACCTGCCGCTAGGAGCAAAATCTTTCTAGATGCGACCCTTTGCCTTTTGTCTTTAAATTGCTGTGTCAAGTAGTCCCATTTTCCCACTAAGATTCCTCTGGAGAGAATAGTTTAAAGCGCTTTAAGTATTTGGGGGCAGCAATAGGAACAACACTTTGTAGAGAGGAACCTTAGTTCTTTCCTCCTTTCTCTCTAGTCATTTTCAGCTCAGAAGGGGTAAGGCAGAGAGAAAGGGACAACCTGCTTCTTCATAAATATATTACTGAGGAAGGAAATATCAAAATCGCCTCTGAATATTCATTGCCGAAGAAAACCCTATGAAATTCATGCGGTCTCCATAGGTCGACACATGCATACACAAACACAAAATATATTACTGTAGAGGTTAGTTCCACTGACATTTGCGAGATTTCAAAGTGGAAGGGCATATGACTTCCAATTGCATGCTACTGAAATAATGCGAAAGATACCTGTTCTATCCCAATGTTTCAGCACCATCCATAAGTTCTTAGCATAGTAAAATGATATTACAAATTAATGACATCAGGGAAAAACACTCCATATCCTATTCCTGCTTCCCTCTCTTCTGTCTCCTGGGTGATCATTGTTAATAGTAATGATGATGCTTGTTTTGTTTCAGACAGCGTATTGGGACCGCATTTTAAATCTAGCAGACAGTCTCTCCCTTCTGACTTAATGTTTTTTAAACTTCCACATGTGTTGGGAGGGAGGAAAAATAAACATCTCTTAACCGTGGGTTTTGTTTGTGATGATGAGTTGAGCAAGGGACATAGTAGTAACCAAAATGTGATACTCATCTTTCTTTACGTTTGGCGATAGACTCCTCTAGGATTTGTGGACAAGGTCACATGTCGAGCTACGATGATGTCATTTCATAATTGGTTGAAAATATGTACTCCACTGGGATGGATTTATTATTTTGCAGTTGTAAGCTTTTTTTTGTTTTGCAGTCCACTTACACACATAATCTAAGATAACGGAACTAGTTTCAATAAGGAAAAAAAATACTGAAATTTAAAATTCATGCATCATTCCTATTTGTCCTAAATATTGCAAAGGCACACAGAGATGTGAACAAGTTCCTGCTTTGCGTGAAGCATATGCATTGCTTATCTCAGGGGAAAGAAACTACATTGTAAATCAGCCTAATGCCTCCTATTCAGAATTTAGCAAATATCTCAGGAGTATGCAGAAATTATACCCGCATTTCTCCTTTTCTTTGGGGGTAATTTTCCTTATTGTTACAGTACCAAAATAGAACATATGGTGGTCTGTTTGTTGTGTTGTAGGAGCAGCTCTTCTCTAAAATAAAATGAACGATAGTGCTTTTAACAGTTAATATGGCAACAGCTAATATGGTTTGACTACACCAGCAAAAATCTGTACCCATTTGTATTCCAGTACTATAGAAACACACAACACACAACTGTGTTAATGCTGAAAGCATTTCGTTTAGATTTTAGTGCAATTTTAATTTTAATTTTTTTTTAAAAAAATCTTATCATTAAGAAAGAGCACCTGATCTGCTATTGGTCTCTAGCTCAGACCAGTCTTTTTTTCATGTCAGGAGCAACTTGAGAAACTGCAAGTCACTTCTGGTGTGGGAGAATTGGCCATCTGCAAGGTCATTTCCCAGGGGACACCCGGATGTTTGATGTTTTACCATCCTTGTGGGAGACTTCTCTCATGTCCCTGTATGGGGAGCTGGAGCTGAAAGAGAGCTCAACATACATTCCTTGGATTCGAACCACTGACATGTTGGCCAGTAGTCCTGCTGGCACAAGGATTTAACCCACTCCGTCACCGTGGGCTCCAGGCCAGTCATGAGGTCAATAGTGATGGGGTAGATTGGCTTCTCCACTGTCAAAAAGGCAGCAGGAAAAGGGTGAGTATCATGAACTGGTTTTCTTCTCCTTGATCAAAGGAGATGTGTGGTTAAGTAGCTGCTATCCATGGAATCATGGAAGAAGATGTTCTCTCCTCCCCAATTTTTCTTGCCTTTTCTTCTCCATCTTATCTTTCATTTTCTTCTCCCCGCCACTTCCCAGCTATCCTAGATCAACAACCTGGCTTGTTCCCAGTCACAACATTTACACATAGTGTAAACAATTAGATTAGTACTGGTGTATTGTTCATTGTTAAAAGGTGTGTGTGTGTTGGGGGGGGGGTGTGCCAACCTGAATTTATGTAGGGGAAATGTGTGCCTATCAATACAATATCAGTGTGGTGTATTATGAGTAGATGTGGTACTAACAGTGTGAAACTGGGGCTAATCCAGTAAATAAACTCTGAATTGAAGCTGGATCATTTGCTGGTATAGACAACCTCTAAGACTTTGGATCTTATCGCATTCACTTCAGAAAATGCATTCTCAGGCAGCAACCTGTCATTTAAGAGTGCTAGATGACAACTGGATACCAACTCACTCCATCTCACATGCTGCTCTCCCTTGTGTAGCGAATAAAATAATGCATGTCAGACGTATCACTCCGCTGAGAGATTATTCCTGAAAATCCATGCCACGTTTCCCTAACTTCTGGGGGGGGGGGGGGGATTTGGCCCAACCACACAGGTTGGTGACCTCCATCCCAACAGAGAAAGGTAAACATCTTTTTGTTCCTACAGAGCTGTGCAGTTCAATTTTTTAAAAAGGAAACAATAACAGGAAAGTGGACAACATTTATGGCTTCACTTATGGTCTTTCTCTAACTCCACCAAAAGTGTTCTTCTGGCTGTTTTGATAGAGAATAGAGCAGGAGAGGAAAAACCCCTCATAACATGGCCTCAAAGAGAAGATGAGGAAGTGCCGGATTTTGAAGAAATCGATTCCCCAGGTGTTACAATGAAAAGAAATCTCAAGAGACTACGAAAGTTCTCACCAGACAATTACCAGCTAGCGGTGCGACAAGAGGAGATGCTCGAGGAGGATCTAGAGAATACGGATAATCCATCAAAGAATGGACCTTAGAATATATTTAAACAATATAAATGGTCTGAACTCCCCCGCGAAAAGAAGACTTGCCTTTGAACACCTAAGAAAGAAAAACTATGATGTCATACTACTGCAAGAAACCCCCGTCGCTAGTTGACACTCTAAACATTTGGAATCACCAAAATTGGGGAAATTATATTATGCTTCAAATGAAGAAAAGAAAAAAAGGAGTAGCCACCTATATAAAATCAAACATACCATCAAAGTTAGCCTTCAAAGACATGCAGGGAAGATTTGTAGGGACGCTTGCAGAAATAAATAATTCAAAGCTTTTGATTTGTAACATTTACTGTCCCAATGGCCCTAAGACGAAATTCTTGAAAGAGCTTAAAGCACAAATAGAAAAACAGGATCATGACGAACTCATTGTGGCTGGTGACTTTAATGGGGTAGTGGACCCAGAGATAGATAGATCAGGGGGTAAGCAAGGGAGACAAATCAGAAAAAGAGGACAACTCCCCAAACAATTCCTACTGTTCATGGAGAAAGCAACACTAATCGATATATGGAGACAACACAAAGGGGCAGAAAGGGACTACACCTTTCTCTCTGGAAGGCACGGAACCTGGTCCCGCATCGACATGATGTGGGCTTCGGTCACTTTGTCAACAAGAGTAAAAAAGGTAGATATACTACCGAGCTTACATTCCGATCACAGCCCCATAGAAATGTATATTAAGGGAAAGAGGAGGCAATATAGGTGGAGATTACAGGACAGCTTAGTCAAAAAGGAAGAGGACATTGAAGCAATCAGAACACTGTTAAAGGAATATTTGAATCTAAATGCAGGGGAAGAAACCAGTAAGAACACACAATGGGAAGCCATGAAGGCAGTAATACGGGGACACTATATACAGCTTAACAGCAAAAAAACCAGACTACGCCAACAAAAAACTAAAGAACTAACAGAAAACATTAAAAAAATGGAAAATATCCTTAAAAGCAAACCAAAAGACACAAAGGCCCTGAAAAATCTCAAAGCCCTCAAAAAACAATTACAGCTATTAGAAACAGAACACTTAGAGAGGCAGATGAGAAACGTCAAGGCAAAGTATTTTCAAAACGCGAATAAAATAGGAAAATGGCTGGCCTCTAAACTAAAAGAAAAAAAACAAGAACGTATATAACAAAGATAGAAAATGAAGGAGTTATATTAACTGAAGAGGGAAAGATAGCTGAGGCCTTCCAGAGATTTTATAAAGAATTATACACAAGAGACAAAATATCTAAGGACTCGATCACAGAGTACATCAGTAGTCTGAAGCTGGTAAAGCCACAGAGGAGCAGAGAGGCATACTCAATGGGCCGATCACCACGGCAGAAATTGATATAGGTATAAGCAAACTCAAAAACAATAAATCCCCTGGGCCGGATGGGCTCACAGCTATTTTCTATAAAACATACAAAGATGAGTTAACGCCCCTCCTGAAAACAATCCTCAACAACATCAGAGATAAAGGAGAAATCCCCAAATCATGGGAAGAAGCAAATATTACCCTGATACACAAAGAAAACACACCGAATACAGCAACCAAAAATTATAGACCTATTTCGCTGTTAAATACAGACTACAAAATATTTACAACTATAATTGCGGAAAGAATTAAATTTTTTTTAAAGAAATTGGATATCCCCTGAACAATCTGTCTTTTTGCCCCAGAGGCATATCAAAGACAACACCAGAATTGTAATAGACATATTAGAATATTATGAAAGACACACGGAAAAAAACATAGCCTTCTCTTTGTGGACGCGGAGAAGGCCTTCGATAAGGTCAGCTGGGAATTTTTAAAACTATTAATTAAAGAGACAGACATGGGCTACTACTTCCAGAACATAATAGAAGCATTGTATAACAAACAAAGGGCGAAATTAATAATAAACGGAAGAGAACACACAAAACATATTAACATCAGTAGAGGAGTGAGGCAAGGATGCTCACTCTCACCACTATTATTTATTATGATTATGGAGGTACTAGTACAGGATATAAATAAAGACACTCAGCTTGTGGGCACCCGAATCCCACCGCAACAGCA
Source organism: Anolis apletophallus (assembly GCA_030556195.1). Lineage (NCBI taxonomy): Eukaryota > Metazoa > Chordata > Lepidosauria > Squamata > Anolidae > Anolis > Anolis apletophallus. Next base: position 79,682,037 of record JARBWK010000009.1, read on the forward strand.
ATACAAACTCTGGGTATATGCTGATGATGTAGTATGCTTTATTGAAAATCCAGTGGAAAACATAAACAAATGGATGAATAAGTTGGAGGCATTTGGAAATCTGGCAGGCTTCAAAATAAATAAACAAAAAACAAAGTTACTAACAAAAAACCTAAAAAACACCGATAAACAGACCTTAACAAAAAAAACAGGCATCAAAACCACTAACAAGATAAAATATCTCGGGGTAAACATTGCTTCAAATAATACATCATTACTTAGAAATAACTACGAAGAACTGTGGGTAAAAATACGGAAAGACCTAGAGAGATGGAAATACCAAAATATATCCCTGCTAGGCAGGATAGCGACTGTAAAAATGAACATCTTGCCCAAATTGCTCTACTTGTTTCAAACGCTACCAATCATTAGAACTGATCACCTTTTTAAAAAGTGGAATTCGGACATCAGCAAATTTCTGTGGAGAAACAAAAGAGCAAGAATAAGAATGAAGCTATTAACTGACGATACAAACAGAGGAGGAATGGGACTCCCTGATTTCAAACTGTATTATGAAGCCGCCAACCTGGTCGCAATAAAAGAGTGGATGACACTAAAGAACCAGAATCTGCTACAATTGGAAGGACACGACTTACGGTATGGCTGGCATGGTTACCTATGGTACAGTAAGAAATCTGTGGAAAGAAATTTTAGCCACCATATAATTAGAGCCTCCTTAATAAAAACCTGGGAGAAGTATAAACAAAGGATCTACGGAAAGACCCCCCTGTGGATATCGCCAGTGGAGGCTTTCAATAGGAAAGGGCTGACAAGTGGACCATGGATTACATATAAACAAATATTAACAAGGACGGCGAAAAAGGAATGGGGCATTAAAAAAATAGAGGACCTAAGACAAATAAACACAAACATGACATGGCTTAACTACCATCAGATACACCAAATATTCCAAAAAGATAGACGATTAGGCTTTACGGAGGAGAAAGACCACTGGGACTGAATAATAGAAAGGCAGGAAAAGAACATCAGCTTAATATATAAGCACCTACTGAACTGGGCAACGGAAGAGGAATCAGTGAAAGAATGCCACATAAAATGGGCTAAAGACCTGAAACACTCCATCCAGTTATGCCAATGGGAGGAAGTGTGGAAAAAAAAGTTAAAGTATACAGGGGCAACGGATGTTAAAGAAAACTGGTTAAAATTACAATACAGGTGGCACCTGAGCCCAGATAAGATATCCAGATTCAACAAAAGTATTTCCAATAAGTGTTGGAAATGCAATAAGGAATCTGGAACATTTATACACCAATGGTGGGAATGTAAAAAAATTCAAAAATTTTGGCAAGAAATACATAAGGAGACACAAAAGATTATAAAAATAAAATACAAACTGGACCCCCAAATATATTTACTGGGTTTCACTGCACCAAACACAAATAAAAACCAGGATAGAATGCTTTTCTTATTAAATACAGGAGCCCGACTGCTGCTGGGGAAAAAATGGAAGCAGAAGGAAGTTCCAGGTCTGGAAGAATGGTTATGGAAATCCATGGACATGATACAAATGGACTTACTATCTCAGAAGCTGAACGAACGGAAAGAGAAAACTGACTGGTCCGGCTTCAGGGAATATATGCAGAATAAAGGAATACCCTTCTTAATTAATATAAAGGAGGTATAACTGTAACTATAAACACCTGAACTTATTGCTTGATATAGTTTATTTCTTCTTCTCCCTTTTTGTGGAGAACTGTGTAATCCAGAGGGGAACCTACAGCAAACAATATGCTAACAAACCTCTCGAGGAAATTGGGAAGTCGATTTTTATATGTATTGTCTCTCCCCCCTATTCCCTTATGTGTGATCCCTATAGCCACCACCAACCCCCCCCTCTCCTACACCTCCCCCAACACCGACATTGTGGACGGATTTACGTTCTTCCGTCATTGCACGAAAAACTCAATAAAGATATATTAAAAAAAATAACATGGCCTCAAAGACACATCACTGACACAGAAGATAAGCTGCAGACGGGTCTATCCATCACACAGAGAAACCCTCCCACTTCTGACGTGTGTAGAGCAATTAAAGATAATTGAAGTCAATTGTTTCCCATTTTACAAAAAGTACTTATGGAAGTTTATTTGCCTGTGAGTACCTATGAGTGTGCAATGAAATGGACCATGTGTCATGAAAGAACCCATAGGCACCAGTAGGCAAGAGACGGGATGTAAGTAGGTGTGATACACATGTAAGGCAAGCACTCAGAAAAGACTCAATGCCTTAGCAAATGGCAAATGATATTTGACAGATAGCCATTTGATAAAAGGGCCTCCTGCAAAATGAAGCATTATCTGTCAAACTGATGCTCCAACCTGATAAGTGGGCAGAAATTAGATTGAATCCTTTGTATGAGATTTCTCCTCTGACAATTATACCTTGGCAAAAAAAAAATGTGTAACAAGCTTAACAGTTTATATCTTGGGGGAGGAGAGGAGATCTTTGTGGTCCCAAAGAAGTTATTTATGATGCATTTGTGCTTTTAAGAAAGATGCTTGAGATCACTTAGCATGGATTAGTTTTCCCTTAACACTTTTTAACTACCCTGTTGTAGTCATGGCCAAGGTAATTAAGCAATGGATTTTCCACTGTTACATGCTCGTGCATAAGGTGAGTTTTTAAATCTGTACTGGTGAATATTTGGGTTAACATACAGTTACAAGACTTTATTTCACACAAAAAGAGAGAAGAGTGCTCCAATACAAGGCCAAATTATTGATATTAAACAAGGGGAAGTCTTACCACATATTGAAATACTTACATCAGCTGGCAGATTCTGGGAGCCTCCAATCCAAAATGCTAGTATATTGCGAAAAAATAATGGAGGGGACGAGTGGTATTTTATTTTTTTGCTTCATGTACATAGCTCTGTTTTAAACACTTTGTTTTGCATTAAAGGTATACCCATTCCCAGGTATTATTTATTTATTTATTTACGACATTTATATGCCGCCCTTCTCACCCCAAAGGGGACTCAGAGTGGCTTACAAGTTATATGTAAATACAATATATTATGTTATTAGCATAGCACAATATTAGTAACATACATTCCTATATTGTACTATACCAGTATACTGTAATATTATTAGTAATATCACATGTAATATGAAATATATAATTGTTATATTGTATTATTAGTAGTATTATTATATTGTATTACATATATATTATTATCAATATTATATGTGTATACCATATATTATATTATTACCACAGCACAATATTAGTATTATGTATTACTATATTGTATTATATCACTATACTGCAATATTATTAGCAATATTACATGTAATATAAAATATAATTCTTATATTGTATTATTATTAGCATTATATTGTATTACATTATAATATTATTATCAATATTATATGTGTATATATTATATTATTACCACAGCACATCAGTAATAAACACTATAATATATTATATTAATATATGAGCCTTAAAGTGCCAGTTTGAATAGTAGTAAAAGTGCAACAGCTCTTGGTCTGTGGCCTTTCGCTCCAAAATCTTATGAATAAAGGTCTCTAGAATCCATAGATTGACAATATATAAAATAGGTGCAAGGTGAAGGCACTCTCCCCCTCCCAAAGTAACCCAGGCCGATAGACCATCCTTCCTAAGTCGTCATCATGGTTAGTACCATCAGGTGGAAGAAGAGAGTAAAAATCATTAGAGGTGAAGTAGATGGAAAAGATGGATTTAATCCTTTTCTGTCTATTACGGTTTTGAGGAAAACTTCTGAACTAGTATTTTGATTGACAGTATTGTATTTATGGTATTAGGAAATGTCTTAAGGTGCATCTACACTGGTGTTTCTCAACTTTCCTAATGCCGCGACCCCTTAATACAGTTTCTCATGTTGTGGTAACCCCTGGCCATAAAATTATTTTCATTGCTACTTCATAACTGTAATGTTACTACTGTTATGAAACATAATGTAAATATCCGATATGCAAGATATATTTTCATTCACTGGACCAAATTTGGCACAAATACCCAATATGTCCAAACTTAGAATACTGGTGGGGCTTCGAGGGGACTGACCTCAGAGGTTGGGAGTTATAGTTCATTCACATCTACAGAGCAATGTGCACCCAACTGATGGTTCTGGACCAAACTTGGCACAAATACCCTATATGACCAACGTTGAATATTTGTGTGGGGGGCTGATCCAACATGATTGTAACTGTAGTTCTCCCTGCATCCAGAGAACACTGTGACCCTCACCATGATGGATCTGAAGCAAACTGGACACACAGACTCAATGTGGCCAATTGTGAATACAGGCGGGGTTTGAGGTGATTGACCTTGGCATATGGGAGTTGTAGTTCAGCTGCATCCAAAGAGCACTGTAACCAACTGACGACGGATCTGGACCAAACTTGGCACACAGATCCAACACAGCCAACTGTAAATACTGGTGGGATTTGGAGAGGATTAACCCATGATTTTGGGAGTTATAGTTCACTCATATCCTTATTTATTTTCTAATGAGAGCATTAATAAAAACAAAAGGAAAGACTGACTTTTTTTGTAATAAATAGTAATCCAAATTACCTAAATTGCTTCTACTTCTGCTCCTCTTTGTGATGCTACTGGTCCACTCTCAATCCCACATCATGGGCGTGCTTTCCCCCCTCCGCTGAAGGGACGTGAGCCTCCTTCTATCCTCGCACGCTCTCCCTCTCCTACACTATATGCACTACACTGCCATGAACCGAGCACGCCTGCTCTCCCCTCCCTGATTGGAGTCTCAGAAATAGCCCTCCCCTTAGCTGAGGGGTCAGCCAATCATAGTGGAGGAAGGCTTTTGGTGGGAGGATTCACTGCTTCCAAAAAGGAGAGAGGACAGATGGAAAGATGTTCAACCTGCTCTGTCAATGAAGTTCCTAAGACCATCTGAAAAATATGTTTTTGATGGTCTTTGCGATCCCTCTGAAACCCCCTCGCAGCACCCCCCAGGGGTCCTGACACCCAGATTGAGAAACACTGATCTACACTGTAGAATTAATGAAGTTTGACACTATTTTAATGGTTATATAGCTCAATGTCACGGAATCCTGGGAACTGTAGTTTGGTAAGGATCCAGCACTCTGTAATAGAGAAGGCTAAAACCAAACCCCCAGGATTCCATAGTTTTTAGCCATGGCAGATATAAGTGGTGTCAAACCGCATTAATTTTACAGTATAAATGCACCCTCATTGGCACAGATGCCTGGTTTTCATCCCCAAAGCAAATAGCAGCTTCAGATGAGAGATTTGCTGCAGGGTTGTAGCAAGGAGGAAGCAGTTAAATTAATTTCCACACTTGGAGCAAACATGATAATTATCAGTCTCTCCCAGCTAATGCTCTGATGCTACATTAAAACAACAGCAACAACCACTGAACATCTTGCTTGTTAAATCTAAGGATGCATTTAACATCATGTCCCACTTCCAACGTAATATCTAACTAGGAAACGAAGTCACTCCTACAAATCTATAACTTTGTGAAATTGCACTCATTATGGAACGAGCACAGCATCTGAAGCCCATTGCTCCTTAGTGAACTAGCCTACCACATACAAGCCGAGCTTTATATTTCAGGAGCAGCTAACTTGTGTGCCAGGCTTCAACTTTTCAGCAATATATAGGGACAAGGATTTTACTTTTGGGGGCCGGGGGGGGGGGGGGGGGATATGCCTCCATATTATTTATTTGGCTGTTCCAAATAAATAAATAAATAAATAGATCAAGAAGTATATAATTATCCACCTGAAATATATTAGTAAGTCAGGAATACTTCTCTCATGACGCTTCTACAAGTGAATTTTATTGACTACTGTAGCTATAAGTCAAACTATGCATAAATGCATTCTGCAATTCCTCAAAGGAGCTCCGGCAGGCATATATTAGGCTTGAGCTCAAATCAGTTTGACCAAAAGTGATTTGTAATATTTGGTGGTCTGTTTTGTGTAATCCCCCAAAAACAGAATGGGTAGGAGCAGGCATGTAGCCAGGGGGCTAAGGGGACTTCAGCCCCCCCCCGAAATTCTCAGGGTGGTCCGCGAAAAGGCCTTACTGGTACATTATTTAAACTGTTATGTTTATTCATATCACGATCTGATCACCATGCTCATAACAATACAAAAGATTTGCTAGGGTAGACCCTCTTCCACCCAGTCTCAGCCCCGAACCAAACTCAGCCCCCTCCGAAACAAAATCCTGGCTACGGCCCTGGGTAGGAGGGAACCGAAAAGCTTGTCAAAATGGATCAAGAGAGCCAGATTTATCAACTACTGGAGAGGATGGAGTTAAGTCTGCATTGTACAGGGGTCTGCAGCATCTTTTCACCCTCCCCGGCAGTGGGAAAAGTTTCCTAGGCTCCTCTTCCAAAGAGGGCCCTGCTGGGAACTCGCTTTCCCAGCAGCACTTGCATGGGGCAAGCATTGGATGAGAGTTGAACTCTCTCTCTCTCTCTCTCTCTCTCTCTCTCTCTCTCTCTCTCTCTCTCTCTCTCCCTTTCTCTCTCTCTCTCTCTCTCTGCCAATAAAAGGTCTGGTTGTCCCCATGCTCTGATTGGTGAATGGACACAACCACACAACCAGCAACTACAATTCTCAGAACCCTCTCTTGCAGTTTTTTTTAAATGTTATGGTAAAAACTTAAAATAATTCTTTAAAAATCAGTAGATTGGTGAATTGGTCTGAAACTTGGCAGGCTTGCAGTTGTAAATGGGGTCTAAAACCGGGGTAGGTTTTATGCAGATAAGCCTTAAAATGACAGAGGAATGAGCCTTTAAAGTTTCCCATTGTAGCCAATAGGCCAAATCTTTGCAGAATGAAATCAACAACACTCCTCCCAATTCAAGTAACTTCCCGCTAAACAAAATGAGGGGTTAGCTAAAACTGGACCCCGAAATGGCATGCCTTTTGGCCGAATTGTGCACCTCTAATATCCCATCAAAATGTTTTCTTGCTCTGTCAAGCAAGCAGGAATGATCCTAATCCTTGACTTTGACCATAAGTATTCTGGTCTTTGGTCTTCACATGGCAGAGCTTCCACAATCTGAATTAAGTAGTTTGGATCATGGCTTCAGTTTGGGGTTGCTAAAATGAAATGTAAACAAATAAACAAGCATGAGAATGCGAATGCACTGCGGTGACACATAAACCAGAAGTAATGTAGCTTAGCACTATCAAATACATTGAACAATAAATGAAATTCCATGATTTCTACATTTTTTTTCATATTAGGAGTTGGTCTGATATTTTCATTTATGTATTAATGGAAATTATATGCAAATTATATTATATGCATTGTTACTCACTATGCCAATATTAGTCACCAAGTCTGTAATATTTTATGAGCCAAACAATTCGCTCATTTTTGTTTTATAAGAAAGTCTTCCCATGTGATGCCTTATTTTCTCAAGCGTATAGTTTTTGACATATTACACATTTAAGAGCCTTGTTTTATAAGCCTATGAATCAGTATATTTCCTCTTTAGGTGTGGTCCAATTAAGCTTTATTGGATTTGGCTAATGGCAAAAATACAACCTGTTTTGATTTGGTATCATTATTAGCATGCAGACTTAAACAATGAGAACTCAGTCGTTGGTTTTCCAGAACATTAGTGCCCACCTTTTGTTACATATTACTTAAGATACTTTAAATAATCTATTGCACTGTTCTTTTGCACTGTTTCCAAACATCTTAATGCAGCATATAGTCTCTAGAGCACTTAAATTGGCAGTAAGGACTTTATATGTGTTTTGTAAGGTTGCCAACTTTTGGACCAATACTTGTTTATGTATCTATGAGGGCGGGTCAATAAGACCGCGACTTTTTGAATTAAACACACTTTGCTCTATCCACTTTGTCCAACGTTTCTCCAATTTTTTTATCCCTTCCAAAAAAAAGTTTTGTTGAGGTCATCAAAATAGGTATTTGTTTGTGAGATGATTTCATTGTTGGAGTCAAATCTCTTTCCGCCGAGCCATTTCTTCAGGTTTGGAAACAAGAAATAGTCACTCGGGGCTAAAGCCGGAGAATAGGGCGTTTGAGGGAGCAATGTGTATCCCAATTCATGGATTGTTGCCATGGCAACTGCACATGTGTGCACCCTTGCATTGTCCTGGTGCAAAAGAATGTTTTTCTTGGCCAAATGCGGTCATTTCCCCCCTCATTAAATCGACCCAATAAGTTGGCATAATATTCATCATTGATTGTTTTACCCTTTTGAAAGTAGTCAATGTGGATTATATCGCGTGCATCCCAAAAAACGGTCGCCATGACTTTATCGGCTGACAAACCCACCTTGGCCTTCTTTGGCGCCGATTCACCCCAAGAAACCCACTGTTTTGACTGCTGTTTGGTCTGTGGTTACGAAACGGTTACGAAACAGCGCAAAAACTCGTCCATATTGCGGTTGAACAATGCCAAAAACTCCTGCGAAATTGTCACACTATTGCGTTTGTGGTCGATTGTGAGCAAACGTGGCACCCATCTTGTGGAAAGCTTTCTCATACCCAAGTGATCATTTAAAATTGAAACCACTGAGCCATGTGAGATGCCTATGGCTTCCACAACTTCTCGCACTTCCAATCTCTGATCGGCCAACACCATATCGTGAATTATTTCAATTGTTTTGGGTGTAGAGACCTCAACTGGGCATCCAAAACATTCGGTATCTTCCGTGCTTGTACGGCCACAACAAAATTCAGTAAACCACTTTTTTACCATTGAAATTGATGGTGCAGAGTCCCCATAGTATTTATCAAGCTTAGCCTTGGTTTGAGTGATGGTTTTTTCCGCAAAAAAAAAGCTTAATGAGCACACACAATTCACTTTTTTCCATTTTCTCCTCAAATCACACGATAGTATGCTATCAATGGCTCTCAAACACAAACTAAATGATGCAGCTTGTTCAAATTTTGACAGGAGTCAACTGACAGATGCCTGTTGACAGGAGCAGTGTTGCCCTTTCAGTTAAGAGGTGGGAAATTCAAAAAATCATGGACTTATTGACCCGTCCTTGTATATAGGAGCTTGATCTTCAAAACTACACCCTGTGATTTCATAATGGTATGCTTAGAGATAAGGCAAACTAAGGTAAATGAGCCCAGATTGTATGGTTTTTTTCCTGACCAGCTGGCAACCTGGTGGTTATGCTGTTGCACTGTGGCTAGGACAACAGAGAATTTAATTTTGTTCAGGCCATATTGAAATCTAATTTCTGTTCAAATTTCGAAAAAGGAAGAATTTCAGACAGAGATAAGTATCTACGCTAGACTGGATTCAGATCTGATTCAGGAACAGGCATTAAAATAGCCATATGCAAGGTGCCCCACATAGAAAACTGTGTGACTAGAAGCAAGAAGAGAATACAGTTCCCTATATGCTTCATAGCTATGCTACAAAGGGAAGTTCAATAGATGCAGCTTGAATGATCTCCCACCTGAGCATTAAAGTTGCAGAGTCCAATTGTTTTTAATGGTTTCCAAATTATTCATGGGATTCTAGTTAAGCATCCACAGTAGATTTTGATGGACAGTATGGACTCTCTGATTAAGTTCTGGTGCTTTTAAAGACAATGCTGATTTCCCGACAAAGCAACCAAAACTGAAGCTGGGTCCTGCACGATACTTCATAGAGAATTTGGAAAGCAATAAATCATTCTGGAAACCTATTTGGGTTGTGTTTCTTGGAAGGCTGAGAAGAAGTGGAATGGATGGTGTAGAATATGCTTTGATCAGAGGCATTGTTATTCCATCCTTATAGACTGGGAAGCAGGTTGGTCTTGCTTATTGTCATCAAAGAATCTTGAAAGGTTTTATTTATTTATTTTTATTTCAAAGATGACCATATCATAAAACATAAGCAACATTTTCTTTTAAAAAAATTGAAAACCAGAGAAAAATTCAAAAATGAAACCCATATTGGTTCAGATTAGAGTTGAATTTAGTTCCAAAATAATTTCTTACAGTGGTCAGCTAGATAGCTGAAGGAATCCCACATGAAATAAACCTCATTTCAATGGAAATTCCACAAAGGGATACCACAGAAGGGTCCTGGTGGTCCTCAATATCCTGCAGTTTCAGGCGTGAAAGAAAAGCTTTTAAGGATCAGTGGGGTGCTGTGAGTTTTTCGGGCTGTATGGTCATGTTCCAGAAGTATTCCCTCCTGATGTTTCGCTCACATCTATGGCAGGCATCCTCAGGATATTATTTGAAAACACAGTAATGCTGGACTGCTCTAACAACTACCATGTCAGACTACACAGAAAAGCCATTGGAATCTACAAGCATGTGGACAATTTCAACAGAAAGGAGGAAATAATTACAATGAACCATATCTGGCTACCAGTATTTTTAAAAACTCTAAAATCAGGACAGAAAAGAAACAACAATACTCAAAATCAGGAGAATTCCAGACAAGAAACAATTAGGGCCAGGTAATCACCTCCCAACAAAGGCTATCTCCTGGGCAGGAAGCAGCCAAACCTTGAAACTGCAAGGCCATTCAATGCTAATCAATGTGATCAATTGCTGCATTCACATTTACCGCAAACAGACAAGTGTCCTTTCTCCCACCCTGGACTTTCCACAGATATATAAACCCCACTTGCCTTGTTTCCAAGTAACCTCACAACCTCTGAGGGTGCCTGCCATAGATGTAGGCGAAATGTCAGGAGAGAATGCTTCTGGAACATGGCCATGCAGCCCAAAAAGCTCACAGCAATCCAGTGATTCTAACCATGAAAGCTTTGGACAATATATTCTAAAGATAAATTAAGATTTTTCCAGTATGGAAATGGTTTCACTGGGAAACTCTATTTCTCTTTCCTAGCTGGAATAAGAGCATAGGGAATCACACATGGTCCTTTAAAAAATAATCTTCACCTCACATTATGAAATTGGTATTAAATGGATTAGGTTGATAGAATAAGTGGTCCATGATGATCACCTGCTGTGTTTTCTAGCTGTATACCTTGTTAGCTTCCCAAACACACCATTGGCCATCTCCAAAGGATAGAAATCTGTTTACCATAAATAAAGATATTTTGTTATGCTCTTCACCTTGCCTTGAGGAGTGGGTGAAGTGCTTTGCTTTTGAATGGTGACAGTGCTGGGAATTTGAGAGTCTGGGCACCTGAGGAGCTTTTCTTTCTCTGCTTTGTGCCCGATTGGGAGCAGGTGTGCACACAAAGCTAGCTTCAAGCTACAATGGAAGAACAGACAATTATATTCTGAAGTTAAATGTTTCTAAGTGATGGGATGGGAAGACAATAAGCCAGTACCCTCCTGCCTCCCACTGACAATGCACCAGATTAAACAGGGAAACAAGCAGTTGTTGAATTTTCTTCCCAGTTAAGCCAACCTCCATGGGTTTACCCTTAAGTTTTTCTTAGAATTGCAGGATGTTTCTATGTGATGTTTCAGCTTCTACCATGCAAATGTGAGTAGATAAATAGGTACTGCTTCGGCATGAAGGTAATGGCACTCCATGCAGTCATACTGGCCACATGGTCTTGGAGGTGTCTATGGACAATGCTGGCTCTTTGGTTTAGAAATGGAGATGAGCACCAACCCCCAGAGCTGGACATGATTGGACTTAATGTCAGGGGAAAACCTTTACCTTACCTTATGTGTGTACACACACACACCTTTTTGTTGTGGTACTGAATTTACTGTGTGTCTTAGAAATGTGGATATATCTCTTTTATGTTCTGAAGGCGTCTGCATGGAACCTTTTTTCCCCAACTTAGCTCAAACATTTCTACTTTTCATTTACCAGTATTGAGTTTGTGTCTTACACTGGCTAAAACAGATACTTGAATGTGTTTTTGAGTTTTATTATGCCGTGCTAACCTAAAAGACAATATTGCAATCTGGAAACATACTCAAGGTCTTGACCATGCAATGAAATACAACAAAATTCAAAATTGAGTGATATCTTTATTATTATTTACAATATTTATACTCCACTCTTCTCACCCCAAAGGGGGATCAGAGCGTATCACAGAACACTCATATTCTGAAACATTCAATGCTGTTATACACCGACAATACAGACAACTGTACATAGAGGTATATATTGGCTTTGCTAGGTTAGCAGAAGCTGGGCTAAAGGCCAGGAGCTCACCCCGATTCAAGCTTTGAACTGTCAACCTTTCAATTGGCAAGATTTACTGCAGCTGGCGGTTAACCTGCTGTACTAAAGCTTTACTGGCTAACTAAAATGCACACATTCTACATGTTGGTTGGCCAATAAAAGTATCACTCATGGTTTTCTTGAATATTGCAATCGTTTACGTAAAAGTGTGGTGTCGTAGTTTGAATGTTTGATAACTCTGGAGACCAGGATTCAAATCTTTGCTGAAGCATGAAATTCACTGGGTGAGCTTGAGCAAGTCACACTCTCTCAGCCTCAGAAAGTGGTGGCAATATCCGCTCACAGCGGTTTTTGCCACCCCCACCCCCCCCCGGGTGATAGAGGTGCTTTGAGATTGCCTTAAGCTTGGAAATAATTACAATGCACATGACAACAGACAATATGCTTGAGGCCAAAGAACAAATCCTCATTTAACTTTGCTCCTATGTGTAACTTATAGCCAATGGATATAGCCCGGGTGTGGTTCTTAATGTCTGTCCCTAGCAATTTTTTTTTCAAAACCTGGCATCCAAATAAAATTTCTTCTGCGTCCACAGTGTTATAAATTTAATCTCAATGGCAAATTCTTTACCTGGCTACAGTGGCTGTCACAACACAGAATTATACTTTTAAAAGTGTCTTTTTGTTCTCCTGTTCAGACTTGGAAGGGTTCATCTACACTGTAGAATTAATGCAGTTAGATACCACTTTAATTGCCATAGCTGAATGTTATGGAATTCTGGGATTTCTGCTTAATGATGCCACAACACTCTTTGGCAGTGAAGTCTGAAGAATTTGTAAAATTACAACTCCTAGGATTCTGCAGCATTGAGCCATGGCAGTTAAAGCCGTGTCGAGCTCCATTAATTCAACAGTGTAGATGTATCCCAAGTTTCAGCAGTCAGACTGCCAAGAGAACATATCATTGTATGCATCAGCACTAAAGGCTTGGAAAGCAATCAAGTAAATTTATTCGGCCCTAGATGCATTTTGTTTATACTCCCATATACATGTTTAGGATCAATATGTTAGCCCTATTATTTAAACACTTTTATTTTACCAGCTGTATTGTCAATCATTGCCACTTCCTTTATGGAATGATGTCCATTCCTGCTTCACAAGGAATTAATTCTATACTGTTGATGCACCTCTTTCAGTGCAAGGTACATTTGTTACCTTTTTTGGGACGACGACGACGATGACGGGGACTTAAAATTCTAACTGTGACACACATTGAGCCACTGAATACCACAATATGCCAGATAGTGGATATTAGTGTTGTGCATTTGGGGTAAACCTTGACCTGTTTTGTGTCCCAGCTTTTGGTGGGGTCCCCAAATTGGGAGAGCAGATACTGAAAGATTTGTTTTCTATTGGCCCATAATAGGGCAGGGGGCTTCCCAAGCTCTCCTTTCTGTCATTTTATGCATTTAAGCTGTTCCTATTCTAGAGGAGTGGAGCTCGGTTGAAGACAGACACATGCATTTTCTGGGTCTGCACATCACACACATACTCTTTCCGGGGAAAGTTGTGTTTCTTAATCTAGAGGACGCGCTCAACTGCAGCTAGACACATGCGCTTTCTGGGTCTGCACATCACACACACACTCTTTCCAAGACAAGAAGGCAAGTTCTCTGTTTCTTACTCTAGCTGCAGGCAGGCACACACACTTTCTATCTCGGGCTGCACCACGCCAGCAGCCACACACACTTTCCAGCTCCCTATTGTGTTGATGGATTTTCATATTGGTTGGGCCCTTACCGTTACGATCTCCCAAAGTACCAAAGATACAAAAAGAAATGGAGTAAACGGAAGAAACGAATTCTACACACAATTCTAGTGGATATGTCTAATGACTTTATCACGCTAGAGCATCTATCCACTTTAAATCCATTTGCTGCCTCCTGCAGAATTGTGGGCTCTGTAGTTTAGTGAGGCCCAAGACCTCTCTTCCTGAGCAATTTAAACTTCAAACCCCAGAATTCTGCAGTAGGCGGCAACCAGATCTTAGTGGATAGATGCTCGTCTAGTGTGATGAGGTCTTTTGTTTGTAACTGATCTAAATAATATTCTCATCTTGCTGGCTTGTTGTCGTTCTATAAATGCTGTTTCAAACTAGTATTAAAGAAAGTGGTTTTACTGTGCAGATGATTACAAAATAAATCCTGGAACTAGCCTGAGAATGGTGATGAGACAAACTACAGAGCACTGATACACATAAAGGCCTTTCTTTCTTGATCCTTTGTGGGAATTTGTTGTCAGGGTGCTGCAGTTTGAGGCTACAGTAGAGTCTCGCTTTTCCAATCTTCACTCATCCAGCGTTCTGTATTATACAATGCAGTCTGCCTCCCACTCGGATCCACAGCTGTTTCAATACATTATGATGTTTTGGTGCTAAATTCGTAAATAAAATAATAGTTTCCCCCTGGCATGAAGTCCAATCGTGTCCAACTCTGAGAGTTGGTGCTGATCTCCATTTCTAAGCCGAAGAGCCAGTGTTATCCGTAGACACCTCCAAGGTCAGGTAACGAGCATGACTGCATGAAGTGCCGTTACCTTCCTGCCAGAGTGGTACCTATTGATCTACTCACATTTACATATTTTCAGACTGCTAGGTTGGCAGAAGCTGGGAGCTCACACTGCTCCCCGGATTCGAGCTGGGAGCTCACACTGCTCCCCGGCTTTTCGGTCAGCAAGTTCAACAGCTCAGCATTGCATCACCAATACAGTAATTACTATACAATTTTACTGTGTATTGAACTGCTTTTTATGTCAATTTGTTGTCAAACATGCCGTTCTGGTGCTTAGTTTGTAAAATCATAGCGTAATTCAATGTTGAATAGGCTTTTCCTTAATCCCTCCTTATTATCCAACATTTTCACTTATCCAACATTCTGCTGGCCTATTTATGTTGCATAAGTGAGACTCTACTGTAGCTTCAATGGTCAGTGTGGATGTGGCGAAAGGAGACCCTGGGACCAGTTTGAGGCCCAGATGGTGATGGCACCAACTGCAGAGCACTGGTGCGCATTCAGGGCTTCCTTTTGCAGGCTTTGGTGGACTTTGTTGTCTGGCAGCGTCTGCAAGCTAGCTTTGCATTGCATGCAGCGAACAATGTAGATGGGGCCTAAGTCACACTGGAAGGGAAGAGGAGATGGGGAAAGTGCTAAGCGCGGCTGCCCCTTTAAATTCCAGCGGTGTGGCTAAGAAGCAGCTCCTCTCTCTTTGCAAAGCGCTGGGCTGGGGCTGCTGCTGCTGCTGCGAGCCTGTCCTTCCACTCCCGAGCTCTGGCAGCCAGGAGAAGAAGATCTGATCGCCCCGCCGGGTCCCTTTGGGAGGGAGGAAGGGAGGAAGGAGGCAGGCAGGCAGGGGAGAGAAAGGGAGCCAAGCAAAGCAGGAGCAGCAGGAGCAGCCTCTTGCCTCCTCCAGACAGAGCCAGCCGGCGGGGACCGCTTGGGCTCTCTCTGCTCCTCCTCCGAGGAAGGGGAAAAAGGGGGTTTGGTTCCGCAGCATCCTGAGGACCATTTCCATAGGAACGGGGATGGGTTGGGTCTCCCGGCCTTTCCAGGATGGCCTTTGACAGGTAAGCCTCCTCCTCCTGGGCTGAAGCCTGGCTCGCGCTCGGGCACCTTTCGGACTCGCCGTCCAAAGTTCTCCCCAATTTGAGACCTAGATGGAAGCAATGACGCCATTTCCTGGGGTTGCCCTGGTGGGGTGGACGCTTCGTGGGGTCCTTGGCTTTCCCCCTTTCCCCAAGGATCCTTCCTTTGCTTTTCGAGAGAGAGATTGAGAGACAAGGCAGGCGTGCTGCTGAGCCCTTGCGTTTCTGCCTCTCTCCGGAGTCACGCCGGGCTGGACTTTTGGGTTGCCTTGCGGGGTGAAGCGGCCAATCCCGGGGTGACGCCGCTCTCTTCCCCTTCTTTGTTTGCCCCATCCCTCCTCCCCGCTTCCTCCCCTCCTTCCAGTCCTTCCTCTCCTCCTCCTCTTGTTTGTTTGCCGCTTTCTATTCCCTCCGATGTACCTTTCCCCCCTTTTTTCTTTTGTTGCAAACGGAGAAGGGAGCTAGGAAAGGGAGAACCATTCTTGTCGGACTTCCATCTCCCCAGGAAAGCCCCATCCAAAAGATCCTTCTCTTTCCTTCCTTTTTTTTTTGAAAAGGCAGGTGGTTAGGACTTTATTGAGCTTGGTTTTTGATTTCCACCCCTTTCCCAAAGGATTGTGTGCCTCGAAACACGCCCAGAAAACACAACATTGAAGCGTTCTATGGCATTGGCTGGTCTTTCTCTAGGAGATGGATGGATGGGTGGCCCCTTGGACCCCCCCTGAAAGCAACCTTTTGGCCAGCCAGGCATCCTTCCCTTCAAGCAAGGGGATGGCAACAGCATCGGGGGCGTAAGCAAGGAAGGAAGCAGGCGGGGAGGGAAAGAAGGACGGGGAAACGTCGGGGAAGCTGACCGTTGGGAGGTTTGTGTGTGGCGCTGATGGGGGGGTGCGAGGGAGGGGAAGGGGTGACAGTGGATGGAGGAAGCAGCCTGTTGTTAATTGCCTAGGTTACAGTTCCTGCATCCTTTCCTGCTGGGGCCCTTCTCGGTCCTAGTGCCCTCCCTGTTTCCACACTGGAGGCAGGCATGTAGCCAGGGGGGGCTAAGGGGCTTCAGCCCCCCCGAAATTCTCAGGGTGGTCCGCGAAAAGGCCTTACTGGTACATTATTTAAACTGTTATGTTTATTCATATCATGATCTGATCACCATGCTCATTATATCCCACATTCGTGGGGTTATTGGGATAACAATACAAAAGGTTTGCTAGGGTAGACCCTCTTCCACCCAGTCTCAGCCCCCCCGAAACAAACTCAGCCCCCCCCCCGAAACAAAATCCTGGCTACGGCCCTGACTGGAGGCATCTAGGACCACTTGCTGGAGAGCTTCTGGTGTCTCTAAGGCAGGCCTGGGCAAACTTTGGCCCTCCAGGTGTTTTGGACTACAACTCCACAATTCCTAACAGCCGGTAGGCTGTTAGGAATTGTGGGAGTTGTAGTCCAAAACACCTGGAGGGCCAAAGTTTGCCCAGGCCTGCTCTAAGGGCTCTTCCACACAGCCCTGTATCCCAGAATGTCAAGGCACAAAACCCCACATTATCTGCTTTGAACGGGACTATATGGCAGTGTGAACTCAGACAACCCAGTGCACAGCAGATACTGTGGAATTTCCTGCCATGATATTCTGGGATATCGAGCTGTGGGGAAAGGCCCTGCGTCCAGACTCAGATAATGTGGGATTTCCTGCCTTGATATTCTGGTATATATGGCTGTGTAGAAGGGCCATTGAGGTCCTTCTACACAGCCATATATCCCAGAATATCAAGGCAGAAAATCCCACAATATCTGAGCGTTGACTCAGATAACACAGGGCCCTTCCACACAGCCCTATATCCCAGAATACCATGGCAGGAAATTCCACATTGCCCGAGTGTAGACTCAGACAACCCAGTGCAAAGCAGATATTGTGGGATTTTCTGCCTTGATATTCTGGTATATATGGCTGTGTAGAAGGGCCATTGAGGTCCTTCTACACAGCCCTTTATCCCAGGATATCAAGGCAGAAAATCCCACATTATCTGAGTCTGGACGCAGGGCCCTTCCACACAGCCCTATATCCCAGAATATCATGGCAGGAAATTCCACATTGCCCGAGTGTAGACTCAGACAACCCAGTGCAAAGCAGATATTGTGGGATTTCCTGCCTTGATATTCTGGGATATAGGTCTGTGTAGGAGGGCCATTGAGGTTCTTCCACACAGCACTTTGTCCCAGGATATCAAGGCAGAAAATCCCACGTTATCTGAGTCTGGACGCAGGGCCCTTCCACACAGCCCTATATCCCAGAATACCATGGCAGGAAATTCCACATTGCCTGAGTGTAGACTCGGATAACCCAGTGCAAAGCAGATATTGTGAGATTTCCTGCCTTGATATTCCGGAATATAGGGCTGTGTGGAAGTGCTCTCAAATAACCCAGTTTAAAGCAGATAATGTAGGATTTTCTGCCTTGATATTCTGGAATATAGGGCTGTATGGAAGGGTCCTCAGATAACCCAGTTTAAAGCAGATAATGTGGGATTTTCTGCCTTGATATTGGGGGGGCTTCCATACAGCTCTATATCCCAGAATATCAAGTCAGAAAATCCCACAATATCTGCTCTGAACTGGGTTATTTGAGTCCTCACTCAGATAATGTGGAATTTTCTGCTTTGATATTCTCAGATATAGAGCTGTGTGGAAGGGCCCCCAGTTCAAAGCAGATATTGTGGGATTTTCTGCCTTGATATTCTGGGGGCCCTTCCACACAACCCTATAACCCAGAATATCAAGGCAGAAATTCCCAGGATATCTGTTTTGAACTGGATTATCTGAGTTCACGCTCAGATAATGTGAGATTTTTTGTTTTGATATTCTGGGATATTGGATTGTGTGGAAGGACTCCCAGTTCAAAGCAGATATTGTGGGATTTTCTGCCTTGATATTCTGAGATCTAGGACTGTGTGGAAGAGCCCTGGGACTGGGTCTACACTATTTTATATCCCAGGATCTCAGCACAGATTATCTGCTTTGAACTGGATTATATTAGTCTGCACTTCCAGAGAATCTGGGATAAGCAGAGAATCTGGGATCAGATGCTAGGATCCGGCCTAGGTGCATCCATGGGACAATGGATTCAAGTTGCAGGGAAAGAGATTCCATAGTAAGCTAAACACTAGGAAGAACTTCCTCACCCTTAGAACTGTTCAACTTTGTAGGATTCTGGAGTCTCTTTCTCTAGTCCAGTGGTTCCAAACATTTTTTTGACCAGGGTCCACTTGACCACATACCACTTGATTAGGGACCACTTTGACCAGGGACCGCTCTCCAACATTAGTACCAAAAGGGTTATTAATAAGTTTTGGTCAACTTTAGATTTGGTTTGGTTATTTGGAGTGCTGATTCAGAAAAATGCATTGGATAGACCACATCAGCTCTAGTTAATGATACAGAATGTATGCCAGCTAGTAGTCGCCATTTGCTCACCCACAGAAAACCATATTTAATCATCTAGAGCAGGGGTGGCCAATTACCGGCCCTCCAGGTGTTTTGGACTTCAACTCCCAGAAATCCTAACAGCTGGTAAACTGGCTAGGATTTCTGGGAGTTGAAGTCCAAAACACCTGGAGGGCCGGTAATTGCCCACCCCTGATCTAGAGTCACGGACCTTATTTTAGGTCTTGCAGCCCACCAGTGGGCCATGGCCCACAGGTTGGAAACTACTGCTCTCGCCGCTCTGAGTCCCATATTGGGAGATGGGGCAGGATATAAATAACGTTTTATTTTTTATTATTTTAAAGCAGAGGCTACTACTACTACTACTAATACATTTTATTTCCACCCCGCCACCATCTCCTCGAAGGGACTCGGGGCGGCTAACAAAGTACAGAGATGTGCCGCATATAAACAATACACTAAAAATGATAAAACCATGAAATCAATCATACACACACATAATTACATCATAAAACATTAAAATTCATAGAACACAGTCATGGGGCCTTTCACACAGCCCTATATCCCAGAATATGAAGACAGAAAATCCCACAATATTTGCTTTGAACTGGGCTATCTGAGCTCAATGCTATGGAAATTTGGATTTGTACTTTTTCAATGTCTTTCGCCATTCTTTGCCAAAGAGTGCTGGTGCCTCACCGTAATACAGGTCCCATGCGTCCATAGTATTGAACTATGGCTGTTCAAGTGGCATCAAACTGCATTGATTCTACAATTTAGAGCTGGCCTGCACAAACTGCGGTCCTCTAGGTGTTTGGGCCTCCAACTCCCACCCAGAAGCCCTAGCCAAGACTTCTGAGAGTTGAAATCCAAAATACCTGGAGGTTGTGCAGGCCTGGTTTCAAGGCACCTCTAGAGGCTAAAGGTGTGTCTTTCTGTAATCCAGGCTTTAACTATGTAATTTTGTGAAGTTTTCCCAAAACTTGGATGCATGTATATTGTAGATTTGATGCAGTTTGACCCCACTTGAACTGCCATGGCTCAAAGCTATGGAATGATGGGAGGCATCAGTACTATTTGACAGAAAATGCTAGAGGTCTTGTAAAACTATAATTCCTATGATTCCATAGTATTGAGCCACAGCTGTTTAAGTCTCTCTCTCTCGGCATTTCTTCGCGAACGAAGATTCAGGAAGGACTCATCCCACGCTTTTTACAAGCGCGTTGATGACTAAAAAGGCCAATCTGAGATAGGCAAGTTCGGTTGCAGAAAGCGCAGCAGAAAGTCTCCTTGGGTGATGTTTTTCCAAGTTGCGGTTCTTTCTGCGTTGTCGTTTCTCTTCGAGACCCATTCGGCGTGTCTTCTCGAAAGAGGCCGCAGCATTGTGGATAGTGCTTCTCCATGCCTCCCGATGTGAGGCCAGGGTGGACCATTGTTGGTGATCAATCTGGCCAAGCCTGAGATGTTGTTTCAGGGAGTCCTTATATCTCTTTTGGGGGGCGCCTCTCTTGCGCTGACCCGTGGCGAGTTCACCGTAGAGTAGCATCTTTGGGAGGCGGTGGTCCTCCATCCTAGAGACGTGCCCTGCCCAGCGCAGCTGTGTTCTCAATAGCATGGCCTCAATGCTGGTGATCCCTGCTTGCTCAAGGACAGCAACATTCGTCACATAGTCGGTCCAGTGTATATTTAGGATTGTGCGAAGAC
Organism: Anolis apletophallus; assembly: GCA_030556195.1. Classification (NCBI taxonomy): domain Eukaryota; kingdom Metazoa; phylum Chordata; class Lepidosauria; order Squamata; family Anolidae; genus Anolis; species Anolis apletophallus. The sequence continues at coordinate 79,702,975 of JARBWK010000009.1, forward strand.
AGCGCTGATGAAAGCGCCGAGGAGTCGTAGGTGTTGGCGATAGGTGACCCATGTTTCAGACCCATAGAGGAGAATGGACAGTATGATAGCTCTGTACACACTGATTTTGGTGCTTTGTCTCAGGTGCTTGTTGCTCCAGACTCTTTTGTGAAGCCTTCCGAATGCACTATATGCCTTTTGATAATCTGTGATCTATCTCTTTGTCAATCTTGGCGTCTGAAGAGATGATGCTTCCCAGGTAGGTGAACTGCTGAACGGACTTAAGCACAGATGTGCCTATGCTGACGTGAGGATGGTGGTGTTCTTCCTGTGGTGCGGGCTGGTAGAGGACTTCTGTTTTCTTCAGGCTGACTTCCAGCCCAAACAGCTCTGCAGCTGTTGCAAAGCAGGATGTGAGGCGCTGCAGGGCTGCTTCTGAATGGGCGACAAGGGCAGCATCGTCAGCAAAAAGTAGCTCACGGACTAGATAGTTTAGAGTCTTAGTGCGAGCCCTCAGACGGCTTAAGTTGAACAAGCTACCATCAGTACGATAGCGTATATATATGCCGTCTTCTTCTTGTAGGTCTGCCATAGCCCTTTGGAGCATCATGCTGAAGAAGATTGTAAATAGGGTTGGTGCAAGAACACAACCTTGTTTCACTCCATTAGTTATGAGAAAGGGCTCTGAGAGAGCATCGCCATATCTGACTTGACCGTGCTGGCCCTCATGTAACAGGATCATCATTTTGAGGAACTTGGGGGACATCCTAGACGTTCCAGGATCTGCCACAGACCTTTCCTGCTCACAGTGTCGAAGGCTTTGGTGAGGTCGACAAATGTTACATAGAGTCCTTTGTTCTGCTCTCTACATTTCTCTTGCAGTTGTCTAAGGGCAAAAACCATATCTGTGGTGCTCCTATTTGCTCTGAAGCCGCATTGGCTTTCAGGAGAAGTTCTTCTGCAATAGCCGGAACTAATCTGTTCAGGAGTATCCTTGCAAGGATTTTTCCAGCAATGGAGAGCAGTGTTATACCTCGATAGTTTGAGCAATCGGATTTTGTTCCCTTTTTCTTATACAGGGTGATGATAACTGCATCTCGGAGATCTGATGGCAGTTCACCTTTTCCCAGCAACTCACAAGGAGCTCGTGGAATTTAGCATGCAGTACATGACCTCCCTGTTTCCAAGCTTCAGGTGGGATTCCATCGATCCCGGCTGCCTTGCCATTTTTCAACTGCTGTATGGCCTCAATGGTCTCTTCCAGAGTGGGAGCTGTGTCCAGTTCATTTTTCATTGGTTGTTGTATCATGTGTTGGATAGCTGAACCTTGGACTACTCGGCTGGCATTAAAGAGACCCTGAAAATGTTCAGCCCATCGGTTCAGGATGGAGGTTTTATCAGTAATTAGTGTTTGACCATCTGTACTGTATAAGGGGCTTTGGACCTGATAAGTAGGTCCAAACACTGCTTTGAGAGCTTCATAAAACCTCTGTGATCACCGAGATCTGCACAGCGTTGTGTCTTTTCTGATAAATCAATCCACCACTTGTTCTGGATGTCTCTGAGTTTTTGTTGGAGTTTACTACATGCGAGACGAAAGGCTGCTTTTCTTACATGGCAAGATGGCTGGGCGAGGAATGCCTGGTGAGTGGTTCTCTTCTTTGCCAACAGCTCCTGGATCTCTTGGTTGTTTTCATCAAACCAGTCTTGGTTTTTCTTAAGGGAGAATCCTAGGGATTCTTCAGCAGACTGCAGGATACTGTTTTTGATGTGTTGCCAGAGCGCTGTAGGAGAAGAATCTGTAGGGTGGACTTCAAGTTTTGCTTGCAGATTTACCTGGAAGTTGTCTCTCACAACAGCCTGTTGAAGACTGTTGACTTGGAGTCTCCTCTTTAAGATGCCACCCTACTTAGGTTTGAGCTTAAGGTGTAGATTTAGTTTACATCTTACAAGGCGATGGTCTGTTTGACATTCTGCACTGGGCATCACTCGAGTATGACGGACATCACGAATGTTTCTCTGGCGCACTAAAACATAGTCAATGAGGTGCCACTGCTTGGATCGGGGATGCATCCAGGTGGTCTTCAAGCTATCTTTCTGCTGAAAGATGGTGTTTGTAATAGTCAGCTGCTGTTCTGCACAAAACTCTAGCAGAAGGCGCCCATTATCATTACAGTTTCCAACACCGTGCTTGCCTAATACACCTTTCCAGGCTTCAAAGTTTTTTCCTACTCTGGCATTGAAATCACCAAGGATAATGATTTTATCTTCTGCAGGGACCTTTTGTATGAGGTGGCGTAGGTCTGAGTAGAATTTGTCTTTCTCCACAGGGTCAGCTTGCATAGTTGGGGCATATATACTGAAGAGAACAGCATGTGGGAGGCGTAAGGAGATAATGCGATCAGAGTGACCTGTCGGCAACGTCTCGAGTTTAGAGGCGATGGAATTTTTAATCATAAAGCCTACTCCTGAAAGATGTTTCTCAGTTTTGGGTTTGCCAGACCAGTAGAGTGTGTAGCCGGCACCGTGTTCTTTAAGGCTGCCTTCCTCATGGAGACGAACTTCACTAAGAGCAGCGATGTCAATGTTAAGCCGTGATAGTTCATGGGCTATTAGAGCAGAACGACGCTCAGGACGTCCACTATCTGCAGAATCTTGCATGGTTCTGATGTTCCAGCATGCAAGTGTCAGTCTATTTGCACCTTTGCAGGCAGGTGTTGGCCTTTGTTTCTTTGTCTTTGTTCGACCGCATCGGAAGATGCCCGTGGCCGCGGCTAGCCAACCAGGTAGACGGGGATGAGCTTTCGTTAGGCCACCTTTTCTAGGCCCCTCTCCATACGGAGCAAGCAGTGCTCTCCTTTAAAAAGGCTGCTTGGTCGTTCAGGATGCTGCCGAACAAGACTGTCATCTCCCGGGTCAGTCTCGAGCGACCAAAGTCCTGAACCGCCTGCATGCAGGGTTGGGTCTGCGGCTTCCAGTGCATCTTTACACCTACCGTTTCGTCCCTCGCCTATCGCTACAGGGCTTTTTCGGAAGTTGGATGTGTCCTTCGAGCCTGTGCAATGGATTTTTCTGGTGGAGCGCAGCGTGCACAGAACTGGCCTCACCCTTTAAACCAAAGGTTCATCTGCCAGGGCCTAGCAAGCTTGGACGGTGGCAGCGAGGTCCTCAGGTCGTAGGTTTGGTTCGAGTTTCCTTCTCTTAGATGGTTGACCTTACAGGGTTAGACGAGCACCATCTGCCCGGGTTTGAAATCAGAGTTTTCCTTCTCTTAGGATGGATGCCAAAAGGCTAAAGAGCCCATCCTGCCCTTTGACGCTCTTTGTCAGACCCTTCGGTTTTAAGTAGTGTCAAAATATAATAATTCTACAGTGTAAATGCACCCTTGGGCACATCTACACTGAACACTTAGGTCAGCGTGAAACAGGCAGAGAAAGAAGTGATTTCCCTGTGGGGGTGTTTACATGTGAAGTCTTAGAGCCAGTTTGAGGCCTGGATGGTGCTTACTTAAGGTGCTGAGCCTGTTTCAGTGCAGTCAAAATATTATCGCTGTTGACATATGCTATCAAGTTGTTTCTGATTTATGCCAAGTCAAAGGTGAACCTATCACAGGACTCTTTTGGAGAAGAGAATGCATGACTTGTTCAGACCTTACTATCCATCCTTCTCAGCATGTCCTGGCTAGTGGATGATATGTCTAAAGGTTTAGCATTCAGAAAAGGAAGAGAAGATGCTGGTAGCATAATAGAATTAATTCTTAAATGATAACTATATGCTAATTGGATTTTTTTTTGGTCTAGGCTTAAATTAAGTAGACAATTAACTGGATGCATTTTGATAACATTGCACGAATATTTCGATAACCTTGCCTGAACATTAAGAATGCATTCCTTTTCTACACAGAAGTAAATCCCACTCTGACCAGTTAGGTGTTTCTTCTAGATAAGCGCATACATAGGTTTGCAGGATATGTTGACAGGTTTCCCCAATATCCTTCACATAGGGGAAATTAACTTTGTCGGAAGTCGGAGCATGTATTATGCTGAAAGGATTATCAAGCTTGATAGGCCGAAATGTGGAATGGTATTTTGGAAGAAGAGGAATTTTCAAGCACTGGGTCCTGTGAGTTTTGTGTGCTGTATGGACAAATTCTAGAAGCATTCTCTCCTGACGTTTCACCCATATCTGTGGCAGGCATCCTCAGAGGTTGTGAGGTCTGTTGGAAACTAGGCAAGTGGGGTTTTTATATCTCTGAAAGGTTCAGGGTGGGAGAAAGAACTCTTGTCTTCTGGAGGTAAATGTGAATGTTTGCAATTGGTTCACCTTGAGTAACAATGAATGGCTTTGCAGATTCAAAGCATGGCTGCTTCCTCCCCGGGGGGAATCTTTTGTTGTGGGATATTAGCTCATTGTTTCTTGTCTGGAGTTCCTCTGTTTTTTTGAGTGTTGCTCTTTATTTACTGTCCTGATTTTAGAGTTTTTAAATATATATATATATATATACTGTGTATATATATATATATATATATATAGAGAGAGAGAGAGAGAGAGAGAGAGAGAGAGAGAGAGCCAGATTTTGTTCATTTTCATGGTTTCTTCCTTTCTGTTGAAATTGTCCACATGTTTGCAGATTTCAATGCCTTCTCTGTGTAGTGTGACATGGTAGTTGTTAGAGTAGTCCAGTATTTCTGTGTTCTCAAATAATATGCTGTGTCCAGGTTGGTTCATCAGGTGCTCTGCTATGACTGTCTTCTCTGGTTGATTTAGTCTGCCTTGATTCATGTTTGGGCAATGTTGCGTTTGGTGGTCTCTATACAGACTTGTCCACAGTTGCATGGTATATGATAGACTCCTCCAGCAGACAAGAGTTCTTTCTCCCACCCTGGATATTCCACAGATATATAAACCCCACTTGCCTAGTTTCCAACAGACCTCACAACCTCTGAGGATGCCTGCCATAGATGTGGGTGAAACATCAGGAGAAAGTGCTTCTGGAACATGGCCATACAACCTGGAAAACTCACAGCAACCCAGTGATTCTGGCCATGAAAGCCTTTGGCAACACAATTTTGAAGCAGTCAGGAATGAACACTATTCCATAAAGGAAGTGGCAGGTAGATAGACATTGGAGCTGAATTAACAAAATGTCCAGTTTTGGGCTTTGAAAAAGAAGAGTGCTTAAATATAAGGACCAACATATTGATCCAAATATTTATTTAGAAGGGAATAGAAGCTAAATGTACACAGAATTAAGGACATTTACTTGATTTCTCGCTAAGTCACTGTCAATAGCCTTTAGTGCTGATGAATAACAATGACATTTTCTTTTGGCTGTTGACTTGCATAACTCAGGGTGCATCTATATACTGTGGAATTAATGCCTTTTGACTTCATGTTAGTTTATTTATTTATTTATAGCATTTATACCCCGTCTCTTCACAACCCCAAAAAGGGGACACAGGATGGCTTACATAGGCAGAGTTACCATGGCTCAATGCTGTGGGACCATGGAAGTTGTAGCTTTAGAAGGTCTTTAGCTTTCTCTGCCAAATAGTGCTGGTGCTTCACCAAACTGCAACTCCCATGATTCGATAGCATCGAGCCATGGCAGTCAAAGTGGTCTCAAATTGCATACATTTTACACTATAGCTGCACCCCAGGCTAAGTTTTGTATTACTGTTATGACTTGGAATCCACTTCCGTAACTTCAAGAATAATTTCATAGGGCATTAGCAATTGGGATGTGTATTTTGTATGAAATCCTTAAACTATGGCATCTAACCATTAGTCCATCTCCTAACTGGTAATCTCAATAGTTTCAGATGAGCGGTTTCCTTTTTTTTTTTTGGGGGGGGGGGGGTTGTTACAATATATTGGGAAATGAACCTGTGTACTTCTGCATTTGCTGTTGTGGTTTTTTCGGGGGTTTTTTTTGCCTCAGCAACATCATTACTAGCAGACATGCTTTCTGCTATAACTGATGCTATTTTGAGTGGAAGCAACCAATTAATGTAAATATGTCTATGAGTGTTAGTGCAAAGGCTACAGCTTCTGTGGAGAGTTCTTTGCAAAGTGGGATTTTTTTGGGGGAAAGGCTTTGCCAAGCTTCAAGAAGCTTAGCTGACAACATTCTCAGATTAAAGCCTCATAACAAGAGATATCTTGTGGTATACAGGGTGGAGGTGCCTTGATCCAGCGAAAATGGAGAACTTTATTCAGATGGTTTAATGTATCCCTATGGTTCAGAAATAATGTTCACAAAAGAGTGTTGGTCACATTTAGATTGTATATGCATGTTCACGGACCAAGAACTGTACTCCTTTGTTACTGGAAACCACAAAAAACAGCACTGAACTTAAGTCCTTCCCTTGAACTGATTTAGTTATTCTGGTCCAGAGAGAATCTGTACTCCAATCTTAGGAGTGTGGGTAGAATTGTGCTTTTTGGATGTTTCTGGTTAGACTTAGGTGATCCCTCTTTGTCCGAGTATGATGACCTTCCAAATGTAGTGTCTTGGCAGTGGATATGTAGGGAACTGTGGAGCCCTATTCTTGACCTGCATGTTCTTCCACAGTGAGGACCTTGGTTTCCAGGTGGAAGGTGGTCCCGGTCAGGGTTGACTTGACGTGCCTTCCTCTTAGCACGTTTCTCCCTTTTGCCCTCCATTCATTCCTCTTCAAATTCAACAGCACTGCTGGTCACAGCTGACCTCCAGTTAGAGTGCTCATCAACCAGGGCTCCCCAGTTCTTGGTGTCTGTACCACAGTTTATAAGGTTGGCTTTAAGCCCATCTTTAAATTTCATTTCCTTTCTATCAACATTCCATTTTCCATTCATGAGTAGGGAGTATAGTAACTGCTTTTTGACACAGTGATCGGGCATTTGGACAGTGTGGCCAGTCCAGCAGAGTTGATGGCGTAGGAGCATCACTTCAATGCTAGTGGTCTTTGCTTCTTCCAGCACACTGACATTTGCCTGTCTTCCCAAGAGATCTGCAGGATTTTCAATCTAGAGGAAACACTGATGGATTCATTCCAGGAGTTGAGTGTGACATCATTAGACATTTCGCAGGCATATAACTGGGTTGGGAGGACAATAGCTTTATAAAAAGCACCTTGGTATCCCTATGGATGTCCCGGTTCTCAAACACACTCTCTGCTTCATTTGGGAAAATGCTGCACTCGCAGAGCTCAGGTGTTGTTGTATTTCAGTGTTGATGTTGACTTTTGTGGAGAGGTGGGTGCTAAGGTAGTGGAAATGGTCAACATTTTCTAATGGTATACCATTATGCTGTATTTCCAGCATTGCAGAGGGATTGGCTTGTGCCTGCTGGAAGAACACTTTGGTTTTCTTGATGTTCAATGACAATCTGAGCTTCCCGGATGCTTCTGCAAAAGTGTTTTGAATGGCTTGGTTAGAGCTGGGCTAGGGAAACTGTACAGAGTAGGGTTAGAATTGTTGTTGTGTGCCTTCAAGTTGTTTCCAACTTTTGGCAACCATAAGGTGGGTTTTCTGAGGCTAAGAATGTGTGACTTGACTTCCCCAAGGTCAATCCGGTGGTTTTCATGGCTGAGTGGGATAACTATCTAACCCTGGTCTCCATTTCACGGGCAACACTCTCAAACCACTACATTACTGTGGCTCCTGGGGTTGGAATGCCTTCCTAATATAATCGTTCTTCCCATCCATCCCACTCAGCCTGGATAATAGTAAGGGAGGGTGGCATCAGTAGTTCATCACCATCTGGGTAATGAGGCTCAAATTTCTCCTACTGGCATAGGAGAAACAAGAAAAAGAGGTCCCGAACGTCTTTGTTGTGTGTAAAAGTTGTGAGATCCCATGGATTGTAATGCCTTGTTATGACTATTATTGCAATACAGTTTTGATAATCCCTTTCTTCAGGGTGGTCACAGCGAGCCTACAAGATAGTAGACTGAATAATATAGTGTAAAATATATAATGTAAAAGATAAACATAAAAACCTCTACTCAAAGCTCTTGAGAAGGGATTTTAACATGGATCTTTTCCGTTCTTGTCCGGCACTTAACCACTACACCACATTGGTTCAGTGAGACAGGAATGCCTTTTCAGATTCCTGTAGCAAGATCAGACCAGAAACTATATGTGTTGTATGGCTGTTCTCTGTTTCATCTTCAGTTTGAACATGGAAGAAAGAAGTAATACTTTGTGATATAATGGAGTTCCCAGACTCCTCCACAATGACGTAGTATCTGATTTTGCTTGCAAGGGAGATTTTTTTTCTCTAACCGAAATAAATATACCAGTAAAAGGAATTGAGCATCCAATCAGCTGGACTTCCTTCCCTCTGTGTTGTTGGGAAACCACTTTAAAACTGTCAGTTGATAAATGGAGTCATGTGGTACTATTGAAGAATTGGCGATCCTATCCATGGCACACAGGTCCTCCTCACGATAGATGTCACATTAAGTTTTTTGGTACTGTATTCCTGAGTTGTTTCAGCTAAGGCTTTTGTTACAACATCCTGTGGTCTTCCTTCATCAATGTTGGGGCCTTAGGTGTTGTTGTCTACTACCAAACTTTCCTCATTTTCCTGCCCTTGTTTCCCTCTTTTTTAATTACCTTAAGGAAGTCAAGATAACTGCGGAGTGCTTCTTAACTACCAACATGATAAAAATCTACTTTGATACCATCCTACAATTGGCACACAACAACTGGATAGCTTCTACACCAGCGTTTCTTAACCTGGGGGTTGGGCCCCCTGGGAGAGTGGTGAGGGGGTGTCAGAGGGGTCACCAAAGACCATCAGAAAACACAGTATTTTCTGTGTGGGAAGTTTGGACCAATTCTATTGTTGGAGTTCAGAATGCTCTTTGATTGTAGGTGAATTATAAATCCCAGTGACTACAACTCACAAATGTCAAGGTCTATTTTCCCCACTAAACTCCATCAGTGTTCTCATTTGGGCATATTGAGTATTTGTGCCAAGCTTGGTCCTGATCCATTATTGTTTGAGTCCACAGTGCTCTCTGAATGCAGGTGAACTATAACTTCACAACTCAAGGTCAAAGTCCGCCAAACCCTTCCAGTATTTTCTGTTAGTCATGTGCCAAGTTTGGTTCAATTCCATTGTTGGTGGAGTTCAGAATGCTCTTTGATTGAAGATGAACTATAAATCCCAGCAACTACAACCCCCCCACCCCCACCAGTATTCAAATGTGAGTGTATCGGGTATTTGTTCCAAATTTGGTCCATTGTATGAAAATATATCCTGCATGTCAGGTATTTACATTACGGTTCATAACAGTAGCAAAATTACGGTTATAAAGCAGCAACAAAAATAATTTTATGGTTGGGGGTTGCCACAACATGAGGAACTATATTAAGGGGTCACGGCATTAGGAAGATTGAGAAACACTGTTCTATACCTTACTAAGGTGGCATGTACGAGGTATATGTATGAATTGGAAAAGGGTGCCTGGAGAATGTGCTTAAGTATAATTTGCTGCTTAATTCTCCTGGCGCAGGACAGGGTTTGTGACATCAAAGATTCATGTGGGTCTCAGGGCATGATCTCTAGGCACATAAGTATCATCTATGTTTAATTTTCCCCTCTGGGTATTGTTGCTGGCTTTATTTCATCTGTGAAGTTTGTACTCTGATGGTTTCTTTTAAAGAAATGTAAAGTATTTGATGTTTAGGTATTGAATGTGCTATGATTTTAAATTTTATAAACTGCCCAGAGGTCTGTGCTTAGTGTGGGTGGTATATAGTAAAGGAAAGAATTAAATGAAATGCAGGAGTTTGGAGAAGCTGAAGCTGAATGAGTATTGCAGTGGTTCCCTGACTGGCTTATGTAAGACCCAGAACTCGGAAAAGAAATCGTTTTTGGATTACAACTCACTGAATACCCCAGCCAGTATGGCTAATTGGCTACTCCAGGAGTTGAAGGCCACAGACTATGTTTTCAAGCTCTGATATACCTTGCTTGAATGCCATGGAAGAAAAATGCAACATGGGATGTGGTGAAAAAGATAGTCTTTTGAAAGATATTTCCCCTGTGTTGACTCTTTTCCAGGAATAAAAGCTTTTATATTTTGCCCAGGGCAAGTAATAACAAATGTCCAGGTGAAATGAATAGAATGACATTGTTCATGATGTACCTAAGAGAGTATATACTGGTTCTTGTTCCTAGCCATCACCTTCAGAATTAAGTCAAATATTGCACCTCTCTCTCATCCAGTTGCTGGGTAAACTGTGCCTGGACCTTTGGGAGCTAAAGTACTTTTAAACCCATGGTTATCAGACTACATTTGATTTATTATTCATTGGTTTAATGTGTTGTTGAAGGCTTTCATAGCCGGAATCACTGGGTTGCTTTGAGTTTTCTGGGCGGTATGGCCATCTTCCAGAAACATTCTCTTCTGATGTTTCATCCACATCTATGGCAGACATCCCCAGAGGTTGTGAGGTCTGTTGGAAACTAGGCAAGTGAGGTTTATATATCTGTGGAATGTCCAGGGTGGGAGAAAGAACTCTTGTCTGCTTGAGGTAAGTGTGCAATTGGCCACCTTGATTAGCATTTAATGGCCTTGTAGCTTCAAAGTCTGTCTGATTGCTGCCTGGGGATCATTTGTTGGGAGGTGTTAGCTAGCCCTGATGGATTTTGGAAATCCCTCATTTTTTGAGTGTTTCTCTTTATTTACTGTCCTGATTTTAGATTTTTTTAAAAATACTGGTAGCCAGATTTTGTTCATTTTAATGGTTTCCTTCTTTTCATTGGTTTGTTTCACGATTGGCCACCTTGATTAGCATTTAATGACCTTGTAGCTTCAAAGCCTGGCTGATTGCTGCCTGGGGATTGCTGCCTGTGTAGGTTGAGAGGCTTGTAGGGACTTATGTCACAGATGTCCCAGCTCCTTCTAGGAATGTTTGGTCGCCTCTGTCCTTCCCCTACAGCAGTGGTTCCTACCCCCCCCTTTTTTTTTTACCAGGGACCACTTTGACCAGGGACTCTCCAACATTAGTGCCAAAAGGGTTTGGTCAATTTTAGATTTGGTTTGGGGTGCTGATTCAGAAAATTGCATTGCATAGACCACATCAGTTCTAGTTTCTGATACAGGACATATGCCATGGTTAGCAACAGGGAAGGAGTGGCAGGCGGCAGAAAAAGAGTGGAACTAAAATAAATCAAATCAATAAATAGGAAGGAGGCTTGTGGACCAGATTTTCATTCTCACAACCCACTGGTAGTCCAAGGCTCACAGGTTAAGAACCATTGCCATACAGTAAAAATCTCCAATCTTTCCCTTTTGCAGATATTTGGGGAAGTATGAAGGGAGTGTTCTCCTCAATTGCTCAGTGAGAAGGATATTGCTGCATGCCGGGCAATAAAGACAAAAGATAATTACCAAGACTTTTAATTTTACATTCAATAATATTAACAATGCAGCATACAACTTTATTACTCTATCAATATCAAGATTTTGGCTGCGCTGTATTAACTTCACTTATATTGCTATTACATTATTTGACATCTCCTCTCAATAAATATATGCATTTTGGGTTGTAGGTTTTTCAAGCTATATGGCCATATACTAGAAGCATTCTCTCCCGATGTTTCACCTGCATCTATGGCAGGTATCCTCAGAGGTTGTGAGGCCATGAAAGCCTTTGACAATATATGCATTTTGTCTTCATGCTTGCTCATACTTACTTGATATACGACAAAAGCAGTGTTTGCCATGGTGGGATCACAGTGTTTATTATTTGCCTCTTTTTAAAAAACCTATTTTCAATATGTTGCATTTTAAATCTCATCATCTCACATTGTTGGTTTTGCTAGCTAGGACTGGAGTTCAAGAACATATTCTGGACCCTGTTTTCTTAACCCGTGGTCAAGTCCAGTGATTTTCAACCTTTTTTGAGCTGCGGCACATTTTTTACATTTACAAAATCCTGGGGCACACCACCAACCAAAATGACACTCTAACACAGTAATACATATAGTTAATATGTTTTTAAATGTATTTATACACTCACTTATTGCCTCGAGCTCACAGTCTTTTCTTTTTTCTTTTGTCCACCACTCATATAAGGGTCTTCATCTGTGTCATAATTTTGTCCAGCGCCCTGTTCGGCATTTGCATTTTTCCTTCTCAAAAACTTCTCCATCACTGTCACTCGCTTGTCTTGCTGTGATCCCAAATTGCCACTGTCACTTGATGCGCAGCTGCAGCACTAACTCTAACTTTGTTTACTTAGCCACGTCTGAGCGAATCCAAGATGGCGTGACCATAACACTCTCACGTCACTTCTTAGGTGACGCGAGAGTGCTATGGTTCCATTTCTTAAAGGGGCAGATGCGCCTTATAGTTTATATATGAATGAAGTTTGAAAATAATTTCCCACGGCACACCTGATGATCTCTCACGGCACACTAGTGTTCCACGGCACACTGGTTGAAAATCACTGGTCTAGTCCATATTTGTATTTAATGTGTTAAGCTTATTCAAAAAGTCTGTTAGAGAAGGCTTCTTAAAAAATGAAACAATGTGGCATCTTGGTTATGCAATGCATAGCAGTAGAACTGGTGGAGTAAGGATGGATTCCAAATAAGACTGTCTCAAATCCCTCTCCAGCAAATACATTTGGAATTCCTTCAGGAATATTGCTTTCTATAAACGAGTCTTTAGTTTACTGCCATTACTCTGATAATAGGAGGGACCAAGGCATATCTAAACTGATAAGATGTCCAATTACGACGATATTAAGATAAATTGAGATTTATTATGAGAGATACATAGAGGAATTTTTAGAATTTCATAATGGAAATGGATAATATTTGGTCTCTGTCTGGGCCAGACAAATGCACAATTATTTCATTAAGAGTTATTTCCTGCTAGATATCATCAAGCCGAAGCTATTGCTCATGGCATGCAAAAGTCTGATTAGTCATGGAAAAGACTGATTAGTCATCTAACGAGTGAGAATGGCTTAGTTTAAAACAGAGGCACTGGATCTGTAATATGTAAATTTGCTTATAAGTAAATCAGTATGCTCAAACCATGTTAATTGTAAACAAGGCTGAATTATTTTCTGTGTCAGGTTTCAGCTGAAAGAATAATTCTGCTAGCCTTCCATGTAAACACAGAACAGAGAGAATCATTTCATGGCACTTTGCTCTATGTATCCAAATCTACACTCCTTTGAAATTGTTTTCCTACATTGTCATATGATATCAGAGGGGAATGGGGTAGGGATAAAGTGATGGCAATATTAGGTTTGATCTTTTCCAGAGGGTATCTGCTTGGGATACCATGGCCTAAACCTACCTGGACATATCCAAGTATCACAGATAGGAGTATGTGTAGATTGGGTGTGGAAAAAGAAGTCAAAGAGATACATGTTGCCTAGCCGTCAAACTCTCCCTGGAACAGAATAGCCAACACTAGAATTTCAAACCATTAAAGGATAATTTGGGTTTTTTTTAATGATGTGGGTGATGGAGGGCAATCCTGCTGGAGTATTTTTGGGCCCTCCAACCTCTACATCCTTACTGTAGATAATTGTTGGTAACAAAAATGTATTCAGAACTTCAACAGGTACTCTTGCATAGACTTTGATTGAGCTGTATGTATAAAACAGATGATAAAAGTAAGTATGTAACTCCTGGCACAAATTGAACCCATAAGATTGGGCAGGAAATGCCCCCATCCCTAGATATCTTTATTGTTGGAATGCAAAGTTAAGGATGCGCTTTCTAAATATGATAAGCTGGAGAAACTTAAATGACTTTCTGGAATTAAGCATCTATACCAGTGGTTCCCAACCTTTTTTTGACCAGTGACCACTTGATCAGGGACCACTCTCCAACATTAGTATCAAAAGGGTTACAAATCGGTTTTTGGTCAACTTTAGATTTGGTTTGGTTATTTGGGGTGCTGATTCAGAAAATTGCATTGGATAAACCACATCAGCTCTAGTTTTTGATACAGAACACATGCCACCCAGTAGTCACCACCTGCTCACCAACAGAAAACCATATTTAATATTCTAAAGCTAATGTGGTCTATCCAATGCAATTTCCTGAATCAGCACACCAAATAACCCAAGGAATAGGCCTAAAAATGAAGACACCAAGGTGCCCCTGCTTCTAGGCGCCACATGGAACAGCTCCGCTCAGTGGGAGGGAGAAGGAGGATTAGCAACAGTCAGGAGGCTTGTTGTGGGTAGTCAGCCTCGTGAGTAGTCAGCCTCTCCCCTCCCAACATTCCCGTTGTCTCGGCACTATAAGAGGGTTTCGCAAGACCAGTCATTCTCATTGCAATGGTGTAGTAATAGTGAGGCTGCGGACCATATTTTAGTTCTTGGGGACTAATATTTTAGTTCACTGGTGGTCCACAGACCACAGGTTGGGAACCACTCATCTATACTGTAGAAATAATTCAGTTTGACCCTACCATAACTATCAGGATCAGTGCTATGGAACAATGGGGGTTGTAGTTTTAAAAGGTCTTTAGCCTTCTCTGCCAAAAGAGTGCTCATGCTTCATGGAACTACAACTTCCATGATTCCATCGCACTGGGCCATGACAATATACGGCAGTGGTTCTCAACCTGTGGGTCCCCAAGTGTTTTGGCCTACAACTCTCAGAAATCCCAGCCAGCTTTTCAGCTGTTAGGTTATGGCATAATGGTTAAAATATCAGACTGGAATTTGTTTAATCTATGCTCTCATCCACATTGGGTCACAAAACTCACTAGGTGACTGTTGTTCAGCTTGATCTATCTGATGGGGACATTTTGAGAAGGAAGAGAGATTACAACTGCCTTGTGCACATTACAGGAAAAATAGGATACAAATGGTAATAAATAAATACAGTTAAAATAAATTATCAACACTGAATTGTTTATCATCAATACTGCCCTGTAAGTAACCGATGTTAAGCTTTAACGTACTGTAATTGTCACTGTACTTTTTGTATTTTGTCTCATTCAGCTGTCCCCCTCCTGCCTAGACTATATATCTGCACTTTAAGCAGTTTCCGATAAATGAACTGTCCCCATCTGTGGCTTATGTCACAATATATTTGTTAGTTTTAAAGTTGCCACAAAATGTTCTTTTTGCTCCATCAGACCAACACAGCTTCTCTTGTTGAAATTATTTTGACAGTTGTCCTCTTTGTTTCTTCTAAACAGCCTTTACTCCTGGTTTCTTGTAACAGTGGAGTGGCAGTCCTCTGTTATGGGCCATTTCACTTTAGCATATGTCAGAAGGTGGAATGAATCCAGTTTGACACCCTTTTAACTGTGATGGCTCAGTGTTTTGGAATCATCAGCGTTGTAGTTTCACAAGGTCTTTAGACTTCTCTGCCAAAGGGTACTAGTGCCTCATTAAACTCCTGCTTCCAGGATTCCACAGCATAGAGCCATGGAAGATAAAATGGTGTAAAACTGCATTAATTTTACAGTTTGAATGCACCCTAAGGAAGTATATTCCTGGGGAAAATATTGTAAAGCAAGGGGAAAAAAGAGCTAGGAACGTGCATAGTTCTAAAAAAAAAAGAGCTGCTAATTATGGTACTGTTACCATCTGGTTAAATAAAAATGCAGGTCTTTTCCCTCTGAAAATCTTCAGAAGCTATGCATCCCGTTTCATTCTCTGCTGTTTTCTTTGCAACTCTCACTTTTCCTACAAATGCACCAGAACGTTTATGCTGAAAACATTTTGGCGTAGCACTAGAAAATTCTACTATTTGACCATTCCACTACACCATTACTCCATTTATTGACATATAAAGCTGACCACGATAATGAACAACATCATATAGGACTCCTCTTATCGTTTTCTAGAGATCAATGGCATCTTTCAGCCATGTCTGAAAGGACTGAATGTTGTGTTTGGAGACTATAAGCCTCCCCCTCCCTGCAAGCTGGTAGACTACATTTACATTTATGTTTCCATACTTTCCCTTTTAAGTCAGCCTCCAAGGCAATGTGGTTCCTGTATCATTGCAATTTAAAGTTAATGATGCTGCGCTTCCTGTTGAAATGATGAAAATATTGTGACATAGCACAGGGGATAATTTTCAGCCATGGGTTTTCTTTGGTTTTGTTGTTTTTTTTTCCATACTGGTTTGGAATTGAGAAGGAAGCCTTAGGTTTATCTTTGGAATCAGAACAACACAGGCTTACCAGAAATATATAATCAGATATATTTTAGTGTTCCGGTATTAAGAGCATTGCAATTATTAGTACAGTGAGAGAGAACATCACTAATAAAAAATACCATAAATTAGCAATATATCTCTTCTTATTTATTTATTGCTAAAGTAAAGGTTTCCTCTTGACATTACGTCTAGTCATGTCCAACTGTGGGGGCTGGTGCTCATCTTCATTTCTAAGCCGAAGAGTCGGCATTGTCTGTAGACACGTCCTAGGTCATGTGGCCAGCATGACTACATGGAGTGCCATTACCTTCCTGCAGAAGTGATACCTGCTCATATTTGCATGTTTTTGAACTGCTAGGTTGGCAGACGTTGGGGCTAACAGCGGGAACTCACCTCGCTCCCCGGATTCAAACCACTGACCTTTCGGTCAGCAAGTTCAGCAGCTCAGTAGTTTAACCCACCATGCCACCAGGGGGCCCTCTGGATGTGTATGGAAATTTCACATCTTATTGGAAAGACATATATACTCCTTGCGTACCAAATACACTTAAAAATAAGCTATGCATCGGTATGGTGTAGTGTTTTTTGTGTTAGACTAGAAATCTAGGAAATCAGGGGCTGAACTCCCATTTGAACATGGAAACCCATTGGATGACCTCAAGGCAGGTCGTATCCTCTTAGCCTGAGTGGGAGAAAAAGGCAAATAACCTTCTGAACAAATCTTGCCAAGTTTGCCTTAGGGTTGCATTACCTTAGAGACATCTTGAAGATACACAACAATAAGTTAAAAGTTCCTTAAAGATCTCCCTTACACGAATCTTCTCATCTTTAAGAAATGAACAGGCCATTGTGTAAAACCGTACACAAATGGAGTCACATTGTAGAACTTGTATTGTTCCTATACTTACACAATTTCTGACAGTCCTATTTGTAGAGTTGTGCTACCAAAAGCTAACACACCATGTTTTCAGGGAATCTTTTCTTTTATCTGATAAGCAGATATATATATCTTTGTCACATGCAGTCTGACCTTTTATATCTTTGGTCTGGAATATCTAGTTTGGTTAGGTACTGTAAATACTCGAGTATAAGACAACCCAAATATAAGCCAAGGCACCTAATTTTACCACAAAAAACAGAGAAAATTTATTGACTCGAGTATAAGCTGAGGGTGGGAAATGTAGCAGCTACTGGTAAATTTCAAAATAAAAATAGATACCAATAATTCCACAGATATATAAACCTAATTTTCCTAGTTTCCAACAGACCTCACAACCTCTGAGAATGCCTGCCATAGATGCAAGCGAAACGTCGATATAATGCTTCAAGAACATGGCCATATAGTCTGAAAAACCTACAACAACCCAGATAACAATAAAATTACATTAATTGAGGCATCCGTAGGTTAAATGTTTTTGAATATTTGCATGAAACTGTAATTTATGATAAGACTGCCCAACTCTGATTAAATCATTATTCTAACCTTCTTCAATGTAAATGTGCTTACATATCCTTCCAATAATCACCATAGTTTATTTTAACTATCCATTTTGGGGAAAATGCTGTGTGTATATGAATAAGGAAAAGTGCGAAAGACTGGTGCCGAGAGAGGAGAGGAAGGCATACGCTGCACTAAGAGAGGAGGAGAGGAAGGCGCGTGCTGTGCTGAGAGAGGAGGAGAGGAAGGAGAGCTGGGTTGCTGTGCGGAGAGGTGAAGGTCCTGGAAGGAAAGCCTTCCTGCCAGGTCCCTCACCTGAGTATAAGCCGAGGGGAGCTTTTTCAGCCTAAAAAAGGGCTGAAAAACTAGGCTTAAAATTCACTAGTAGAGAGTTCTTGTCCACTGACCGGAACTAACAGAGAATTCTTATTATTTGCAGATGAAATTTGCCTTAAGTTGAATAGCCAAAAGTTCACTAGTGGAGGATTATTTGTACCACACAAAAGCCACACATTCCTAAATAATACGACACAGGCACATAGCATTTATATCAGGGCTGCCCAAGGAAGTTGATCGCGATCGACCAGTCGATCCCAGCCGGATGGGGTGCTTCTCAGAGGGGGGCAGAGCCAGGCCGCGCCAAGCCCTGCCCCCTCCCCTGGCTTCGGTACTCCCAGCAGCTTCTCCAGGCTTGAGGATGGCAATGCCAAGCCAGTGCCATAGCTAGCACAAGGCTGCCTTGGCATTGCCATCCTCAAGCCTGGAGAAGCTGCTGGGAGCTCCAAAGCCAGAGGGGAGGGGGCAGGGCTTGGCGTGGCCTGGCTCCGCCTCCCTCTGGCTTCCGCTCTACCAGCAGCTTCACCAGGCTTGAGGATGGCAATGCCAAGCCAGTGGTGGCATAGCTAGCACAAGGCTGGTTTGGCATTGCCATCCTCAAGCCTGGAGAAGCTGCTAGTAGAGCTGAAGCCAGAGGGGGCGGAGCCAGGCCATGCCAAGCCAAGCCCCACCCCTTCCCTCTCCAGCCTTGAGGAGGTAGGTAGATCTTTCTGACTTGGTTTTATTATAAGTAGCTCGCATGCTGAAAAAGTGTGGGCACCCCTGACTTAAATGATATCAAACCTATGTAGTGTAGACACACCTTAAATCCAATGACTGCCTATTTGATTGGCAGGAACTCTCTTTGTGCTCTGCTTTTCTAGAATGGCATGTGTAGCCTTGTGTTGCTGTGTGGAAAACTCTCAAAAGGCTATATGTCACAATTTTGTTGAACTGGAGTTTGCATTGCTAAAATGAAAGGGGGGAAATGATTCATGACAACAAAACAACGAGAAGCTATGAGGTCAGAGATGGATTGGCAATTTCTCTAGTGGCAGACACAAGCAGAAGGCAAACATCATTATTCAGTAGAATCCAATAATGTCTGCCTTGCTGAGGCTTGTATGCTTATTGTTTGTTTGCTGAAGTAAACTTGTACGTTCATTGGGTTTCTGTTTTTTCATGATGAAATTATTCTAAACAGGCTATTGCATTCAAGCTTCCTTCTGATTCTTTTTCCTCTGGAAAACGGTAGAAGAATTTAATTTTCCTAGTGTTTGTCTTTGATCTCCTTCCTGTGTTGGGCCAAATATATTGCCACTGTGTTAAAGATTAAATGGGGATTAACCATGTAGCTGGCAAGGCAGTGTCACTGTTGCCCAATTCCTCTAAGCAATTCTGGCTCATGAGCTGCAGGGATAGAATGGCCAATACATTTCAAAATGACTGTTGATTTAGTTCATCCAGTCTAGTGCAGCAGAGATGGCTTTGTGTATGTTGTACATGATATATATATTGTCTTTTTCAGATTGTCACCTGCTCTGTTCTATTCTATTTGCCCTCTAGTACCTTATGATTTGAATATTTTCTTGAGGAATGATATTTATCAATTTTTTTCACTGCTGAAACTATCAAGAAAAGATGTAATAATAGAAGTGTATAAAACTTCTGGACATTGGAAAGTGAGGGGAAAATCCCATCAAGATGCTACATTGCATTTGAATAGTAAATGTAAAGGTTTCCCTTGACATTAAGTGTAGTTGTGCCCAACTGAGGGATGGTGCTCATCTCCATTTCTAAGCCAAAGAGCCGGCATTGTCACTAGACACCTCCAAGGTCATGTGGCCAGCATGACTGCATGGAGAGCCGTTACCTTCCTGCAGAAGTGGTACCTATTATCTACTTGCATGTTTTTGAACTGCTAGGTTGGCAGAAGCTGGGGCTAACAGTGGGAGCTCACCCCACTCCACGGATTCAAAGCACCGACCTTGTAGGTGAGCAAGTTCAACATCTCAGTGGTTGAACCTGCAGTGCAACCAGGGGTCCCTAAATTGTATTTGAAACTCTTGAGTTTACAGGTGCTCTTGGAGGTATTTATGATTGTGGTCATAAGTGGCAAAATTGTGCATATGTAGCGTATGTCAATATGGATCAGTTATGGATTTGTAACTCTAGGTTATGATTCAGTTACATATCGGTTTTTCATTGGGAAGCATAGACTTGGCGTAGAATAGTGCATGTGGAACTTATTGTGAAGGACGTTCACGCCTATCAATATCTTTAGTAATCCTAAAATGTTGGCAAGCACCGTAGCCAAAGAAAAATGCTTTGTTTTCTCTCCATACAGTGTGTTAGATGTGGAAGGATATCTCCATGAAGTGTAATATGATAATCCATTCTTCATAACATTTGATACAGTAACAATCCGAATAGTAGCTAGCTTCATTCTTAACCTTCTAAAAATGTTACCATTCATCCTTAGTTTACTTCTCACCATCAGTAATGAGGGATGGCATATAACAAATGCTGAGTTCTATGCAAATATGCAATCACTTTGGACATCTACGAATAATGATATAAACCCACCTTTTTCTTGCATATCACTAAAATGATGCTGCCCCTCTCAATATTGTCATTATTATTTTGTTAACATTGGCTTTGTTCAGTAAAATCCTCAAGATGAAGTCAGTCTTCGTTATCATCGTAATATTTGAAAAGGTGTCTGATGTTAGGGAAAAATTACTTCTCCATTTGTGTACATCAGTTCTTGCTTGGTTCCCTCCCCCGGCCTTAGGCTATTTCCTATTTTCTCCCTCTTTGATGTGGCTCAATTTACTATTTTGTATTTGCTTTACATACACTGGAGAAGAATAAATTGCTTAAAGTTGATTTTCAAATAAAAATTCTTTAAAGCAAATGCAGGAAATTTAGTAAATTGGATAAACTATATTACGAGTATAAATACTGCACTCTTTTTGCCTTTTAATCAAAATGTTCCATTCCTTGACTTACATGTGAAATATTTATCAACTCTCTCCTTCTAAGAGTGATACTAGCTTCCAGAGTTAGCTTTCCTTTCATGCAGCTATCAATGAACTATTTTTTTAAAATTAAAACTGATAGACTTACAGTATGTCACCAAAAATCAATGGCATGGCCGTCAGATTGAAATTAACAAGAATTACACATGGCCTTGCTGTGTAGAAAGTTAAGACTCGTGTGCCAGCTGCGTCCATACCTTGGGAAGTCTGATCTGGCTACGGTCATCCACGCTTTGGTCACATCCCGAATAGATTACTGCAACACACTCTACGTGGGCTGCCTTTGAAGACAGTTCGGAAATTACAACTAGTCCAACGGGCGGCAGCCAGATTACTAACTGGAGCTACATACAGGGAGCATACCACCCCCCTGTTGTGTCAGCTCCACTGGCTGCCTGTCCACTTCTGAGCTCAATTCAAAGTGCTGGTTTTGACCTTTAAAGCTCTATACAGTTCTGGCCCAGCTGACTTGTCTGAACACATCTGCCGCTACGTCCCACCCCATAATTTAAGATCATCCGGGGAGGCCCTTCTCTCGCTCCCACCAACTTCTCAAATGCGGCTGGTGGGGATGAGGGAGAGGGCCTTCTCAGTGGTGGCTCTCCATCTGTGGAACACGCTTCCTAGTGACATACGATCAATTCCATCCCTCCTGGCATTCAGGAAAAAAGTAAAATCATGGTTGTGGGACCAGGCGTTTGCACAGTAGCACAAGGCAGCATTTTAGACTGGATTTTAATGGAAAGTTGATGAATAGGGCTCAATGCTTTTTATGGATGGAACACTGTTTTTAACTTAAATTAATGTGTATGTTGTGTTAATGTAATTGTATTTTAATGCTGAATGTTTTTGGGGTTTATACTATGTTTTACTGTGTTGGCATTGAATTCTGCCTTTTTGGAAGCCACTCTGAGTCCCCCCTTGGGGGTTGAGAAGAGCGGGGTAAAATGCCGGAAACAAACAAACAAACAAACAAACAAATAGAAACCTTTGCCCTCTTGTATATATTTGTACCACTAGTGGATTGATGCAGATATAAATAGTCTCTTCCCTAGCACCACATTAATATGTGAATTGATAGTCGTAACTCAATGAATAATGTTAGCACCTCAATCAAGATTAAAAAACGGGAGTCTTGTGAAACCTTAAAAACTAACAACTATTTGACAAACTGGATTTGGGCCCAGGCTATTTGGCACACTATATCTCCACCTACAAACCTGTTTGGACATTGCAATCATCAGAGGGGGCCCTCCTTTTGGTTTCATCCCTATCTCAAGCGCGGCTGGTGGGAACAAGGGGGGGGGAGAGCTTTTTGTGGTCACCCCTTCCCTCTGAAACCCCCTCCCCACAGAAATTAGAACAATTTCCTCACTCCTCGCCTTTAAAAAACAACTAAAAACCTACCTCTGCACATTAGCTCTTGGAGAGGAAGAGGACTAGTTTAGCACTGATTCCATCTCAACTGGCCATGCTGACAAGGAGTACCTTAACTTATTGGAGCAGCCACAATTTATATTTTACATCTCTGTATTTTTATACAGATCTTAACTGCTTAAATGTGTTATCTATGAGGCCTGAATGACTATAGGTTCCTGCTAAGGTTGTTTTCTTCAGTGATTTTTATCTATTTTAACAGTTAATTTCAATTGGTTTGTTTTGGTTATTTTTGCTTATTTTGGTGCTACACATGACATTGAATGTTTACCATTTTGTTTTATTATTATTATTATTATTATTATTAGTAATATGGAATATGTTGGGAGCTGTGGTGGCGCAGTGGGTTAAACCCTTGTGCCGACTGAACTGCTGACCTGAAGACCTGAAGGTTGGGTTCAAATCCATGAGATGGGGTGAGCTCCCATCTGTCAGCTCCAGCTTCCCATGCAGGGGCATGAGAGAAGCCTCCTACAGGGTGGTAACATATCTGGGTGTCCCCTGGGCAATGTTTTTGCAGACGACCAATTCCCTCACACTATAAGTGACTCCAATTTGCCTCTGATACTATTAAAAAACTGGAATATGTTCTCATGGATTGCACAACTCACCTCAGTTATTATTCTTAGTATAGCAGACTAAGAATAATACATAACATTAATTTAGGATGTCAGCTAAATCAGGTTTATCTGATAAACTTAGTTAATGTTACTATGGTGAAAACTGGATTACAGCTACTCTTTCTCCACTGAAGCTTAATCACCAATCCTTGCTTTCACAAAAAGCCAATTTTTTCGAAATCCAATTCTCACAAGGACAGAAAGTGAGGGGAAATTTTCTGAACAGGGGCACAGGCAACAAAACGAACACCACAGGGGTGTTAATTGTTCCCTATGCTATCCAAAGCTAACAGGCCTGCCTGCCTGCCTGCCTGCCTGCCTGCCTGCCTACCTACCTACCTACCTACCTACCTACCTACCTATCTATCTATCTATCTATCTATCTATCTATCTAATCTATCTAGGCAGGTTTTTAGTTAATCTCCAGATTGTTAATCACACTTTCTCACCATGATCTACTGTGGGGATATCCTATTAGCGAATGTTGGAGGAAGAAGGAAAGGCAGCGTCTTACTTTCTTTTGAGGAGGCTTACATTAGGAGCGGAGGAGGCGGGACCAAGGAGGCCGGGACCGAGTGCCCGCGTGGCGCCTCCGGTGGTTGCCGCCCCACGCCGTCTTATTTTGGTCGAAGTCGCAGGGGCGGCTTACACTAGCGAGGCAGACCCGGAGAGGTGGGCGGAGGCGGACACGAGGCCGGGCGGAGGCAGGCGTCTTACAATCGGAGGTGTCAGGAGCGGAGGAGGCGGGAAGGAGGCGGGACGAGTGATATGCATTTCTGCAACATGATGCCAACAACAAAGATTAAGACTTTAAAGATGTATATTCACAAAGAGCCATTTGCACAGGTAAAATAAAGCACAGATGCATCAAAACTTTTTGGAAAGCTTGCAAAACAGCTCTCTTTCGACAGGCATTCAGCCTTTAGTCACTCTTGGCTGTTGGTTTAATATTGTTTTAAATTGTGTATATCTATTGTTTTACTGTTTTATCGTTATAGATTGATATACTGTAAACTGCCCTGAGCCAAACTGGAAAGGACGGTATACAAATCGAAATAATAAATAAATAAATAAAATATTACTCTTGGGCTCTTTGGTTGTCAGCATTACTTGCTCAGAAGATAGTGATGTCCTTGCTCAATCCTATTTTTATAGATATTTTTTTCTGCTCTTAAGCAAAGCTCAGATTGTTGACAATCTGTGACTCAGGAGTGCAAACAGCAAAGGAAGAAAATGTAACTGGCATCATCTCTATCACTTCTTGAATGATTGTGTATTCCAACAGGGATGAATTTTTTTTCTGTTTTTCTATTTAAATAATTCAAAAGTGACTGTCTTCCTAACGATGATGTAACAAAAATGTTTATGTTGTATAGACTTGTTGATATTTGTGTACAATAATGATAAACAGAAATTAATATTTCAGTGATTGAGTTATAGGTTAAAGTTGTAATGTTTTATAACTTGGCTAGGTATATCAAATTATTACTTCAGATTAATGATCTTATCAGTTTCTTTTGGGGTTTTTTGGGGAATTTGTGGCCAAGAACTGGTATTTCTCTCACAATAAGATAATGTTTATGTCTGTGGATAAAACAGTTCTATTATCATGGCCCAGCTGTGGCAACTTTTTGTCTTATATAAGTTTACTCTGCATCATTGACATAGACCAGTAGCAATTGAGCACTCATGTGTTGCCTTGAGATAAGCATGCATAATTGTATAAAGCCCATGTGTAAGACCTCAGATTAATGTTCAAAATTGGCATTGTGGTTGCCTGGATCACAGCCTATTTAATATGCATGTTCTTTTGTGGCCTGCTGGACATAGCCTTATATTGACAAATCATTTTTGGATTGTGGCCATTATCAAATATTCACAATAAATGTTGTTGTTTGCTAGATGCCTTGACTGCAGTTTCTCCTGACGTTAATGGGTTTGTTTTTTTTCCTTTTGTGCTCACAAAAATCAATGGTATACAAACTGGAGAATATGATTGTATTTTTATTACTTTTATAGCTGCATAATGATTTTTTACATTTGGCTCAATGGGAAGCGTACTGATTTTTGTAGAACTTGGCATACATTTTCTTTTTTTTCTTACCCTATCTATAGGGTAGCTGACTTTTTTTGTTATGGGCTAATGACTTTTTATTTCACAGGGAACAAATAGCAGAATAATGGAAATAGGTTCTATGTATTCTGGCAGGAAAATTGCCAGTTCTTTACAATTCATTCCCATCTCTTGAATGAATGCATGCGTGCATGAATGAATTCAAACCTTGAAAAGTAGTTGGCCTGAGGGGAGAGTATTTGTTTATTCTTCTTTGTTTGACAACAAACAATGCACTTTGTTGAGAAAGAAATATTTTCTACCGAAGGCTTTCTTATCATAAAATAGGTGATAGTACTGAAGTGACCCAAGCTATAAGGTTCCTCCTCTGGAAGAAATAACCTGGATTTCCTAGTCTCTGGTGAGAAAGAGCATATTTCTTACGTCTACTATACAGAAGTATACAATGGAATACATAATGTTATAAAGCATTAATTTTGGGGAGGTGTTATGCATTGTGTTTATTGAAATTGACTCAACTACTTCATTGATCATTCAATAAAGCATGCATCAGACCTGATAATAATTTATTCTAATAACAGTAATGTTATTATTTCACACCTCTCCGTTGGTGCCCCCTTGTTGTGGGGGAGAGGCTTGTGTACCCTAATGAAGTTGTGAGCTATGCTGGCGGTGGCATAATAGCCACCAGTAGGGCCTCCCATGCCAGACAGGTCACAACCGAAGGGTCTGACAAAGAGCGTCAAAGGGCAGGATGGGCTCTCTAGACTTTTGGCAACCATCCTAAGAGAAGGAAAACTCTGATTTCAAACCCGGGCTGATGGTGCTCGCCTAACCCTGTAAGGTCAACCATCTAGAGAAGGGAACTCGAACCAAACCTACAACCTGAGGACCTCGCTGTAACTGTCCTAAGCTTGCTAGGCCCCAGCAGACGAACCTTTGGTTTAAAGGGTGAGGCCAGTTCTGTGCACGCTGCGCTCCACCAGAAAGGTCCATTGCACAGGCTCAAAGGACACATCCAACCTCCGAATCATCGACGCGATTGTAGAAAGCGCGGGATGAGTCCTTCCTGAATCTTTGTTCGCGAAGAAATGCCAAGAAATGTTTCACAAAAGGAAATGGCATCATCCAGTGATTCTGATTCCATTATGTATATTTCTAGTATTTTGAATACAGCCATACCTCAGTTAACAAAATCTCTAACAATGAAGCTACTTTTCATAAAATATTTTACACCTGTCCAGCAAGCCTGTTTCCTCCTTGTCCTCAGTCTAGCAGAGTTTTTTTAAAAAAAGTATTGGCATTGGTAGGATAGTGAAGAATGAATAGAAAAGCATAGATTTTTGATGCCATGTTGCAGCATGAACTATGAAAAAATGGAATTCTACTCAATCCATTCCTATTGTAGCTGTTATGTAGCAGCCTACAACAGGCAAGGTGAACAGTAGCTTCTTCCAGAGATTAGATAAGCCTTTTTCATCAGCTATCACCAACAAGTTGAAAAAGCATGACTTGGACAAGAAACTAGAGATTGTGAGAAAAGTGGAAGTTGATGTAACCAAAGGTTATCCTTAGATGCTTTTTGACGAGGTCTTCAGATGTTCTCTAGAAGGTTCAGAATGCCTCCATTTCCTTATGCAAGGCTAACATGACCTGATCTGTGTAAAATGTAATACACTCATGTTGTTAATTCTGAATAAAATATTTATGGAACTGCCCTCCTTCTTCATCTCCTTCCCCTTCTCCCCCCCTCCTTTTTTGTGATGTAAGAATCTATATTCCACCTAATGTTACTTTTGGTTTCTGGTATCAATTTTTCTGTTAAAGAACTAATTACCAGGAACAATTCTACTTTGTTTGTGGAGTGGCACCTGCATAAGGATATATCATACAACTCTAACGTTGTTTCTCAGAAGCAGGTACTATGACTCCATTCCTCTGCCACCAGGGGGTGCTCATATGGCAACGATATGTGCAGTAGTCAGGAAACAATGCTCTTGGAACACTGCCTATTTATGAAATGTGGCATGAAGAGACAATTTATTACCATTTTCTGTTACCTATAAATATGTTGGATTCACTGAAAGAAGAGAACATTGGGAACTGTAAAGGGAGCAGGCAGCACCCAATGATATACAGTATATGGTCCTTTTGATAAGAATTCAGATGGTTGTTTACAAGGGAGCTTCTACTATGGTATTAATGTAGCAGATTGATCAAATATTAATCTATGTCATTATTTTTACTTTAATAATGAGGGAAGCTAGAAAGCAACTGACCCCCTATTGGTTTGTAGAGTAGCTATTTTGACTATTAATTGGATACAGGTAAGTTGCCTTTGGGAATTGGTATCTTCCATTGTATGTATATACACACAAACATTTACAACATGGCCAGAGATAATTACTTTTGAACATCTGAAATATGTTGACCATAAATAGTGCTGCAATGTCTTCCCTGGAATTAGTATGTATGTAGTTTACTAATAAATAGTCACTTTCTGCTGACTATTTCTTTTCTATTATAAAAACAAACTGAATAATATTTTATAGAATTGTAGTTTGTAGTTCATTCAGAAATGTTAACCAGCTTGCCTTATTTATGGGACTATAAAAGAATATCATTTTGTGAAAGTCTTTATTCCCATAATAGACTCACATAAGAGAGTTCCCTCGGGGAGATAGGGCAGAATACAAATAAAGTATTATTAATATTATTACTACTTTGCTCATGTTGCTACAACCAGTGTATGTATATATAGAGCAAAGGATATGGTAAATCTTAGCACATTGAATAATTTTCTATAAGATGCATGCAGTATACATCTAAAACAATCAACATGAACATTAAAAAACCTATAATTTCGGATCCCTAGACAATGGAAGTATTTTTCCATCAGCTCACATGAACTGGAAGGAACTGACATCATGCTGCATATGCTGTCCAATGGGAGAGGATTATGGTGATGGATAATTAATGAATAAATAATAAATACCAGGTGGCTGATTGAAACTGTTGTGCCATGATTGTCTTACAATACTGAATTACTAAAATCTTGAATTTAGACTTTGTAATGTTACTGCTTTTGTCAAGATTTCAGTCAGTTGGAAACTCAAAACTTGAAATATTAAAACAACTTTTAAGACTGTAAGCTGATTTCATCTTCTCAAAATCTATTTCCCCCACGTCTTCCTTATTTCAAAAGTTTATTTATTTATTTCATTTCTACCCCGCCCTTCTTCCCACAAAGGGGACTCAGGGCGGCCTCACATAAGCATCAATGATGCTATCAACATATACAATAAAAATTTCAATTAAAACCGTAAAACTCAATTTAAAACATTATAAAATGTATTAACAAATTCATTAACAATAAATTAATGTGCCGCTAAAACCAAGATCCAGCCAGGTAAATCCAATGTCGCAATATTCAAAAATTTCCTATTTAAGTTGCCACTAACCTCTAGTTGAACGCCTGGTCCCAAAGCCAAGTCTTCAGTTGTCTTCTAAAGGACAGGAGGGAGGTGGCCAACCTGATGTCCTTAGGGAGAGAATTCCACAGACGGGGGTCACTACTGTCTCTCATCCCCACCAAACGTGTTTGCCAAAGTGTTGGGATCGAGAACAGGGCCTCTCCTGACAACCTTAAGTTTCGTGATAGTTCATAGCAGGAGATACGTTCGGACAGGTAATCTGGGCCATTCAGGGCGTTAAAGGTTAAAACCAGCACTTTGCATTGTGCCCGGAAGCTGATTGGCAGCCAGTGGAGCTGGCAAAACAAAGGAGTTGTATGCTCCCTGTACGCCGCTCCGGTTAACAACCTGGCTGCCAACCGTTGGACTAATTGAAGCTTCCGAGAAGTTATCAAAGGTAGCCCCATGTAGAGACTGTTGCAGTAGTCTATATGGGATGTAACCAGAGTGTGGACTACCATGGCCAAGTCAGACTTCCCAAGGTACGGGCACAGCTGGCGCACAAGTTTTAATTGTGCAAAAGCTTTCTTGGCCACCGCCGAGACCTGGGGTTCCAGGCTCAATGATGAGTCCAGGATCACTCCCGAACTGCAAACCTGTGTCTTCAGGGGGAGTGTAACCCAGTCTAACACTGGCTGTAACCCTATTCCCTGTTCAGCCTTTCGACTGACCAGGAGTACCTCTGTCTTGTCTGGATTGAGTTTCAATCTGTTCACCCTCATCCAGGCCGACACAGCAGCCAAGCACCGCTTCAGGATCTGCACAGCCTCCTTAGTGACAGGCGGAAAGGAGTGATAGAGCTGAACATCATCCTTGTACAGACCCCAAAACTCCGGATGATCTCTCTCAGCGGCTTCATGTAAATGTTAAACAACATGGGGGACAGTATAGGGCCCTGCGGGACCCCACAAGTCAATGGTTGTGAGGACGAGCAGGTGTCTCCCAGCAACACCTTCTGAGAATGACCCTCAAGCGTCATATGCAGAACAGTACCCCCAAGTCTCATAACCCTGAGGCATCCCAGAAGAATACTGTGGTCGACTGTTTCGGTACCAAGGCTGTTTTGGTACCATGTCCCGGTCTAAAGCCAGACTGTGCCGGATCTAGATAATCAGTGTCTACCAAGAATCCCTGGAGTTGTGAGGCCACCACACATTCCAGGACTTTGCCCAGAAAGGGGAGATTGGAAACTGGCCGAAAGTTGTCTAATTGGGTGAGGTCTAGTGATGGTTTCTTCAACAGCGGTTTTATAACAGCTTCTTTTAGGCTCGCTGGAAACTTGCCCTGCCGCAGGGAGACGTTAACCACCACCTTCAACTACCCTGCCAACCCCCCTCTGGCTTCCTTTATCAGCCAGGATGGGCAGGGGTCTAGAATGCATGTGGTCGCTCTCGCCTCTCCAAGAATCTTGTCCACATCCTCGAGCTGCACAGATTGAAACGAATCCAGCAAAATCAGACAAGCAGGTGCTTGTGTTACATCCTCAGAGACTGCCGTTAATATGGGGTCAAAGCCAGATGCTGCCCATTCTGAAAAATCAGACCTTAATAAAAAGGTGGCAATCAGACCTGGCCAAATTTGTATGGTGCGGCAAAAAACCCAGAATTAGATTAAAGTATCTGCAAGAACTGCCAAAATATGGAGGATTTGGTCTACCCGATTTGGCATCATATTATGATGCAAACTGCTTAGTGAACTTAAAAGAATGGATAAAGATAAAGGATAACCAAGTTTTAAAAGTTGAAGGGTGGGAAAATAAGTACGGTTGGCACGCTTACCTCTTTTACAATAAAACTAAACAGGACAAGAACTTCATGAATCATATTATAAAAGCCCCACTGATGAAAATATGGACGAAATATAAACACCTGATATGCGGAAAAAGACCAATGTGGGCCTCCCCGGTGGAAGCCTTTACAATATACAAAACGGATAAGGAGACCTGGCCAACATACAAGGAAGTTCTCAAGAAGGAAGGCAGGAACTATGTGCTAAAAGACCATGAGGAAATGCGGAATGATAAAATAAATTGGTTCCAATATAATCAATTAAAGGCAAAATACGCACAGGACAAAGAGATAGGATGGGAGGATAGACTAACAACGGCTGCGAGAATAATACTTCTTGTGGAGAGAAAAAAGGTCTCTAAGCTATATGAACTTATACTAACAAAAAAGCATGAAAAAAGCCCAATAAAAGAATATATGGATAAATGGGAAAAGAATCTGGGATACAAGATTGCAAGGGAGAGTTGGGAAAGGATTTGGAGGAAAATTTTGCTTTCACTGCCGCATACTCACTGAGGAAAATCTACTTAAAATCATCCATAGGTGGTATATAACCCCGGCCCAAATTAATAAAATATATAAAACAGGCAACCCCAAGTGCTGGAAATGCGATATAATCAAGGGTACATTCTTTCACCAATGGTGGTCTTGCGATAAGGCCAAGGGGTTTTGGAAAAAAGTTCATGAATTAGCAGAAGAAATTCTACAAACTAAACTTGATTATAAACCAGAGTTATTTTTGTTAAATATTGTAGATCCCAAAAAGATGAACAAGCAAGCGGAAAGACTACTCACTCATATCACAACGGCAGCTAGAATAATTTGGGCTAAACACTGGAGGGAAAAAGAGAGCCCAGACAAGGACGAGGTTATAGAGAAGCTCCTAGATGTAGCTGAAAATGAAAAACTGACATACCTAATGAGGCAAGGGGCTACGGAGCCCTTCAAGGAAACATGGACACCCTTTATCTCCTATGTACAAAAAAAGAGGAAGGAGGGCTTGAGAGGGTACTGGATTTAAAATGTATAAGATGGACATCATATGTAAAGGAGCCTCATCTTTCCTCTCTGTGAACTAACAGTTGCTAATGTTGGCGAGCTCAGGAAACAAATGCTAATCCGAAGCCGTGGGAGAAGTCATCCCATGTGTTTATGTAGCTTTGTTGGAATGTGGTTTTTGTAATTGTCTTGTTAGTAGGAATGAGACGACGTGTATGCTACCCTTGATGTTGACCCCCACCCCACCCCCCTCTACCCTTACCCGAAGGTAATGAAGTGCAAGTACCCTGTCTGTATGTCCTTGTGTATATTGTCTATTTTAAACAATAAAACCCTTTAAAAAAATAAATAATAAAAATATGGGGTCAAAGCCAGAGTGGATCGAAGTGACTTTGCTTGCGAAGAATCGAGCAAATGCTTCACAAATATAAATACAAACATATCACAGTCTTCTGTGTGTACCTAAGATAAGGTCTCCTGAAATTACTAGCCTATACCTACTGTACATTAGTGACCCTACAATAAGGTCCTATCTGAGAAGGCATGTAGCATATTGTTTGAACTTGTAGGATTATGTCAAGTTTTGCTTAAAGAGGTTAAAATTCAGAAAATGAATGTAGTATGTTGAGTGCTGAATTGCGACTTTGGAGTTTCAGGTTCATTGACTGTCATACTCAGTGGATCACTAACTTACTTCAAGGTTATTCTGAGAATGAATTTAGGAAGAGGACAGCCATGTATGCCACCTTGAACTCGAAGGAAAACTGAGATGTACATGTCAATTAATAAATAAATAACTTTTCATTGGGCTTTTAGTCTTTAAAAAGCAGAGGGTGACTCTTGTTCACTATAGACACAATCATAGGCATATTTACCCAAAAGTAATGTAACTTTAGTCCATGTTAGAGATATAATTCCTTCTTACAACACTCAGAGGGCCCTTTCACATCCCTATATTGCAGAATATCAAGGCAGGAAATCCCACATTATCTGAGTGTGGACTTAGATAACCCAGTTCAAAGAAGATATTGTGGGATTTTCTGCCATGATATTCTGGGATATAGGGCTGTGAGGAAGGGCCCAGAGCAGCCAGAGTATATTTGGGTCATTATGGCAAACTATTGTCCTCTATGTGTACAATAGTAACTCCTGACTCCCATCGGAAGAGAGTGCCAGCAGAGAGTAAACATTCTGTCAATATCCTAATCAGCACCGGGAGTTACTAACTCCAATTCAGCCCTAATATGGGGGAAGAGAGATGTAGGGTCATGCCTGAAAGATGGGGATGAGAAGATAATGAAGTTCAAAATGCAAGCAAATTAATCCATGCCATCTCATTTGTTTAAACAAATGCTTTGCTTGGCATTTTAAGCTGATATTTGGAGAAGATCTCTCTTGGCCCTGCAGTATTCTCCGAATGTATCTTGCCTGATTTGTTTGCTTACAGAAAAGGGGAAGATGAAAAGGCAGTGTTGAAACTGACAGTCATTTAATTTGCATTTGTAGCAGCCACTGCCTCTCTTGTTTAGAGGCTATACAATTTTCATTTACAGTGCAACACATGCTGCATTCATCAAGAGGATTAGCTATATTCTGTGAATTAGAGGAGGACAACCTTGCAGAGAATAATAGATTTGACTGCATGAAATGCTTTCAGCCTGTTTCCTCCTCCTCTTTCAAATTCCAGCTCCCCCACCAAGTTAGTGTTTTCTCCCTAGAACCTCCTTACTCCCGTCCTTCAAAAATCTGTTTTCTTAAAAATGCATTGGGTCTGCCTCAGGCTTGCATGCAAGC
This sequence comes from Anolis apletophallus, assembly GCA_030556195.1. Taxonomy (NCBI): domain Eukaryota; kingdom Metazoa; phylum Chordata; class Lepidosauria; order Squamata; family Anolidae; genus Anolis; species Anolis apletophallus. Next base: position 79,736,082 of record JARBWK010000009.1, read on the forward strand.
AACAGTCTCATTGGTGGTGCATAAGGGCAGGGATACAATAGGGGCCAGGGAGACAATAATGTCTGTGTCGAATCTCTTTTTAAGTACTGGTGGTATGTTTCCCCTGCTGTAATTTGCAAACTAGGAGATTACTTTGATATGTGACCTACTATGGGAGGCTCAGGGGAATTTGGGGGGTGGTGAACCCCTTTAAGGGGGCGGTGAACGATTGGCTATTTAGGAGGGGTCACACGGCCTTCTTCTTTGGCCCCGCCCCCTTCACTTTGACCTGCATTTTAGATACTTGGTTTAGAAATCCTAAGAGTAGCAAAATTATTTATGAAGTAGCACCGAAAATATGGTTGGGTGTCACCACAACATGAAGAACCTTATTTAGGGGTCATGGCATTAGAAAGGTTGAGAACCACTGCATTAATACATATATTAATTTTTTTCATTGCTATTAGATTTTTTTAAAAATAATTTATAGGGGGGCGGTGAGTAAATTTTTTTCTGGAAAGGGGGCGGTAGGCCAAAAAAGTTTGGGAACCACTGCTCTATACCATGTGTTGAATGCTTTCTCTTTTAGATACAGGGGTAGATATATTAATATTGAGACTTCAAGGAAATTTGGAAGATTTGAATGCCTGTTGCAATTAAGTTAGGGTTGCCATATGAATAAGGGACAGGCACCTAAAAATAGGGAAATTTTCACAAAAGAAGGGACACTACATAAATACTTGAAAAACAAATGGTGATTTTCAAGTTTTTATGAAGTGTTCCTTATTTTTGTGAAAATTTCCCTATTTTTAGGTGCCTGTCCCTTATTCATATGGCAACCCTAAATTAAGTATAATGGGAAGTGCCTGCTAAGTTTTGTTGCATTGGGTTTAATGTAATTGTTGATTAACTATGTTGAAAACACATATCTTGTATCATTAAATGAAAAACTGATTGTTTAGGAGCCTTTAATTTATTTATTTACTTCATTTATACTTCGCCTCACTGACCCCACAGGGGACTCAAGGTTGCTTACAAAATCCAGCAAGAATTCAATGCTGTATCATAGACATTACAATAGAATCAATATAACAACAAAACATACCCTATCAACTATAAAACAATTAAAACATATAAGCAAATAAATAAATAAGGCAATGAAACAAAGTAAAAGCATAAAACATATTTTTATGCTTAGTAATTAGTCCATAGTCGTTATCCAAACTGTTGAAGTCGAATTCCGTATTAGCGGATTCTCTGAACGCCTGTGTACAAAGCCAGATCTTTAGGTGTTTTTTTCTAAAGACCTGGAGGGATGGGGCCTGCCTGATGTCACTGGTGAGAGAGTTCCATAACCGAGGGGCCACCACTGAGAAGGCCTTGTCTCTCGTCCCCACCAATTGCACTTGTGAAGAGGGTGGAACTGAGAGCAAGGCTTCCCCAGCCAATCTTAAAACTCTCTACCTCTTTAATTCAGATGTAGGGTAGAAACCAGGTTCATTTTTTCTACATCCTAGCAATTCTGTGGTTTTTTTCAGGTAGAAATCTTTCCCTTACATACGGTATCTGTAGCAAATTAAGCTTTGCTGAAGGTTCTCCTCAAAACATGACTTTTGTACTTTGCCATTCCCAAACTGGATAATTAATTTAGCCAAAGTTTATTCCTGTAAAGGTGTTGTGTTTATAAATATAAATGATATTTGAGACCAAATTTCACAATATTCAACCACAGAGATTGAGTCACAGCAAAAGAATACAAACACACCATGTTTTTGTATAAGTACCTCCTCTTGATCTAATAGCATGGTTGCTCAGGAACTTTCCGGTAAGGTAATTCTGATTTTGTCTCAATTTTTGAGCCTTTATATCAGATTTTGTTATCACAGTAGTATACTTTCTATAAAATTCATAGAACTGAATGTTCCATGTTTCTTGGCAATACCTGAAATTATAACACAAGGCAAGGTTTGGACACACACAGTCCATGTGTTTATTGGAATCCCAGTCAATGGGGTCTTGCCTCTTTGCTTTGTTTGGCAAGTGTCTGTTTAGTTGCCTTATGCAACGATTGTGTGTTTATGTTTTTCAGAGCCCAATACATTTTGGTTAAACTACATTTTAGCTTATTGGCACTATTTTGCTAGCTTCCTGATCTAGCATTTATCTTGGGTCTTGTTGGGAGTTTGTTGGAAGTGTTTGTAGAATATGTTATGCTTACCTCAGCTTTTAATTCTTGATTTTATTATTAAACTATTTGTAATATCCTTTTCATGTCACTGCCAGTATTATTCTAGATTTGTAAACTGTAAAACACTAATAATTTTCAGTTAACTTCTCACATAAAAGCTTATTCTGATTGGAAAGAGGTTGGAACTCTGGAATTGGTGTTTTCATCCATGACATTATTGAAAATATGTGACATATCAGGTGAATTTATCATGTATACAGTAGCCCTGTTATCCATGGGGATACATTTCTGAACTCACAGTGGACACATGAACGTGTGGATAACAGTGAACACTATTGAAATGAATGACTTCTGCTGGAAGTTACCATAGGCTTATCCTGGTGGACCTAGAAAATTCTTAGAGAGGTATTTGCAATGTTTTCCAACATGACTCTATGGTAACTTTCAGCAAAACTATACCAAAGATTTATCTGGAGGACGTAGAAAATTCTTAGAGATGACATATTTTGTCAGATGTTGGTAGGTGAAATCACAGGTACCAGTCCTGTAGTAAGTAGAAATTTTGATATTTTGTTGCACCATATTCCCCATCCTTTCATCTTTTTGTTCAACTGTGGTCATTAAAAAATACTGCATTGTTAATTTTTCCTCTCATATCCCAGTTTGTCATCTGAGACTAAAGAATTGTTCCCCCGTTCAGATATACCAAGAATACTATAGTTTTACAGATATCAGAAATACTTTATTCTTGTGTTCCAGAGAAAGGAGCATGCAGTTACAAGTCTCCTTTTTTAAACAAAGCATGGCATATTAAACTGAGATACTTCCTAGCTATCTGTAGCCATTAGGAACATTAATGCTTATTTGTTAAATCAGGTACTGCTTTAGGGAATCAAAGTGGTTGGCTTACTCATTGAAATTTGGTTGCCAATTTACAACATTACAATCAAGATATAATTTAGGCTTATTTTAGGTGTCGGCATCGGTGACTGGACCAGGGGTTTCATGGTATTCTGTATCAGCCATTAATAGTACAGAAATGAATTGTGCTGATTTTTAGGGGTGAACTTTTGGTGGTGAATATGGTGTGTGTGCATGAACACATATTGGTACGTCTGTTAGTTTAAATTTTCTGACTGAAGGCAATTAGATCATTCAGAGCAATTGAAAGCAACACAGTTGCTAAGGCAAAATCTGTTAATTCACTTCTGTGTATGTAACTTCTGATTTAGGTCAAAATGACAGCATCAGAAGAAATATGTAAGGTGAAAGCCAATGCAGAGATGTTCAAGTATGGTATATAAATGAAGCAGTATGCCTTTTTGAGCAAAAAACATTCCTCAAGAGCATATCACACCCAAACTCAGCACACTTCATTGATTCTCTGCTTGCTGGAAGATACACTTCAGAGTCTTGATTCTAACCTCAGGAGCCATTAATAGTCCATCTTAATTTCTGTTTGAGTTGGTCTTGGATCAGCAAAAATGGATAAGGTCATATGCCAAGACCTTTCAACATTTATTTCAGTTTATTTTCCAGGAGATTTTTGTGCTCATATATGTTCCTCTACAATTGTATCAGGGTGGTAATTCAAAAGACACAGTGAGATTAATACTCTATGTTATGCCTGCTGCGGGAAGTACCCGTGAAACCACTAGTATTTCCTATGGCACTTAATGCACACTGTTGCCCTGAGGCTGATAGCATCTCGATTCCTTTACAGGTTTTCCAAAGCAATTACACCTTGATATAATTAGTTGACAGATAGAAGTTGGTGAAATGGACTGAGTTGAGACAGGGCTGGGACCCAAGAGAGGATGCTGAGAAATACAATATTTAAAGCCATATGAGCTTGCAATCAGCAGCAATATTGGAAGACTACATTTTCACTGCCAGCAATGTTTCTCGTGTGTGTGTGTGTGTGTGTGTGAGTGTGTCAAGAGTGACTTGAAAAACTGCAAGTCACTTCTGGTGTGGGAGAATTGGCAGTCTACAACAACAACAACAACAACAATATTTTTGTACCCTGCCTCCATCTCCCTGGAGGGACACGAGCAGCTTACATGTGGATGAGGGCGTTGCCCAGGGGATGCCCAGCTGTTTTACCATCCTGTGGGAGCCTTCTCTCATGTCCCCGAATGAGAAGCTGGAACTGACAGACAGAGCTCTCCCTGCTCCGTAGATTCAAACCGCAGATTTTTCGGTCAAGAGTCCTGCCAGCACAAGGGCTTAACCTATTGCCCACCGGGGGCTCCCAGGAATATTAAATGATGAGTTAGGCATAAAGAATGTGTGTTTGTGCATTTTTGTGCTTTGAAAGAGTTACAGTATGATTTTGTTAAGTGTTCATTTTGGGTATGATGTCCACTTTCATATGAAAAGCCAAACTAGTTTAGTACATGAGCAGTGATCCCCAGAGTCCATCCTGTATTGTTAATAAGTACGTGTATGCTCATTTCACGTCTCATGTTATGCCACCTAAGAGTTAATTTTTAATTTTCTTTCTGGTAATAATTATTAATAAATAATAATAATAAATTCTTTATATATTCGTCAATTTGACCAGATCAAATCATACAGAACATACACACTTACCCATGCATACATTAAATGTCAATGTGAATACAAAACATACTTACATACCATCGTGCTCAAGATATGAAATACATCTCAGGGAATATTAACAGAATGCATCAATACAATACAATATTTTTCTTTCAGTTAGAACTACACGGATATATGTACAACAAGGGTCCATTTTAATATAGTTGGAGTTTACTGTAAGAAGGGGTCTCCAAACCAACTTCTGGGAGTTGGATTTAATACTCTGTTTATCTTCCATCCAGTCCTGCTTCTTAGTTTTATTCCTTACTAGCTTGGGGACCCGGCCCTGCCCGGGTCATTTGAGAAGTGCAGCAGGATGTAGAGTGGGTCATGGGGACTCTTTGTGCCAAGTTTAGTCTTGATCCATCATTATTGGGAGTTGCAGTGGTATCATGAAATTACTGAAGGTAGTGCAAGTCCCATCATCTCTGTGTGTCCCGTCCCCCAAAGTGTAGTAGGATGTAGATTGGGTCATGGGGGCTCTGTGTGCTAAGTTTGGTCTGTATTGGTGAATGGATGAGGGATGCATTGTTTTTCGGAAGTGAGTGAAGGTACTTCAAGTCCCATCATCCGTGGTCCGTCTCACAGTAAACTGCACCAGGCTGTAGAGTGGGTCATGAGGGCTCTGTGTGCCAGATTTGGTGTTGATCAGTCATTGGATTAGGTTTGTAGCAGGATTGGGAAGTGAGGGAAGGTACTGCAAGTCCCATCATCCATGTTCTGTCCCCCTCCAAACTTCAGTAGGATGTAGAGTGGGTCACTGGGGCTCTGTGTGCCAAGTGTGGACTTTATCGGTGTTTGTTGGGGGCCACAGTGGTCTGTGGGAACAGAGGGGTGTAAAAGTACTACAAATCCCATCATCCATTGTCAGTCCTCCCCCAAACCTCACCAGGACGTGAAGGCAGTCATGGGGGTTATGTATGGCAAGTTTGGTCTCGATCAGTGATTGGATGAGGGTTGCAGCGGACTTTGGAAGTGAGTAGAGGCACTTCAAGTCCCATCATCCATGGCCCACCCTCCTCCGAACTGCACCAGGGCGTAGAGTGGGTCATGGGGGCTGTGTGCTGAGTGTGGTCTGTATTGGTCCTTTTGGTGGCCTCAGTGGTCTGTGGGAACCAAAGTCTTGGAAAGTACTACAAATCCCATACGTGGGTCATGTCATAGGGGGTTATGTGTACCAAGTTTGGTGCAGGTCCATCACCGCGCTGGTCACTGTGGCCTGTGAAAGTGGCTGCCACATATCCGCCCTGGCCTGTGAAAGTGGCTGCCACATATCCGCCCTGGCCTGTGAAAGTATACTGGTGTAATACAGAAAGGAGTAAAAAAATGGAAAAGGCCTGCATGGAATTAGCAGTAAGGTCAATGAGGCTGGGTGAGGGGCTTTGGGCCAGAATTATTTATATAAGCATTAAAAGGCATTAGAGAAAGGTATTTATTGTTTTCTCTTGTGTCTTTTTGAGTGAAGTAGGGCCTTACCTTGTAGTCTGGGAAGTGAATTGGGATGCAAATCCCATCATTAATTCGCCATCCTGCCCTAAACTCTATTTTGGGGCCTGTAATGTTATGGCCTGCTATTGGTAACTTTAAAAGGGTGCATGGCAGGCAGCCGTTTTCTAAAAGCTGAGGGGGAGGAGAATACAGGAATCCATTTTGTTTTCACAGAGCCAAGTGGGCAGGGACTGTTGATGGTGCATTTTTCCCTCAGTGGGGAAGAAATCCTGTTGTTTGAATGTAGAGGCCTGGATTCTGGGTTGCTGGCTTTTTTCCCCTCAGTGGGAAGAAATCCTGTTGTTTGAATGTAGAGGCCTGGATTCTGGGATGCTGGCTTTTTTCCCTCAGTGGGAAGAAATCCTGTTGTTTGAATGTAGAGGCCTGGATTCTGGGTTGCTGGCTAATCAGTGGCTATCAATGCCCTCTGTCTGGTGCCTTAGAATTTTGGAGTGGCGAGGCTGTCCAATCAAAGGACTTTATGCAAATAGCTGCCACATATCCGCCCTTCCGCCCTCCGCATACACACATACACACATACACACATACACACATACACACATACACACATACAAACATTCCGTTTTATAAAGGTATACAGATAATTTTGCTGATCTGTGATCGCCCCATCCAGAAATTGGCAAAGGTAAAAGACAACCACTTGTTTGCTGATCTCAGTGTCTTGGGTTGGTCTCAGGCTGATGGCACGGTCTTTAATGTCTGGTTTAAGTTTGGTTTTTTGTTTTCTCCATCATGCTGCTTTTTTTAGAAGCTGTCAATATTAAATGGAGCATTTAGCTTTTTCAGTTACAGCTAGGCATGTAAATTAATAGCTCTCTAATGCTTCTTAAATGTAGTCTAGCAGATCTTCCAGGAATATGGATATGAGGGATGCATATGTACCATATATACTGTACTCATATATGAGTCACTCTCATATATAAACCAAAATTATGGCTTTTGATATGAACCATGGATAAGTTTAGGGTCATTCTGGCCCCTTCCACACAGCTGTATAAAATACACATTGAACTGGATGATATGGCAATGTGGACTCACATAATCCAATTCAAGGCAAATACTGTGGATTATCTGCCTTGATATTCTAGGTCAGTGATTTTCAACCAGTGTGTCATGAGAGATCATCAGGTGTGCCATGGGAAATTACAGTGGAGAGAGAGAGAGAGAGAGATCCTAGCAGGAAACTTCAGACAGTGGAAATGAGGCTTTCCTGGCCGAAGCAGCAATGCCAGCCAGCCTGGCTGCAGTCAGGGAGAGCCCTCGGCATCCAGAACTTTCCTCCCTCCCTCCTCTCTCTCTCCTTCCCTTCCTTCCTTCCCTCCCTCTGTGTGCCAAGGGCTACCTGGCTGGGCTGCGGTTCTTCCTGCTTCCTGGCTCCTGGGCGCTCTTCTGCCCTCCTCTCTTCCAGCAGCAAGGAGGAGGAGAGGGAGGAGGAGTCCACGGGAGCTGCCCCCGTCCGACCCCGCTCCCGGAGGCTCAAGGCGAGGCTTTCTGCCCTCTGGCCCCTCCGCACCAGGGAAGGGGAGCAACCCCTCATCTCCTGGCCTCTCCTGGCTGGGCTCTGGGTTCGCTGGAGAACAGAGCAGAGCAGAGGCCGGGATGTGCAGCTCCACAGCTCAGCTTGGTTCCTTCCCGATCTGGCCCCAAGGTGACAGCAGGGAAGCTGAAGCGATGCGGAGGGAGGAGGCTCACCTGGGGGGGCTGAACCCCTTTGGGAAGGAGAGCTGGGGGTGGCAATGGATGCGAGCCTCCACCGCAGTTTGTTCTGAGGCTCGGAGCCACCCTGTGTGCTCAATTCCTATTTGTCCTGCTCAGCCGAGCCCACGTGCACTTCGGCCACTCAGCGCAGCCCTCCCCCCCACGGGACGGTGATGGGCCTCCTGTGTGTAGCCCCCCCGGAGGGAGGGGGTTTGGCGGAAGCAGCGGCGTCACGAGGGGGGAGTGTGACAGTTAGTAAAATGACAGAGTGTCATTTTGTGTCATTTTGGTTGGTGGTGTTCCCCCTGGACTTTGGAAATGTAAAAAATGTGCTGTGGCTCAAAAAAGGTTGAAAATCACTGTTCTAGGTTATATGGCTGTGTGGAAGGGCCCTCTGTGGAGAGGGAAAAGTACCAGTGCAACCCCAGGAGGCCAATGACTACCATCATTTTCCTGGCTAGACATTCAAAAATGCCTTCCACCACTCTACTTAGAGAAGGGATGGGCCCTTTTGTAAAAATAAAAGATAGGGTACAATATTAACTCTTACTTTTTTTAAAAAAAAGAAACTGTTCTGCGTAGAGTGATGAAAAGTGAGAGCTCGGTCTGTGCTGGAAGAACCTAAACTAAGCACTGATCCTTTCTCCTCTCTTGGCACTCTTTTAAAGGGAAGCACCAAAGACTGACAGAGATTTTCCTGCCATGCATTCAAAAAGATTGAAAGTAGCACTGCAGCAAAAAGTAGAGAATTTAGATACATTGACTCAGGATTTTAGGTGGTTTTAAAAAAACTAATATTTCTAGAATTATACATAAGTACAAGCATTAGGCATTTTATTGCTGTTGGGATTTTGGTTTATTTCTAACACCATGCATGCCTGTATCTGTTTCGATGTATGTTTCTTCTCACTTACTCACTTTTACGGGCACAGGATCTATTTATAGATAACGGGCATTAGTGTAGATATTTGCACTTTCAAGATTTGTGCATTAGACAAAATTAGCTTGCCACTGACTATTTTAAAAAATTGTAATTTGCTGGATTACTGAAATGAGAAGTTTCAGAATAAATGAATGAGTTATTGTAATAGCAATAATGGAAGCAGATAATAACTTCCAACAAAGACACATAATAATCGTAATAAGGTAAAATAAATGTAAAAACAAGATTTGTGGAATGTATAAAAAGGTAAGAATATGGGAAATACATTTGCTGATGAGCAGTTCTATGACTCAAAACCAACAGATAACATGTTTTGTCACCTTGTCGTTATGATAGGGTAAACATTGGTTGTTTGAGTAGATATTCAGGATTGTTTTGTGGGAGAAGTGAATTTACTCACACCTATTCTCACCTATGTTACAAATATAGAGTTGGCTTCTTCACTATGAAAAGAGACCTTGCCTGCACTCAGGCTTGACTGCCCTCTGAAAGAGAAGGTTTAAAATTGCCAACTCTGCAAGAATCTTTATATAAAATAAATGTGGAATGCAGTAGGCAATCCAAGGAGGAGTATCCATAATGTCACAAGAGGGTTGCTAATGGTCATATGAGCTGAGCACTGACCCAGTAATGCCACAATTAACTTCACCAAAGTTGGACCACAAAGCCAGACCGGTTTGTTGTGACATTCTGGCTGTGTGCCATCAGGTGTGCAGTGAACCCACTCCGATTTTTTAGTCTAAACTTTAAAAGAGTAGTTCAAAAGACCAAAACTCTTTTGGTGAATAACTCCATTAAAGTCTGGAAGAACACACAGTTAATTTACACTGACATGGATGTTTACACCAGCCAGCCATATGGCTACATGGAAGCCCTCAAGTAGGATGATGCGAGCACAATAACATCCAGTTGTGTTTCCCAGTAATTTGGAGGCAAATATCCCCTGATACGGTGGATTAATACCATGCCACAACATAATGATAGCACTTTCTTCCATGAATTTGTCAATTGTTATTGTTGCATACATTCAATTTGTTTTTGACATGTGGCAACTCAAAGATGGACCTTATCACTGGGGTTTCTTGGCAAGATTGACTCAAAGTGAGTTCACCTTTCCCTTCCTCTGAAACGGAGAAAGGATGATTTGCCCAAGGTCCCCCTGAGAATTTCCATGGCTAAATGGGGATTCAAACTCATGTTTCCACAGTCTAAATTGAAAACTCAAATTACTACACCATGTTCAGTCCCAATAACACCTTTACCACTGCCCAAGTTAGTGGTAGCCAACACGTTATAACATTTATCCTTATCTACATTTCTATTGCTACAATCCATCATCACCATTTTACCCTTCTGCCCTTTTTTATCTTCTTCAATTTAACAACAAGAAGCAAAATAAGAAGTTATGTTGGACACATAGTGCTAGTGGCTGTGTTGTTCACTCTGGCACTGTGGTTTCCTAGGTATGTCATACTAGTGAAAAGAAATGACTGTCATTTGTTTCCTCTAATCTCTTGAGTTTGAATCTGTATGTGAGTGAGAGTACTTTAAAATGAAATGTCAGTATCATTATGATTTTATGTAAATTATCCCATGATTAGAATGCAGTCTATATTTCTTATCAGCCCATGCAGCCTTCTTCAACCTGGAGCTCTTTGGATGTGGTAGACTTCAGCTTGTGCCATCTGCTATTCACTTTTACTGAAATAAAAAGATTATCCAAGTCTTGGCAAAGTATACAGGATAGCAAATAAGATTATCAAGTGACTGAATCATGAGTAAGCCTGTGAGTGTATGTAGATTCCTGTAGGAGAAAAAAGGATGCTCAGACAGAATGATGAACAAGTTTAACAAATCTTGAAAGGCATAGGTAAAGCTAAAAACTAATCCATATCATTGAATATGACAAACAATAGATTTACAATAGATATAAAACATTAAAGTTAGTTTGATTGACCATATCTTGGCATATCAGATTTATTTTGCATGTGTATGCAGGCAATTGTGTATACTTCCTCCATGCAAAACATTGCTAAATCAGGGAAATTCTAACAAACTATAGTTTCCTACTTGATTTGAATCAGGAAATTATAGTTGCCTGCTTTGTAACAAGCTAGGACCTTAAGTCTAAAGTCTAAAACTGAAGTTTTATGGTGCTAAAGAAGATAAAATTTATAGATGATATGGAAGATCTCTCAAGTATTATGGCCATGAATCCTAAATGGAACATAAATGGCCTCTGTATACCAAATGCTAGAGCAGTGGTTTTCAACCTGTGGGGCCCCAGATGTTTTGGCCTTCAACTCCTGGAAATCCTAACAGCTGGTAAACTGGCCAGGATGTCTGGGAGTTGTAGGCCAAAACATCTGGGAACACACAGGTTGAGAACCACTGTTTTAGAGGTAGCACAGGAGAGTAGGCCTGTGACTTTAAATCTATGCTAGTAAATGTTTGGTTGGATAATCCAATTTGATTGATCAAATCTGCTTGGGTTTTCCAAACTGTTTGGATTGTCTGTCTGGGATCCAGTGGGACAAACCTAACAAGACAAAGGGAGGAAGGAATGATGGACAAGGCAGTCATTTTATTTTCCATCACAGTCATGTCTACTTTTCTCAGTTGGTGAAGTGAGGCCTTACAGGCAGTCCCCAAGTTATGAACAAGATAGGTTCTGTAGGTCTGTTCTTAAGTTGAATTTGTATGCAAATTGGAACAAGTACATTATTAAAGTGCAACTCCACACACACACACACACACACACACACACACACATAGAAAATCTGTACAGTTTATATATAACACTGTATATAAAACAATGTATATATATATATATATATGTGTGTGTGTGTGTGTGTGTGTGTGTGTGTATGTCTGTCTGTCTGTGCCCCTGTTTGGAAGATTTCAAATCACTTCCTATTCCTGTGATAATTGGATTTTGAAAAATTTGGCTTATTGTAGAAACAAGGATCGGTGAGAAAGCTCCAGTGGAGACTTTTCTCCATGAAAACACTTTCAGGAAGGAATTTCCCTTCCTAGAGTTAGATTTTATTACTTTTTATTACATTTTTTGGTGTCTCACCATTATTTAAACTGTTATCATTCTTAACTATCCCACATTAATGGGGTTAATTACAAAAGGTTTGCTAGGGTAGTTGGATGTTTGTTCTTAACTATTAATTATTTGTAAGTTGGATGTTTGTAACTTGGGGACTGCCTGTATTCCAGTCCACCCTGGAATTGCCCTTACTTACATTTGCATTGGTCTTGTTTTGGATGGCATTTCATCTTCAGTTTTATAAATTTTGAGGAAAAACTTATTTTCTCTCCTTTCAGAAGGAAGCATTTATGTTTTTCCTTCTGCACCAAGAAGGATTTTTTTCAAGAATAAAGGACACACATGATCTGCCATAGAAGCAGCAGTCACGAGAGTACAGTGTCTTTCTTTCTTTGTCTGCTGTCTCTAAGGTGAATCTCTAAACATTGTAACAGGCAAAGAATGGACAGAAGCCTTATCTCCATGACAGGCAATTAGACTTGCACAAAGATTCCTTAGTGATCTCACTATTGTTTCTTTCCATTGACTTATAGTTGCTGTCCATGGTGGTTCTGGGATGATTCCTATTTTGACTAGTGAGCAAATTATAATTGAAGATTTTGCAATTTGCTGGTTTTGGCTGTTGTTACTTATAGGGGAGTTGGTCTTGTGAAGTGCTGGGTATTGTCATATTTACTTGAGTGTAAGGTGCCATCGAATGCAACGTGTACCTCAATTTTAAAGGTGTGCGTTACAAAAAAACCCTATTGCTATTGACTGTAATATGCCATTGAGAGGTTTTGAAGGCCTTGTGAATGAGGCAAGTTGGGAACTTCATATGGCTGGGAAAGGGGCATGTCACATAACAGTTATAAGCAAAGCCTTTTTTATCATGCACATCTTCAGAATTGTACTTTTGGCAACAAGCTGACTGGATATTTAAAAGCTGCAAAGTGCTCTGAAAGTTTCACGTCATGGGTTATGGACCATGTGTGTTCAATCAAAATTCAATTGCTGTATCATGGCAGCCTTGGAAATCTATCATTTGAAGGCCTTGTGAACGAGCCCAGTTGTGAGGCACCTGCTCCCTGCTTTTTCTTGCTTGCTCCTCTCTGGCACTTCCCCAAGAAAGGCAGGTGCCTTGCAGCTGCTGCCATTGCCTCCTCCTCTCCTGTCAGGTCAGTCACTCACATAGCAGCCTCACTTAACTCCTTTTCACTTTGTACCAGCAGCTTGAGACCTTGGCCAATAGGCAAGGGTGTCCAGTTTTACACCAGAAACAGCCTTGACACAAGTGAAAGCAAATAAAAAAGCCTTTACTTTAGCCAAATTAATGATAATACAACTCTTCGAGTAACATAAAACAGAAGTCTTCTCATCAGACAGTAAAATAAAGTCTTTGGTAAACAGGCTTACAAGTTGCAAGTGACAAGAGCCTCCAGAGATCCGACGCTAGAACAACAATACAGTGCTGGTAACAGAAACTTCCCCCAAAGTAGGTCAGTTGCAGCCAGCACTGAGCCACTGACCTTGCTGCTAATTCATAGCCCTGAACTTTGCAGCACAGCTATCCCTAGGGTGCGGTCTGAGCTCAGCATTTTCTCTAATAGCTTAACTGATCTTCTTCTGCCCTCTTTCTCCCGTCAATGTTCCAGAAACGTAGGGATTTCTGATATATCTGGTGCCTCTCCTCCTTCCTCCTCCTCCTCCTCACCACTCAACCCCAAATCCCCAAGTGCTGTTTCTTCCACCACCTGTACTCCTTCTCCCTCAGAATCAGAACAGCACTCCACAACATTGGGGATGCCTCGACCCTCCATCAGTCTGCCAGGTCAAGGCAAGGAGGTGGAACCAAGCAAGCTGGGATAGCTGCTGTGTGATAGGAGACAAGGAGAGAGAGGAGGTGATGGTACTGGCTTTCCGAGGGCAGGTCCAGTGAAGAGGGGTGGTGGTAGTTCGTGAGCATAATTCCAACACGCCATTGAATCTAATGAGACCTCTATTTTTGCACTATATGAGGGATATCTGGAAAGTAAGGTTACAAGATTTTTAAAAAAATACCAAGAATGGATATATACTAATAAAACTTACATGAATTATAGCATAGGTATTACATTATTTTTCCCCATAATCACAACTCAGTTCAATACATTTTGTCATCTGTGCCGCAAATTTTTGATGCCTGTGTCATAGAAGTCTCCCGCTACTGTTTTTTCAGCCAGTTTGTCACTTCGATTTTCACTTCGTCATTGGCAGAATAGTGTTTTCCACCCAGGTGGTCCTTCAGTAGTAGTTACTGAGTGCGAGATCGGGGCTGTGAGAGGGGTGGCTTAAAACATCCCAATCAAATGAAGTCAATAACTCTTGTGTTGCATGATCTGTGTGTAGAGACAGACTCGTGAAGGAGACAGACTCCTGCCAACAGCATCCCACAATGTTTGTTTTGGATGGCTCTGTGAAGTTTCTTCGTGGTATCACAATATCTTGCAACATTGATTGTTTCACCTCTTTAAAAAAAACCAAGTAGAACCCCTTTTCTATCCCAAAACACTGACACCATGATTTTTCTCGCGAAGCTCCGGAGTGGCTTTCATGCCCTTAGCATTTAGGTAGCATATTACAGCACGAACTTTGCACTTGATGGGAAATGGAATAAGAACATTCATCTCTAACCTTCACTACAATGCCAGTCGATGAGCTACTGATGACTGGCACTGCTTGTTCACTTCCGCTGGCTTCCCGCTACACGGCAGTGATACCAACTTCCCCCATGAAAATTCCCTGTGAGAGCTATTGTATGTGCCTTGTAACCTTACTTTCCAAATAACCCTCATAATTCAGCCAAAAGGTGTACATTAGACTTGAGCACATACATTAATAAGACATTTCAGGTATTTGCAGTGTGATGCTGTTACATGTTCCAGTAAATGTAGTAAGGTTCACTAAGGATCCCTGAGATGTCAGAATTCTGGATAAGAAAGTGTACACACATTGTTATTGTTGTGTGTCTTCAAGTCATTTCTAACTTAATGTGACTTTAAGGTAATCCTACCACTGGGGTTCCTTGGTAATTTTCTTTAGGGGATTTGACATTGTTTTCTACTGAAGCTATGAGAGTGTAACTTGCCCATGGGTTTCAATGGCTGAGTGGAAATCTGAATCCTGGTTTCCATAGTCCAACTTTCCAGCACATTGATTCAGTTTTCCTATGCATTTATATTTTAAACAGATCAGCTAAAAAGGAATTTTTCATTGAACTTGGTATTATAGAATCACATCCTTGTATGAACTTTCAAAATCTGGCATTTGAAATGTATAGATTTGTTTCCTTACTAGAGGTGGTTGTATAAATAAGGATTTGGAAATGCATCTGCAAGACAGGTTTATTGACTTTAATCCCTTGATGGTAGCAGCATTACTTACTGGCATACATGCAGAAGGCAAATAGGATTCTGCCAATTACTGTTGCTACCTGCAATAAATTGTTGTCCACAATCGATCTGGGAAAGATATTCTCAAGCAACAAGCATAATTTCAAAAAACAAAACATATTTCAATGTTTCCAGAGCTGATGAATAACAATGATTCAAATAGCATCATTTGGTTTCCATGTCTCAGTTTTGTTACCTTGTCTCAGTTTTAAAAGAAATAAACTCTGTCAGTGTTAAAGGGCAATTGAAGTTGTATGTAACAACCTTAATGGGAACTCATAAGCTGGTTCTACACTGCCAAATCATGCAGTTTGAACTGCATTATATGGTCAGGGTAGAACCATATAATGCAGTTTGAACTGCATTAAGCTACATTATATAGACCGTGGAAAGATCTGGAAGCTAAATGAATTGTCAGAATTGAAAACACAGAATTGAAACCCATCTCTTCTGGCAGGCCTACTCTGATGCTATTTACTCGCCGTAGTAGCTGAAGGTTCAATCACAATATACTCAGTCAATTTTCAACCATGAAATTTAAATTTAAATTTATTGTATTTTAATCTTTGTACCATCTATATTAATATATTTATTTAATAGTAATGTGTTTTAATATGTGTATTTTATTGTATGTATTTTATGGTGATGTGTTTAAACTTTTGTACTCTGCCTTGAGCCGTGAGGAGAAGCAGAGAACAAATAAATATTAACATAATCACCAGCATTATCATTATGTTCTACAGAAGTGGTTCCCAACCTCTGGTCCGTGGACCACCATTGGTCTGCAAGAACGAACATACAGTCTGTGGCCTCACCATTACTATACCGTTGCCATGAAATCATGTGGTAATGAGAGCAACTGGTCTCGTGAAATGCTCTTATATTGCCGAGGGAACGGGGATGTTGGGAGGGGAGAGGCTGACTACCTAAAAAAGATTACTACTACCACATCAGCTCTAGATTATTAATTTTTTTTGTGGGCAAGGAGATGGTGACTACTGGATGGCATATGTTCTGTATCAGAAACTAGAGCTGATGTGGTCTATCCGATGCAATTTTCTGAATCAGCGCTCCAAATAATCAAACTGAATCTAAAGTTGATCAAAAACTGATTTGTAACCCTTTTGGTACTAATGTTGGAGAGTGGTTTCTGGTCAAGTAGTCCCTGGACAAGTGGTCCATGGTAAAAAAAAAAGAGGTTGGGAACCACTGTTCTACACTGAATATATAATGCAGTTGAAGCTGCATTATTTTGCCGTGTAAAACTAGCCTGAGCTCTCAAACCAACATCAAGTAAACATTTTTGGCAGCTAGGCATAGCATGTTAAATGAGAGCTCGGGTGCTGCAGTTCATCTGTAGAAAAATGAGTGGGGAGAAACATCTTGTCATTAAACCCTTAAGATATGCCTCTAGAAGGTTTGGAACATATCATGATCGGCCTCTGTTTAGAGTCTTTCCGGCAAGCCTCCTGTGGAGTTACAGTTCCACAAAGTAAAGGAAATGTGAACAAATGTCAGTAATATTTTTTGAACATTCATCCTTTTCATTAGGTGAGTCACTAAAGTGTTTTCATCCCCCTGACTTTTCAAAGCACTGTTGCAATGTTTAAAGTTTGCTCCCTTGTGTGTCTGATTTAAAACCAATAGGCTCGTCCATTAGGGGGCTCATGGGACATTCCTGTGATCTCCCTATAGTATTGAACAGCCAAGACAGATTCGATTAACTAGGACGGAGTGCTTACTCATGTGTATCTGTCTGCTGTTGGGAGCTGTCTAGTTTTCCTTTTATTAATATGGATAAAAGCATAATGTCTACTGTCTCAAATCACCTTAAAAAAAGAGAAAATACCCACTTAGCAGGTATTTTGCGCTTTTTATTCCTGAAACTGGTTTTGCCCCTGAAACTGGTCTCAATTTTAATAGTGATGTGAGCATTCTAATGTTCAATAGTGATCACATTAGCAGATATTTGTAATTACCGTAACATATGAATAAAATACTCTTCTACCTCCCAAATGCAAATGACGATGCTACATTAATTGAATAAGAGCTATGAGGCACACTTTGCTGTCAAGGCATTTAAAAGGTGGACTGGTTATTATTAATCAACAAACATTTTACAAAATGGATGGCTGGGAGAAGTGTATGCTGTGCCAAGAGGATTCCTTCTTTAGCTTTTCATTCAAAGCTGATGAAAAGCTTTAAAAATGTACAGGTTGATAACTAGTGGCCTAACCATCCTGCTGGAGGAGATCATTTTATTAAACCTATATGCAATTTCCTTCCTGCCAAACTGTAGAATGTAGATGGCAGAATCAATAATGTGGTGCCCACTTGGGACCTGCTAATACACAAATTAGTGTGTGGTGCAGCGCTTGTGCATGATAAGCAAAAAAAGAGAAGAAGCCTGTTTTCTTGCAGCCTTTTATTCTGGTGAAAATGAAAAGCACGACGGGCAGGAACAATCCCAACAAAAATACTATTTCTAAACCAAGAACATTGATAAAGAACAATGTCCTCAAAAGCACTGCTGTGTAGGGAGCTGAATTTAAAAATGGTAGGCTGTACAAGGGAGAAGGGTAGATAATGCACTTATATTATGTGAAGCTCCAATTAGATCTAATTTGAACATCCTGAACAGCAATAGGTAACACTCACACAAAGTAAAATATAATAGGTGATCAAAATTGTCAATTACATATAATGAAATAATACATGTTATTGTCTGCCTAAGGGTAATTTGAAATGCTTGAGAACGTGTGGAGCTAAGTGATGTGACTTCCCTGATTACTGGTCACAGGCATGTTCGCCTTTGTAATCAATGCACTACTTAGGCTATCTTTAGTGGAATTTATTGCCTCCTTTTTATTTTGTTCTAACGTACTTAAATATTCAGTAGCCTCCACCAAAGGAAATTACGATCTTTGCAGCAAAGAATCATGGTGTCAGAGGTTGGAGCTCATCTTCTTCATGTGTTTTTAATGTTCTTGGAAGGGCAAAAAAGCATGCAATTTGCATTTAAAGCGCTGCTCTCGGATGTTGCGTTCCGCCGAGTACTGCTTTCAGATGGCTGACATTTATCATGGTATTGCTTTCGGATCTCGAAACGCCACAGAAGGTAGCCTGAGAACCTTTACAATCACGCAGTACAAGGCAATAAATCAGGAGCTGTCACATGATTACTATGGTAACCATCAAGCCTGCTGTGTTGCAAGCTCTGCAGAAGCCTAGGTACAATTTTCAGCTCATCAAGTGTTCGCAGTGATTTACTTGTTGACACTGCACATTCGATGCAATGGGTGTTAATTCCATCTTGAATCATGAGAGGGTAATCCCAACCCCCTCTTCCCATTTCATAGGACAATATGGCACAATGACCTCAGGGAACCATTTAAAATGGAAGATTGCATCTTTGTCAGCAAAATGTGCTAAGTGGCATACATTGCAGGGCTTGAAGTGTTCTGTTTTAAGTAGTTAGCAACCTCTGTGGATTTAGTCTTATCTTTAAATCCAGATTTTTATGGTATAAAGACCCTTTGTTTGCTGCATATTTGTGGCAAAAGCAATATCTGCATCCCTTATAGATAGTGCACCTGCATGTATATAATCCAATTTTGTGCTAAATCTTATGATAACTTTGTAAGATGCAATATTTTGATGATTTCTTTAGTATGAAATTGCAAGTAAGTATTTATTATTTGGCTTTGCATATTTTATTTATTCATTTATCATGTCAGAAGTGAATTGAGAAAAGCTTTGCATACAATTCTGCATCATATGATTTATAATAGAGATAAATGTTGTAAATTCTGGTAACATTACAAGATTATGTTACTACGTGGGAATTTGACAAAACCAATCTGGTATGCATTATGTACCTCTCTACACATCCAAGTGGGATTTCTAATAACTATTGAGTAGTGTGAAGAGATCCATATGAACCCAGTTTTGGGTAGTATATTCCTTTGTCACTGATGGATCACTATTGGGTTATAGCTGGAATTAGAATAATTGCCTGTCTCTGTAACTCAGTAGACCAATGGTTTTGAAATAGTCTTAGTAGATCTTTAAACTATGACAAAATATTGATTTTGTGCAGTATTCATTATTACCTCTTAGGTAGGGGGTGTCATTGTAACTTCCTTGGAAAAGGCAGCAATAGACCCTCTTTAGGAAAATATAGAATAGACTGCAGCCATTCCTTTCTACTTCAGACAATTGTTGCTGAACAGGTACTTCAGTATCATCCAAACAAGCCCTTTCAATCTGGTTTGCAGCCATAGTGCTATGGTGCTTTGAGAGGTAAGGGATCAGGGTAACAGAAGGAATTCAATGAAGACTGTTCTTATTTTTCTGTTTCCCTTGCAGGTTTGGATAACCATCCCACAGAACTAGAAGCATATTTCTCAAGTGTCAAAGACCTTGGGAAGAGAATCCTGGGCTGATGAGAATCTTCATAGTTTTCTGCACAACATTTGCACATGGTAGTTTAGGACAAAATTGTTTTGTGTTCTACAAAGAAGTGCTAATAGGCCTAAGTGTAGATCAGTGGTCCCCCCCTTTTAACTAGGGGCCACTTCACCAGGGACCAGTTTGACCAGGGACCACTCTCCAACATAAGTAGCAAAAGATTTATGAATCAGCTTTTGGTCAACTTTAGATTTGGTTTGGTTATTTGGGGTGCTGATTCAGAAAATTGCATTGGATAGACCACATCAGCTCTAGTTTCTGATACAGAACATGTGCAATCCACTATACACTATCTGCTCGCCCACAGAAAACCATATCTAGACCACATCATCTAGAGCTGATGTGGTCTAGTTAATGCAATTTTCTGAATCAGCATCCCAAATAACCCCAGGAACAGGCTTAAAAATGAAGACACCAAGACACCCCCACTTTCAGGTGCCACATGGAATGGCTCTGCTCAGGGGGAGGGAAGAGGAGGAGAAGCAGCAGTCAGGAGGCTTGTTGTCACGCCTTTTGTGTGTTGTCAGCCTCTCCCCTCCCGATATCCCTGTTGCCTCGGCACTATAAGAGGGTTTCATGAGACCAGATGCTCTCGTTTATTTATTTATTTGCTTTTATACCGCCCCTCTCAGCCCAAAGGCGACTTGTTGCAACAGTGTAGTAACGGTGAGGCTGCGGACTATATTTTAGTTCTTGCGGATCACTGGTGGTTGGGAACCACTGGTGTAGATGGACCCATATTTAAATAACATGTTTCTTAACATATTTACAGTAACGTTTCTCTTTTGCCTTTCACATTATGGATCAAAGTATCTTTTTGAAATAGTAGTATTGAGATTTTAAAGGTTTTCTATCTTTCAGGCAAATATGAACTTTTTGTTAGTAAAGGAGATTACCCCTTTTCTTCTCTCTCTCTCTCTCTCTCTCTCTCTCTCTCTCTCTCTCTCTCTCTCTTTACAGTGGAAAGTGGTAACTCTTTATTGATAGGAAGAACTGTGTATGCACATGCATTTGGGAATGTCTTGCAACTGAAGTAGCTGAGTACCTTAATATAATAATGAGCGGAAATAACTGCTACACCCAAATGTTTGAGATTTTGGAGACATGTACAGCCAGTAACTCTGGGGGATTCATGTTGAACTTATTGAGGGAGGACTCTGGGGAATGAAAGCTGTTTCTAGCTAATGATAGCACGTAGGAGTTAACTGCTCTGGGAACAAGCAGATGGTTTGTGGGTGCATGTATGCTAGCAATGATATCAGCAGGGAGTGAGGTGTGTGTATATATATGAATGAGAGAGACTACTCATGTGCTAATAGAAAAATTTGAACCTTTAGGGCATCACACACTGAGAAAGGTATAAATCATTATGATGGTAGTTCTTGTCATCAGATATCAATGCATTTCTATGTCCTACCATCACTTGTTTAAAAGAATGTATATACTGGGTGAAATTCTGAATCACTTTACCACTAAGGATGCACTCAGTCCTGACTTGTTTTACATGATCAGGCCTTGTTAGTACTTGAGTGGGAAAATAACATAGATATACTGGGATCTCCAGGTAGGGCTAGAAAGCAATCATGTGTGAAATCCTACAGAGTTATTGTCAATGCTGAGTTAAACAGGCCACTGTTTCCCATGTCCTTAGGTATAATCCACATGTTGCTATTCCTATCTTAAAGGGAGATAACTGTTAGATTCATTCAAAGGTGGGACTGATTTGTAATATATATCAACCTGGTATCTTGCAGGCATTTGTGATCAACTTCCATAAAATCCAACCAGTTTAGCCAATATTGAGGGCTATAGTCCAAAACACCTTGAAAGTATCAAGTTATAGATCCCACATATTATGGATCCTCTGAAGATGTAATCAGATGAGAAAAATGCTGCTAGAACCCAGCCATACAGCACCACACAATAGTCCAGCAACTCTGTATTTTTTTGTTGATTTATTTCTATCTGAAACGCATATATGCTTGTTTTCTGTAAAGTTTAATTTCAGCAACTGGAAGATAAGCTTGTTCAATTAGATTTACAATCCAGTTAGTACTTCAGCAAGGACATCTAACTTATATTTGGATTTTAAATGATTCTGGTGTTTTGAAAGCATCCCGTTCGTTTCTCAAGTACAACTATTTTCCCTAGGTACAAACTATCCTGGGATTAAAAGGCTCCCACATGGAATAGAATGACTGTTGGGCAGACATGCCTCTCTTTGGTTTTTCTGTTTCCTTTTGCTTCTTCAAATAAAGTTTTGCTTGCAACTGAGATTCAACGAATCCTTCTTTCTCCCTACCAGAAGTATATAATATAGCAGGGCTGTCCAACTGGCGGCCCCGGGGCCGGATCCGGCCCCATAGCCTGTTGGACACGGCCCCACCTATGCCCTCAGCCGCCATTTTTAAATTTTAAAAAAATGACGGCCGGGGGGGAGGGGGAGGCGGGGCAGGGAGGAGGAAGAGAGCTGGCTCCTCCTCCCTGCCTGTATCTCCCCCTCCGTCCCTCTCTCGGCGGCACCGATGCGATGCAGTTTGCATTGGCGCCGCCGAGAAAGGGAGAAAGGGGCGGTACAGAGAGGAGGAGCCAGCTCTCTTCCTCCTCCCTACACCGCCCCCTTCTCTCTCTCTCGGCGCCGCTGCTGCAAACTGCCTCGCAACGGCGCCGCCGAGAGAGGGAGAAGGGGGCGATACAGGCAGGAGGAAGACAGCTGGCCCCTCCTCCCTTCCTGGATCGCCCCTCCGTCCCTCTCTCAGCGCCGCCCGTTGCGAGGCAGTTTGCAGCGCCGCTGCAAACTGCCTTGCAACAGCACTGCCGAGAGAGGGAGAAGGGGGCGATAGAGGCAGGAGGAAGACAGCTGGCTCCTCCTCCCTGCCTGCATCGCCCCCTCCGTCCCTCTCTCGGCGCCGCTGTTGCGAGGCAGTTTGCAGCGGCGCCGCCGAGAAAGGGACAAGGCGGCGCTACAGGGAGGAGGGGCCAGCTGTCTTTCTTCCTGCCTGTATCGCCCCGTCTCCCTCTCTCGGCGGCGCCGCTGCAAACTGCCTCGCAATGGCGCCGCCGAGAGAGGGAGAAGGGGGCGATAGAGGCAGGAGGAAGACAGCTGGCTCCTCCTCCTTCGCCCCTCCTCCTTCCCCGCACCGCGGCGCGTCCGCGGGGGAGGAGGGGCGAAGGAGGAGGAAGTCAGCTGGCCCCCCCCCCACCCCCCCCCCCGCTATCGGCCCCAGCCCCCGCTCACTGATCACCTGTGGCCCCCCAGGTGATCAGTGACACTTCTTCCGGCCCTTGGGCCGGAAGAAGTTGGACAGCACTGTAATATAGCATATAGGTAAATGACATTATGATGCCGCTATCTCCAATAGAATCACAGAGTAATTCACCGTCTTCCCTTGATCGATAAACATTACATTAAAATAATGTATTTGCCTGAGCTGTGTGGTATGACCTGCTTAATATATCTTGAAGCTTAGAGATAATTATGTTGGTAACATATTTCAACTGCAAATCAAACAACTGAAGGTTCTTTTCATATATACAAACCCTAAGCTCTTGAGTGGGAAAAGTACATTAATTTAAACATTCAGCTAGACAGCAACATAACTCATATTCAGAACAGGGTACTTTTCATGCTACTAAGCTAATAGGGGAGAGTAGAGTAATGAAACAGACTACAAAAAATAGAGATCATATCTCTGTATAGTGAAAGATAAATGGGCAGATATTTTAAAGGAAAACCTACAATGTTGTCGATGATGAAGATAATAGTGATGGTACTATAGTCGATCCTCTCCTGTTGCTGGTTTGACATTTGCAGATTTGATAATTCAGGGATGTGATTACTATTTTCTGTTTAGGAATATGTAGGTAGGTACTCCAGTGCTCCATGGTTCATTTCCGCCAAAAGTTGTGCTGGTGAGCCTAGCAATTTTTGGGAGAAAACCTTTCTAGACATTTGTAGGCTCCCCAGTGGGATTCTTTAGTCAATTTCAGGTGGAGGTTGACTATGGAGTTGTGCTCGATACTTAGATATTCCTAGAGAGCTGTTCCCGCAGGTAAAGAAAATCCTGTTTTCTTGCTCTGCTGTGTTTACACTTTCGCTGGGATCCTGTACACCTAACCCCAGTAAATGTGGAGAGCTTGACGTACTATTACTACTACTAATACCTCACCCATTGCTGAGCCTGGGACTAAAGGCAGCTTATGAAAATACCGATAAAGGTTTTTTAGTAGGAAAATAGCTAAAGATAAAGTTTTTAGTAGGATTTATGTCAATAATAATAGCAATGAAAATAATCTGGCATGCTGACAACTGTTGGAACTCTGCCCAGTTGAATGAATCCTCGTTGCCATTGTAAATTGATTCAGGCATTTAGTTTATTATTAAGTAGTATGTAGTGTGGGTGGGTGGATGGATACATAAATAGATGTAAAACAGAGCTGCGTAACTTGTAGCTTTCCTATATTGTTGGATGATAATTCTCATTATTAATCACTATGGTTGGTAAGAGCTTCAGCTCAGCAACAACTCCATTTAATGAGTGAAAGTAACTTGTTTGGCCTGAAAGCAATATTCCCATCCACGAACCCTTCCATAGCAGCATGGTGTAACCTGCTTTCCATGTCAAGGCTAAAGTGAGAAAAGCCATGTTTCTTTTGGAAAATGGCATTCATAACATTTAGAAAAACACCTTTTGGAGATCATAACTTTTTAGAAAAGCATGACATTTCAGAGAAAAGCCAAAAACCCTTTAGCATAGAATCTTCTCTTGTGGTATACAGCCAGATATAATTATGCAAGGCAATGGTTTTAGTTGTTAGACTGAATAACTTGTTATCTCTGATTGGTTAGGAAAACAGAGATTTTGTCAGTGCATTAAAAACAGATGTGCTTCAGAAGTGTTTTTCAGTGCTCAAAATATATACATTCATCCATAAAGCAACTTGTCTTACATCAACCACTCAAGAGACAAAAATGAAGTAGACTTTGATAAAAATAACAGATTTGGTTTACACACAACCTTCATGTGTTTACCATATACAGGTACAAAACTTACCAATCCAGTTTCAGATATATTTGAGGTAATTCTCTGTGCCATGCAGCCAGGACATTTCTTACAGCAAAATAGCAAGCAAGTGTGTGATCTGAGGTCTGAAGTATTCTGCAGTCTTTCTGTTATAGTGATCATGTGGTCTACAGCCCCTTTTTATATTTTCTCAGAAGCCATAGAGTAAAGGAAGCTGCATATCAGAACATACATACAGGAAACAGTAAGCAACAGGATCATAGATAAACATTACTAGAGAAAGCTTGAAAAAAGTTGTCATTTCCAACAGTTTCATCCTCCACCCTCTTGCAACTTAAAGCTATTAGACCTGCTCCTACTATCTGGGGCAGTGTAGTAAGCCTGCTTCTTATTATCCTCATTAGTTTTCTCTGAACCTGATCCAACTTGTATTTATCTTTCTTAAAATGCGAACTCCTGAACTAAACACAGTATTCCTGGTGAGGCCTGACCAGCTCAGAATACAGGGGGAATATTGCTTACTTTGGCTTGAACATTATGTTTCTATTAATAGAGACCAAAATAATATTTGCAATCACTACTTGTACTACAGGTAGACATGAAAGAACCCTACTGTAAGCACCATGAGAGATTTTACCCAAGTTAAATGATATTAGAAAGGACCAACCCTCCCTTTTCTTGATGTGATCCTTCACATCATTGTCCCTCAGTTACTACAATTAGACTGAGGTGGGAGACTTAAACTGGAGAGAAGACATTTTCCGAGCACAATTGTAGTACAGGGGACCTCTTTTGGAGAGGGAAGCATTTTCACTTTCCAGATGTGAACATCTAAAATCATATACACTATGATGCAATTTTGAAAAATGTGATGGCAATTGAAGCCATTCTTTTTCGAGGCTAATTGTTGAGAATGGGTGTTTTGAAGCCATAGCGTAGCTGAGGAGGCTCTGCAGGCTGGAGACTCTTCACCTATAGAAACAATATTTAATTATAAGATATATGCAATCTTTAATGCTTGGTAAGTCCCTGCATATTTTATGCAATCAGAATAATACCTGGCATCATGTAACTCCGGAAAGATGTTTCCAAATATATCTGATCCCTGATTCTTTGTCTTGATACTTGGGCTTACATGTACTGTGTACGTGAAGTGTCTTCTATATGACCTTCTGAATTACTTTCTGAAGCTTTATGTGCTATTCCCTGATGCCTTTTGCTCTCCAATCTTAGCAGTATCTGTTTCATGCTGAATTCTATTTCTTCCTGTCTACTAACTTCCTCTGTCTTCCACCTATCACTGTCACTTTCTATATCTTTTTCTTCTTCTTCTTGTAGACTGTCATCTCCTTTCTTACTTCTTTTTGGATAAATGATGATTGTTTGTGATATGGTAAAGAAATATGTTTCATATTAAAAATCAAACAATATGTTAGATTGAAATGGAAAACAATTCAAATATTTACATCATTTACGTGAGATATATATATATATATATATATATATATATATATATATATATATATAGAGTATGTGTGTGTGTATACATGTAGGAGCCCCAGTGGTGCAGTGGATTAAACTGCTGAGTGGCTTAACTTGTTGATCAAAAGGTCACAGGTTCAAATGTGAGGAGCAACATGAGCTCCTGCTGTTAGCCCCAGCGTCTGCCAACCTAGCAGTTTGAAAACATGCAAATGTGAGTAGATCAATAGGTATGGCTCCAGTGGGAAGGTAATGGTGCTCCATGCAGTCATGACTGGACTTAATGTAAGGGAAAAACCTTTACCTATATAATACTGTCCATATTTACTCATGCCAAAGATTCAATTTCTTGACTCATAAATACAAACCTGGGTGCCTTATGATGCTCTCAAAACAAAGTTATCCCAATAGAGTCGAAGTTGTTATCTAGGATTTTAAAATGAATCAGGCCACACCTGCATCCGAAACTTCCTCCATATTTCTTTTGTTGTTCTTTCAGTCACAATTCACAAACTTAATGTGGTACTTTGTCTGTGCTTCTATTCGCAGGAGATGCGGGAACATTTCCCCGGTGCTATTGACACAATCCCCAATGACAATATTCAGATTTTATTTATTTATTTATTTATTATTTGGTTTTATATTCCGGTACAATAAAACATACAATAAAAATATACAATAAAATTCAATAAAACCCAGTACACAGCCAGAGTGCCCGTAGCTTTTGGTTCCTAGCTCGGATGATGATATGCCAACTACAATTCTGGCTAACCAAATGCTAGCCTGAAGAGGGCAGTCTTACAGGCCCTTCGAAAAGGACCGAGTTCCCGAATCGCCTGGACGTGGCTAGGAAGTAGATTCCAGGTCATGGGGGCCACAACTGAAAAGGCCCGCTGTCTTGTACTGGATAAATGGCAGGAGCGAGGTGATGGAACAACCAACATATTCTGCTCCTCCGAGTGCAGTGATCTCGGGGGTATATACGGGGTAAGGCGGTCCCTTAGGTACGCAGGCCCTAGACCGTACAAGGCCTTAAAGGTTAAAACCAGCACCTTGAAGGCAATCCGGTACTCAATAGGCAGCCAGTGCAATTGCCAAAGAATGGGAGTGATGTGCTCCCTTACTGGTGCTCCCACCAGCAAGCGAGCAGCAGCATTCTGCACCAGCTTGAGTTTCCGGATTGTCGACAAGGGAAGGCCAACGTAGAGGGCGTTACAGTAGTCCAGCCTCGAGATATTTCTACTTCATTAAAAATGCTACATGTTTTAGTTACACTTATCTTCTAGGATAAATCTTTCTCTAAGGTATCTTACAAATGAGATAAAAAACAAATACATTAATAAAAAGGACTGTAAACGAAGTTAAAAATAATTTATCAGGATCTATAACATGGACAGGGTAGCTGAGAATAGAAGCAGTCTCTGGGGGAAAGGAGGGGCTGTCTATTGGAAAGGCAGCATATGGGGATCTGCCTGCCTGCCTACCTCTCTTCAGGAATTCTGTCCACAGAGCATTTGGTGCCAATGGCCCTACAAGAGAAAGGGCCAGTCCAGCTGGGACAGGACCTGAGAGTGATTTATATCTGCTTGCCTTATCCTTTTTAGAGAACTGCATTTAATATGTACTACAGCCGAACTCTTCTACATGTAGGCACTATGAAGAAAGGAGAACGATTTGTGAGAGTAGGAAATGCCATGGGCCACTTACCCTTCCTCTTCTCATTCTCTCATAAAACTGTTTGTTTTCCTGTGTTTATCATAATGTGTTTCAGTAGTGGCACCCATTAAATTGTGCAGTAAGCAAATTAGGCATTTAAAGAATAACAGGTCTTTGATTCAACCAAGACTGGGAAGGCAACTGTGTTGTAGCAGATGAAAAGATTACCATCTTTCAAAACTTTTTTTTGTAAATTACTTGTGCCTCCCCTCTACATTGCCATATAATTCAGATTGTCAAAGCAGATAATGCAAATATCTGCTTTGAATCTGATTATATGAGACTACACTGACATATAATCCAGTTCAAAGCCAATAATCTGCCTCAGGCCCTTTCTACACTGTCCTTATATCCCAGGATCTGATCCCAGATTATCTGCATATCCCAGATTATATGGCAATGAAGACTCACATAATCCAGTTCAAAGCTGGGATCAGATGCTGAGATAGAAGGACAGTGTAGAAAGGGCCTTAGTGACAGTGGGAGCTAAAACATGGCCGTGCTTCAGGATAAAAGTAAAATAAAAGTTTCCCTTTGACATTAAGTTTGTCCAACTCTGCGGGGTGGTGCTCATCTCCATTTCTCCATTACTAAGCCAAAGAGCCTGCGTTGTCCATAGACACCTCCTAGGTCATGTGACCAGCATGACTACATGGAGCACCATTAGTCCTAAAGAGAGCTTGACTTGAGAATTGTGGGAAGACAGAGATTTGGGGAAAGTTTTTTTAAAATTGCCCCATTATGCGCAGGATCTCATATGTGCATGTGAATTTTAAAAAAAATCTTTTAAAAGATTTTAAAAGGCTTTATAATCTCTAATATCTGTTTATCAAACTCTACAGGTCCCCAATACTTTTCTTCATGAGGCAGATGACCCTTTTTCAACATGTGGAATTATCTCAAGTTTCTCGACCTCTTTAAAAATCCTTTTAAAATGCTTTCTTTCTCCTCATGAGAGATTTGGAAGTCAAGGATTGTGACTTTCTATAGTGAACTTCTGTTTTGTGACAGTATTTCCCTCCTTGTCTCATGAGAAAGATTGTACTAGTGAGAATTTCCATAGAAATGCCATTTCAAAACAATACTGCTAAATGTGACTATATAAAACTAAGTTTATTTGGGGACGGAAAAGGATAATATCAGAATTGTTGTTGTTGTTTTAAACTTAGATTTCACATGTTTGACAAGAGTTTTGAATTATAGAACATATACAGAAATATGGCTACCTAGTTAGTTCAAACAGAATAAATAAGTGATAGGTCACTTATTTGACAGAAGTAATTTGACAGAAGTAATTGTTGTGTGCTTTGCCTTCAAGTTATATATGACTTATGTGACCTTGAGAGGACCTTGCGGTTTTCTTGACGGAGAGTAGATTACTTGCTCAAGGTCACCCAGTGGGTTTTTATGGTCAAATGGGGCTTTCAACCCTGATCTCCAGAGTCATAGTCCAGTGCTCAAGCAACTACACTAATAGCCAAGATCTTAACAGAGGCAGACTGTTTTTCCAGTGGTAAGAGCAGCTACTTATCTGATACATCCAGCTATTGACTATAGCTGGATGTATCAGATACATCTATCTATCTATCTATCTATCTATCTATCTATCTATCTACGGCATCTATCTATCATCTATCCGCACACACTATATTTTTGCTTACTCAAATATTCCAAATAGTTTATAGATTTTTCATTAAAAAACAAAGTAAAACATAACAAACTCCCAGGATGTGTATTTTGAAATAGAAGCAATTACCAGAGAGTCTTTGCAGGAAT
Organism: Anolis apletophallus; assembly: GCA_030556195.1. Taxonomy (NCBI): domain Eukaryota; kingdom Metazoa; phylum Chordata; class Lepidosauria; order Squamata; family Anolidae; genus Anolis; species Anolis apletophallus. The sequence continues at coordinate 79,765,936 of JARBWK010000009.1, forward strand.
GAGAAAAGCCGATACATGTTGTCGGTATGTCCAAAATAAGGTGTTCATTGCACCTACTTGAACTCCTTACCTTCTCTCTATTATTCAGCCCAGATGAAAGCTTATCAAAGCATTAGTCTCTACCTACTGAGACCAAAGTGGATTTTAACACTTCATTATTTTCAGTTGTATGCATTAGAAGTGGAGGTAAATGGAAGCACATCACTGGGAACCTGCCTTAAGGTTTTTATACCAAGGGAACAAGATTAAGATTGAGTATGTTGCTCCTTCGGTCTCATAGCACTCTTGTGAATTACTCCTTGTTTAAATGCTGTATCTGAACAATATATTCAAATAATATTAGGATGGTGCACTAGCAATAAAATGGAGTTGAATGTTTTGCACAGTTCAGAAGTTCCATGCAAGGAACTGTCACAGTAGTATTTGTGTGTGTGAGATATTTATTCATGGATGTCCATCTTAGTATCAAAGACTGAAACATTGCTTTCTCCAAATAGCGCTCACAGGTCACAAGTCTGCAAGGCAGCTCTGAGGTTAAGTGTTGCTGTCTAAATAAAAGGTAGTCGATTAGTTGTACTTCTATTTTCCTATAACCAGTAGTAAAATATCATTTTGAATGGGAATAAGATGCTGGGAAGTTTGTCTATTCATGTGTTTCCACATGACTCCTTTCTGACTCCTTTGAGGCCCCTTCCACACAGTTGAAAAAATCCCACATTATCTGCTTTGAACTGGGATCTATGGCAGTGTGGACTTAGATATTCCAGTTCAAAGCAGATATTGTGGAATTTTCTGTCTTGATAGTCTGGATCAGTGTTTTTCAACCTTTTTTGAGCCGCGGTATATTTTTTACATTTACAAAATCCTGGGGCACACCACCAACCAAAATGACACAAAATGACACTCTAACACAGTAATACATATAGTTAATATGTTTTTAAATGTATTTATACACTCACTGTGAAACCTGGGCCTGTTTCGATGAACACAACATAGATATCCTGGCAGGAATGGCAGAAAGACACAAACTTCCCACACAGAACTCCCATCACCAAGAGAAAATACTATAAGAGTTTGGTGGGCATTGGCCTTGGGTTTTGGAGTTGTAGTTCACCCATATCCAGAGAGCACTGTGGACTGAAACAATGTTGGATCAGGACCAAACTCGGCATGAATACTCAATATGCCCAAATGTGAACACAGATGGAGTTTGGGGAAAATAGATCTTGACATTTGGGAGTTAGCTTCTAGGATTTACAGTTAACACACAATCAAAGAGCATCCTGAACCCTTGCAACAATGGAATTGAACCAAACTTGGCATATTGAACTCTCATTACCAACAGAAAGTACTGAAAGGGTTTGCTTGGGAATTGACCTTGAGTTTGGAAGTTGTAGTTCACCTACAAACAGAGAGCACTGTGGACTCAAACAATGTTATGTTATATTGTTGTTTGTTTTCTATCCAAAATCACAATGTTGGAAGGAGGCTCACCACTTTAAGGTCCCTAAAACAGACATGGGAAAACTTCGGCCCTCTGGGGGCTTTGGACTTCAATTCCCACCACTCCTAGCAGCCTGAAGCCCTTTCCTGCTTAAATGGCTGAGGGGGAAAAAAGGAAAAGAGCTTGAGGCTGCTAAGAGTGGTGGGAGTTGGAGTCCAAAGCACCTGGAAAGTCCAAGTTTGCCCATGCCAGCTTTCGACAGAGACCTCTTCCTCCCCCTTCGCGCTCTTTCTTCCCCCTCCTGCCAAACACTTACTTTTTCTTCTACACTGCTGCTTCTGCCGCCATTTTGATCTGAGGGGGCAGCGTGAGCGTGTTCAGGAGGGGAGGGTGGAGGGAGGAAGACGTGACCCGTGCGGGCGCTACTGCGCAGACTCGCCCCAGAGCAAAGTGAGGTAAAGTGAGCAGAGCGAGGCTGGGAAGAAGGGAGCCCAAGTGAAAAAGAAAAAGTGTTCGGCAGGCGGGGGAAGAATGGGTATTGGAGGTTCCAATTTTCCACGGCACACCTGATGATCGCTCACGGCACACTAGTGTGCCACCGCACACTGGTTGGGAAACACTGGTCTGGATTATATGGCTGTGTGGAAGGGCCCTCTGAAGAATACAGGCCAACTCCCCTCTAGATACAAACACCTTGTGATCGTTTCACCTTAGGTTTTCCAGAGGTTGTAAATAACTTGAATATTCACAGTAACAATGTTTACAATGTATACACCTATGCACTCAATTATTTTAAATGTCATAGTTGCTTAGGTATCTGAGAAAAGAATCCAATATATGTGCACTTAGAAAGAAGCCCCATTGAGCTCAGTGGGACCTGCTCCCAGGTGAATTGCAATCATTGTGTCAGGTGGGTTATGGGATTGCTTTATTCCTGTCTTCTCTTCAAAGTGTCCCCCCCCTCTCTCTTTCATGTCACAGACACAGAGGGGTTGAAGATGTCAGTATGTTATTAATTCTAAGCTGGCAAGTGGCTGGCACCCGTCATTCTGATGAAGAGCTGTGATAAAAGTGAAGCCGTTTAAAATTACAGCAAGCTCAAGGTAGATGCAGTACCTACTTGGTTTGCCATATCTTTGGGCAAATTGCTAAAATGAGATCGGTGAACCTTGATTGATTGTCTGTTAATCACACCAGTGATCTGGATTGACACTGTAGCCTCCCACTGCAAGTTAGTATGCTGTCATTTGTTACCATGCTGCTAGACTTATCCATTGTCTCATGCAGTAAAACAGCTTTCTTCTTTATTTCTTTAGAAAATATTGTTTCTAGAAGAAAATGATTCAGAATGTAGCAAATTATAGTAGAAGATGCAATTAAAAGGAAATATGCCTGAATGTTGCTTTTTGAAGGGGATGGAAATAAAAATGATTGGGTTGCTGTGAGTTTTCCAGGCTGTATGGCCAGAAGCATTCTCTCCTGACATTTCGTCCACATCTATGGCAGGCATCCTAAGATGTTGTGAGGTTTGTTGGAAACTAGGTAAGAGGGGTTTATATATCTGTAGAATGCCCAGGGTGGAAAAAAGAACTCTTGTCTGTTTAAGTCAAGAGTGAATGTTGCAATTGGCAACCTTGATTAGCATTGAATGGCCTTGATATTCCATAGGTATAGAAACCTTTGTCCACAGATATATAAACCTCACTTGCCGTTCCAACTGACCTCACAACCTCTGAGGATGCCTGTCATAGATGTGGGTGAAACGTCGGGAGAGACTGTTTCTGTAACATGGCCATACAGCCTGCAAACCTCACACCAACACAGTGATTCTGGCCATGAAAGCCTTCAACAACACAATAAGCATGATTGTTACTCAAACACTAAAAACACCCCCCCCCCAGGGCCTGTTTAAGACTAGAGTTACAGTGATATGTGAGGGCGATCTGGCTGCGACATCTGTCACCCCATTGATCACCAGGGTTGATTCGGCTGATCTGGCTGGCTAGGCGGGTATCCCCGTCCTCCCTCACTGCTCCATGTGCGTCCCTCCCGAAGCTGCGCGCTTTGTGGAAGAGGACGACGTGCCAGGTATAGAAGTAGTGTACCGAGGTCTCCAGTCTTCTGTCCCGGGTTTACGATAGCTGCGCTCCCCTGCTAGAACCTCCAAACAAGCTCTCAAGGTCCATTTGTACGAGAACGTAGGGAAGTCAAGCTTCCAAGACTCCAGACACATCCAAGTCAGGTGCTGCATGGGGTGGAACTCCTTGCCTCCCCACTTGAGGGCCATGCGTGACTTGCGCCCTTTGCTCAGGCACTCAAGACCTGGCTTTTTAGCAGAGCTTTTCATGTTTAATGCAGTCTATTTGGTATTGTGTATTTTTTAATGCAATTGTTTTATGTAAATCGCCTGGAGCATTTTAATGGAGGGCGATTAACAAATGAGAAACTGATGATGATAATGATGATGTTGCTTCAAGCTCTTCAAACGTGGAAAATGGAATCTAAGACTGGTATCCTAATAAAGATGCCCTGTGATGAAGAATGTTGTTGTACCATGCCCCAAATTGTACTTGTTTGCATTTATTTTTACATAGAGCAGAGCTTTCCAAACGTGTCATGTTAGTGGCACACTTCTTAAATGTGCATCATTCCACAACATAGTCATTCAATTTTACTAGTTAAACCAACCCTTCCAAGAGATACAGATACATATATAAATTGTAATAAAGAAATGTATGGGGACGCAACACATCTCATGTAAACCTTTCATTTAGACTCAGAGGTCTCTCCTTATGTTTGTGTGACACACCTGCACACTGAAGCTGACAAACAGTTTGGAAAGTTCTGACATGGAGGCTTTTCATCATATGGAAGTGAGATTATTGGTGGAATAAAATGGGTGATATGGTGTTATATTTGAATAGAAGTAGACAAATGGGTGGAGTTAAACCTTCCCTTTACCATTCAACTTATTTCCTTTGAATTGCATCCTCCTTGAGGCGAAATACCAAGGCATCAGATCCCATCTAATTTTGAAAGCTATACAGGGTTAGTACTTGGATGGGACACTAGCAGCCGGATACTGCTGCATATATTTTAGAGGAGGAACTGGCAATCTATCCCTGAGTTTCCTTGCCTAAGAAAACCCTATGAAACTCTTTGGGCAGATATGAAGACAAAGACCCAAACAGCACCAGAGAAAATAAATTTGAGGGTCAAGGTAAACCAATGTTCTTAGTAAATCCTTCTGGGTGCGTTTGAAAGCACAGTCCAACAAATGTACTGTACAATTCATTGGTACACAAAAATTAGAGAATTGTTTCCTGTATCCCAGTCTACCAAAGGTGTTTTTCATGATGCTTCTTAAAAAACTCCAAAAACACATTATTTTTAAATTGGCATGGTTACAAACCACACCAAACCACCTCATGAATAACAGTATCTAAGAACACATAAACTCTTCTCATAATTTAGGGAATTATCCACCCAGAGGGAATTAGTTTCCTGTTTGACTTTATATTGCTGCTAGGAAACCCATCTGTGATTTCTGCTTTGATAAACATGAAAAGTTTTCAAATTTCTTTGCCAATAATTATTTATATACATTAAAAAGTGTTGGTAAATGTAATCCTAAATATAAGAGTATTTTCTTTATTGGGAAAGGATTTCTGTTCTTTGCTGCAATTATGTAGGAGATTTTATCAACCCTTTAAACCTCATCACATTAAACAAATTCCCCATCCTACCATGCTTTACTGAAACACCCAGCGCAGAGCCTGCTGGATCTCATCACATAACACACATCTACGTCTGGTGAGGCTCCATGCTGGCTGTGTCAGTTAAGCATGGTAGGAGGGGGAATGCCGGGCACTGGTCGACAGATTTGTCCCGCTATCCTATGATTTGCCCTGCTGCCCTATGTGCCCCCCGCTATCCCCTGCATCAAGGACCTCAATGTGATGAGGCCCTTACACAGTTTAGTAAATAAACTAATTGTAGTACTTAAAGGGGCCAATTGCACAAATTATATATTGGTTGTTTTCAAATTTCATATGGTACAACTTTAAATTTCTGATTTAGAATTGCGCGTATGCAAGGTTGTTTAATATCCAGTCAAATGTAGGCAGACAACTTTATTATTTACAATAGGTAGGAAAAAGGTATTAATTTCCATGATGAAGACAATATCTCTGATTCCATTCTTAAAGGAATTTTTTTATCCACCAGTATCCTTCCCACCAGGAAACTAGATAAGGCTAAGCTTATCAAAAAGCAGTTCTAATCCCTGGGGTTCCTGTTGCAAAACCTTTGGCTGCAGCGGATGCGGCGCCTCTTCCAGACTTGCGAGGTGACAGGTACCCAAGAGCGCCCCTGCTGGCACCCCTGGAAATGCAATGCCCTAGGCAGCTGCTTACTTGACTTACTGCCTCGAGCCGCCCCTGGGCTGCACTGAGAAACTGCTATTCTGCAAACAAAAACAGTCATACAAGGAGGACAAGATGCTTCACAGCACTGTAAGATGGGAGAGATGTCAAAAATTGAAAATGAAGGCATAGACATTTTTGGTAGGGTTAATGTTTATACCTATTACCAGTGGGAATAATGTTTATTATTGCTTGTATTCTGAAAATATTTTGCAGTTTTGATGGAGAGGTACCTTTGATTGCTATCTCTGTGTGATCAGAAACAATTTAAATTGGATAGCAGAAGATTGGCCATTGCTTGCGTTGTACGTTACACCAAAACTATTGTTCTCACTGTTTAAAGCAGGATCTTTGCCAAATTCTGAAGCTATGGGATTGTATGCTGAAGACTTGTTGAATATTCAGAAATGGCCACCCCATGCAGCTCACTGAGCTGACCTGTTGTTGTTTTTTTTGGGCGGGGGGCACCTTTGTGGCAATGAAGTTGATGAAATCAGGAGATAGGCTTTAATGTTGCAAAAATGCTTTCTGAACTACAGTAGGAGCCCCTTATCCACAAGTTCTGCATCTACAGACTCAACCAACCATGGCTCAAAGGCGGCATACAAGAATAATAAATAAATAAATAAATAGATAAATAAAAACATTTGGAAAATATGTCCAAAAAGCACATATTGGCTTTGGGCTTCGTTAATGGTGGCCATGATTGTGCAATACGCAAAAACCTGCAAACAGGACAGGCAAAGCTTGGGGATTCCCTTTCCCTTGGTTTTAGACTGCTACTGACAAAACTTGCCACAGTGGTAGAAAAGATTCTCCTCTGCCAGCGTACTAACTTTCAACATGTTTAGAAGATACCTGGGTTTCTGACAATTTTTAAAGTAAGCCACTATTCAACTTTGCTCCTCCCAGATCAGGAGGGAGGAATCCCCAGAGGATGGCAGCATCCCACCCCGGCCCTCCAAGTTATGGCTGCCCACCGTTGGCCAATGTTTCACTCCACCGCCCCAACTCTCAAAGACCAGGAGGGACGAATCCCCCAAGGACTGACCGTTTACCTGTCCTGTGGATGGATGCCACTGGTCCTTCCTGACCACCTCCTCCAACACCTCGAGGGGGGATAAATCCCCCGAGGAATGTCCGTTCGCCTACCCTGTGGATGTCAGCTGTCCTCCTCGACCACCTCCTCCAACTCGATTTCTAGTTTCCCAAAGTACCACGTGTAAGCCCAAAGAGAGGAAATGGGCCTTCCAAAGTTTTATTGTGTTGATTAGATTGGATTATTACATTTCTAGTTTCCTAAAGTACAACTTGTAACCCAAAGGAGAGGAAATGGTCCTTCTAAAGTGTTATCATGTTGATTCCCAAGAAAAGGATTAGTTGATCTCTAGTTTCCCAAAGTACAAGGTGTAACCCCAGGCAGACAAAGGGGCCTCCAAAGTTTTGTGTGTTTTTCCAAGGAAATTATTATCAGCAAAGGGGAATTCTGGTTTTCCAAAGCACAGAAGTCAAACCCCAGGAGAAACAAAGCCTTTTAAAGTTGTTCTCCCTGCTTTAGGAAGGGAATTGTTATCAGCAAAGGCAGGGCCGTAGCCAGAATTTTGATTCGGAGGGGGAGCTGAGTTTGATTCTGGGGGGGGGGGGTGAGTCTGAGTGAGAGAGGGTCTACCCTAGCAAACCTTTTGTATCGTTATCCGAATACCCCCATGCATACAGGATATGCCCCCCCCCCCCTCGCTACATGCCTGAACAAAGGGGAATTCTCGTTTGGCAAGCACAGAAGTCAAAACCCAGGAGAAAAAAGCCCTTAAAAGTTGTTTTCCCTGCTTTAGGAAGGGAATAGTTATCAGCAAAGGGGAATTCTGGTTTTCCAAAGTGCAGAAGTCAAACCCCAGGAGAGAAAAAAACCTAAAGTGTTGTATTTCCTGCTTTAGGAAGAGAATTAAAAGCAAAGGGGAAATTGTTCCCAACTCAGTCCTTCCCTTGCAATGCGTTGGCATGGCACCTTTCCCTCCCAAGCAGCCTTCCCTAGTCCCTTTGCCTTCACGCCGCTGGCTTGCAATGGGCCCACGAGGCATGTGTGGCCCTTTTTAAAGGGCAATGGCTGCCATGCTGAAACCCCGCCCCTCCTGAGGTGGTTTTCCCTCATTGGCTGGAGGCAAGCATGATTAATTTCGGATTCACTTCCTGGATCAGAAAAAATATGGTGACAGTGGCTTCGAAAGGGCAAGGATACTTCCAGTTTCTCAAATCGCTTTAAAATTGCTTCAAAACTGGATTAATTCCGATTTCCATCCAAATTACGTGGATTCCGATCGAACCTACCCATGCCTAGTTGGTTGCTTGTCTGATTACTTTGAACCAGATTACATATGTCTGTTTCTATCTAATTTTTTCCATTCTTGAAGTGTGCACTTTTAGCACATGTCAGTTAGACAGAACACAATGATTTATATTCTTGGCTGCAGCACACAATTCATTGTACCAGTGTAGCCTAAATCCCAAATTCCCCAAACGATCCAGAAACAAGTCTCATTGCTACAGATGCTGTTCTCTCATACCTCTTTTCCATGAAAAGGTGGCTGTACCTGTGAGGAGAAGAAGAAACATATACAATTGAGTCTTCCCTTTGAAATAGCATATGTTATGCATTTTCTAGAGGAGGGCAGTATGTCCACATGGCCAGGTGGAAAGTCAGAAATTTATATAACAACCTCTCCAGAAAAATCAATCTGGCTTTTTCTACATCTGCTTTATTTTCAGATATAAAATATTTTAATATTTAAAATTCCAATTGGTTTGATTGGTTGCCCTTCTGAAATGTATTTTTTATTGCTCCTGCTGTTTGGTTTTCTCTGTGGTTTTAATAATTCTAAATTAGTTTTGTTTACATTGTGTGTTTAAGTATTCAATGAATGAAAAGGTAAGATATGAATCTAGAACCATTTTTAAAATCAGGATTCACTCTTGAGTGAAATCTTTCTGCCTCAAATAGTACCGTAGCCAGGACTTTGATTTGGGGGCTGAGTCTGAGTGAGAGAGGATCTACCCTAGCAAACTTTTTGTATTGTTATCCCAATACCCCCATGCATATGGGATATATTGATCATGTTGATCAATATATATATGATTACACATAACAGTTTAAATAATCTACCAGTAAGGCCTTCTCACGGACCACCCTGAGAATTTCTGGGAGGGGGAGCATTGATGCCCCTCAAGCCCCCCCCCCCAGGCTACATGCCTGGCCTCAAATGAACAGAAATAACTCCTGCATATAACCTGGGCCCAGGTACGTTAATTCCTGGAAGGCATACACAACTGGTCTTTAGTGTACCTGGGCATTACACTAAAAAGAAAGAGAAAGAAATCTCTCTCTAATAAAGCAGTCTTAATTCTCCCTGCTCATGGTAAAAAGGTTCATGTTATGTTAGCACACTGCCCAGATAGGAAGATCCGGACTACTGATGCAACTCTCACAAATCTGGACTTCTCTCAACCATGAGAGACAATTTTTCTAATATTAATGGACTGAGAAATGGTGTTCTTTGTTATATCTACCTTTTGTCCTTTATCTACTGTGCTAATCCTTTGCACCAATGGGTAATGAGAACCAGTAATAGTTATGACGATCCATACTTCCTCATAATTGAACCTTGTCAGTTCTGCCTATTAGGTTTGTAGTAGTGTATGTGTTGCCTCATTAGTCCAAGCCACTATAATATTTTTTCTGCCTTGGTTTCCCTTCCCAATGCATTATGTATGAATAGTATGCTTTCCCTGCTTGTAAACATCGACTTTCTTGCTTTATCTTCAGAGATAGAAGCACAATTTGGTTATTGCTTTTACTAGGTTGGCCAGCAACAGACATGCTAATAGCAATGCATGTGTTGTGTTCCTCTTTAAAATAAATGAAAGATATAGGGTTTAATTTTCCTGTAGTCAACGACTAGATAGCCATCTCACTAGACACATCTTAAGTTAATTGTGTGAAGCATGTTACCTCTTTTATTTAAACATATTTTGTACCTTTTTTGATACTCCTAATTCCAATCAATTCCCATATTAAACAAATTATATTTTAGGTCTCCCATTTTTATAGTACATTTGCTTGTCTGGTTGGTGCAATTAACAGGTTTTGAATTTGCTCAAAATAGCCAGACCCTCTTTATTAAAGTGTGGAACTTCCCACCAACCGGCAAGTGTGTTTCATTTCAACAGGTTTCATCTGACTTCTTATAAATAGCTGATTTGTTCCAGTGTGAACAGTATGTTTGCTTACAAAGTGTTCATATTGTGCATCCAGCATGGCTTTTCTAAAAAGTCCTTTCCAAGAGAACCATTGGTAGGCATTGTCAGCACAAGCTAATATATGAAGCACCTCGTCATGTCCAGTAGTTTTTTAAAGCCAATAATGCCATTGTTACTGCAAAAAATAGGCAGATTTATTTATTTATTTATTTATTATTTAGACTTATTGGTCGCCCCATCCCAGAGGCTTGGGGCGACTTACAGGCATTAGAAAACACAATACAGAATAAACAGTAAAACAGGGAAGTGGGAAGGGGGGGAGGGAGAGGTGAGGGTAGGTACAGTGGACTACTCAAGTCCCTAGTCAATGACCACTTCCTAGGTTATGCCAGGCTTCCTAGGTCAAACCAGATTGGCTTGCCTGGTGTAACACAAGTCAAAAATTACACTGGAATAGGAATTCATGCAGTCAACTTTTATTTAAAAAATCTGGAGAAAGGAGCCAGTTGGGATTTCACCCTCAATAGACCAGTTAGCCAAAATTTACAAGTTTCAGTGGGCTAAGGCCTTGTGCCAGCAGAACTGCTGACTGATAGGTCAGTGGTTCGAATATGGGGAGAGCAAGTTGAGCTCCCTCTGTCAGCTCCAGCTCCCTGTGTGGGGACATGAGAAGACTTCCACAAGGATGGTAAAACATCAAACATCTGGGCATCTCCTGGGCAACGTCCTTGCAGACGGCCAATTCTCTCAAACCAAAAGCGATTTGCAATTTCTCAAGTCACTCCTGACATAAACCCCCATTATATCAGGTTTTCTCTTCATTAGCATACAAAGCTCCTAATTGGTTATATGTAAAATACTTGTTTCCTCACATTGTCTAGTTTATTCTGAGCATATTTATCTCACAATACCAGTGTCAGACCATAGTTTGCATCTAATTGTAATCGCAGAGGGCCTCAATATTTCCATGTAATGAATATAGTTCTAACAAAGTTTATCCAAATGGAGTCCATACCTGCCAAATCTTTTCCAGGAAAAGTTTAAGCCAGACGGACAGGGCTGATTTCTATTTCTATTGCCCTTTGTTTCCTTAGCTATGCAGCCAGAAGCCTTGGCTGATCTGGAGATAATGGGCTACCAGAGAAATGTATGTGTGTTGGCGATGTTTTAGCCACATCACCATCTTTTGTACAGGCTAGTTGTTGTTGGTAGTTGTTTTTACAGTTTGCTATTTGTACCTGAGATCCAAACTAGTTTAACATAGAAGTTATTTTTATCATATTGATATGAGTACTGTTGTTTTCATTTTTGAATCACTTCTCTGCCTCAAGAAGCTTAGGTGGGCAACTCTGGAAGGGAATATTATATCTCTAACTGAATTCCAGCCAGACACACCGACAATGGATTCAAGGAATTATTATTTTCTATTACAGGGACACGGGAATGTAATTGGTAAGAGGAGTAGTGATTTCTTGTCCTTCCAAGCATTCACCTCCTGCTACTGAAAAAAACTGTAGGAAATAGAAGAATCTTTGCATATTGTAAATTTAAAATAAGTTTACTGGTGAGCAATATGCATTCTGTACTTAAACCATGGATGAACATGACATAAATGAAGTACACTACCCTTTAAAGTACCTTACGCTGCTTTGAGTCTCCTTGGGAGAAAAAACTCCCAAAGTATAAATTATATATTAATAATGATTATGATGATGATGTAAATAGTTGTTGTTTTCCTTTTATGTTTGTGTCTGTGTTGCAAGCATGGCAGTATCTTGCTGCCCTGTTTAAAGTATGTGTGAATATGTTGACAACTAACCAGTTAGTTTGTTTTCAAGTAACATTTGAAAACAAACAGGCATTAAAAGTACAGATTGCAGCTTTTTCCAACCCTGAGCTACAGAGGTGAAATCTCTTCCCCTACAGTCACCAGACAGCTAGGATTCTTTAGTGTTTTGGCTTAATTGGCTCTGTTCTCTGTAGACGAATATTTGCGAAATAAAAACATTTGGAACTGGAACAGGAATGAAGATTGAATAAGATATGCTCTATAGGTTTGTTCTGAAGCTGCGCTGAGTCCCCCCTCGTGGGTTGAGAAGGGCAGGGTAGAAATGTTGTAAATAAATAAATAAATATAGTTGAATTTGTATGTAAGTCAGAGCAGGTACATTTTAAAGTATACCTTCAGCCTATATAGCCCCAAAACATGGGTTTGTGTGCATGTGGGCATGTGTGCATGTGTGTGTGTATATAGCTTTGGATAGCACTGGGAAGAGTTACCAGTTCCCCCTGTGGTGTTTGCTTTGCTGTCTGTGCCCTTGTTCAGAAGATTTCACCTCACTTTGGATTTCGAAAAAAAAGGCTTGTTGTAGAAGCAAGGATTAGTAATCAAGTAGAAACACCTTTTCCACGTGAAAAAAACAAGCCATTTTTTTCAGGAGTAGATTTCTTTCACTTCCTGTTGTCTTACTCTGATTCTTAACTTTGCGTCATTTGTAAATTGGATGTTTGTAACTTGGGAACTGCCTGTCGTCTGTTTGGCTGCAGTTTATTATTGGCTTATTCTGGACTTTCTGGTGAATTTTTAACATGCTGTTTTGGGCTTGATTCATGCTACAGTGTACATTAAGGTTATATATTTTGTGGGCACCCCACCCTCGAACCAGTTTTGAACTGCGTTATACTGTCTATGAAGAAGCACCCTCATCACACTAGAGAATCAATCCGCTTTAAATCTGGTTGCTGCCTCCTGCAGAATACCGTGGTTTGTAGTTTAGGGAGGAGCCTCTAACACAGTGGTTCTCAACCTTCCTAATCCCATGACCTCTTAATACAGTTCCTCATGTTGTGGTGACCCCCCAACCATAAAATTATATTTATTGTTACATCATAATTGCTACTGTTATAAATGTAAATGAATGTAATGTAAATGAATGTAATGTAAATACCTGATATGCAAGATGCATTCTCATTCACTGGAACAAATTTTGGTCCAAATACCTGATACATCCAAATTTTAATACTGGTGGGGTTGGGTGGAGGGATTGATTTTGTCATTTGGGAGTTGTAATTGCTGGGATTCTTAGTGGACCTGCAATCAAAGAGCATTCTGAACCCCACCAATGATAGAATTGGACCTAGCTTCCCACACAGTACCCCCATGATCAACAGAAAATACTGTATTTTCTGTTAGTCCTTGGTGACCCCTGTGACCCCCCTCGTGACCCCCCCGGGGTCCCAAACCCCAGGTTGAGAAACGCTGCTCTAACAGCTTCACTAAACTACATACCCCAGAATTCTGCAGGAGGCAGAAAGTGGATTTTAAGTGGATTCATTCTCTAGTGTGATGAAGTAGTATGTGTGAAGGAATAACTCTCTCATTTAACCTTGATCCAGAAAGAGCTATGTTAGCTAAGATTTCTGTCTTAATTTCTGAACAGGAAAATGTGGGTGGAGAGGGTGTGGGTGTTTTGAATGATGAGCTGTGAACACTGTGGGTATTCATGCATAAAGATATTACCAGGGCCATCCCTAGATCTCCGATTTTGTCTTAGAAACTACAGGCCTAGGATGATGCTAGCAAATCTACTTACTACTTACTGCAAATCTACTGTTCAGAAGGGCAATCCAAGAGTGTATGGCTCTCTTCGGTAATACCATAATGACATCAGGTTCTGCACCCTGACTTGCATATGATTATTAAAATTTACAGAGTGCTCATTTTGGACCTTCCGTTCCTGGGCAAGGTGATTGAGAGGGCAGTAGCGGGGCAAGTGCAGCAGTTCCTTGAGGACACAGCTGGCTTAGATCCCTTCCAGTCCGGTTTCTGCTTGGGGCACGGGACGGAGACTGTGTTGGTCGCCATTTCAGATCAGCTTCGATGCCAACTGGACAAGGACGGTTCAGTGCTGCTTGTGTTATTGGACCTCACAGCAGCTTTTGATAGGGCCGATTACAATCTTTTGGCCCACCGCCTTGCCATTGCTGGAGTTAGGGGAACAGCCCTGAAATGGCTGTTGTCCTTTCTCCACAATCGGGGACCACGAGTGGAAAGGGGTGGTTTAGTTTCCGAGAGGGCTCCACTTACCTGTGGGGTCCTTCAAGGTGCCATTCTTTCCCCTTTATTATTTAACATCTATATGCGACCACTTGCTGGTCTGGTTCAAAGCTTTGGGCTGGAATGTTATCAGTACGATGATGACACCCAGCTTGTTCTGAAAATGGAAGGCCGGCCAGACTCCATACCTTTTTGTTTCCAACAGTGCCTTGAAGCCGTTACTGGTTGGCTGCGTGCCAGTAGATTGAGGGTGAATCCAGCAAAGATGGAGATACTGTGGCTGGGCTGTCCGGTTGGTGGGGAGGCCTGTCTGCCTAGCTTGGATGGTGAGGCATTATGCCCGACATCCTCAGTTAATAGCCTTGGGGTCGTTTTTGACCCATTGCTGTCGATGGAGGCCCAGGTCTCCAGTGTCAGCAAAACCGCCTTTTTCCATCTGCGGCAAGCTAGGTGTCTGGCCCCCTACCTATCCAGAGACGACCTGGCCACGGTGCTCCAAGCCACAGTCATCTCGAGACTGGACTACTGTAACGCCCTTTACATTGGCCTGCCCTTGTCAGTGATCCGGAAACTTCAGCTCATCCAGAATGCCGCTGCACGACTTCTCACTGGGGCTCCAGTGAGATGTCACATAACACCTATCCTCCAGCAGCTTCATTGGCTTCCGGTTGAGCACCAGATCACCTTCAAGGTGATGGTGTTAACTTTCAAGGCCTTGCATGGTCTGGGGCCGCTATAATCTGAGGGACCATCTTTTCCCCTACCAACCCCAGAGGTCACTTTGTTCCGAACAAATGAACCTTCTTGAAGTACTGACCTTCAAAGCAACCCCTCTCACATCGACCCAGTACAGAGCCTTTTCTGTAGTGGTGCCGTCAATATGGAACACTCTTCCTAGTGATGAACGTGCCATGCAGGACCTTTTCTTCTTCCGCAAGGCTTGCAAGACTCACCTTTTCTGGCTAGCCTTTGATTACTAGGCCAGAAATCTCTTTTAAGCTAGTTTAATATGTATGCTTTTACCTCTGTGTGTTTTACCTGATTGTAAGCCGCTCTGAGCCCTCGGGGAGTGGCGGCGTACACGTCCAAATAATAAATAATAAATATGCTGAAGGGCCATAGGTTGCCCACTTCTCTAAATACACAGTTATGTATAGAGCCTGCTTACCCCTCCATGCCTTTCCATTCCTTCCTTGCATGCCTTCATCATTTTACCACTAATGAACTTCTGTTAGGGACTGCCTGTTACAAAGAGGCAAGCGGATGTGGACTACTATTGTAAAAAAAGGAAATACTTTTTAATGCATGGTGCTGATTGTAGATGTCCCATTTAGTGGATATAGAAATTTCCTCACTCTACAATGTATGTGGACGTAATTGGCTGTTGTCTGACAATAGGCTTGGTATTTATTTTGTACTTTCTGTCTTTTAAATTATTTTTGCTGTTTTTGGTGGATGTTTTCTTTCTTTTCCAAATGCTTAATGTAAGAAAATATTTCCGAAGCTCTGCATACTACAGAGCACTGAGTATTTATTTGCATATTGTGCAGAAAAGCATTAAAATGTAAATTTCAATAACTGGTGGCAGCATGGCAAAAGTTCATTGAAAAAGGTTAATAAACAACAGCTGCGCATTTGCTGTCAAAAAATTCTGATGTTTCCCAATAAATGGCACCTAATTTTCCTTCACAGTGGAAACTGATCCCCCCCCCCCAAACAAATGAAGATCTGTCAAACTGCTCTTCACAATGACCATTTTTTCCAGACATTAATTTAAAACTATGTTATGAAATCTTCCAAAAGTATTTTCTGTCCCCATGGATAGAAAAGGAAGAATCAATGTGAGTTTAGATACAAAGAAAGGAGGCTTGCTCCTTTACATTTTAACATTCTGTTTTTTTCAGCCTCAAAACAGAGATGAGGGGTGAAAGTTACAGGGCCTTCAGGGTATAGCAGCAAGTCCCTGAAATCTGCCGGCTGAGGCTTTGAATTGAATTCTGATGAACACATTTGATTCTTTAGAAACTCTGGTTTTTAAAGTGGGAAGACAACCTTATTTCAAAACGAATGATGTCTTTATGTGACTCAGCCTGGCATGTCCTGTGTTTATATGTGTGTAAGCATTTACAACTACTGCTATATTGAATATATTTTTCTGTAGGGAAAGTGAAAGACCTAAAGGATTAAATTCATAGAAAGACTTAAAATAGGCATCCTAGGTCATTGTTCTCAACCTTCCTAATGCCGTGACCCCTTAATACAGTTCCTCAGGTTGTGGTGATCCCCAACCATAAAATTATTTTCATTGCTATTTCATAACTGTAATTTTGCTACTGTTATGAATGGCAATGTAAATATCTGAGATGCAGGATGTATTTTCAACAAATACTTGATATGCCCAAATCTGAATACTGGTGGGGTTGGAGGGGATTAAATTTGTCCTTTGGGAGTTGTAGTTGCTGGGATTTATAGTTAACCTACAATCAAAGAGCATTCTGAACTCCTCCAACAATGAAATTGGCACACAGAACTCCCATGACCCACAGAAAATACTGGAAGGGTTTGGTAGGTATTGAACTTGAGTTTTGGAGTTGTAGTTCACCTACATCCAGAGAGCAGTCTGGACTCAAACAACAATAGATCTGGACCAAACTTGGCACAAATACTCATATGCCCAAATTTGAACACTGGTGGAGTTTGAGGAAAAATAGACCTTGACATTTGGGAGTTGTAGTTGTTGGGATTTATAGTTCACCTACAATCAAAGAGCATTCTGAACCCCACCAACGATAGAATTAGGCCAGACTTCCCACACAGAACCTCCATGACCAACAGAACATACTGTGTTTTCCAATGGTCTTTGGTGACCCCTCTGACATCCCCTCGTGCCCCTCCCGGGGTTCTGACCCCTAGGTTGAGAAACACTGGTCTAAGTGAAAGGCTTCAACAAAACTCAAAAGGGAATGTACTTCAAAATATCCATAGGCCTATGGGAAGAGGAGAGACAATGGATTCCATTACTAAATGCTTGGTATATGTGTCTCAATTATTAAAATCCATATTCTTATTTTGTTGACATTGTTTGGAATGAATATGATAACTCTGAACTCAGTTGTCATTTCTACAAGTCTCAGTCTGTCCTTGTAGTATCTCTGGCCACTTTTTTTCTGATTGGGGTCTATTTATAACAATGCTTTAGTCCTGTAAGACCAAGACTTTCTGAAATTGCTCAGCTCATTTGATTTATGGTGTAGCCATTAAAGATGTATATATGTATTAGCAGTACTGTTGGCAGCTACAGAGGGAGCTTTTAATTATTTTTTAAATCCTAAATTCTTGAGAGTAACTCTAGTACTTCAATGGATTAATACCCCGAAGCCATCCTAAATTATATTAGGAGCTCAAAGTGTAACTGTTTGCTAGCTCTTCTATCAGCTAGGAATCATTTTGTGGTTTCACTGGGAGGTTTACTCAGTTTCATGTTGGTGAAGAGAAGGATATATTAGGAATAATATATCACCGTCATATAAATAGACCCTTAAAAGCAGCGGTGCTAGCTACCTGATCTACACGACTAAACTCAAGAAGGCATAATGTGTCCGCAGCTGGTATGGGTTATGCCTGCTTGGTAATTCTACCATAAATGCAATAAAAAGATGACACCCTAATTGGGGCAGCAAAAAGGAGACTGTGACCATCTGGTAACAAAACTGGACCGTGCTCAACTGCGTACCACCGAGAAGGGAATTGCTCAGCGCACAGGGCTACATTAGGAACACACAATTAGCTGGAAGGCTGTGGCAAATTTGCATGTTTTATTTACACATAATTAACACAATTTGCATAAAATTTGTAAGGACGTTGTAAATGCAGGCCACAGCTGGTGGACATGTTGCACTTCATCCATGGCAACATTTGAGTTGTTCCCTTTGTGAGATTCATGGCAACATATTTGAGGATGTCTCCGTTACAGACTGTTGTCAATTAAATTAGAAATAATTCAATTACTTTTGCGAAGGAGTAGACTCTGGGTTCCACAATTAACACCTTTTCCTATTATTTACATGAGGACATTTTAAATGCTTAATATGGATTAATTTTGATTTTAATATTACTGGAACTGTAAATGTTTTAAGATGCTGAATAATTGGCCGTATGTAAGTCGCCTTGAGTTCCTTTCGGGGTAGAGAAAGGCGGGGTATAAATAGGGTAAGTAAATAAATAAGAGGGGTTAGAACTTATGGTGCATCAATAGTATGCATTTTAGTCCATCCAGAAAATTATGACATTGACAGCTTCTGAGCAGCTGTACTTACAAAAGGTGACCGCTCCCTCTAATTTTGGCACAGACTGCTCATTTGCAAGGAAGGGTCTCACAGGATAAGGAATGTGCACATAATAAGCCAAGGCAATTCAACAGCTTAAGGTCGTTTCCTTTTCCTAAAATGCAGGTAAAAAGATAATGGTGAAACAAAGCACTTACTGGATAGTGGGAAAAAAGACGGTTTCATAAGCTATACTATGATTATTTCTCTAGTCCAAGGATGAGAACTTCTGGGTAAATGTGCTGATTCACTAGTGGCTGTATCTCCATTGCTGAATTTGCTGCTCTGTGCACTGAATTTTGATTATCTGAGAACAGAAATAAAGAAATCCATAGAGAGTGTGTACCTTGTTTGAAAGCTGAATCACACTTCGGAAGCATGGTCTAGCATTAAATTGGGAAGGATGCTTTTTACATGCCTTTATTTATTTATAATACTATTTATTTATAGTATTATATTCCTCCCTTCTCACCCCACAGGTCACTCAGGACCGATTACAGTGCACATATACATGGCAAACATTCAATGGCATAGACATACAACATATATAGGTAGACACACTGAGGCAATTTAACATTCCAGCTTTTCGGCTTCATGAGGGTATGCTTGATTCCGGCCACAACGGGAGCTGTCGCTTCACCATCCACTTGTGACACCAAGTCCTTGATGGCCTACTTCCTCATTCTTATGCACGCTGTTGAAAGGTTTTATGGTGCTGTAAATTAGTCAAATTAGCCTCCTCGCAAAGCAGCACCTACATTTCCTACTTGACATTTTGGGCTACATAGGTCAACAGCAAGCTAGACTATTAA
Organism: Anolis apletophallus; assembly: GCA_030556195.1. Classification (NCBI taxonomy): domain Eukaryota; kingdom Metazoa; phylum Chordata; class Lepidosauria; order Squamata; family Anolidae; genus Anolis; species Anolis apletophallus. The sequence continues at coordinate 79,785,249 of JARBWK010000009.1, forward strand.
TGGTCAGGAGCTTACTCCGACAGAGGCTGGCTTCAAACTCATGACCTCTCGGTCAGTAGTGATTTAATTCAGCTGGCTACTAACTAGCTGCACCACAGCCTGGTCTTTTACACTGCAAGAATTGGGTTTCGGGGGCTAGAATGTTTTAGTAGGTGTTTGTTGAGGAAGAGGGAGCAGTAAGGCTGTAAAAATAAGTGATGATGCATAGGAATTGCAGGTCAGATATTTACTTGTGCTCCAATCCTTTTCTACAAGATAGGAAACTGCTGAATACTGAGATCCTGTCCATAGATAGGAAAAATATTCTCATTGATATTTTCTGGATTTATGACAAATTCTAACCATGGTTCCAAAATTAGCAAGCCGTTTAAGGAGTGGAGATCCATCCCTGGCATGTCATGCTACCTTGACAGCCAGGAAAAATGTAGAGGGAAATAACAGAGATTGAATTAGCTTTCAGACCTGAAAAGATGTCTGCTACAGAGTATCCGTCCTAAAGGAATCGGATATCCCCATATAATACAATCTAAGACATTCTATCCCCTTTGACAGCCATTCAAAAGATTTGCTCCCTCCTCTGATTGGCTCAGGAAGGGTCAAGATAGGATCAATGCTTTCATTGGCTGTGGACTTTCTGTGATGCTGGAAGTGGATGGAGTCTCTCTTGTGGTGGGAAAAATGAAGCATTCCTGTTTGTTCTTTGAAGTTAGAACCATTTGGAAGCTCCTTCTAAGACAAAAAGGGTGAAACTTGGGAAATGGTCTGAGGCAATTTAAATAGTTCAGGATCAGATAATATGAGTTCATGAAAAGAGTCAGACTCAGAGCCAAAGATGAAGCTTATTCAAATATAAACAACTGAGTGACATCAACTTTGGGCTCACACTTTTTGAATAGATATTATTATCAATGTGTTTATGGTGGTGATTATTGATGACAGTATAATAGATTTATGCCCAGTTGCTAGTGTGATCCTTTCAGGAATACCTGGGTTAGGTTGGGTTTGTCTGCTTGAAAACCAGCCAAACGCTATTTGTATTGCTCAGTAAAATATATAAATTAATATCATGTTCCAGATACTTAATCTGAATTATTAGTGGCATATGTGTGTGTATGTGTCAATTTTTAATAATGTGCAGACCACACAGTAGTGAACGAGGGTGCATCTACACTGTAGAATTTATGCAGTTTGACACCACTTTAATTGCCATGCTTCAATGTTATAGAATCATGGGGTGAAGTTTTACAAGGTCTTTCGTCTTCCTGCCAAATAAAATTGATGCTCAACACACTGCAACTTCCAAGATTCTATAGCATAGAGACATGACCGTTTTAAGTGGTGTAAAATTTCATTAATTCCATAGTGTACAGATGCACCCTCAGTCTTGTGCAATTAAAACCCACATTACTGTACACTTTCATATAGTAATGCATACTTGGGTAAAACATTCATCAAGGCAATCTCTTTACAGACCAGTGGATATGATGTTCAATGGGTTCACTTTTGGTAAGCATGGCCACCCTCCCTATCAAAACAAAAACATCTCCATGCAGTTGTTAAAAATGAATAAACATAAGTTTTGTTAATGCACAATGAGATGACATACTAACCTGTGTCTGTTCTACTTGATCATTCGTAGCTCCCGCAAATTCTACTCAGTTCTTTCCCCTGACTAACTGTCTTATCTCTTTTACTGTTTCTCTTTATCTTGTGCCATATGTCCCCCATCTCTCTGCAATCCTTTCCTATCTCTTTCCTCTATCTGCCTTCTGTCAGAGACACGGCTCAGTATTGCATTCGTTCTTTCCCTTAGGCCTCCCCCCAAAGCATTCTCTGAGCTGTGATCAGCCGGCCAGGGTTGCCCAACTTTTTCCTTCACATGCTCTAGCAAGAAACAATGCTGAGAGAAAGGATTTGCATTTTCTAAGACTCTTATGTGATGGATGCAATGAGCAGTCTATCCAGGCAACCAAGGCTACTTCAGTGCCTATTCCTAGACTGAGATCTGTGTCCATCACTGACGGTGGTTGTAATAATATAACTTCTTCGAGCACCATGCCTGGAAATAGGATGTTTGTGAGTGTGCAAATGCTGGCATAACATTAATCCAATATGAGCTAAGAAATAGCTATACAACAAGGTAAATTGGTATTTATTCATTCCTCAAAATATTTAACACAACATCCTTGTATAGCTTTGAAGCACAACTTAGTAGTTGTCATGTGGAAACACTACTACTAAGAACATCACACTAGAGAATGAATCCACTTTAAATCTGGTTGCTGCCTCCTGAAGAATTCTGGGGTTTGTAGTTTAGGGAACAGCTTTGAACAGTACCACTATAACTACAAACCTCAGAATTCTGCAGGAGGCAGAAACCGGATTTAAAATGGATGCATTCTCTAGTGCACTGATTCCCAAAGTGGGCGGTACCACCCCCTGGTGGGCAGTGAGGTTATCCAAGGGGGCGGTGGGAGGCTCGGGAATTTGGGGGTTGGTGAACCCCTTTAAGGGGGCGGTGAACAATTGACCATTTAGAAGGGGTCGCACGGTCCTCTTCTTTGGCTCCGCCCCCTTCGCTTTGACCCCCACACGCAGTGCAGTGTGAAGGCTGCAGTGCAAAGGCCTCCACGTCCTCCGGCGGAGCCTCCCCATCAGAATTGCCTCCCGGGCAGAGGCAATTCATTCCAAACCCTTCCAGTATTTTCTGTTGATCATGGGGGTTCTGTGTGCCAAGTTTGGCTCAATTCCATTGTTGGTGGAATTCAAAATGCTCTTTGATTGTGGGTAAACCATAAATCTCAGTAACTACAACTCCCAAATGAGAAGGGCTATTTTCTCAAAACTCCACAAGTGTTCAAATTTAGGCATATTGAGTATTGTGCCAAGTTTGATCCAGATCCATAGTTGTTTGGTTTCTCATTTCTCTCTGGATGTAGATGAACTACATCTCCCCTAAATCACTGCCAATTCCTCCCAAACCCCTCCAGTATTTTCTGTTGGTCATGTGGGTTCTCTGTGCCAAGTTTGTCTAGTTCTGTAATTTGTGGGGGTCTCAGTGGTCTGTGGAATTCAGAGCTGAATCGATTGACGGTACTGCAAACCCCATCATCCGTTGTCCATACTCCCCCAAACATATTGTTTTTGTGATTAATCACTATGCATTAATTGTGTTCAATTTGTAACAATGAAAATACATCCTGCATATTAGATATTTGCATTAGAATTCGTAAGAATAGCAAAATTATTTATGAAGTAGCAACAAAAATATAGTTGGGGGTCACCACAACATGAGGAACCTTATTTAGGGGTCACGGCATTGGGAAGGTTGAGAACCACTGCATTAATACATATATCTTTCTGTTTAATTGCTATTCAATTTTTTAAAAATTAATTTCTAGGGGGGCGGTGAGTAATTTTTTTTCTGGAAAGGGGGCGGTAGGCCAAAAACGTTTGGAAACCACTGCTCTAGTGTGATGAAGTAGAAAGTGTCTTTCAAAATTTGTCTGCCATTTGATGGGATTTCTTTTTTATATATACTCTAGCACAGTCCTGCAGTTATAAAATGTCAGTTTCCATATTGGAAAGGAGTCCTTGTGCAAAAAGGAACTTTCTTAGCCAATTCCATATGTATTAAGCTTCCATTTATAATAAACCTTGTAACAAAAATCCAGTTGTATAAATTAAATCGCTAATTGAGTTCAATATGAAATGTTTTATGGTAATGTGGTAGTGGATTTCATCATGATGTCAGCTGTAGGTTGCAGACAAAATTAAGCCCTAGTTTCTAATGAGGTTGATGAATGCCCAAACAATGCCTTGTAGTCAAAACTTAAATCACCTTTGAAAAATAGACCTCACTCAACTACAAAGTGCTTTAGAATTATTTATACTACAGTCTATCTTTAATTGATTTTTGTTAGTGATCCACTAGTACTTCTGGAAGTGTAAAGCCCCAGACACATTGTTTAGCATAGCAGGAAGAAAATGTTTTATGGATCTTGTGAAACATTCATAAAGTGGTGAAACTAACTGTTCATCTCCTAGTTTTTGTTAGACGTAGCCAGGATTTTGATTTGAGCTGAGACTGGGTAGGGTCTACCCAGGAAGTAAATGTTTTATGGATCTTGATGAATAGACATAACAGTTTAAATAAACCAGTGGTGCGGACCAGCCTAACTGTTCATCTCCTAGTTTTTGTTACAGTTCATAGCCATTCAGATCTTTGACCACAATTAATTGTGGTATTGTATTAAAAACACTTGCAATTGCTCAGTGGGAGTCTTCACTATTCAGGATAGTTTTCTCTGGGGTCTTGTAGCATTTTTTAAAAAACAGAATGAAGCCTACTATGTCAAGGAAAGTTTATCTCCAGATATGCAGCCATGGGATTTGGCGCCAGAAGAAATGCTACCATATCTGTACTTGTTTTCAGTAGACTTTCATGTCATGCACAAGTGCTTAGCTTTGATCTATATCAGCCTGAATTACTTGGATACAGATTTTTAAAATGATTTCATTTCTTGTTGTGACTACCGCAATCTAATTTAGCCAGAATCATAGCATCAAATACAAATGCATCGATCTTACTATTTGATGACCAAGTTTTTGTAGAACAAGAAGGGAATATCTAGTTTCTTTGCAAGACCCCAATTGGCTAATGTGCCTTATCTTGTGGGTGACCTAAGGCAGCAGTATGCAACCATGATTCCTTTCCCATTAATTCCCACAGTTCTGGTGTTTCTTTGCATTTTCCACTAAATAAGAGAGAATGTCTGTGTTGTTAACTTTTGTTATCTTTAGCATCTGCTGCACATGCTACTTTAAAAAAATAGATATTGAGGGCAACCCTAGAGTTCAAAGCATCTTTATCTTACTCTGATTCACATAAAGTATGCATGAGCAATAATTTTTGAAACACATGTTTGTTTTAAAGAGGTACTCATTTGCAAGTATTTAAAGAGTAAAACCAGAACTTTAAAATGGGTTTCAAAAATGCATCGAATTGGCAGTTACTCAGTTGGTTCAGTATAGGAGTTATATGGGTGGATTGTCTTACACTAGGTCTATGGTGACCCCATTCTATGCCACATGAAAGTTTCCCCCTTTATATCCTCTTGTCTTTAAGACAGAGATAGACAAAGCTTTAGGACTGCAACTGCCATTACCCATCAACAATGCTTATGCTAGCTACAGTTGATGGGAATTCAACTCAATAACACATGGAGGGCCAAAACATCCCTACAATGGTTGTAGATTTTTCCAGGCTATATGGCCATTAGGGGTGGTTGATCCATCAAAAATTTGTTCTTTAGTTCTTAGCAGGGAGGGAAGGAGGTGGGGAGGGCATCCGCACCTCTCCTTCCCTGTTCTAGAGGCAGTCCTCACAACCTCTGAGGATGCTATTCTCAGAGGTTGTGAGGTCAGAAGAGAATGCCTCTAGAACATGGCCATATAGCCCGGAAAAACCTGCAACAACGCATCCCTACCATATTTTACAAGCATTTTCAAAACCCCAGTTGCCTTGTATGGAAGAAGAATAGTCCATTAGACCTAGGGAGAACATATGATAATCCATCTTGTGATTACTTGATTCATGTGATGGAGTACTAAACTAGCTGGAGAACATTAGGTTCTAGGGACAAATATGGTTGTCTTGATGTCTCAGTCCAACTCTCAAGATGGCTGTGCCTCATTGCTAATAGTAACTTCTCTTGGTAGCTTCTTTGTTTTTATATGTCCCCTTTCTCATATTTTGAAAAAAAAACAACCCCCTGAAGTGCGCCTCTCAAGACTTAAGAACTTTAAGATAAAATGTACTATTATTTTCCAATCTAACCTTTGACTATGCTCACCACTGAAATGTAGCTTCATGTTGTTTATCTTCAAGTACTTTCTGATTATGGCAATCCCAAAATGAATTTATAATAGGGTTTTCTTTACAGAGGTGATTTGCCTCTGAGACTGAGAAGACTCCATGCACTTTTCTCAAATTAAATTTTGCCGTCTGGCTGAAATAGGTTGCATACCCTTAATCTGTCCCCACATATGTTGAAATTTCTGACAAAGAACAATTCAAAAAATAAAATCAAGACTTAACGTAACGTTCATTTTGTGCCAATTTTTAAAATAATGCTGTAATGAGCTGATTTTAATAGTTTCTTTGTCACTAAATAATAAGTAACGTGGTAGGCACACTGCATAAACAGCTTTTATTATCCTCCAAGCACTTCTGCTATACATAGATGTAGATGGCTCTATTGTGAACAATATTCCTGAAAAAGAAGCTGGCAGTGCACTTTATGAGTAATCAAGAACTTCCACAACAGGATTATTAAACAATTAGTCTTGATAGGTCATGTTTTCCTGGGCCATTAATAGGTGCCTCAAGTGTGTTGTAAGACAGACGGCAATAATAGCTTTGGTCACATTGACATATACAGTGTGCACACAAGTGACTGCCATCTCTATTAAATGAGAATGCTATGTCCCTGGATGTATTTTATTTAGACCTTGTGTTATTTAAATTATTTAAATATTTCAGGACTACAAAATTCCATGCAAGACCAAAAATGGAAATGTTTAAGACCAAGGTAGACACAGAATGAGCATTCTGTGACTGGAATTAATGTTATGTTTTTGTTTTGAAAAATATTAGCACCTTTTCTAAACTCTGCTGTCATTTCCAGTTCTCTGTATCTGTGTGCTGTTTTCCTTTGGAAAAATACTGCTCCTCATATCAGTAGATGTGGAAAAAAATATCCTCACACATCTTCCTTATTGATTAGAATAATAAAAAATAACATTTACATAATATAAAAGGAATTTTTGGAAACTGTTTTATGTATGGTATATGACTCCCTGATGGTCAAAGCAATTTTTTCCTTGAATCGGCTGATTTTATTCATATTTGATGATGTCCAACTAGTATTATTTCCTGGAAGAAAATTGTTTATGTAATTTCAATTATAACTCATTAGTAATTTTATTAGATCCATTAGTAATTTTACTAGGACATGCTAATGACTAAGTACACTCTAAGGAGAAAAAGATTATATAAAAATTGCTAATGACAGTTAAATACGGGTTGAGACTATTACTCAGAAATCCAAAACCTCCAGAACCCAAAAGCTTTTGCCGCCACCAGCACACTTCTGGTGGTGCTGCTCTTGTTCATTTATCTCACAACGCTCTGAGAAATAAACAAGCAGGAATGCTACAGCCACTTCATTGAAGACAGAAATGGGCAGGTGGCAGAAAAGAAAGAGACCGAGGCTCTGAGAAGTGAAGAAACATGACTGCTACTGCCACTTAAAAAACAAGAGTGTTAAGTTGGTGGCAAAAGAGCTGTGAAATGATGGGAGGTATAAATTTGCATCAAACACTTTGCTTGCATTCCCACTATTTCACAGATTCTCAGTCTCTCTCTAGCTTTGTGTCTAATACACAACAGAAATAGCAAATGAATGAGACATGAAGCTATTCCAAAAAGATACTGCATTCCAAAATACGAAAGAAATCGTAAATACTTCTGATCCTAAGGAAGAGATATGCAACCTGGATTTTAAAATGTGGAGATGTCTGACTTCTCAATGTTCACCACTTTGCATGAGATTTAGTCTGTGAGCACCCCATAACCCACCCCTGCTGGACACAGATGGCCTTGAGCTAATTGCTCTATTCGCATTAGCACTAGCCTTGTACCTGGTGCATTGGGACAAAGTGTTTCTACTGATAAGTACTAGAAAAAGGGAGACTACAGGATGGGGACATGGACCATGATGTAAAATTGCCTGATTGTTTTTTAACCAATTGAGCTTGACAATGATAGAAGGATGCCCCAAAGGGTGGTATAGCACTTTGAAATTATAACAGCTAATCCACTTTCACTGCTCGGGGTCCCTCCATTTTGGGGCACCACTGGAGTTCCAGTTCTCTGTATCTTTCTTCCTGAGAGCAAGAAATGCCTGATTACTTTGCTGACTGTATCTCTAAAGCTGTACCTTTTAAGACAGTGTTTCCCAACCTTTTTTGAGCCGCGGCACACTTTTAACATGAAAAAAATTCGGGGGCACACCACCAACCAAAATGACACAAAATGACACTCTAACACAGTAAAGAACGGCTGGGGGTTGGTGGCCTGCTGGGAGCAGCTGCTGGGAGTGCCGAAGCCAGGGGAGGGGGCAGAGCCAGGCCGTGCCATGCCCCGCCCCCTCCCCCCAGCTTCAGCTCTCCCAGCAGCTGCTCCAGCCTTGAGGGGGCAGTGCCAAGCCAGCGGTGGCAGAGCCAGCACAATGCTGGCTTGGCACTGTCCTCTCAAGGCTGGAGAAGCTGCTGGGAGTGCCGAAGCTGGGGAGGGGGCGGAGTCAGGCCACACTATGCCCCGCCCCCTCCCTGGCTTTGGAACTCCCAGCAGCTTCTCCAGCCTTAAGGGGCCAGTGCCAAGCCAGCGGTGGCAGAGCCAGCACAATGCTGGCTTGGCACTGTCCTCTCAAGGCTGGAGCAGCTGCTGGGAGTGCCAAAGCTGGAGAAGGGGGCGGAGCCAGGCCATGCCATGCCCCTCCCCCCAGCTTCAACTCTCCCACAGAGGAGGAGCATGAGCGGTGGATGGGCTTCCTCCACCGCGCGGCTTCAGCGAGCAAGGGGCGAGAGTCATGGCGGGAGTCATGGCAGATTGGAGGCTGGCTGGGGAAACGGCCGAAAGAGGCGGTGCCACGGCCCCTTCTTCTTTTTCTTCGCTGCCAGGCCCTTCCTCCTCTTCCCCCAAGCAGCAGGAGTTTGGCAGGAGGAGGGGGGAAGGAAGGGGGGCAGAGAGCTTTTCTCGCGGCACAGCAGGAGGTCTGACATGGCACACTAGTGTGCCGCATCACAGCGGTTGGGAAACACTGTTTTAAGAGATTTGTGTAACAAATCCTCCAGATGTTTGGGACTATTATTATTTATTATTTACAGTATTTATATACTGCCTTTCCCACCCCTGGGGGGACTCAAAGCTATGACTCCCAGATCCCTTGCTATTGGCAAAATTGGGCTTCAGGTAGTTGAAGGCAACAATATCTGTAAGGCTAATGTTCCTACAATAATGAATACCCCATATTAATGGTATCTAGGCACCTTCAACATCTAGGTTTTTCACTAATGTCCATCAGGGGTCCATCTTTTCAGGCCAGGTAGAAATGAGCCTGACAAGGGAATGTGGTTGGCTAGTTTACACTTTTGTAAGTTCTATAAAACTTGGTGAATTTCATAGAACTCACAAAGTCTTCACATCTGACATCAATGTAAACCAGACAGCGATTCTCAAGAAAAGTACCTCTTTGCACAAGTCTCTCAAAAGCCAATATTCTGTTCAACAGATGCAACTGAGCATGAAGCTACAAATGCTAATCCATTAATGGCCCCTTCCACACAGCTGTATAAAATTCACATTGAACTTGATTTAATGGCAGTGTGGACTCAGATAACCCACTTCAAGGCAGATATTCTTTCCATCTGACCTCGACTAGGCACAGGCCATTTTCCGTCATCGCCCCGGTTTTGTGGAATGCGCTACCTCCAGAGACGCGGGCTCTGCGAAATTTGGCCACTTTCCGCAGAGCCTGCAAGACGCACATGTTCAGACAGGCTTTCGAATGCTTGTGATTTTAGTATGTGTTTTATTTGTGTTTCATCTACTACTTGTATTCATTGAACTATGTTGTAAACCACCCCGAGCCTCTGGGAGTGGTGGTGTATAAGTCCAATAAATAAATAAATAAATATTGTGGATTATTTGCTTTGATATTCTGGGTTATATGACTGTGTGGAAGTATCTCATGTTTCCAGGGGAAATACGCACAATACATAGGAAATATGTCTATAACTCTACTGAATTATGGCTACTGTCTTAAGAAAATTGCTTCAAAACAGGATAACTTGTAGGCATTCATGGCCACCCTGCCCCAATGTCTCACTTTTAAATCTGTCCCATTGATTCAAAAGGATCTACAAGAGAATTGTGGTTATAAAACTTTACTGTTTCTCCAGTTTTCAATGTCATGAACCTGGTTTTGGAACTGAACCTGTTTGGATAAGGGAATTTTACAATGGGAAATTTCACTTCAGGATTGTCTTGGTTAATCACTAATTTGCTTCTGGTGCAGGCAAAATGTGTTAAATTTAAAGTGATTTAGATTATCGTATATTCTTCGAGGAATCCCAGGAAGACAGTTCTCAACGGAGACCTGAATAAAAATGCTTTTCTTACAAAGTATTCTAAATTCTGACATGATTAGTCACCTTGGTTATAAAATGAACATTTTTTTCATAATTGAACATAATTTATTATTAAAGATAATATATTTTTAAATTATTCACCGGATTTTCATTGGCTGGATTTGTCTATGTCATTAAGATTGAATTTCACTAAAATTTAAAGAAATTCTTTTTTAAATGCTTCTTGCAATATTTATTGTTTTCTTCTACCCTAATATAACATTTCCTACAACCATAAATGACATATGGGGATGAAAGGCGGGTTTTCACATTGTTACTTGGGACTCATAAAATACTGTTAATGGAAGATTAGCCTTCATTAAGCTGCCTTTCACATTTGCTTCAAAGGAAAGGAAGACAACATAGGCTAATATAGCCAAGCCGTCATGGTACATTTACATGGTGAAAAGACTTTATTTTATACAGTGGTGATTATCTTCCACCCTCTCCATTTTCTTCTGTAGGATTGTGAAGATTAGCCTTTCTTACCAACCCACAAAGTTCAATACCCTCTTCCCCCATATTGATTCTTTTTGTATGTAGGTGAAATATGATTCCTAGTCCTACTGTTACTGAGTACCTAAAATGAAGTCAGTAACTGAGAACAGCGAGCAAATTTTAGGGGAATAAATTGGTTAGAAATGTGACATGTATTTAAGGGTGCATCTACACTGTATAACCAATGCAGTTTGACACCAATTTTACTGTCAATGCTATGGAATGATGGGAGTTTTAGTTCAGTGAGGCACTAGTGCTCTTTGTCAGAGAAGGCTAAAGGCTTCATAAAACGACAACTCCCAGCATTCCACAACACTGAGCATTGGCAATTAAAGTGGGGCTCAAACTGCATTAGTTCTACAGTGAAGATGCACCCTAATGCTATCTGGAATTATAAAGTTCATTTTTTTCACTGATATTGGAGTTGCTGGTGAAAATTTCTTCTGCAGAGGTCTTAAAGGTTGCTAAATACAAGTAAGAGTGAATTGTAAAGTGGCATTTGGAAATATGGGAAAGAAGACATTTATTAACCCTTAGCTATGTTACTACAAAACTTTAGGAAAGTTTGAAAACAGTGATGATGGGAGAACAACAAACTGACAGTAAGAAAAAAATCCCTTCAACTCTGTATTACCATTCAAAGTGCTACCTTTCATAATAGAACATAGCATTGCAGAACTATTATCCTCCGAATAGGTGTGAGTCGTTCAGCTCTTTGCGTGTTCATTTTGTTTTTATTCTTTCTCTCATCTTAGCAGGGTGCTAACAATGTACAAAAACAAGGGTTCATTATGAAATGCTTTCCTACTTCTGAAGGTTTACACACAAATAAACACTCTCATTTTGGGCCATTCCATACTACACAGTATAACACTGTATCTCACCACATGGCTTACCCTATGGCACTACTTCTTAAACTGGGGGTCCTGACCCCGAATGGGATCCCCTTAGCTCAGTGTTGGGGTCACAAAAAGGCAACAGCAAAAGGTTTCTAAGATTACCTAGACATTTACACAAATCTTTTAACAACAACATTCAGTGTTTACAGTGGACTAGGCAGAAAATGCTTCAGCTGTACTTCATAAAAAGAAAAACCAGCCTGTTTAACAAGCACACACTGATTCAAAAGTTTGGTTTATTTATTCCTATTTTCTATACCTATATACAAAGGGTGATGTAAAATTTTCCTGGGCAGAAAGGGATCATAAAAAATTTCTCAGGGTGGAAAGGGGTTGCAAATGGAAAAAGAGCCCTTGCCCTATGGGATCCTGGGTTTTGTAGTTTGATGAACTGCTGGCTTTTTCATTTTTTATTAAGATACTAGCTTGGGGACCCAGCTCTGCCCGGGTTATTTCAGAAAGGCATTGTGTGTCAAGGTTGGTCTTATCAGTTGTTTATTTGGTTTGCAGTGGTCCCAGGAAGTGAGTTAAGGTACTTCAAGTCCCATCATCTGTGGTCCATCCTCCTCGATACTGCACCAGGATGTAGAATGAGTCATGGGGGCTTTGTGTCTCAAGCTTTGTCTTGATAAGTCATTGGATGAGGTTGGCAGTGGTCTTGTGAAGTGAGTGGAGGTACTTAAAGTCCCATCATCCATGGTCCATCCTCCTCCAAACTGCACCAGGATGTAGAGTGGGTTATGGGGGCTCTGTGTGGCAAGTTTGGTCTTGATCAGTCATTGGATGAGGGTCGCTCCAGCCTCGCGAAATGAGTAAAGGTACTTCAAGTCCCATCATCCATGGTCCACTGTCCTCCGAAGTGCACCAGGATGTAGAGTGGGTCATGGCGGCTCTGTGTGCCAAGTTTGGTCTGCATTGGTCATTGGATGAGGGTCGCATTGGTTTCAGTAAGTGAGTGAAGGTACTGCAAGACCCATCATCCATGGTCCATCCCCCTTGGAACTGCAGCACGATGTAGAGTAGGTCATGAGTACTCTATGTTGCAAGTTTGGGCCTGGTCTGTGATTTGTAGGGGCTGTAGTGGTCTGTGGGAAGTGAATCGGGTGAAGGATCTGCAAATCCCATCATTTGTGGCCCATCCTGCCCTAAACTGCACCAGGATGTAAAGTGGGTCATGGGGGATTTGTGTGCCAAGTTTGGTTCTGATCCGTCTTTCATGTGCTTGGATAGTAAGCCACTTAAGACTGTGTACATTAGTATTAGCATCTTGAATTGGGTCCAGTAGTTTCCTGACAGCCATTGAAGACATTTCAGAACCAACGTCTTGTTCAGTTGTAACTCTCCCTGTCAATAGCATCATTTTGAAATGGTTTATACTTCTATACTGTTGTTTCTAATACCAAGATATCTTATATATTTTGTAGGCTTTTAGAAAATAGAAGCATTGTCAAGTACTTGAAATATCATATATGGTTTGTAGGCTGTATTTGGCTCAGTGGCAACAAACAGTGGACTTCTGCTTTGCCCACTTTACCACACTACATTATACATCATCCGTAATAAAAAAAGGGATTGTAACCATGCTTGAGCCTTTCAGAATCTGAGCTAATAATGCACTGAAATGATAGCAAGGTGGTGTGTCAGTAAGAAATCCCAGCTATTCAAACTGCTGACAAAGAGAAAAAATCCCTATCTAGCATCTCTCTTTCCTTCCTGTGAACTGTCTGATGATCAAGCTAGTTTGCTATATCAGACCAGCATTACAATTATTTTCCCCTAGAGTGATGGGTTGGTGGCTTTCTGAATGGCAATGTCAAAAAATCCCACTATGGAGAATAAAATTGTGATAAAGTTTCCCCAGTAAAAGCTAAGCCTCATTAACTTTCGATTTCACAAGATTATTCTCATGAAATAGACCTAAAATCTCAGAGCAGACTTGGTTCCTTATCAAATGTATTCAGTCCTAGCTTGGCAGGAAGGTTCATGATATACTTGCATCTTATTAGTAATAGCTGTCAGGGCGCTGCTTCTGGAAGTTGCAGTAATGTGTTTACTGCTATATGTCTCTCCTTAACAAATAATAGATACTGACATTCTGTGACCTAGATGACGCAAGTAACTCCTCATATGAAATTCTTTTATGTCTTGCAAGCTTCTTTGGTGGTAAGAACCTTAAAATCAACATTTCCTTTCATTGATCACTAACAGCTGGATATCTCTTTGAGTCAGAGAGCAGGAGACTTGTATTGCATCTATTAGATTGGTTTAAATCTGAACTTTGCAGCAACAAGCCAAGATTTGCACATGTTTAGAAAGAATAAACATTCTGGACATTTGAACCAGCTGTAATGCAACCGCTGATTGGATGGAGATGAATAGCTCTTCTCTAAAATCATAGAGTTGGAAGAGACGTCATGGGCCATCCAGTCCAACCCCCTGCCAAGAAGCAGGAAAATTCCATTCAAAGCACCCTGACAGATGGCCATCCAGCCTCTGTTTAAAAGTTTCCAAAGAAGGAGCCTCCATCAAATTCTGGGGCAGAGAGTTCCACTGTTGAACAGCTCTCACAGTCAGGAAGTTCTTCCTAATGTTCAGATGGAATATCCTTTCTTGTAGTTTGAAGCCATTGTTCCACGTCCTAGTCTCCAGGGCAGCAGAAAACAAACTTGCTCCCTCCTCCCTATGACTTCCTCTCACATATTTATACATGGCTATCATGTCTCCCCTCAGTCTTCTCTTCTTCAGGCTAAACATGCTCAGCTCTTTAAACTGCTCATCATAGGGCTTGTTCTCCAGACCCTTGATCATTTTAGTCTCCCTCCTCTGGACACATTCCAGCTTGTCAATATCTCCCTTCAATTGTGGTGCCCAGAATTGGACACAATATTCCAGGTGTGGTCTAACCAAGGCAGAATAGAGGGATCTAGACACTAGACTCCTATTGATGCAGGCCAAAATCCCATTGGCTTTTTTGCCACCACATCACATTGTTGGCTCATGTTTAACTTGTTGTCCATGAGGACCCCAAGATCTCTTTCACACATACTGCCCTCAAGCTACGCATCCCCCATTCTGTATCTTTGCATTTCATTATTTCTGCCTAAGTGGAGTATCTTGCATTTGTCACTGTTGAAATTCATTTTGTTAGTTTTGGTCCATCTCTCTAATCTGTTAAAATCATTTTGAATTCTGCTCCTGTCTACTGGAGTATTGGCTAGCTATCTTTCCCAATTTGATGTCGTCTGCAAACTTGATGATCATGCCTTCTAACTCTTCATCTAAGTCATTAATAAAGATGTTGAACAGGACTGGGCCCAGGACGGAACCCTGCAGCACTCCGCTCATCACTTCTTTCCAGGATGAAGAGGAAGCATTGGTGAGCACCTTCTGGGTTCGTCCACTTAACCAATAACAGATCCACCTAACCGTAGTTTTGCCTAGCTCACATTGGACTAGTTTGTTTGCAAAAAGATCATTAACCTTGTTGAAGGCCTTACTGAAATCCAGGTATGCTACATCCACGGCATTCCCACCATCTACCCAGCTTGTAACTCTATCAAAAAAAGAGATCAGATTAGTCTGGCATTACTTGTTTTTGATAAATCCATGTTGACTATTAGCGATGACCACATTTGTTTCTAAGTGTTTGCAGACCACTTCCTTAACAATCTTTTCTGGAATTTTGCCTGGTAACGATGTGAGGCAGACCAGACAGTAATTGTTTGGGCCATCCTTTTTTCCCTTCTTGAAGATTGGGACCACATTGGCACTCCTCCAATCTGCTGGAACTTCTCCCATTCTCCAAGAACTCTCAAAGATGATTGCCAATGGTTCCGAGATGACTTCTGCTAGTTCCTTCAATACTCTTGGGTGTAGTTAATCTGACCCTGGGGACTTGAACTCGTTTAGAGCTGCTTGGTGAAAGAAGTGAAAGAGAGTAGCAGGAAAAGGATTTAAGTTCAAAACATTTCAGTTTAATAGTAACTTAAAATATGTTGGTAGTTAACTGATCTCTTTCATCCCACTTTTTTCATTAGGTACAAAATTTAGCAATTTGGAAGGTAATACACAAGAAAGAAGGCTGTTGAATAAGGTGTAGTAGGAAAGCTCTACTTTGTGTACTTGTTTAGATAATAGTTTCAGTAATCAGAGAAGTATCTACTCTGTAGAATTAATGCCGTTTGATATCACTTTAACTGCCATGGCTCAGTGTTATGGAATCCTGCAAGTTGTATTTGGTCAGGCACCAGCACTCTTTGGCAGAGAAGGCAAAAGACCTTGTAAAACTACAAATTCCATGATTCCCATGCAAAGAGTGATGTCAGTGGTGTCAAACTGCATTAATTCTACAGTATTGATGCACTCCAGGTTAACAATATCTACTTGGTTGTTAATTCTATTGAAACCTTCTAATAGGTAAACATAGCTTGTTCAGAATATTAAAAAAATAGCTTGTGCACAATAGTTATTCTATTCTTACAATTCTACATTTCGGATCAAAGAAAAATTTATGAACGCCTCATTCTTGGGAAAAGATATCTCATCTGTGGTGGCAATAAATAGTGGTGGCATACAGAATAACCTTTTAGTTGTCCATTTTATAGTGTAAGGACCTCATCACATTGAGGTCCACGTGATGGGTGATTGCAGGGGGATTCACTATGCAGCATGGCCAATCTGGTGGGCAGTGGGAGGAGAGCATTGTCTCCCACTCTGCAATGTCTTACCACCCAGTTTACTTCCGTTCTTCACAATGAGAACATGGGAAGCATCCTGTGTTCTCTGGACAGCATTCTATCATGCTGCTAGGACACTTCCTCTACAGAGCCCCACCAGAAGTAGCCTTATGTTATCTGATGGGCTTTGTTGGGCTCCATTGAAGAAGCATCCTGGAAGCATCCTGCGTTGCTTCCTGAAGCCCGTATGATGAAGTCCTCAGTTGCAGCTTTCAAAGAGTTGTTTCCAAAGTGGAAGGAACTCTGTGAATTGCACACTTTTGTGAGCTAAATGTTATAGTATTTGAAGATTATTGGAAATATTATTATTGCATTATTTTGGCAGTAGGTCTAGGCCTCTAAAAGATTCTGGAGCTGAACATTTGCTTTTGAAGTTCTACAAGTTTACCACCTGTTTCTTAAATACAGGCTTATCTGAAGTATCAGAATGATGAATGTGATTTATAAGTACTGCTGTCCCAATCCTGAATGAATCATAGATGCAAATCTGACTCTGCTCTTACAGAAGCATAGTCTAGGTCGAATCATTACAACCTAATATATGGATCTCTGGAAGTAAAACATCCTACATTGGCTGATGCTTGATCCATAGGTAGGCAATGTGCAGGAAGGAAGGCTTAGTTTAACTTGACTCAAGCTGATACAATTTGGCATCTACCTACACATATTACATTTGAATTGAGCAAAGCAATGCTTATTTAGAAATGAACTTTAAATGACATTTAATCAGGATGGATAATGTCTGTTCCAAGAATGAAAACATTCATTTTTAAAGATGCTTTAAGGCTATCAGAATTTAGGTTTTTAGATTAGGGTTTTCTCTTCACTTACTTACTTACTTACTTAGGCGATCCCTCATTGTCCAACTATGATGGTCTTACAAGTGTAGTGTTTTGGCAGTGGATATGTAGGTGACTGTGAAGCCCTATTCTTGACCTTCATGTTCTTCTACATTGAGGGCAGTTTCCACAGTCTGTTCTTTCCCCCCATTTTTTTAAAGAGTGATGATGGTGGCATCCTTCAAGTCTGCTTGGATTTTCTTGATCACCCACACTTTTTCAATGAGTGGGTGGAGTTGTTGTGTCAGCTCAGGCCCACCCTCTTTAAAAACTTCAGCAAGGATCCCATCTACTGGCTTTGTTTTTGTGGGATCTGTGAGAGAATCTCTTCAGCCACGTTGGAGCTGCGATTCAGGCGGTTGTGGTAGTACTCTTTTCAATGTAGTGCAATTGATTTTTTGTTCTTCAGAAGTTTGGTTCTATGTGATGACCATATTATGATGATGCCCAAATACTCAGTACTTGTTTTCAAAGTATAATGCAATTTTGGAATGAATATAAAATGAATTAATCTTCATTGTTTATTCCTAATAGATAGATCACCTTACCTGAAGCTCAGAAAAGGCCTTATAGCATGCATGTGCCCAACCCATTTCTGTTACTTCAGTGTGTTCACTTTTGTAACACTGTTGCCCCTCATGCTTTGTATTAAATAAGTCAGATCTTCTGGACAACTGTCTCTTTTTATCTAGAACTAATGACCTTACAAGTAAGATAGGCTTAGGTTTAGAATATCTGGAACTCTATACACAATGTTTGACTCTTGCTCTCTGTGGTAATCATTCACTCTTTGGAATACCATATTTAAATGAGAAATTGGTTGAACATACCACATTAAATACTATATTAGGTAACAGAGAAAACAAAAATAAACTGAAATTATAGGAAGAGAAATGAGCAACGGTTGAAATCTGGAGAATTGTACATGGGAGCAGAAGCTGCAGACTAGGAAAAGATAAAGCAATCTGACTGATCATTAGTTCTAATGGAAATGGAAGCTAGAAAGAGGTTTCAGTCTAGTAATAAAGAAGGCAAGGCAGATGTGGGATGTAGTAGCCCAAAGGTAAGGTTATCCAAGATCATCTTTTGGTTTTGTTACATAAGATAGCATAAACATTATGGGCAGTTTTGAGTTCACATCTGGGTTTTATATTGTGAACAAAGGGAGAATCAAACATTTCTGTTTTTTTAAAATCCTCATAGTCATATTGCTTACACCTGCCAGTTTCTCATATGAATGTCTGGATACATCTCTCCCCCTACCTTCTCCCAATATCAGCTTAAGGCTGGAGATGTGCAGGCACAAGACTAATAATCAAGTCAGCATTTTTGTAACATCTTGACTGATTAAGAGATCTAAATATCTAGAACTTGGTCTGTGGTAAGACTTTAAATACTATATATCAAAATTACCTAATGTAGTATATCAAAAATTACCTAATGTTACATGGCTTGTCAAGCATTGAAGCCTCATAAAACATGCCAAGAAAATATTTCAGGGCTTACAAAGTCTTGGCTCATAACATTCTACTGCTACACAGTTTTGATCTCAGCTGCTGTGTAAAGATAGATTTTAATCTGTTTCAAATAACTTTACATCTTCAATTTTATAGTATTCGGAAGTGCACTTATACATTTTCTCAGAAAGCATATTCCAGAATGGATAGTGAAGCATGGAATGGTTTTGTTTTATATTCCACACAGGAAAAAACATTTACAATAATGTGTGAAAAGCAGCGACCTTTGACGTGGAAGATTTGCTGTTGCCATTTACTTTCCTATCTTACCTTATTGTTACAAGAAATGATATTTTATTTGTGTCGCAGGGGTTTCTCAAATTAAATCAGATTTGTTTCAAATATTCATGGTTGTATTTGAAAAGCAGTTTATTATATTTGTATACATTTCCATCCGTCTTATTCTGTTAACAGAAAATGTATGCACTCAATACAAAAGAGACAAGCCTGTGATCACGTGGAAGCCGGATCCTGCTTTCATTAACAATGTGTATATGTATAATCGTGATTTGTAAGCTTGGCTGTAAAATTAACTGCACAGACAGTAAACACTGGCATTCAGATTGACATTAGAGGTTATCGGAAGCCAACATCTTGAGCATTGTCATGCCATACTGCTTTCCTTTGATATATGAAGCTCATAGCAAGCGGATGTTAAAGCAGTCCTGAAATTATTGCTGTTCTTTATTTATGGATTCATCTGGTTGGTCAGATCACAATCTCAGCATTCAACTTTGCATTCTGATCAGCTACAGCCTAGTGCTAGTTCAAGAAAAATTGCTTCAATCTTTGAGTGTGCTCAACTACATCTAAAATGAGAACATTCTCAATGTCAGAGCATTATAGCGAAGAAATTATATCTTATTTAAATTGTACTGAGAATAAGCATAGACTGAAGAAAAGTAAAGGTATGCTTTTGCATTCTAGCAATAAAAGCCCAAGTTGCTCAAAGCGATTTATCAAAACATCATCAGAGGTCTTTGTGCTTTGTGCCATATACTTTATCACCTATCTGCATTCTGTACTATTAATTTTAATGCTTTTAAATTGTCTGCATGACCTTCCTTCCTACGACTTTGTATTTCTTGAAATCCCTGAGAATATTTTTTTTCTACTTAGAGTATCATTTCCATTGAATTTTTTGCACTTAACCAGAAGTGAAAACATTAAGATTTCATAGAGGAGTGTAATTAGAAAGAGTGAGAGGGGATGTTCCAGCTTATAGTTCAGGAATGGTCCACAGTGGACTCTAATGTTGCAAATATCCTCTCTGGTTAGCTGTTAATGTAAAATACATATGAGTCTGGCAGATGTCTTTGTGCATCTGCTCTTCATATTTCTGGTTGTAGGCATTCCAGAAATGTCTCCAAAGCCGTGAGTGCCAGAATATTGTTTTGCATATATTTGCATTTATAGGTGCCAGAATTCTAACAATATGTAGAGATCCCCTGTAGTTCAAAGACTGACTATGTTTATGTCCTTTTTTAATCTTCAGTATAGTAGTAACAGAAACAAAATCAAAATTACAGAATCAAATGCCTGTAACAAGAAATTAAAAAACTCAAAAACTTACATAAGAATGTTTTGATATGCCATTATAAGCAGATTATTGTGTTGTGGTGATGCCATAATAAGCATTGAATTGTTCTGCAAGATATCTGTAAAGAACCGTTGTCTATAAGTGTTAAGTAAGCCTCACCTGAATAATGTAAGTGTGGAAAATACAACTGTACTGCATGGAAAAATACCCGCACAACTGCTTGAGGCCCGAGTTCAGAATGGCTACTTGATATAACTAGGGCTAGTACAGGAACATACAGTTTCAATGTGTAAAAACTATCAGGCAGTAAAAAATGATTGCTATTTTTGTCTCCTTCATATTCTGTAGACATTCTCCAAAGACAATAAATTTGGGAAATAACTTCCACAGCCTAGTTCTATGTCTTGCGGATGTGTTGGTTCATAAATAAATAAATAAATAAATAAATAACAGCAGTTGGGGTTGAAATGCAAACATCCCTTAGGTTAAAGTTGGAGGCTAGATTAAGGGATTACAGTGGAATCTTGCAAGATTATGAAGATTCCATGGATATGGAATAGCATTTTCAGGAGGGAAGTACAACCAACCTGACCTGACTTTACAATTGCTTTGTAGACAATATTACTACCTTATTTGCATCCAGAAGAATTGAGTTTGTGTTTGATAGTGTATATAATAGAGTGTGTTCTGAATTCAGAATTGGGATATTAGAATTCAGATGGTGTATAATAAGGAGACTGATAGGGTTGCCATTACTGCTGTGACTGTGGACATGAGAGTTAGAACGGTCATCTTCCAAACAGTTATTTACAGTTTATTCCTTTTTCTGTTTCTGCCTTTTTCACACAAAGACCAGGTTGCTTGTCTGTTTGTCCATCTGCTTGTCTGTTTGTCCATCTGCTGTTTAATGTGAAGTAAGTTCATAATAAGACTAAATCTTTCACAATTTAATCAGGGATGAGTAGGGTATCACGGCACATACTGGTACTATGCCAGTTAGGCTGGGGTGGAGTTGGTCTGGTCTTTTCTAGTTCCTCTGTGGAGCACCAACTTTGTTTGGATGGTGAGGAATTGAAAGTTGCTGTTCACTTGAAACAGCTTCGCTGTTGGGCTTTCTGGAAGCTAAATCTTCTAAGGCTATGGGAATGAATTTTGCCTCCTGATGCCATTGCCTACCCCTGGTTTAAATGGTGTTCTTGATTATGTAAATAGTGAACCTGACTGCAGAGAACTCTTCATCCATCTGATAAAATGAGTGGGAATCCATAATCAAAATGAGTTTTAGTGTCAACACTTACGTTGGACCTATACTACAAAAATTATAAGGTGCAGACCGATGGAGTAACCCTACACCCAAACATCTAAGAACTCTGTTGGGAGCTGTGGATGGGGGCAGTCACTGAAAAGTTGCCTGATTTCCATTGACCCACTCTTCTACTTGCTGTGTCCCATTCAGTAGTCTTCCTTCCAATATTTTTTTGGTGGTGGAGGGTAGCTACTGAACGGTGAACACAAGGTAGCAGTCATTATTTACTCACTACTGGTATTTACTTTTGGACTGGCTGTATAGTTTTATTGCATTTTAATAATATTACATTTAATTGCTTAATGTCAAAAGGATTTACCAGTAATTGTGTTTTTAATTTTCATATTTATATTTCAGTGCATTTATATTGTTTTACTTTGCATTGTGTCATATTTAGTGTTAGCTGCCTCGAGTCCCTATATTGGGAGAAAAGTGGGATAAAAATAAAGAAATAAAATACTTAGATTTAATCCCCTGAGTTTAAGTTGACATTGTTGCCACAATCTTTTAACAGGTGCAGCTTTAGAGATACAGCCAGCAAAGTAACCAGGTGTTTATTGCTCTGTGGAAGAAAGCTTTCCTTTGAAAAACTAAAACAAGGTAGAAAGATACAGAGAACTTGAGCTCTCAGTTATACCTCCAAAATGAAGGGATCACAAAGAGTGACCAGGCCCGGATTAGCTCCTTTTGGCACCCAAGGCCAAACGAAGTCAGGGCCGCCCCCAGGTCAGGGGAAGCCCCCGCCCCCAGGGTGTGCTGCGCATGCGTGGCAGCAGCCCCGAAGGTCCTTTTTCCTTCCTTGAGTGAAAGAAGGAAGTAGGGGGGACCGAGAAGGAGCAGGAGGCGACATGAAGGGGCGGTGTGTCACAGCCTGGCCTCTGACGCGCCACCCCTTCGCACTGCCTCCTGCTCCTTCTCTATCCCCCCTCCTTCCTCCTTAAGTGAAGGAAGGAAGGAGGGAGGACTGAGAAGGAGCAGGAGGCAGCGCAAAGGGGCGGCCCATCACAGCCAGGCCTCTGATGCGCCGCCCCGTCGCACCGCCTCCTGCTCCTTCTTGATCCCCTCTCCTTCCTCCTTAAGTGAAGGAAGGAAAAAGGGAGGACCGAGAAGGAGCAGGAGGCGGCGCAAAGGGGCTGCGCATCAGAGGCCTTTTTTTAAAAAAAATAAAAATTCGGGGTCCTCATCTGCCGCCCCCCCCCCATTTGTGCCGCCCAAGGCCATGGCCTCGGGTGGCCTTATGGGTAATCCGGGCCTGAGAGTGACAGTACATTTGCTTTTATAGTTTCACAGGGCCATCCTTTTGGGGCCTCACTCAATCATTGTCAGGTTCAATTGGTTAAAAAACAATCAGACAATTTCACATCACTCTGCCCTGTACCCTCCCTTTGTCTAGTTTTTGTCAGTAGGAACATTTTGTCCCAAACCCACCATGTACTAGGCTAGTGCTGATGCCAATGGGGCAGGGGAGGGTCTGGCAAGCCTCCAGCTTATCAAGGCCATCTGTGTCTAGCAGGGTAGCTTATGGGACACTCACACCTTAATGGTTTCTGTCATATCTAAAAAAAAAAGGTTTTTAGCAAATAGTGCTTGGTATGTTCTGCCACTTCACTCACTACACAAACATCTTCACAACAAATAAGTTGAGGCAAGTGATTGCAGGGATGGACTGAAGTGTAAAGAAGAAATTCAATCATTTGTACTTATGTAGCATTAAAAGAAAGTTCTGTCTAGATGTGGATATCACCATGGCAACGTAGAATCTGTAAGTGCAACAAGATTTTAAAGAAGTCTATTTTGTTAGACAATCATATTAATAATTTGTGATCTTGTAAACTGCTCTCCCTCTTACTTAAATTAATTGCTCACAACTCAGTCTTCGCTGAAATCTCGGGCCTCATTTACACTACCATATAATTCAGTTTCATACTGCATTATGTGACAGTGTAGATAGGGCCTTATTTATTGGAATAAAGTCTTCATTATAATGCAGGGCTTTAGATAAATTTAGCATTGGAGGTGGGAACTTCTATTGACATGTATATAATTAATACTGTATGCAGACAGCCCCCAAGTTACGATCAATATAGATTCCGTAGATTTACTCCTAAGTTGAATTTGTTTAAAACAACAGTTAAACAATTAAAACAACATGTTGTTGACAGCTTTTATGGCTGGAATCACTGGGTTGCTGTAAGTTATAAGTGCTCATAGACTGTGTCATTAACCATGCATTGCTCTGCGAGGTCCAGACTTGTTCAAGTTGTATTGGAAGACATAAGATTGCATTCCTCAAGTATCTGTGGAGCAGTTGCCTTACTTTCTTACTTTTCCTCATCATTTGGAACACTTCCTATTCATTTTGAGCTATCATCTCCTTTAAAACATCCCTTCAACAAACTTTAAACTTGCTTATTTCTTTCAGCTCTGTCACCCTGTAGATGTTCTTCCAGAAACTTTATTCTTCCTCCATTCAAGTAGTACAATCTGCAATCCACTAAGAGAGTGGAAAATACAATGTCTTAAGACAGAATTGTACATTTTCTCCTTCTAGAAATGAGATAAAAGCTGTAGTTTCAAAAGGTATTTAGCACTTGGGAGTAAATGCAGGAACGCTTTTAGGTGGAAAAGATGGATCTTAATGAATGTTTTAAGAATACTAAATACTGCAGCCCCGCTGAAGCTAGACAGGTGTGCACTTGATCTGAATTTAAATGGGAGATCAATGGGAATTTCACCATTATGCATGTGTTAGATTTTTGTTAGAAAGACCAAATTTATCTTTTGAACAAATGTACCTGTGTTATAAAATGATACATCAATACTTGGGTATTAAAATAATTTATACCTGAGTCTAAGGAGATTTTGGTTTTACTTCTTGATCCATATTAAACTGCATATTTCCCTTATCTGGTTTTGTGTGCTTAATCTAAAAGAGTAACTTATTCTATCCTTAATAATTTCATCATTTTCAAATAAAGCATCTACACCATACTTCATGATGCACCAGTAACTTGCTGATCATTTTAATAAATTAAAAATGTACATATGAAAGTTAAGGATCCTGCTACAGTTAATTATTCACCAAGGACTTGTGAAACTCCGTGTTAATGAGAAAAAAACATTAAAAGGACCAAGCATCTGAAAAAGCTGGTGTAAGCAAATGTGAAAGAGGTTTTAAATGGGACAAGCCCCTGGCCAATGTGCACGACTGAAATAATGAGTGAATATAGATAGCTGAAAGCATTAATTTGATGGGAACTTAAATGTCAAGGATAAGGCTTAAAATGCTCAGGGATCCAAAATAATTGATAGATAAAAGTGAGTGGAAATGCTTAACTGTCAAAAAGTGGGGGTTTGCTTAATGGTTTGATACAACATGCAAAAGGTGGAAACATTCTAAAAAATGAAGAGCATATGAGGGAAATGGTTGATTAATATGTGAGGCAGTTTAAACTGTGGGCAAGGTAGGCAAGTGCTGAGGCCTGGTCGGAGTAGTAGAAGGAGGATGACCCTTTGGTGGAGCCATGTGCACCTGAATTGGAGTCTGCCACTTTGCCTCAAGGCGAAAGTAGTTCTTCCCTCGATTATGGGAATGGTTTTACAGACAGATCTGCTTTTAGTGAGGTTGTTTCACATGAAACGCTGTCAGAAGCTCTGCTTCCAGAGACTCTCTCTAACCCTGGGAAATATGTGAGGGAGGTGGAAGATGCTGGATTGTTGCCCATAACTCAGTGTCTTCAGTTATAATGAGATAGTGCCAAGAAGAGGCAATTAAGGTTTTCTCAGTATTTGAAAGATAAAAAGAGGGATTCCAGATGTTAGTTAGACAGTGTCTCCAAGGGGACCATTTTGGTTTCTTAAGCTAACCCATTGGATTGCTCTGTGTGAGAGCAACTTTATATTTTATGAAGAAAGTCACCTTTTCCCTGTGCTCTGAAAATAGAGATTCTGGCCTTGCTGTCATGTCACGTTTTTCTGTTTGGGATTGGGGAATCTTATTAGATACAGTTTTTGGTCTAAGTTTTGTGGATTTTGGCTTTATTGTCAGTGTGGGGCTTTGTTTCTTGCTGCTTCAAGAATATTCTGACTATAGCCCAGATTTTTGGAATGAATTTTGAAGCTTATACTTTGGATGTACTTTCACGCTTGCTTTTTATGTATACCTTGGAAATAATTTTGTACCCTTTACCTTGGAACCACAGACTACCTATGTATTACAATGCAATCTGAGCCCTGCCACATGCACAATGGAGGTCCTTCTTATAGCAACACCAAAGGTATTCCAAATGGCCAACTACTGGTCAAAGGACATTTCGTGTAATGCCAAGTTTTTTTAAACTTTGTGTTTTTTAAAATATATTACAACTGTACCCTTAGTTTGCTTCTGAAACGATAAAAAAACCCCATTGGAATGTATTTTTGAGCTAGTTTTCTCTATAAAACATGCTTTTCTTTAATAAACTTTTAATTAGTTGATTGATTCTTGTTGGCTGAGCTATATTTGGACTAATTAGCTCTTCATCTTGGGTGAAAAGGAGTCACATGGGTAGCTGGGCTGCAACAGCATGACAACTCATTTGTTATAATATAGCTTGTTCTACATACTTTTAAAAGACTACATGGGATGTTTTAATGGACACCTAGGTAAGTACAAAGTGATGCTAAAAATTTCCACCAACATGTTATTTTTTCTAGTGTGATTTCACTTAGTTATTTTTTTTGTTTGTTTTCAAAACCAAAACGTCTTTCCCAGAAGTGAAGCAACTAGAGGTGGAGTTAGAAGCACAAAATAGTACAATGATGTCACTTCATTCATTCTTGTTTTTGTGGAAATTCTGCTCAACATTTGTACTGACTGCATTGATGACATTTTTTTCCTGTCCATTTAGCCCTGGTTCAGTCTTTCTCTTAGTTGACTCCTTTCCTGTCCTACTTCAAAGCTGAGATTTTTGGATGGAATGTAATTAAGCCTATAGATAAACTCTCATATTTGCGTTGACTGAACTAAATTTCTAAACTGCATACTAAAGAAATAGAACTTCGGCAGTTGCCATTATGTAAGTTAAACAATGGTGTATAATATTTAAAAGGAATATTCTTAAGATCAGCCTTTAATGACCACAGTACCAAGGACAAAACCTAGCTTGAAATCTACACATTTGTGTAATGACTATTGGAACACTATTGATACACCCACAGTTATCCTCAATTAGATGTACTATTCCTATGTAGTATTGAGGTAGATCTCTTGGTTATCAATGTACAGTACTTATAATAAATTATTTTCAAACTGGATTAAACATTTAGATATTAGAAACATGGAGGAATGAAGAATATTTTGGAAGTTTTTCCCTGCTGAATAGGGGGGAAACCCTGATTTTAACTGATATGTATAATACGTCAATGTTGAAAGAGAAAGGTAGGGAAATTATGTATGTTTGACCCTTTTCTCCTTCATTACATACATCTCATTTTCTTCTTTGTCTTGGATAATCAATCCTATCTAACTGTCAGCTTCCTTGTTCTTTTAGTCTCCTTAGTTACCATTTCTTGCTCTTGTGGCATGATGCCAACTTTTCTTTTCGTTTATATAGAATTTCCCTTGTGATTCTTCATTTGTAATGAATTTTTCTTAACTCATTCTTCTTTGTCCTGTACTCTGCTTCAGAACTCATTTGCTACCCACTGCCATCCAGTCTAATGTTTCTTACAATCTTGCAACCTGTCTCATGTACCAACACTAGTATTTTGCTCCCATACACTTTCTCATGTGGACACTTCACAAAAAAGTAGAAATTTACATCCTTGGATTGGTTTCTTTAATCTCTTTCAAATTTATATGTGAAGCTTTCCATGGCTATTGTATTCTTGTAATAACTAGTTAAATAAATGTTTTCAAGCAAAAGTTTTCTGACTAGGCACAACACGTTTAACAACTTCTTGGGGAATGCAAAAACTCTTGGTAGTAGTCTTGCATTGCTAACTTTTATATGCTACTGGACTATTTATTTATAAATGCAGAAGGGCAATGAATATATTTTATCTTGCAAAATGCATCAACATTCTGCATGCATCAAAATTCTCTCTCTCTCTCTCTCTCTCTCTTGGCATTTACTTCATGAACGAAGATTCTTAGGAAGGACTCATACCACGCTTTTTACAAGCGTGTTGGAAGTTGGATGTGTCCTTCGAGCCTGTGCAATGGATTTTTCTGGTGGAGTGCAGCGTGCACACAACTGGCCTCACCCTTTAAACCAAAGGTTCGTCTGCCGGGGCCTAGCAAGCTTGGACGGTGGCAGCGAGATCCTCAGGTCGTAGGTTTAGTTCGAGTTTCCTTCTCTTAGATGGTTGACCTTATAGGGTTAGAAGAGCACCATCTGCCCGGGTTTGAAATTAGAGTTTTCCATCTCTTAGGATGGTTGCCAAAAGGCTAGAGAGCCCATCCTGCCCTTTGATGCTCTTTGTCAGACCCTTCGGTTGTGACCTGTCTTGCATGGGAGGCCCTACGGGTGGTTATTATGCCACCGCCAGCATGGCTCACAACTTCATTAGGGTATGCAAGCCTCTCCCCCACTGCAAGGGGGCGCCAATGGAGAGGATCAAAATTCAAGCCTAATTTAAATTGCTAGTCCCAAATAAGAAGAGACTCATTTAATAAATTGCTGAATTGATCCTTATGCCATTTCCATTCAGTGGATATATTCTGGAGAAAGGCGGGGTATGAATAAAGATAATAATAATAATCACAACAACAACATCAACTGGATTTTGGCCAGTGTTTGCAGTGATTTATTTATTTTGCACTTCGAGGGTGGAAAGGCTCAGATGTTGCATGGAACAGTTGGAGAGATGCATCATTGTTCAGAAGGCACAATTTTACATGCTTCATATTACAGTATGACTATACAGCTATTTCTGCTGTTTGTGTGTGTGTGTTTTAAATTATAGATTTTATTATTATTTAAACAAATGTGAAACAGTGATATACATTTACAAACAGAGCATACAACATACAGAGACAGCAAATACAGTCGACAATACATTTGCTCCATTCCCGCACCTGTGAACCCACCACTGTGGACTTCCATCCTTGCTCACTATGATATCTATACCCTATAATACCTTGCCATATCAGTTACATAAATATTTGCCTTTGCAGTATCCTCAAAGTGAACTTTTGCCTTCTTTCCAACTTATGCAAAGGCTAGCCACCATTTGTTTACAAATTCTTCATTATTTTTTACCTCGAGGCCCGTTAGACCTTAGTGTTGAGCATGTTATTTGTTTCCATAACTACTACTATACAAATTGTGATACTATCGGACATGACCAGCAGACATGGAAACAAGTACCCTTCTGGGTTTTTTTTACATCTACAGATATCCCCTCTGTGGGTTTTGTCCATTTTGGCTAATAACTCTGGAATTATATAGCTTCTGTAAATTATTTTGAATAAATTCTCTATAATGGACCCTGCTATGGAGAATTTACATTCTTTTTTCCAGAGATACTCCCATTTCTCTAATTCTATGTTTTTCCCCAAGTCTCTGGCCCAATTAATCATGACAGGATTTATTCTATTGTCTTCTAGATTATATTTTAGAATGTATTCATATAATTTGGAGATTAAGCCCTTATTTCCCATATCGAAAATGTACACCAACTTAGATTTCTTTTCCTCAAACCTACTTTACCATCTTTAATCAATCTATTGTGTAGTTGATAAAACCAAAACCAATGGTTCTTCTCTTCCTTTTAGGTTCCAGTGATCTTTTTCTTTAAATAAATAGGTCCTATAAGTTCTTATTTTATCTTTGGATATTGGCTTTAGGACCGCTTCTAATGGACGTAACCATAAATGGGTTTTCTGTACCATCCCTCCTTTATATCTCTTCTATATTGTAAGTAGATTTGGTCTTATTATATGGTTATTGAAGTCTTTGTTTAATGCTGTTTGTGTGTTTGAGAGAGCACACCCACCCACATCTAGAAAAATCATTTTTGCTCTTTCAAATTATACAAACTTTCTTTATCTTCCTATGAATTTAGAATAATGGTTATGAACAGTTTTATTCATATATTTGAAGTCTGCTCCATATTAGTCTAGGGAATTCTGATTGACTGCTTACTTCTCTCCTTGGTGGCTGAACTCAGATGTAATGTTAATCCATGGTTTAATGTAACAGGAAGCCACAGAGAGCCCAAGGCTGTAAAGCTCCCTCTCATCTCTTCTCCTCCAGCATGGCTGAGAGAAGGAGATCAGAAGCTTTTCTTCTTATCAATCCCTCAAAATGAGGTTCACCAACATGTGAAATGACAGATGCATTGCGACTGAATGCTCTTTGTCTCTTTGTGTGTTTACAATTACGTACAGTGAATACAAAATACATTCAGTATCTTAAATTTGAACTGCTAAGATATCTGGAAATATAGCCAAATCCATAATAATAATAATAATAATAATAATAATAATAATAATAACAGGATTGCAGAGAAACAACTGGAAAAGCTGTCACGATATGAGGATTTAAAGATCGAATTTCAAAGACACTGGCACAAGCCAGTCAAGGTGTTCCCCCTGATGATCGGCACACTAGGTGCAGTGCCTAAAGACCTTGGCCTGCATTTAAACACAATCAGCGCTGACAAAATTTCCATCTGCCAGTTGCAGAAGGCCACCTTACTGGGATCTGCATGCATTATTCGCCGATACATCACACAGTCCTAAACACTTAGGAAGTGTCCGACGTGTGATCCAATGCGACAGCCAGCAGAGTGATCTTGTCTGCTGTGGACTCATCTTGTTGTGATGCCAATAATAATAATAATAATAAACACATACTGTGTTTTTGTGTCAGTAAAATAATAATAATACCCGAATAATTTCACAGAGGAAGAAATCTCTCCAGAAAGTAGGGTCTTTCCCTGATAAATAGTGACATTTGGAGCATATGTACAAATCATTTCTGATTTAGACAATCCTGCCACAATATTTAGTTTAATAATAGTTTTATCGAGGAGGAGTTTGCTTTTGCCTTCCACTGATGTTGAGTTTGCCTTGTCCTGGTTCACCCAGTAAGTTTCCATGTCTGAGCAGAAATTCACACTCAGATTCTAGAGTTATAGTTCAAGTCTCAAAGCAGTATACCTCACTGGGTCTGGAAAATAGGTACTCCTTCACAAAATTTGGAATTAAACTTGAGAGTACAGCTGGCCTCACACATCTGAGGGGATTAGGGACACAAGAACCACATGAGAGTGGGGAAAAACTGTGAATACTCTACAGCAGAGGTTGGGAACCTATGGCTCGTGAGCCATATCTGGCTCTTTTCGTGATTTCATCTGGCTCTTTCGGCAGGTACTGGGAAGAGAAGGAAGCTTGCCTTGCTCCTCCTGGTTGCCTTGTATACAAAAAGATTCCGCTCTTTACTTCTTGCGAGGGGTGTCGTTTGGCCATTTTGGAGGGATTGCAAGGCCTCCTTAGGCCCCGCTCCAAGGCTGCGAGGCAGCCGAGGGCTCCTTCGCGTGAGGCCTGCCATCATGCAAAGCCTCGCTTGGCTGCCTTGTGATCTCTACAGCCAGCAAGGCCACGAGGCAACTGGGGGAGGCCTCACGCGTAGCCTCCCCCAGCTGTCTCGCAGTCTCACCAGTGGGCAAGGCTGTGAGGCAGCTGGGGGCTCCTTTGTGCTAGGCCTGCTGTCACATAAAGCCTCCCTAGGCTGCTTTGTGGTCTTGCCAGTCGGCAAGGCTGTGTGGCAGCCGGGGGAGGCTTTGCACGACTCCAGGCCTCGCGCAAAGCCTCCCCCGGCTGCCCCGTGGTCTCGCCAGTGAGCAAAGTCTGCTTCTGAGCAGAATGGGGTTGGACTGGATGGCCCACGGGGTCTCTTCCAACTCTGTGATTCAATGGACCCTTTCACACAGCCCTCTATCCCAGAATATCAAGGCAGAAGATCCCACAATATCTGTTTTGAACTGGCTTATCTGAATTCACACTGCCAGATAATCCAGTTCAAAATCCCAATTTTTTTAAACTGGCATATATGACAGTGTGGACTGGATAACCCAGTTCAAAGCGGATAATGTGGGATTTTCCACCTTGATGTTTGGGGTTATATACTACTGCAAATTACACCCAGCTCCTAGGTAGTTGATTCCTACCACCTTTTCTATACTACATGCCCACTGCATATATCCATATTGTTATTATTATTGTTGTTATATTTAGAGTATCCTCCGTTTTTTGCATGCAGGAGCAATTGTCCATTATTTTAATTGGAATCATAATAGCCAATTAATTGGATGATTGGATAATTGGATGATATATGGCTCTCACTGAAATAAATTTTCAAATATTTTGCTTTTATGGCTCTCTGAGTCAAAAAGGTTCCTGACCATTGCTCTACAGTTTGGATCAGGGGACTCGGTTGCAGTGACTATGAAGAATACATGCTTGCCCCACAGACATTAAAGAAAAGCTAGGGCTGTGTGCAACATTCACACAGCAGCCTCATCCACAGGAGATGGGCAGGGGAGTGAAAGATCAGTATGCCCCTTCCTGAATATGGGGTCACCCTATGAACATTTATTTGGCAGCCCCTTCCTCAGGAGATGGGCAGATGGGAGAATGACAAATCACTGCCCATGCTATGCCTATTTCTCCAAGATGGGACTTCTCTGTGAATATTCACATGGCAGTGCTGCCCTCAGGAGGTGGGTAGGAGGGAGGGAATTAATACTTACTCCACCACACACACCTCTCAAAGATGAGATACCCATTCAAACATTCACATGGCAGTCCTGACCCCAAGATGTGAGGGGGAAGGGCACAGCAAGTAGTATAGTGGTATCATTCAAGAATGTTCACAAGGTAACCCTAATTTTGAGAGGCGGATATGCCTCCTGAGGATGAAGCTGCCCTGTCTCCAGGAGATGCAAACATTCCCTGACCACCTTCTGAGGATAGGGCTGCCATGGTTGGGGTGTAAGTTACCTACAGGATTACCTTCTGTACAATCTGCTCCAAAAACATGGGTCCTTTGGGGAGGCAGCTATTCCATCCTGCCAGAACCCAACTGTTGACCATCATGCACTTAACAAGTCAACATAATATTTGCTCCTTGGTTAAAAACTTAAGACCTATTTGACAAGTAATTGTCTAGCAACAAAAGACCTTGCTTGTGACTACAACTTCATATTGGCTTTATCCTATTTTGAGTCCTATATTGTTGTGCAATTAAAATGTGCTATCCTGTTCTGATTATGTCTAAGCAATGTCAGTAGTGCTAAGAGCCTTTTTAAGTTTGTGAGGACATCCTCAGAGGGTTGCAGTGACAACACTGCAGAAAAACTGACTGATATTGTTGCCAATGAGCACATCATAATTGGTACTGAGACACAGATGAATGCAGCCGGATAGTTTCTGATCATGATATGATTGATACGTTTCAGCTTGTGCAACAGGGGTGGACAAAGTATGCTCTGGGATTTCAATTTCCAAACTTTTTAAAACCCACCACCAACTTTCCCTGGACTGCTTTAAAAAAAAATAAAAAGCTTGTTTTTTCTGATAATATCTTAAATAACATTTTTTTGGCCCCAGGTACTTTTTAAAAATCCTTTGTTCCTCAAAACCAGAAGTAGATTTTTGATAGATTATGGGTTCCCGCACCACATTCTTTTTTGTTTGTGCCTTCAAGTCACCTGCCAATTTATGGTGACCCCATGAGTTTAATACTGTTTTCTTAGGCAAGGAATATTCATAGGTGGTTTTTGCTAGTTCCTTCACTGAAATATAATCTTCTCCGGAAATAATTTATGTCTTAATGAAATGACATAGTATCTACTAGGCATGGATTAGAACCCAAAAATCGCGATTCTAAAATCAAATGGGGATTTTTTTTATTAGTAATAGAAAGACTTACAAACATTTTTCCAAAAAGTTCTAAAATGTAACGTAACTACTAACGAAATTCTAAATTGGTTCTAAAGTCTGAAAAGCAAGGAAACAGGACTGACACTGTTTTAAGCACAGGCAAATCAAGGGGTAACATTTCCTTGGTTTCCTTGCAGGGAGATATAAAGCATTAATATATTATTATTATATTATTATTATTATTATTAAATAAAATAGTCAAGGCTTGCTTCTCCAGAGCATTTATTAGAATTAAATAATAAATTCTAATAGTAAGAATGTAGTAAGGGTGATAGTGACCTGGAGGGTATGAGGAACGTGCTCTTGGTAAACTAGAACATGCTCTTAGGTTTGTAGTTAGAGCCCTGTCAATTTTACAGTATTTCAATCCATGTCTGTTATCAATTATGTAAGGCCACAAGCACTCTAGTGCCCTCAAGAACAAGCAAACATATTATTATAATTATGTCAGGCCCAGGTTGTTTCTATAATTATTTTAGTATTATTATTACTTCGCTGTGCGTCTCCCATTGATTTTGAGAGCTGTTGTTGCTCTTAGACACCTTAAAGTCATATGGCTTGGCATGACTACATGGATTGCTGTTATTTCCCACCAGAGCAGTACCTATTGATCTACTCAAATTTACATTGATCCCAGTGGCATCAATAACAAGTAGGGTCCTTCTTCCAGGAAATTAGAAGGGGTAAATATTATTAATCTATTTATTATTATTATTAGAATTAAATAATGCCCTGGGCCCTTCTTCCAGGAAATTAGAAGGGGTAAATATTATTAATCTATTCATTATTATTATTATTAGAATTAAATAATGCCCTGGGCCCTTCTTCCAGGAAATTAGAAGGGGTAAATATTATTATATTATTTATTATTTTTATTAGAATTAAATGCCCTGGGCCCTTCTTCCAGGAAATTAGAAGGGTAAATATTATTATATTATTTATTAATTATAAAATAGTTGCCTACCTTCTCCAGAGCTTTTCACTGCAGCTTTCTCCCCATTCATTTTGCCATAGATCTCTAGGAGGTTTGAACTCTATGGCTTTTCCTTGAATCTGCACTTTTCCTGCTCCTCTCCGGGCTGTTTTCAACCCCTTCTCCCATTGTTTCAGCCTGCCTCATGTCCTTCTCGCCTGCCCTCCTATCCAGGCTCCTTTCCTGCAGTTTAAAGCGCTTTTTCCTGAGTCCTCCAGCCGCTCTAGGACTTCCGGTTTCGATCTCTCTATGGTTCTGGCTGGTTTTCTCTTCCTGGAGGCAAGGCCTTTCAGTTAAAGTAGACCTCGAGCATGGAAAGGCCCCATCTGACTGTGAGTAATGTCTGGGATTTTGGATTTTGGAGAGGGTAATAGGGAGCCTTCCGAAATATTTAGAATTCTAACGAAATTTTGGGCCCAGGGGTTCGTAAAGAAAGTCCATTTCCGGGATTGGCCTTGCGATCCGTAAAAACTTGAAAGTCCCATTACATACGAATCACTTACGAATTCTTTTGATTTTCATAACTTTTTTCTCATGCCTAGTATCTACTGATCTTAAGTGAGTTCTGCTGAGAACCTGGAAAATGGCACTTACTCTAAAAAGTAGTGAAAGTTTTAGGAATCACATGACACCATTTACATGTCTACATGGAAGTCAGTTGATTCAGTGCTGCTCATTCCCATGTATATGTGATCCCCGAGTTACAAACATCTCACAAATGACTCATAGTTAAGAACTGGGATGAGACACAGGAAGTGAGAGAAATCTATTCCTTGGAAGGGAAATTAACTCCTGAAAGAGCTATCATGGGCAAAAGGTATCTCCACTGAAGTTTTATCACCAATCTTTGTTTCCACAATTTTTCAAAATCCAATTATCACAGAGACAGAAATTGAGATGAAATCTTCAGAACAGGGGCACAGACGGTAAAATATACACCACAGATGGGTGGGCTGGAGTTGCAGTCAAAAATGTTCCGATTTACATACAAATTCAGCTTAAGAAAAAACCCTGCAGAACCTATATGGTTCGTAACTTGGAGACTGCCTGTATGAGTATAGAATTGCAACATATCTCCACTGGGTTTTTTTTAAATGACAGCACTCAGGAGTTTAGTTGTATATGGATTCTTTGGGAGGATACTATTAACTTTTATTTTTTAAACAAGAAAAGGGAAACAGGGATGTCTACAGGGAAGTAGACTTTGATAGCAATTTGTGTAGCTTGTGAAAAGTGAAAAGTTCTATTTCCAAAATCTCCATGTGCTTTCCCTGGTCCTCTGAGTTGCTGCTTCTCCCTCATACTCATCTCTGAATTTTGATGTTTGGCTGCATTTCAGTTAGTAAATTGCCCGTCCACATTAGCCATATTGACCATAAAAGAAAATTTAAAACACATAAAGGATTAATACCTTTATTGGCAAACCAAAATACACAAAATACATTATGCAAGATGTGCCAATAAAGAGACAAATCATGTTGAAGAAACACAAACATTGTTAAAACCCTGGTCATTCATAGTTTAAATGTCATTGAACTCCCAATAATAACACAGTGTAACCCATGTTTTGTTCCTGGGCTATAAATATCATTTTCTAATTGGTTCTATCATAGGAACATGGAAAAAGTTTATTAAACTGTAAAAACTTTGTTTTTGAGGGACATCCTGCAGCGCATTTTGCTATAGTTTTTCAGTGAATATCTGATAGAGTCTCAACCAATTCAACCTAGTTTGTGGCAGCCACAGAAACAAAGTTTCTGGAGTATAGAAACTACTTTCAAAGTAAGTCCCCCACAATTAAACAGGAAACAACATTTTCAAAGCAGGAACAGATTTTTTTTCCAAATTTTGTTATATAATGTAATGAATCAAAATGGTAGCTAAAAGCAAGGAGAATGTTATCTTCCTCCAATTTCCTTCCTATTCTCATTTCTACTTCTTTTGGGAGTAGAATTCAGTTTTCACTATTGAGGGATTCCTTCCTTACTAAATTGGGATATAGCTTTATTAATGTGTCAGTCATGGGATGTTTTCTATAGAGACCAGTCTCAAGTATGTTTGCTAATGCCCTGATTTACAGCACAATGGTTACTTTTAGTGCTGCAGGTATCAAGCAAAGTACTTTCTAATATTACTTTAAAATGCAAAGATAAAACAACTTTATGTAATGACAGAGTTCCGGAACAGGCCTCAATTAACAAAATATGGAATTGGTTATAATCTCCATCTGTGGGAATCCAAATTATAAAAATGAATGATAAGAAAACATTTAAGTATTATGGTATAATTGTAATTTTAGGCTATGGGGATTTTAAACAAGATATTTAGTTATTGAAAAGAAGACACATGATGGGATTGTCACACTCATTAAATAAATGCTACTGGGAGACAAGTCAACTCTATTTAGCCCCTTAACTCCCATTAAGGGGCTAAATAGAGTAAAGTCATATGATTGCATCTTTTTAGTAAGCTGAAAATTATAGCTTTGAGTTTAGCAAACTTGAAAATAGGAGGGAAATTCTTTTGAAGTATGACATTAAAGGCTCTGTGATTCATTTATTACAGAATTCACAAAGGGCCCACTCCCACCATGCATTACTATTGCTGAAGCCCCACTGGAATGAATGGCGGGTGGAAAAGAACATGGTAAGGTATTTGCATAGCTTCCATTCATTTCAGTGTTGCTTGTCTATACAAAATTCCAGATAGTATTAAGGATATGTGGGTCAAGAATTTTAGAGAACTCTTTATTAATTGTGAAACACTCCCTACCTCCATGTGTTCCATAGTTGCACCATGTACACTCTTGTGATCTAGGGCAGTGTTTCCCAACTGCTGTGCCGCGGCACACTAGTGTTCCGTGAGCAGGGGCAGACCTAGCTATTCTGGGGGGGGGGTAAGCGACAAAAATATTTTGCGCCCCCCCCCCCAGTGGCTCCTGAGCGCGAATCACGCTCTGGAACCCAGTGCACATGCGCAAATCTCCGCGCATGCGTACTGGCTCCAAAGCGCGCCTCCCGGTGCAGCACGGGCAGCGGGGCCAGCTGCAGAGGTGCAGCCGGCAAAGTGGTGGGGCGGCGCCCCTCCCAGGTGACGACACCCCTCCCAGGTGGTGACACCCTACGCAACTGCGTAGTTGGCGTAACGCTTCCACAGGCCCTGTCCGTGAGTGATCATCAGGTGTGCCGCGGAAGAACCTACCACCCCACCAGTAGTCATTTGGGCAGCCTGCCTTTCACTCTGTCTCTCCGTCTCTCTCTCTCTCTCTCTCTCTCTCTCTCTCTCTCTCTCTCTCTGGGGCACCAGCAGGGCCAATCAATGCCAGCCAAGAAGCAAGCCCTGACTCTCTAAGGGTTGCCCGCCTGGCACCACCATGTTTGTTCAGGGTGGAAGTCCCGAGAGAGGGGAGGGGGTGGGCCTCGGCTTCCTGGAGAAGCGGTTGGTTGGAGGCCGAGGAGGGGAGGGGCCGGGCAGCGCCTTTCCCTGTGAGGTCACTTCCGGAGGAGGCGGAGAGCTTCCAGAGAGGAGCGTTGGGCTTTGTTTTCCTCTCAGCTGGCTCAGGATTCCTTCAGGCTTTGGGGCTGAGGCAGCTCCGGGGCCTCCTCCCTTCTTCCTCTCCTGACCTGGGCTCTGCTTCAGCCTCTCCTGCTCTCAAGCCTTCTTCCTTCCTTCCTTCCTTCCTTCCTTCCTTCCTTCCTTCCTTCCTTCGCGGCCTGCCTCTCAGCTTCGGAAGGGAGCGGCCTACCCCTGCACCTCCCTCCCTGTCTGAGGGAAACCCAGGTGAACAGCGGCCTTGAAGCACTGGGTGGTGATGATAGGGCAGTGTCGGCCCAGGCGACCCAGTCCGAAGCACACAAGGCGGGGTATTTATGTCTGAAGCACACAAGGCAGGGTATCTATGTTGTGTTCATCGAAAAAGGCCCACTCAGGTTTCACACTGAGTGTATAAATACATTTAAAAACATATTAACTATATGTATTATTGTGTTAGAGTGTCATTTTGTGTCATTTGGTTGGAGGTGTGCCCCAGGAAATGTAAAAAATGTGCCTCGGCTCAAAAAAGGTTGGGAAACACTGATCTAGGGAGATAGGATTAGGACATTTAATCTCGCTTCAAGAGAGCCAGCATGGTGTTGTGATTTGAATGTTGGTCTACAACTCTGGAGAACAGGGTTCAATTTCTCATTGGAGCATCTTGGAAGTTACATCCTCTTGGCCTCAGAAGGATGCAAATGCAACCCCCTCTGAACAAACCTTGTTAAGAAAATCCTATGATAAATTTGTCTTAAGGGTCTCCATAAATCAAAAATAATTCAAAGTCACACAACTTTGACAATCGTTCTAGCCTTTACATCTAACCAGAAAGTGGATGCAGAGCAGCACTGGTGTTACACGGACTGGTAGGGAAGGAAGAAGCTGAGTACATAAATAGAACCTCGTAGTGTTGTTTTTTTTAAGTTGAGGCAACCAATCGATCAAATCTGGGATCAGATCCTGGGATATAGGGCAGTGTAGAAGGGCCCTAAATTTACAATTTGTTCAGAATTCATTTCCATTACTTTTCATTCTGTATTCACTTAGGCTGGATCCACACTGCCCTATATCCCAGGATCTGATCCTAGGTTATCAATTTTGAACGAGATTATATATTATTATTATTTTTATTTTTATTTTCATACCCCGCCAACCATCTCCCCTTGGGGACTCGAGGTGGCTTACAAGGGACAAGCCCAAAGACAATTAAAACAACAAAAAACAGAATTTAAAACATCAGTAAAAGCAATAACAACATAATTACACACAACATAAAAGCAATATGGCTAAAAGGAAAGTTAGCTGAGGTACAACTTCAATAGGTGCAATACATTTTAAAGGAGCAT
The DNA here is from genome assembly GCA_030556195.1 of Anolis apletophallus. Classification (NCBI taxonomy): domain Eukaryota; kingdom Metazoa; phylum Chordata; class Lepidosauria; order Squamata; family Anolidae; genus Anolis; species Anolis apletophallus. The sequence continues at coordinate 79,824,623 of JARBWK010000009.1, forward strand.
CAGAAAAGTGTGACATGTCAGTAGATTGGGCAGAAATTCCTATCATAAAACGTGTTGAGGTAGATCATATGAGGACCAAAATAAAGTGCTATATTCAATGGGGACAGGAAAAATTCTAGTGAGCTGCTTAATCAAAAGCACGCTTGAACATCCAAATTTTTAGTTGAGTCTATGCTGCCAGATAATCTGGGATAAATAGAAAATCTGGGATCAGATCTAGGGATATAGGGCAGTGTATATCCAACCATAGTCTTACACACAGTAAAGATGGTGAAAGATGGTCATTAAACCAATACTGCAGTTTTGTTTAAAAATAGATATTATATATTTTTCTGATCTGCAGATTAATATACAAATTGGAAATCTATTAAAATTAAAAAACACTATTTGTACAGCATTTTAATTGTTGTTAGCAATGTATTATTAATTTCATTATCAGAATAACGCATACACCAATGATAAGGAAAATTTGGAAGAATACAGAAACTAGCAATTAAATAAAGGATAGCACTTATTAAAGTGTATAAGTTAATTCAGTAAAATAAATTAGGTGATTGTAACTATTAAATTAAAAGAGAAAGCAATTGAGACAAGATAAACTTTTCTTGAAATGAAACAAAAAAGCATTGTAATAGAAACCTAATATAACTAATTACCATCTGTGTTCTTACTAGAAATCTTTATAGCTTGTTATATTTTATAGATTTTTCATTATAACCACTCTGTTCTGTGTATCCGACTTTTGCTTTAGTTCTATAATAAAAGTTTTTCACCATAATTTGGTTTTAAAAAGGTAATTGTATTTCTAGAAATCAAGCTTTCAATGAGATAACCTTAATATGCATATTATAAAAACCAAGAGTAAATGTACTGTAGTAATTGTAAAGATGGTTTTTGTTAATAATGGCAGAAAGGACTGCCATTACATTTATCAGCACATACAGCAACTGTGGCTTTCACAAAGAAATCTTTTTCTACTGAAATTTAGAACATAGCCTCTTGAGCACTTTTCAACTACACAAAAAGGATGTGTGAATACACAGGGCAAACAGCAACCCCCCCCATTATATACGAGGTACACATTGCTTTGGATGACTTGAAAGGGCCCACACCAATGCTTTTATTTTAGTTAAGCCATGCTTTAATTCAGTGCTTCTCAACCTGCGGGTCCCCGGATGTTTTGGCCTTCAACTCCTAGAAATCCTAAATTAACTGGCTGAGATTTCTGGGAGTTATAGGCCGAAACACCTGGGGATCCACAGGTTGAGAACCACTGCTTTAATCCCATAAGACATAACATAGTGGACAACACAGATTATAATAAGTTTTATCTAAAAGAACAATCTTTATAACAAAAAGATTATTAAATAAGACATCCTATTGAAAACAGCTTTCATTTAATAGTTTAAAATATTTAGAACATGATGCTGAAGCACCTGCCCAGCACTATTAGAACACTCTTTGACAACAAGCAGGTAACAGCCAAAAACATAGGGATGCCAAATCTCAGGGCTTAGTTTTAGTCTCCAGTTTTCATGGATAATTTCCCAGGAAGAGACAAAGGTACAAATTCACCCATTGTGGTGGGATTTACTCCACACAAGGCAGGGCAAACCATCATGTAAAAATCTCCAACCCAGCTAGGAGATCAGCAGCTTGCTACCATTTCCAAGATTTGATCGATTGGTTGCCTCAACTTAAAAAAAACAACACTACGAGGTTCTATTTATTTACTCAGTTAGCTTCTTCCTTCCCTACCAGTCCGTGTAACACCAGTGCTGCTCTGCATCCACTTTCTGGTTAGATGTAAAGGCTAGAACGATTGTCAAAGTTGTGTGACTTTGAATTAGAAGTATAACAACTTCTCATTCAAAAGGCATCCACATTGTACATCCACTATAGCATACTTAGATGATGTTGATGTACTCTGCCTGTACTACTTGCTCCCTCAGCCTGTTCCATGCACATTCTTGTTCCATGCTGCTAAATGCCTTCTCGTAGTTGAAAAAAGTGAGGACATATGGCATCTGGTATTCGTGGGCGGTTTCCAGAAGTCTATTAACAGTCAGGATGTGATCAATGGTGGAGAATGAGTGATGGAATCCAGCTTTTAAACTGCATGTGCCTCATTCAATATTCTCTTGATTTGAGCTAAATTATACCTGGTGAAGACTTTGTAAATAACTGGCAGGAGTTATTGGGTGGTAGTTCCTCAGATCTTTTTTGTCTCCTTTCATAAATAAGAGGACAATTTTGAGATGTTCAAAGTCTTTGGTACTTCAGCCAACCTGGAAGCCACTCTGAGTCCCCTTTGGGGTGAGATAGAGTGGGGCAAAAATACAGAAAATAAATAAATAATCTGAAAACACGAACCTTAATTTAAATAATCTGAAAACATGAACCTCAATTTCAGAATCACTAAAGGTTCAATTAAAAGTTCTGCAGTGATATTGTCTTAACCCGGAGCCTTTACAGCTGGCATGTTTTTGATGGCCAAATCAATTTCAGATGAAAGGAAGGGAAGATGGAGAATGAGGGTGAAGCTGCGAAATAAGTCGGTGTGAAACAATAGCAACTCCTGCTCAATGAAACATTTGGAAGTGACTCAGTTACCTTCACTGGTCTTTAAACACGGGATTGTCAATCTATACTCAGCCATATCATGAGTCGTCATTTTGAGACTCCTTTTGACTTCCACTGTGGAGAGTAATTTTGACTTCTCATAATCCTTGTGATCACAATCTACTGCTTCTTGGCATGTCCTGGATAATTCATGAAATTCAGGGGAGGATTGTTGTCATTTCTCCTTTTCTCTAACAGATGTCTCGTTTCTTCCAACAATCTTCTTGTGGCATGGCAAGAGGCATGGGTTGTGGCTGTTCATTTGAATGTTCTAATATAGGAAAACTGGAATTTTTTAGTAAATGGGGAGAAATCAGAAGAGAAAAAAACAGTCATGGTTAACTTCTGTTCTACTATCCGCATGAGAAGAATAAGAAAATATGTGCATAAAATTTTGACTTCAGGTACTTTTTATTAACTTCTCTTATATAATGTTCAGTCAAATTAAATTCATTTCACATGCTCTTCTTGTGCCTTTTGCCTGCTGATGTTTAAATAAGACATTGGTAATCTAGTCAGGGTTTCACAAAAGCGTTAATTGAAAGTAAGTTAAAAACATGTATTCTAGTCATGAATTAACTGTAATCAAATTATTTTCTTGTTCCGTCTGTTTATGATTCTGTTAACTGTGAATAACATTACTGGATTTAAACAGTCCCTTCTTATTATCATTGCAGATGCATTTAATTATAGTACTATTCATTCTCAAGAGATGTGATGTGTAGATTAAAGGTAAGATCTCAGGAGATGAGCTGCCAATAATGGTACTGTAAATTTCAATTATAATTTAATGCATTTAATTATTCTATTTAACTCTTTAAAGGAAAGGTCATAAAGTGCTTCTTTTCCTTCAGTGGGCAATGCAGAAGTGATTCTGGAATAGCAGAATGTCTTAAAAAATGGAAGCACATTTTATGATTGGAATAGCAAAATAGAATGGAATGGTCTCTTTTCCAAGATGATCACCTAAGAGTTTTACTGTGAGGAGTGGTTTTCCAATTAGACATAGTTGCCCTTGTGTCAACAGTTTACTTCTCCAGATCATTTATCTTTATTGATATTATTATGACTTTTTCCTTTTCCCCAACTGACTTTCATTTGTGTTTCTCTAGTTTATAGGATCTCATCACTTTTCTCTTTCTGTGCCCCACTTAATATATAGTCTTAAAGAGAAGGTCATTGCAAAGTCTGGGTGGTGGACCTCATTGTCCCACAATCAATCAGATGTCCCTCACATCCTGTTGCTGTGCCATCTTTTAAAATAAGTAGTTTAGTTTTTAAACAAGGTACATGGAGGCATGAGCCTTGTTTTGAAGCTTATTAAGGGTAAACCTTGGGGTGTTTCTAGGAATACTAATCATTCCATGCACCTTTTAAAAGGGAGATGTTGCTTAGCTTTAAGGGATATTAGTGCTACTAAAGTTCAAGGAATGTTCCTTTTCTGTTACACATGATAAGGGCATACAGCAGCACTGGAAGGAAGACAAGTTCGCCAGAAGGTACTGGGATCTGCAGACAAGAATGCATTAATTGGACTATTTTTGAATTGTTTGCAGCTCTCTGTTGAGCCCTAAAGGAAAAACCTAGTTAGAAATTCACAATTACTCCTGTTTTATGGGTTAGGAGATTTCAGGTGCTTGCGTACTACAAATGCCCTGCCCTTATTTTAGCTAGAGTATAAGTATATTTTAAAATGTATCTATATAGCCAAATGCTTTATTGCTATGTATTTAAAGATGTGTATATTTATAGCAGTGTGTTTGATTATTTAAAATTGGGTCAGCTCAGCCTAACCAGCAGTAGAAAGGAACTGGTGATCTCCACTCAACATTTAAATAGGATAATGCTGATTTGTTTACTTATTCAAACATCCAGCTAGTGAAGGAGGAGTCACATCTCTAACTAAAAGGAAGAAAAAGCACACAAGATTTTATGTTCACTTTCACCTTGCTAGTACTGATTCGCATGTTATTGAGTTATTTGTATACATATATAGTGCTTGCTACAGATATGCATGCAGCAAAGTTCTGCAACTTAGTCCCTTTGCAGGCACTTTTCATCACTTCTCCAGTCTATGATAAAGTTACGGTGTATTGAGTATATATATTAACCCTGCAGCAGGTAGTGATGGATTCTTAGATACCTTTTAGAAGTATATGTATAGACAGTCTGAATATTTGGGAAGGCCAAGTAGTTATTTGAGTAAAATGACAACCCACAATAATTTCAGTAAAGGCAAATACAGAGCTGTAGCTGCTGAAGCAATTCATCCATGGATACTGGGATGAGTCCTTATCACACAGCTCCACCTTGGGTACAAATTAACTTATCCTCAGTTATGGTTTTCTACAATTTGAAGCAGAAAAGGAAAGGAGGAAAGAATATGAAAATATTTTTGGAAGTCACAGCCTAGGCCTAATAGCATATGACAGTGCAGAGCCTGAGAGAAGTTTAACTTCCTGTACCAGTTAAACTACCTGTATGAACCAGTAGGTCCAGGAAACTAAATACGTATAAGTCTGAATGAAATATTATTTAAGGGTGAAATAAATCTGCTGCATTGAAATAATAGTATCTACAGATATAACTTGAATCTCAGAAGCTAAAGCAAATGTTTCTGATGATACATACTTGACAATAACTCATTTCCAAGAAGGCATGTTTCTTCTATTGGAGAAGGTAGATAATTTGTTTCAGCCCTCCTAGAATTGCTTGATGCTTGCCTGAAATGTAGGAGCTCAGTTTCAAAGGAGCAACAGAAATTGCTCATTGTGACACTACATCCCCATCACCATCATTATCATCACCACCACCAACACCATCACCCATTTCTTACCCATTTCTTTCTATGAATTGAGGTGTGGGACAAGAGATAAAAACATAGTTGGCACTCCATTTTTGCAGAAGTACTGGAATCCTTTGAAAGTGGAAAGACAGACATATCTCTTGGCCTACTAAATCAAATTTAACACAAAAGTACCTCTACTGGCATTGCCCAGCCATGTGGGAGATCCCTCGTTTAGTTACTTGGATGGGCAGTGTGGGAGAGGATGGGATGAGAAGGGAGAAAATAGACACCCATCCTACCTCCTTCCCTCCGCTTATCCACATGAGTGAGTAAGCAAATAAATGCATGTGTGTACACCCTCCTCCTGTCCACCTCCTCCATGTGACAGAGCAAATCCATTGACATGCTCCCCTTCCCTCCAATTTCCTCTCCCTTCCCACCTGTGTAAGTAATGCATGTATGTGTATTTTGCAGGAAACTTCATTCACCTGTCAAACAAATTTTAGAAAAGCTAGAGGACCTTCTTAAACAAGGGGAGAAGAGATGCTGGCATATGAAAACAATCTAGTTATCAAATGGAAAAGAAAGGCATCCAAAATAAGAGTTACATAATATTTATTAAAATGTTTACAATACTATTTCCATACAACATATTAAGTATTGTATTTTTACTAGATCATTCAGAGAATCCTAATTTTATTTTTTAAACAGACTGACATTCCTAGACTCCAATACCTCCTTCGCTTCCTCTTCCTAATTGACATCTCCAAATTTCAGAGAGATTTCTTTTGAAGACCTGGTTGCCTTTTATCCATGTTATGCTTTTCCTGGTTCAAATTAGTTATTAGCTTTCCATTACCACTTTTTATCAAACTTTATTAAAGTAGCATTAAAAAAATCCACAGAGGTGCCCATGATTTGTATTTAACAACTGCACAGGTTGTTTCTATTTCAGTCAAATAAATTCACTCTTAAAATGTCATCTCTGAAATAGAGGTGCAGAATTATTTTGGATGAGGTCTCTTTGATATGATACATAAGGTTCCCAGAACAGAGTTTTTTTTTCTCATGTGACTTGGAACTGTATGAGCACTTCTTTGGAGAAAAATTGTACCCTCTGGTCACAATTTCATCTATAGCAAGAACTTGTTCAGAAAACCTAAGATCCATACCCCTGTTTGCCAGGAAAACTCTTTGAAATAAAATCTCTGATTTATTATCCCTGGAAGAAATTTTTATCTGCTAAATTAAAAACTGGTGAGAGAAAGTAAAGATAAAAGTGAAATCACTAAAAGCAAGAAGGAACACATTCAATACAGTAGATAGACTGGACTTTGTGACTGATGTCCATGACCTTGTAGCTCGGGGTCACAAATGAGCAACCAGAAGAAGTTAGATGATAGGCAAAACAGTGGGTTGACCTAGCATCTGCTTCTCCACTGCCGTGGCTCCTTTTCTTCTTCTCTTCCCTCTCCTCCTCCTCCCTTTTTTTGCAGTATAGATAGACAAACTGGGCAGATTTATAGATGAACATTTTATTATGTTTATTAATCCTTCTCTAAGAACTCTGTCACATGAGGCAGGCAAACTGGCATTGCAACTGAAATGTCACTTTTGGTGATAATCCTTAACATTACATGTGATGGAGCCTCCTTCTTTGGAGGCTTTTAAGCAGAGGCTGGATGGCCATCTGTTGGGGGTGCTTTGAATGTGATTTTCCTGCTTCTTGGCAGGGAGTTAGACTGAAATACCCATGATGTCTCTTCCAACCTTATGATTCTATGACATCCTGCGTATCCCACTGGTGGTTTGCCTCCATCCTGTGATTGTCCCGTACCTAGCTATTAACAGGCAAAACCTATCAATAAGTTACAATCTTGCAATGTTTTCGTCACTACCTTTGGTGTGATGGGTCCCTTTCACTTCTGTGCCAGCCAGGGCCATAGCCAGGATTTTGATTCGGGGAGGGCTGAGTTTGATTCAGGAGGGACTAAGTCTGAGTAAGAGAGGGACTACCCTACCAAACCTTTTGTATTGTTATCCCAATAACCCCATGAATGTGGGATATAATGAGCATGGTGATCAGATCATGATATGAATGATTGATTGATTGATTTTATTATTTATGAGTCGCCCTCCACGTCAGTGCTCCGGGCGACTTACACATAAAACACATAAAAGAGTTCAATAGTTAAAAGCTAAAAGAATAGGAAAATTAATTAAAATAGTTCCAGTAACTCAGGCTAAGTCTGAAGGGTGTCCTTAGCCGTAAGCCTTTCGGAAGAGCCAGGTCTTCAATGCGGTTAGGAACTGGGGCATGTCCCGGATAGCTCTCTGATCCGCCGGCATCAAGTTCCAAAGAACAGGGGCCGCGATGGAAAAGGCTCTCCGTCTCGTGGTGTCGAGGCGGGCCTCACTCACACCTGGGATGCGGAGAAGGTCCCTGTTTCCTGAACATAACAGTTTAAATAATGTACCAGTAAGGCCTTCTCGCGGACCGCCCTGAGAATTTCAGGGGAGGGGGCTAAAGCCCCCTAAGCCCCCCCCGGGCTACATGCCTGGTGCCAGCATGCCAACAGAAAGTGACACCTGGAAACAAGATTCCCCCCTTCCATTGCTACTCCCAAGCTGGCTGTTTTCCTTTTAGTTTATATTTTATATATTTGCCTTCTTTGTTTTTAAATACAAGAATTCTGCTATTGCACTAAAAATTAAAATAGAAATCAGCAGAATTGTGGGAAGGCAGAACTATGAGGTTGATCGCAGGGCTTCACACTGGTGAATCTGCACAAATTATGTGAAATTTAGAGAAATGTGATATTGAGAGTACTCAACATGTAAACACTATCAACGATAACACAACCATAGTGGAATGGTGGATTTGTATGCCTAAATGCCTATCATCAGTTTTGCAGAAGTACACTTCCTTATATTGCTAGTCTTGATAATGCTGTGAGATTAATTTAAAATGCAGAATTGCATATCTTCAGAGATTTTGCCATTTTATCAGCATTTGGAGTGTCTGTTCCTAGATGTATAGCATCATATAAATACATTTCCTTTGTTTTATTCTATCAGTTGTTGTTATGAGAATGGTTCCATTAACACTATGGAGAAATAGTGGAAACATTTTTTTCATCTTTTATTAACGTTGAGATCTTTTCTGTTGTTCAGATTTTTTCTCCTTGCTCCTCAAGCTGGCAAACTCAAAGAGATCAATAATTATTCTGGTGTTTCATACAGCTGAGGGCCTTATGTTGTACAAAAAACAAAACTAGCATGCAATCAAGGTAGTGTGATTCTGTTTGTTCTCCTTCCTCCATCATGACAGATCATGGGACTCAGTGTTATTTCATCTACTCCCACAAGCAGAAATAACCTTATGTCACTTCTGGTGTATTGGAAATAGCCGCTTGTTTTTGCCATTTTGGACCAACATTAAAATGTCAATGAAAATAAGAGACAATAAGAGACAACACTGTTAAATAGAGCCCCACAATAAAATATTATTAGTGTTTTGTGACTATTTAATATGCTGCTCATTTCAACAAAGATATGACATGCAACTGTTCAATCTTTCATATTTTTAATTAACATTTATAAAATTTGCAAATTAGTGCGTAATGAACTGAGCTTATTGGGAAGACCCTTAAAGCTGTACTTAATTACATATTTCCAGCGATATTGCATATTAAAGATTTTCAGATAAGACTACATTACATGTAGTCATTGCTGCTTGCCCTCCAGGCATCTCAGATTATTACTTATATTTCTCTGAGAAGCCGGGTTTCAGTATTTTGGAAGTGCATGCAGCCTTAGCAAATAGTTTCTCAGGCATGTTCTTCTTGGTTGTTTAGGATATACCTTCAGATATATAGATTACATGTGCCATTTAGGAATATTGTTCAGAGCTAGCTAACCAGAATAGAAGCAAGACTGTTGCCTTTGGTGTTGCATGGCATCATACGATATCCATTGCCAGTCCACCACCTCCCTGTGACAAACCTGTTCCTTGCTATTGATAGGCAAACTCATCAATTGCCCCTGATCACACTATTGCTGCAATCTGTCTGGTGAGATGATGTCAAGTGCTTCTATGCTGGTATGGTAGTGACGTCAAGAAGTGGAATTGTTCTCATCTTCCACTCTCCCCTCACTTTGGGAAATTAATTGCTAAGTGTCTTTAACAGATTAAATAAATAAAGGAGAAACAGCACAGTGGGTGGACAGTGTTACCATGAAAGTGTGACCATGGGACCTCACACTGCCAAAGTGTTGCAGTTGCACAACACTTGCACAATACATGAATGGCATGGAATAGCAGCATCATGTGATAAAGTTCTAAAGCAAATCCAATGAAAGGGACAGTAAAATAGCTTTTATTATAACTGTCTGGGAAATGCAACATCACAGAGAGAGACAAATGATTTCATCTTTCCTTCTCCCTTAAGAACCTCCAGTTTAGTTGTTTTCAATGAACATTATGAACATCCATTCATCATGAACAGAACAGTCTTACATTCCAGTTTTGCTTAAAGTGGGAAGGAGCTCTCAAACCTTCGTGATCCTTACTCAGAGAGATGAGGGTGGGCTTATTCTTGATCACCTTCCATTCAGTAAGGGCCTCGTCACAAGGAAGTCCTTGTTGGGGAGGAAAGTGGGGGCATCCATAGGTTTTGACATCAATTTTTATACAAGTTCACTGTTATTATGTTTATTATATTGCATTATTGTAAATTTTTTTGCATTTGTCTGGGCATTGAACGTTTGCCTTTTTGTCTTGTAAACTGTCCTGAGTCCCCGCGGGGAGAGAGGGTGGTCCATAAATAAAGTTTGATTATTTTATTATAAATCATGGGGAAGCAGGGTGAATCCGCCACCCAGTGCTCCGCATCGCCCGCATTACCTGCTTGCCTATCACACACTGGAAAGAGTCCCTGTCCAGCATGCTCCTGTGCTGTTCCCATGATTTTCTACCTGAACATGGATAGTCTCCAGAATTTCCTATTGTAGAACATTCCATTGACATAGCCATCATGGAGTCCTGCCAGAAGTAGCTGTGCATCATGTGATGAGATCCGGCAGGCTTCGTGCTGGCTATATTGTCAAAGTTGTCTATGACAGGGAATTTTCCAAATGTGATGAGGTCTTAAATAAAAAACATTTTTATGCTGTCAGACAATTAGGAATGGACTGAGATGGTGTATGGCATCATTAATATAGTTTAATATGTTTTTTATGTTTAGTTTTTAAAGTTTTTAACTTTATATGTTTTAGATTTTTAAAATAACTTTCATATTTCAACTGCTGTTGATCTTTGTTGGACATCCTGAGTCTTATTATTGGGAGAGAAATGGGAGAGGAAAGAATAAAATTAAGCAAGCAAGCAAGCAAATAAATAAATAAATAAAGCCAATAGCAAGTTTTGGGGCAGTGATTGATATTGGCACCTGTTGAAATCTGTTGACAGAGATAAGATGCTTCTACAGCGTGGTTCAGCATAATCTTTCACCAAGCCAAAAAAAATTGTTGAAAAAAAATATTCCCCAAGGTTATCCAAAACAAAGTGTATTTATTTACAGATTATTCTGGTTTATAATTTCAGTAGTTATCATTCTAGTTCCAGCAAATGGTAGATAGTGATGAAAGGGCAGTAATCTTGTATTATTCTCATAGGAAGTATTGTTTCCCATACAAAGACATGTATTTAATGATCAACATTTGTAACAGATAAACATTTAGTTATGTAGCAATGGATCCAGGCTACCCAAGACATTTATGCTACCCACTGAGAATTAAAGAATAGTCTCTCTGCCCTCGGCTACACATTTCGTATGCAGAAACCAACTGTGCTTGGCAGTAGAACTTTTTTCAAGATTTGGCAGCATCTTCCAGAGTATCTGAGAACAGCAGAGTAACTTATAGAATATAGTGCAGACTATGTTGTATACAGGCCGTTTCTAAGCTACGAACAGGATATGTTTTGTAGCTTTGCTATTAAGTTGAATTTGTATGTAAGTCAGAACAAGTACATTTTTCATTGTAATTCCTGCCACACACAGAGAGAGAGAGAGAGCACTGTCCGATCAATGAAAAAAATGTTTCAGTACTCATTACTAAGTTTTGGGGGAGGGGGGGGGAGGAAATTGTTTCTAAAGTGTTTCTAAAATATTGTAAGAGGTCTGTATTGTAACTACGTATATGTAAAAATAGGTCAGTGATTTGAATTTTAAGATTTTAGCATGGGCGTTACTCGCGTTTCTTAATATTGTGTTGTATGTTAGAATCTCTAGAAATAGATCCAACCTATGAGGCACAAATGACTTTTGCACAGCCTATATATATATATATATATATATATATATATATATATATATATATATAGAGAGAGAGAGAGAGCGAGAGCACTTTGGATAGATAGGGAAGAACTGTGGTGCTTGTTTTGATGTCTGTGTCCCTGTTCAGAAGATTGCACTTCATTTCTGTCCCCATGATAATTGGATTTTGAACAATTTGGCTTGTTATGTAAACAAGGATTCATGATAAAGATTCAGCTGAGATACCTTTTCCCCTTGATAACTCCCAGGAATGAATTTCCCTTTGTAGGGGTACATTTTTCTCACTTCCTGTTGTCTCACCCCCATTCTTAACTATGAGTTACATGTTTGTAAGTTGGGGACTTCCTATACACAGGCATGTCAGTTATCATCACATCACTGCTTATTCACTAATCTCTCTAGCACTTTCATCCATTTAGTCAAACATGCTCTAGGTTGAGAAAAAGGAAATGGAGTGTGATAGAGTCTCCTTCTGTTTTTAAGCAAAGGTTGGATAGCCATTTGTCAGGAGTGCTTTGATTATGTGTTTCTGCATGGCAGGAGGTTGGATTGGATTGCTCTTGTGGTCTCTTCCAATGTTATGCTTCTGTGGTGGTGGAAAAGATTTGGAGTGGGCACCTACTCTCCCTACTCCATCATTGATGCACCTGCTCTCCCCATTCCATTTACCAATCCTGAGTGTATTTCTTTATTTGATTTATAACTCACCTTTCTTTCACTGATGGGACTGCAGAGAGGGAAACATATTTGGATTTGTTGTGAATAGGTTTGGTAAAGGTTTGGGAGAATTAGCTCCTGGTTTCCATACAGTTGTCCATTATGAGTGGAACTGTGTTTCAGATATAAAACTACAAGTTCCAGCAGACTTACAGTGATGAGAACTGATGGGAACTATAGTCATGTTCTCAAGATGGGATCTGTAGTCCCTGCCTTGGATATAATTTGAGGACCCTTTCACACAGCTCTATATCCCAGAATATCAAGGCAGAAACTCCTACAATATCTGCTTTGAGCTGAGTTATCTGAGGCCATACTCAGATAATGTGGGAAAGACCCTGAGGAAGTAAAGTAACATTATGGGTGACACTTTGCCTAGAATAAAAACATTAAAGAATTCAACTTGTAAAAGAAACGAAGACGTTTCTTCCAAGGAGAGCTGAGGAGAAGCACATAAAGGATAAAAGCGAAGAGAATGGAATGATTGTGTGGTTTAAAAGTTTGGGTCAAATGCAATGGCACATAGGGATTATAGGGTAAAAGAATGAATTTGTGCATCAAGTTATAAAGAATATGATGTTACGTCAAAAGAGTAAAAAAAAAATCTGGGCCACTTGGGTGAGGATTAACACCGAGAAGCAATAATTGAGGTTGGAGGGGAGACAGGAAGAGCTTTCAGCTGAAAATGGATAAAAATGTTAAAATTAAGCAAAAACAGGATTTAATGAAACAACCGGTGCCATTTAAATTCGACTCATTTAATCCATGAGGAGATAACACACATGAATAATCCATTTTTGGTTTCAGGGCTCCCCTCCTTTCCCTTTACATGAAATGTCTCAAAATCTTTCCTAGAGGATATAAGAGGAAGTCATGGTTGTGTTTGTGTGTGAAATGGATTTGGGATACTTGCACAATGCTTCTTTGGTTTTGCCAGGTATGCTCTGGGGGTGAAAATGTTAAAGTGCCAGTTGGCGGAGAATCGTACAAGTCTTGATATCTGTTTCCATTGCTATGGTTTTGTTCACGACAAAAGATGTTTGTGCATCTTTGGGAGAAAGCTATTTAAATCCAGGAGGCATTTAGATTTCTGCGGAACGTGGCCAGAACCTCTCTAGACTAAAGTCTAGAAATAATATTGACTTTAGAGACAGGCTGCTGTTTACAGGTATCTTTATACCTGTTGTTTTTGAAAAATTAATACTGTAAAAGTAATTGGTTTAGTGGACAAGAAATATGTTTTGTGAGAAATAACATCAATATTTGGTTGCTGTGAGTTTTCTGGGCTGTATGGCCATGTTCCAGAAGCATTCTCTCCTGGCGTTTCACCCACATCTCTGGCAGGCATACTCAGAGGTTGTGAGGTCTGTGGGAAACAGGGCAAGTGGAGTTTATTCCACAGATATATAAACCCCACTTGCCCAGTTTCCCACAGACCTCACAATCTCTGAAGATGCCCCCTATAGATTTGGGTGAAATGTAAGGAGACAATGCTTCTGGAACATGGTCATACAGCCCACAAAACCCACAGCAACCCAGTGATTCCGGCCATGAAAGCCTTTGACAACACATTGAATATCAGTATTGCCTTTACATTTTTATTAACACAAAGATTTTGTTGCAAGTGAAAGAAATCTAAGGATCGTATTAAATGAAAATTCTTTTTATACAAAAAATTGCTGAGCCTATGTGATCTGTCAAATATTTTGTATTCTTCATTGGACCTAGAGTGAGTCTGTAGAATTAATGCAGTTTGATGCCACTTTAACTGCTACAAGTCAATGCTATGGAATTATGAGAGTAATAGTTTTACAAGATCTCTAGTCTTTTCGGCCAAAGAGTGCTGGTGCCTCACCAAACTACCGGTTCAAAAATTTCATAGCATTGAGCCATGGCACTGAAAGTGGTGTCAAGTTGTATTAATTCTACAGTGTAGATACACCCATAGAATCAGAGTTGGAATAGACCACAAGGGCCATCCAGTCCAAGCACTTGCCATGCAGGAATACACAAAGGAATCCCCACAGATCCTACACATTGATATTTGTCAAACCTCTATCATGATTTACCCTGAAAGCATTAATTATACAGTGTAGGTTTATTTTTGGTGTAATCCTATGCAAAAATGGAGATAAACTACAACTAACACTCTTTTTAAAAAAAAAAACCCTAAAAGTTATTGTTAGTATTATAAGATTTGGAAAACTGAAGAAACCAAACAGATGTACTAAACAGGATAGCCGACAGAACAAATTGTGGAAGAAAGAATATAAACGTAATGTGAGTAATACATAACAGTGCAGTCTCCACCCCCAATTCTGAAAAACATAGCAAATACTATTTGTTGACAAACCAGATAAATAAAGACACCACACAATAGTAATAGATTGAACTAAGGGTAACTTTTATTGAATAGTTTCCTATTTATGTTGTTTCTTGCGGATAATCAAACTATTTGGGGAAGCAATCTGATATAAGAGTGGTTGAGGCAGTCTGTCATCCCTGACTTGAGACCCCAACCTCCCTTGAGCGTTACACCGAAACCCCTAAGAGCAATCCATGATTTACATGGTTGCTTGAAGGCCAGTTCTTATCCTGGAAGACTAAACAAGGGGTGCAAACCCCCAAAGTTGCTTTTGACTTCTAACTAGAGCTAAGAACTAACTAACTAACTAACTTTATTTCTTATGAGTCGCCCTCCACCATAGGTGCTCTGGGCGACTTACACCAGTGTTTCCCAACCAGTGTGCCGGGGCACACTAGTGTGCCGTGAGCAATCATCAGGTGTGCCGTGGGAAATTGGAACCTCCAGGAGGGGAGGGGGGAGAGTCTAGTGTGTTGAAGTATAAAAACCCTAAGAAATCTACCTTGATAAAGGCACAAAATTACAAACACTCCCCTCTCCACCTGTTGTTTACTTGGTCTCTCCCTCTCCATGCATTGGGAAGGCCCGCCTCCCTTTCCCCAAGTCAAAACAAGCAATTGAATACAGACCATTTCTGTTCTAGGTCCATTTCTAAGTATGATTCAAAGTTCTAATGTGCTTACCTCTGAAAACCATATGTAGCCTTGGTATTGGACACCTGAAATAGTACATCCTTCCATGAATCTGATTGAAAACTATGTTAATTAGGGCATCTGTCTAATTAACTATGTTAATTAGTTTCACCTTCATCTGTGACAGGCATCCCCAGAAGTTGTGAGGTCCTCACAACCTCTGAGGATGCCTGCTACAGATACAGGCAAAAGTCAGGAGAGAATGCTTCTAGAACATGGCCATGCAGCCCAAAAAACCTACAACAACCCAGTGATTTCAGTCATGAAAGCCGTCGACAATACGCTAATTTTAACAGGCTTTCCTCAAGATGTCCAACTATATGAGGGTAG
Source organism: Anolis apletophallus (assembly GCA_030556195.1). Lineage (NCBI taxonomy): Eukaryota > Metazoa > Chordata > Lepidosauria > Squamata > Anolidae > Anolis > Anolis apletophallus. The sequence goes on from JARBWK010000009.1 coordinate 79,840,475, forward strand.
GTACCCATTTCGAAGACATATGCCCTAATTGAGCCATGTTTTTGGACAGCACTTCCCAAGAAGAAACACTTTTGTGGCAACGATCATACCTCCAGTGCATTGGAGGAATGGATATATAAAATGATAATATAACATATTATATAAGATAATATAGGGGCTGCTGTGGCTTTTAGTTTTGAATATGTTTTTATGTATGTTAATTGGATTTTTATATAGATTTTACCTGAATATTTTAAAATACCAATGATGTTTAATTTTGTTTTAGTGTTTATATATTGGTAGATTTTCAATTGTACATAAATGTTTTTAATATAAACCGCTTTGAGTCTCCTGGTGGAGAGGAAAAAGTGGGATATAAATAAACATAATGATGATGATGATGATGATAATAATATTCATCCAAAGATATTTGTTAGGTATGCAACTGTTTATTTGGGGGATAGAGCCCTGTGTGTGATTTTAATGACTGTTTACTTTCTGTCTGTATTCATTTAACTTCAATAAAGATGGTAAAAATCAAAAAAAAAAATTCATCCAGTTTCTAGTTATAGTTCATGACATGTTCCTGGGCTTGTATATAGAAGCTACTTATTTGAAAGTCTGGATCATCATGTTTTGGTGGTCATGATAGTACAATTTTCTGTTTCCCAGACATACTTCTTTAATCATAGACTGACATTTCATTACTGTTATCACTCCTTCATGTCATGGGACTCTAAGAACTTTCTATGATCTCACCCACAGAGGCTGAAAAATTAAGAATATAGACGGTAGACTAAATTAATTCTTATGTAATTCCACTGGGCAAAAATATATGATCTTCCTTTGTGTTGTTGAAAGGATGGCATGTATTTCTAACAGAGAAGTTCTTATAGGCTGTAAAGATATTTCTGATGATTGAAATGCAAGAGGGCTGCAGATCTGAAAAATGAATCTAAAGAGAATGTTGTACCTTGAACTAAAGACTTGAAATCAAATGTTGAAAAATGAATGTGAAGAGAATGTTGTGCCTTGGACTAAAGATTTGAAATCAAATGATGTGAAGTGGTGTCAGCTGAAGTTGTCAACTGAAGACAAAGAAATGGGAGGTTAATAAACTGCATCAAGAAGTGAAAAATAAGATTAGATTTGATGCTTTGGCCTTGACTTTATAGAGAAAAACAGAAGAATACAAGAGATTTCCTTGAAAGTGATGTAAAGCCTTTATGGAAGCATTTCCTCAGATAGATAGATAGATAAATAGATAGATAGATAGACAGACAGACAGACAGACATGTGTTTCCAGAGCAGGGGTGCTCACACTTTTTCAGCATGCGAGCTACTTATAAAACAACCAAGACAAAATGATCTACCTACCCACTACAAAAATGTGAAACATATAACACAATATCTGCTTTGAACTGGGTTTTCTGAGTCCACACTGCCATATAATCTGATTCAAAGCAGATAACATGGGATTTTTATTCAACTGTGTGGAAAGGACCTCAGATAACCCAGGGCCCTTCCACACATCTTATTTAACAATTGACACACACAATCAGATTTCTTACTACTGGATGAATTGCTGCCAAATTTGGCCACAAGACACCTACAAGGAGTGACCATCACTAAAAAAATTGATTTTGTCATTTGGGAGTTGTAGTTGCTGGGATTTGCTCCCATATGGGCCACAGCGATGCCGGTCATGCCGCCGCCACGCTGACTGGCCGGCAGCACCCGGGCGGCATCGGGAGCCTGCGGGGCAGGACTGAGCCTTCCTCCCACCCTGCCTGCGATCTACCAGGACACCCTATGCGATCTACCAGTAGATTGTGATCTACCTAATGAGCACCCCTGTTTTAGAGTGTTCTCCAATTTATTTCAAAGATTTTGCTACAACAAATCTTTGAAATAAAATAAAAGAAACTAACATCTCTTATTTAATTAGGGAGGACAAAACTCATTTCTTGCAACATCTCCACTGGCTGCAGCGTAGAACTGTTGTGCTGTAGTCTTGAGGGTTTTTTTCTTGTGTGCGTCAGGAGTGACTTGAGAAACTGTCTCTTCTGGTTTGAAAGAATTGGCCATCTGCGAGGAAGTTATTTATTAATTTTATTATTTATATCAGTTATATTCCTGACATTACTCAGGGGATGCCTGGAAATTTTTTTGATGTTTTATCATCCTTCTGGGAGGCATCTCTCATGTCCCTGCATGGAGCTGGAGCTGGAGCTGGCAGAGGGAGCTCATCTGTGCTCTCCCCGGATTTGAACCTCTGACCTATTGCTCTTCAATTCTGCTGGCAAATGGTTTAACCCATTGTGCCACCGAGGACTCCTAGTCTTCAGGTGGACCTCAGGGTTGTAATGCCACCTTGCCTCCTGTGATTGGAGGAACATGAGTGTGTGTCAGGTCTACCTTCCTGTATATATCTGGCTGGGGAGCAATCTGGTTATTTCATGCCTTCGGGGCTCAGGTGTTCCATGCAAGGGAAAGCTGAAGGTGCTGTCACGTATGATATGTACCCTTTGCTGATCTTACAGTAGATAGCATCCATCTTTATTAGGTCAAATAAAGTGGTCTTGTTTAGCTCAGACTGCATTATTTCATGCTTGGGCATCAATGGGTCTTGACTCTATATCTCTCTTGTACTTTATTACATAATATAATATGTGTAAAATTATGAAAATGGGAATTTTAAAGCTTGTTTTGTAGCACAGTAAAATGATCCCAACTGGTTGACAGAAGACACAGTATGTGCAGATATAGGATGAGGGTTGACAACAGTACATCTAAAAGGGATCTAGGAATCATAATAGACTACAAGCTGAATGTGAATCAACAGTGTGATGGAGTAGCTTGAAAGTATTAGCCTGACTCTGTTCTGCATTGGTCAGACCTCACCTAGAATACTGTGTGCAGTTCTGGGCGCCACAATTCAAGATATTGATAACCGGAAACCTGCACAAAGGAGGGTGTCTAAAATGGCAAAAGTTCTAGGAATGGCCTAAATTGCTGGCCATGTTTACCATAGATGAGAGAAGTTAAGAGATGACGTGAGGGTCATGTTTAAATATTTGCAAGGAAATCATATTGAAGTAGAACCAGCTTTTTCTACTGTTCCAGAGATTAAGACACAGAGAAGTGGTTTCAAAGTGCAGGAAAAGATATTCCGCCTAAACCTTTAGAAGAAATTCATGACAATACATGATATTTGACAGTGGTAAAGACTGCCTCGTAATGTGGTGGATTCTCCTTCGTCAGAGGTTTTTAAACAGAAGCTAGATGACCATCTGTTGGGATTATTTGATTGTGTATTTCTGCATGGCAGGGGGTTGGACTGAATGGCCCTTGCAGTCTCTTCCAACTCAATGTTTCTATATAATGAGATATTAATATTTCAAACATTGGCATTGAAAGATAATTTTCTTTTAACCATGGAAAACTGTCAAGACCCTATCTTGTGAAAAACGGCCTCTGCAATGAAGGCAAGGTTATTGGAAGCCTTGCCTCCCTCCACACTTTATCTTCCCCAAGAATGATTGATGTATTTCTTTTAACACCTTTCAGGAATTCATTGAATTGCTTGAGTAACTCACAGGGATTAAAGAAAATGGCTAACATTTTTAAAACTAGACTCTCTCAAGCAAAAATCTGTTTCTTGAAAATCATAGTGCTGTGATCCTTCGCTGGGACACTGTTTTAATATCTTTAGGCAAATCAAACTGAAAGATGAATGCCATGTTGCATGGCTTAACATTAGCAGTAAGTTTATTTATTTATTTATTTATTTATTTATTTATTTGTACACCGCCACTCCTAGAGGCTCGGGGCGGTTTACAGAATTTCAGCACAGTAATAAAACAATAAAACAATACACATTAAAATATAATCAAGACTCGAAGGCTTGTCTGAACAAGAAGGTCTTACAAGCTTTGTGGACAGTTACCAAATTTCGCAAAGGTCGAGTCTCAGAGGGCAGATCATTCCACAAAACTGGGGCAATGATAGAGAAGGCCTTTCGTCAGGTTGCCGTCAGGTGGTAAGACTTCACACCAGGAACATCTAAGAGATTCTGATCTTCTGATCACAGGGATCTCAAGGGACTATATAGGGACAGGAGATCCCTCAAGTACACTGGCCCCAGACCATGTACGGCCTTAAAAGTTAAAACTAATACTTTGAAAGTGATCCGGTACTCAATTGGTAGCCAGTGCAGTCCCTACAGGACCGGGGTGATACGACAACTCACGAGCTCCCCCGCAAGTAGCTGGGCTGCAGCATTCTGCACTAGCTTGAGTTTACGGATCACCGTTAAAGGCAGGCCAATGTAGAGAGCATTACAGTAGTCAAGTCTTGAGATGACTGTAGCCTGGATCACCGTGGCCAGGTCATTCCGAGACAGATGGGCTTGATGCTCTTACAAACACAGGAGCAGCAATGTGACCAAAACTAAGCAAAGCTATTGTTCCTTAGAAATCGAATGAGATTATAATATGAAACTCCAGCCCAGGAAGCCTCCAATATATATTGGCACTTCCTTCTGAAGTTCCATATAAAATAATTTGTTATCTTGTGTGTATTGGTGTATCATAGCAATGTGCAACATTTCCTGGGCTATTCCGACTGCCTGTCATATGGTGTTCGGAAGTCTAAAATCTATAGATAGCATCATCTATACCAGAATGGGTTTTAAAGTACCTTTTGGTTTAATTAAGAATAAAGCTCTTAAGAAAATAGAATTGTGATACCTGCTTATTTCCTTATTTTATTTGTTAAGTTAATTTATATTTTACCTTTCAATTTTAAAAGCAACACAATTGACTGTATATCTATTTTATACTCTATAATAAAATAATCATTTAAGTTAGTTCAAAACAATATTGTCTAGAGCAAGAATGAACAAAATACAGCCTGTGGGCTGATGTATCCTTCAAGGCTGATTTTCAGACTACAAGGCCACCCACTGATGCTTTGCTGGCAGCAATTTCATTTTAGAAAACAATATTTTTTTTCTCTTCCTGGTTATAAAATGGGTCACACCATAATACCTGGAAGGCAGAAAATAAAAGAAGAAAAAAAAAGGAAGGGAGGAAGAGAAACTAAAAGTGGACATAACTCTATTTCCAGTTTGATTTTTAAAGAAGAATTCAGATGCTCTGGCACTGGGCCGTTTGTTGGTGGTTCTGGATGGCTCATGGACATTGTGTTAAACATTTTGTACATTTCCGAGGTCCTTGCATGCTTCCAATAAATAGTTTCTCTTAGGAAAACATGAGGCTGGGGAGAATAATCTAAAAAATAAATATGAAGTATAAATAAATAATAATAGTAATAAATTTATTTATACCCCATCACCATCTCCCTGAAGGGACTTGGGACAGCTCACAGAATCACTTCGAAGTGCTGCATATAAACAAACAATACATAAGCATATAAAACAGCAACATAAGTCTAAAACAGGGGTCCTCAAACTTTTTAAATAAAGAGTCAGGTCACAGTTCCTCAAACTGTTGGAGGGCTGGATTATAATTTGGAAAAAGAATGAATGAATTCCTATGCACACTACACATTTGTAGTGCAATAAACACTTAAACAATACAATAATTAACATAAATATAATTTTAACAAATCTAAACTTATTAGTATTTCAATGGGAAGTGTGGGCCTGCTTTGGCTGATGAGGTAGGATTGTTGTTGTTGTTGTTGTTGTGTGCTTTCATGTCATTTCAGACTTAGGTTGACCCTGAGTGAGGGCCGGGTAAATGACCTTGGAGGGGCGTATCCGGCTTCTGGGCCTTAGTTTGAGGACCCCTGGTCTAAAACAACAGCACACATATGATGGTTGAATGAAAAGTAATGCCTCCACCTTCGTTACTTGGTTTTAGATGGGAATATTTTAATAAATCAAATACAGAAATAATCATTAGAATGTGCTCTTTAACAAGACAACAGAAGAACAAAGGAGAACCTTAAATGATCCAATCACTACGGCAGAAGTAGAGAGAGGAATAGGAAAATTGAAACCTAACAAATCCCCAGGCCCAGATGGCTTCACAGCTATCTTCTATAAGACATATAAAGATGAACTAACCCCCCTACTAAAAGACATTTTCAATGACGTAAGAATTAAGAAAGAAATACCCAAATCTTGGGAAAGGGCCAACATAACGCTTATACATAAAGAAAATACCGATCCTTCTGATACAAAAAATTATAGACCAATATCTCTACTAAATTCGGATTACAAAATTTTTACGGCAATAATGGCTGAAAGACTAAAAAGCTTCCTATCAAATTGGATATCTCCTGAGCAAACGGGGTTCCTACCAGACAGGAATATCAAAGATAACACAAGAGCACTCATCAATCTGCTTGAATACTATGAAACATGTAATGAAAAAAAGGCCCTCCTGCTGATTGACGCAGAGAAGGCCTTCGATAAAATAAGTTGGCAATTTCTAAAAATATTGATAAAAGACTTAGATATGGGACACTATTTTATGAATACAATAGAGGCCCTATACCAAAATCAAGAGGCAACCGTCATAATTAATGGCCAAGAAGGCAGAAAACCGTTCCCAATTTCAAGGGGGGTAAGGCAGGGCTGTCCGCTATCCCCCCTCCTATTCATACTCGCAATGGACCCACTAATCAAGGACATCAATAAAGACAAACAATTAAAAGGAGCCCGAATCTTAAGCCAAAATTATAAACTAAGGGCATACGCGGATGATGTTGTCTGCTTCATAGAGAACCCCACAGAAGAAATAGACAATTGGCTAGGAAAACTAAATAAATTTGGAAACCTGGCAGGGTTTAAATTAAACAAGCAAAAAACCAAATTGATAACAAAACATCTAAACCAAATAGAGAAAGAGGCACTAGAAAAGAAAACAGGGATACAAGTAACAACCAAGGCGAAGTATTTAGGGATTACTATCACAGCAAATAATACACACCTATTCAAAAACAATTATGAGTACCGCTGGGGGGAAATCCAAAAAGATTTGGAAAGATGGAGCAATCAAAACATCTCCCTTTTAGGAAGGATTGCAACCATTAAGATGAAGGTTCTGCCCCAAATGTTATACTTATTCCAAACCCTGCCGATAATAAGAACTGAATACTTATTTAAGAGATGGAACACCGACATTAGAAAATTCATCTGGAAAAATAAGCCCCCTAGAATTGGCTTGCGCTTGCTCATGGATGACAAATCCAGGGGGGGGGGGGTGTACCTAGCCTCCAAACATACTATGAGGCTGCAAACCTAATACAGTTACAAACAGCTAGAAAGGCAGAGTATAATGAAAGCAGCACTCAAGGTCATGAATTACAAACACAATAAGTGGAATGCCAATAAACTTATATTCAGTCAATGGCAGCAATGCATCAACATATAATAAGCGTCAATACATAATATGGGTAATCCCCAATCAGTCCACGTAAACACAATATAAATGCAAATGCAATGGCATGAACAGGGCAGTAGCGAAAACAAATGGCAAAAGGTTGGCGGGGAGCAGTATACACACCCGCTGGAGAATATCTCACATACAAATGATAAAGTTCGCACAGAGTCCTGGAAACACGCCACTCGTGGAGAGGAGGATGCAGAGCTGGACCAAGATGGGACGCTCGGAGGGGCCGCAACGGTTGAAGTGCGGGGCCACGATCCGTTTCGCTGGTTAGCTTCGTCAGGCGGCTAAATCACGCCAGGCAAATGCCGCGTCACAGGAGACACATTCTAAATAACAATGATAACAACAATAAGAAGGGACCCTTCTCTGCATTAAAAACGTGGGGGTGGTGGCTAGCCTACCTGGGCTGGAGGGATTCCAATGCACCACTGCTCCTGCGGACCCAAGGGGGTGGAGCCCAAGGGAAACGCAGATGTTATATATGCTCGCACCTGGGCCCACTCACGTGAGTAGGGCCGAAGGGGAGGGGCTCATTGAGCCCGACTGGAAATTCTGATTGTAGATTGTGAATCCACCAGGTTTCACGCCTGATAAGAGCATCATGATTATTGGCATGTACACCGGTGGTGACCCGTTCAGGGCGCGAATCGAAAGGATTGGGGTTATGACTCTGTGACAAGAAGTGGCGGTATAAGATGGTGTTGTCCTGTAGTGTACGTATCCTGGAACGATGCTCCGATATGCGGGTACGTAGAGGGCGTGACGACATCCCGACGTAATATAGGCCACACCCACAGATGATGACGTAAATGGTGTTCTCCGTGTTGCAATTGAGGAAATCCCGAATAGTAAATGATCTGTGTGACTTCAGGCTCGTGATATCTTTGCAACAGAGTGCTTGGGTACAGGACGAACAACCCCCACATGGCCAAAAGCCTGACGTGGAGTGCTAAACACACGTTTTTCGGGATAACGTGGAATGCACCAGCAGGTCCTTGAAATTACTGGAGCGCTTATACGCGACCATGGGGAAATCACGAAACGCCGGTATGGAAGGCAATATGTTCCAAAACTTCTTCACAATGCTGACGATCTCACGGCTATGGGGGTGAGGGTCAGTGGCCAAACCAACCGGGTATTGGGAGGTTTGCGTCTCTTATGTAAAAGGGAGTCTCTGCATGTGCCATTGGCCTTGATACGGGCCTGTTGTACAACCCTGGGCGGGTAACCTCGAGCGCTGAGTTGGTCCCCAAACTTGTCTGCATCGTTATGGAAATCCACAATGCGGGTAGAGTTCCTCTTCAATCTTAGAAACTGAGAGAATGGGAGGCTGTGTCGGAGAGATGAAGAATGATGACTCCTGAAATGCAGGATGGAATTCTTGTCAGTCGGCTTCTTATAGCAGCGGACACCCAGCCTATTACCCATCTTATACACAGTGGTGTCCAAAAAACTGACGGAATCTTGACTGTGCTCCATTGTAAATTGAATGGAAGGATTCCAGGAATTCAACCAGGTGAGGAACTCAACCATGGGGGTGTCATGTCTCAAAAGGATAAAACAATCATCAATGTAGCGCCCGAAGAATTTGATGTGTCTGGCCGGGGATAATGGGTCATGCAGAAAACTCTTCTCAAGATGTCCCATAAAAAGATTGGCTATGGATGGGGCGCAACTCTGGCCCATTGATACTCCGTTGACTTGCAAATAATAATCAGATCCAAAGGCAAAATAATTGTATTCGAACAGGCAGTCAACGAGTTCAATCAGAAATGTGGAGGGTGGAAGATCGTTGGGGGGCCTCGAGTCAAACACGTCCAATAGTACGGTTCTGGCCTCTTGGGGGTACAGAGGTGTACAAGGATTTTACATCACATGTAGCTAATATATCATGGTGGTCAATCCTGAGGGCTTCTATCTTCCGGATGAAATCCGTGGTATCCAAAATGAGTGTGGGAATTCTGGCCACAAATGGCTGGAGGATGACATCAATGTACACAGCGAGGGGTTCCAAAAGGGAGCCTGAGGCGGACAAAATTGGGCGGCCTTGCGGAGGGAAGCCAGGCTTGTGTATCTTTGGTAAAAAAATACATTTGCGAAATACGCGGATGGTCATTGATTAGAAATGCAGCTTCTTTAGGTCCAATATATCCCATCCCGGCGGCATCCTGCACAACGTTGCGGACACTTCTCATGAATCTATTGGTGGGATCTCCAGATAATTTATGGTAAGAGGAGGTGTCACCGAGTTGGCGATTGGCCTCGAAAAGGTAATCATTTAAATTTAAAATAACCAAGCCGCCTCCCTTATCCGCGGGTTTTATCACCAAGTCTGGCCGGTTGCCTAAAGCTCTAACAAAATTGAGATCCTCCTTGGATAAATTGGAGTATGCCATGTCCGTGCGGTGATCTAACTTGGAAACCTCCCTCGTGACCACGGTTTCAAAAGTCCTTAGTTGATGGGAGATATCATGGGGGATAAAGGTGCTGTGTTTATAGATCCTGGGATGAACAGATGCACAAGCAGAGTCATCCGAATTTTCAAAATGTTCCTTTAATCGCAAATTACGAAATAAACGGGAAAGATCCTGCCTGATAGTAAGCTCAGAGCAAAAGGAGTAAAACAAAAGACGAGCCCCGCTCCAAAATTTCCAGCTCCCCGGAGGTAAATGTATGAGAGGATAGGTTGACCACTAAGTGGGACCCTTCTTGCGGTTGGCCTTCTGAAAAACCCGCTTTCTGGGAGGATTGCGGCGTTTCATGGGGTGACCTGCAGAACTGGGGCCAGCCGAGGAATCAGAGTTGATGTCTTCTCCCGAGGTGGCAGAAGGGAAGTCCCATCGAATCTCACTTGTTTATCACTGGGGATTTATAGGTCCACTTGAAAATACGGTTGGCAGAATAATCCTTCTGATCCCTGCGGAACTTATTAATCTTAAAGTCTTTAAGGGATTTGCGCAAGGCGTCGCATTCCGCCTGAATTTTTGCTAGTTCCGGGGGAGGGAAGGTATCTTCATGGGTGGATCTAAGGGACTGAATTTCACTTTGAAGGGCAGCCGCCCTTCATATTCCGTTTATGATTAATAACATCCAATCCCTGGAGCAGCGTTCGCAATGGCTTTCCATGAGGCTAAAAACTCGGGATCATCCAAATATACGCCAGGAGGAACCTGAACGCGCAGGCCCCGTGGAGTAAGCGCATGACGGACATACTCGGACAGGGAGGCAGCTGTAAGTTGAGCTCTAATCAGGCTCAATTCCTTCTCCTCTAAATCCCGTATAGGGGAAGCAGGTGCGGCAGGGGCAGAATCAGAGGGAGCTCCCTCCTGAGGGTCGAACAGAAACAATCCATGTATGGTGGAATCCGCCTCCTCATTATCAAAGGCACTTATAACATTCATATTAACATTGGTAACAGCCATAATAAACCACGTATGAGACCCCAGGAGGGGGAATACAGTTACAAACAGCTAGAAAAGCAGAGTATAATGAAAGCAGCACTCAAGGTCATGAATTACAAACACAATAAGTGGAATGCCAATAAACTTGTATTCAGTCAATGGCAGCAATGCATCAACATATAATAAGCGTCAATACATAACATGGGTAATCCCCAATCAGTCCACGTAAACACAATATAAATGCAAATGCAAAGGCATGAACAGGGCAGTAGCGAAACAAATGACAAAAGGTTGGCGGGGAGCAGTATACACACCCGCTGGAGAATATCTCACATACAAATGATAAAGTTCGCACAGAGTCCTGGAAACACGCCACTCGTGGAGAGGAGGATGCAGAGCTGACCAAGATGGGACGCTCGGAGGGGCCGCAACGGTTGAAGTGCGGGGCCACGATCCGTTTCGCTGGTTAGCGTCAGGCGGCTAAATCACGCCAGGCAAATGCCGCGTCACAGGAGACACATTCTAAATAACAGTAATAACAACAATAAGAAGGGACCCTTCTCTGCATTAAAAACGTGGGGGTGGTGGCTAGCCTACCTGGGCTGGAGGGATTCCAATGCACCACTGCTCCTGCGGACCCAAGGGGTGGAGCCCAAGGGAAACGCAGATGTTATATATGCTCGCACCTGGGCCCCACTCACGTGAGTAGGGCCGAAAGGGGGAGGGGCTCATTGAGCCCGACTGGAAATTCTGATTGTAGATTGTGAATCCACCAGGTTTCACGCCTGATAAGAGCATCATGATTATTGGCATGTACACCGGTGGTGACCCGTTCCAGGGCCGCGAATCGGAAAGATTCGGGGTTATGGCTCTGTGACAAGAAGTGGCGGTATAAGATGGTGTTGTCCTGTAGAGTACGTATCCTGGAACGATGCTCCGATATGCGGGTACGTAGAGGGCGTGACGACATCCCGACGTAATATAGGCCACACCCAAAAATGATGACGTAAATGGTGTTCTCCGTGTTGCAATTGAGGAAATCCCGAATAGTAAATGATCTGTGTGACTTCAGACTCGTGATATCTTTGCAACAGAGTGCTTGGGTACAGGACGAACAACCCCCACATGGCCAAAAGCCTGACGTGGAGTGCGAAAACACACGTTTGCGGGATAACGTGGAATGCACCAGCAGGTCCTTGAAATTACTGGAGCGCTTATACGCGACCATGGGGAAATCACGAAACGCCGGTATGGAAGGCAATATGTTCCAAAACTTCTTCACAATGCTGACGATCTCACGGCTATGGGGGGTGAGGGTCAGTGGCCAAACCAACCGGGTATTGGGAGGTTTGCGTCTCTTATGTAAAAGGGAGTCTCTGCATGTGCCATTGGCCTTGATACGGGCCTGTTGTACAACCCTGGGCGGGTAACCTCGAGCGCTGAGTTGGTCCCCAAACTTGTCTGCATCATTATGGAAATCCACAATGCGGGTAGAGTTCCTCTTCAATCTTAGAAACTGAGAGAATGGGAGGCTGTGTCGGAGAGATGAAGAATGATGACTCCTGAAATGCAAGATGGAATTCTTGTCAGTCGGCTTCTTATAGCAGCGGACACCCAGCCTATTACCCATCTTATACACAGTGGTATCCAAAAAACTAACGGAATCTTGACTGTGCTCCATTGTAAATTGAATGGAAGGATTCCAGGAATTCAACCAGGTGAGGAACTCAACCATGGGGGTGTCATGTCTCAAAAGGATAAAACAATCATCAATGTAGCGCCCGAAGAATGTAGCTGCAAACCTAATAGCTATCAAGGAGTGGGCTACCCTCAAAAATAAGAACTTACTTATACTAGAAGGATACAACTTAAGATATGGATGGCATGGGTACCTTTGGTACAAAAAGAAATATGTGGAGAAAAACTTCAGCCATCATATTATCAGGGCAGCCTTACACAAGACCTGGGAAAAATATAGATACACACTATTCCCCAAAACCCCACTGTGGATATCTCCAATGGAGGCTCTACATAAGAAAGAGCTAGCCACGGAAGGATGGCTAACGTTTAGGCAAATACTAAAAAAAGACTCCAATGACAAATGGCATATTAAATCTATGGAGGAGATAAAAGAAACCAACCTTAATATCAGTTGGTTTCAATACCACCAAGCACACCAAATATTCAAAGAGGATTCCAAAATAGGTTTCCTAGAGAAGAACAGCTTCTGGGACCAAATGATTAAGACACAGAAAAAGGGTATAAGCTTGGCATACAAATTCCTGCTTAAATGGTTCACCGCAGAAGAACAGGTTAAGGACTGCCAAATCAGGTGGGCAAGGGACCTTAAACAGACGATACTCCTAAATGAATGGGAGGAAGTCTGGAATAAAAAACTCAAATACACAACCGCAACTGATGTCAAAGAAAACTGGTTTAAAATGCATTATAGATGGCACCTCAGCCCACACAAGCTAGCTAAGTTTAATAAAGGCATCTCCAGCAAATGCTGGAAATGCAGCAAGGAATTAGGCACATACATACACCAATGGTGGGAGTGTAAAAAGTTGTAAGATATTGGAAATCAATCCACAGGGAAACACAAAAAATTATTAAAGCAAAATTTAAAATTGACCCAAAAAATCTATCTCCTTGGCCTCACTGGACCTACACTAACAAAAAACCAGGATAAGATGCTCTTCCTCCTCAGCACTTGCGCCCGAGTGACACTAGCTAGAAAATGGAAACATAACGGCGTTCCGGACATAGAGGAATGGACAATGAAGATAATGGACTTTATACAAATGGACATCTTATCTCAAAAACTATGCGGAGACAGAAAAAGAACTGACTGGTCCACCTTCCAAAGCTACATGCAAAATAAGGGAAGACAATTTGTGATTAATATAGATGATGTTTAATGTACAAAGAAGAAACAATGCAATCCCCCCTCTGTACTCCCCCTCCCCCCATCGTTACATTACTGTAATTATTAAGGAAATTGTATAATCAATGAACATTCAATGTAAACAAAGAACACTTTTCCTGAGATACTGTTGGGAAGTCTTTTTAACGCCCCTCTTTCCTTGCTTATCCATTACCCCCACCCCCACACACCCCATACCCCGACCCCTCCTCTCCCACTTCTTCCCCATTTGACAACATACCATCTTGTGTCAATGTCACTGAAAAACTGCAATAAAAATCTATTACAGAAAAAAAAGAATGTGCTCTTTAACTACCACTATTCACTTTTTCCGCATAATCACCAGACAATTGGATACATTTCTGCCAACGATGAACAAGTTTTCATTTCAGGCGTCAGCATCCTGGGTATCTATCGTGCACAGATCTTCCTATAGCCAAGCAAAGCAATAATGTGACCCACACGTTCTTGTGAAATGTTAATTATGCTTGAAATTTCTCTCTGAGTGATACAACGATCATCCTGAATCAATCTGTCAACCTTTTGCTTGTGAAACTCAGTGGTTGCTGTCACAGAACATCCAACTCTGTTTGTCATGCAAGTCAGATGTTCCCACCTCAACATTTTCTGATGAATTTCCTTTGGGGTGACACCTTCTGCTGTCAAGAATTCAATGACTGCCCATTGCTTAAGTCGCATTGACCGATCATCTGCACAGGGTTCCATACTTTGCACTTTAACAACACAACCGTTCAATGCTAAGGCTTGCTTCCAAAATGGAGCTGTAGAGGAGTCTACTAAACAACGCAGTACCTGCCGCATACCAGTACTGGCATCTGTTGAGGAGTTACGAAGGTGGAGGCATTACTTTTCATTCAACCCTTGTAAAACCCTAGCTGATAAAATTGTAAAATTCCTAAAACACAGTATAACCTGCAAATAAATCTGGCTATCTACAGTAACAAATCAAAGTGCAGAGTGATGCAAGTATTCCAGAGCCAGTGGGCCACTACCAAGAAAGCCCCTTCTCTCATCCTCACCAACCGTGGTTGAGGTGGTGGTGGGACTGAGAGAAGGGCCTCCCCGGCAGATCTCAAAGCCCGTGCCAGTTCATAGAAGGAGATGTGATCTCAAAGATAGGTTGGACCCAAAGTGTAGCTTTTTAAAGATTGGTGCTGGTGGACAAGAAGGAGAAATGTGTCCACCATCACCCTTGCAAGTGATGAATGCATGTTGCATACACAGGTTCAGAAACATGGTTGCTGGGCATGTTGACATGGGGATGGTAGTTCATTCAGCCCCTTCACACACACATTTCTTGAACAAATGGAGTGTAACTCTTATTTTTTTTGGTTGCAGTTGTAATCAAATTGCAAAGAGAAAAAATGTCAGCAAGAATACTAGGGGGAAGGTTGGGACATTTAAGGACAGTAATATCTTTGCTTGGGGGACCAGAGGAACAGTAGCCAAGGAAAGGTTTGTTTGATATATTACTACAGTGGGAAATTGCCTTGATAAGCTTGTCCACACAAATAAAAAAAATTGCTTGCATCATTGGTGTCTTGATCCTGACACATTATGTACAGCTCTTTAAGAATTTCTTTTAGGCTTTAATGTGATTAATCAGAAGTGACTTCTGGTTACACGTTTTCCAGGAAAATCCTGCTATGTGTGTATAATCTAGATCAGGGTGACTTCAGGGGAGGGGGCCGGACAGATTGTTGGATGTCAAGTATCACCTTTAAAAAAATAATATCCAGTGCTACCTGTTGGTGTATATGCTTTCTGATAGCAAAGATCCCTTTATTTTTGCATTGGGAATCAGTTTATGTGTGTGTGTATATGAGAAGGCGGGGGTGGGGGTGGCGATTGGGGTTGGAGGAAGGTTATTGAATCTTCCTTTTTGACACTGTATTTCCAGACAAACAGCTTCCTGGCAGAACCATGCTGGGGAGGGCGCTAATTCAAAATGAAGAGCAGAACCATGATTGACATTAATAATAATAATTTTATTTTTATACCCCGTCTCCATTTTCCCGAAGGGACTCAGGGCGACTTACATATAGAAAAATGTCAAAGGTATTAAAATCTGACATAAACAAAACAAAATTTGAAGTGAACCAAATAACATAATTGATCCCAAATAATTTGTACATTGTTCATTATGTTTTATGGAACAGTGGAAGAGACTTACACAAAGTGATAGAAATTATTTTAGTGGGGGTTCTCAGCATAGGCAATCACTATGGACCATAGACTTCAAAAATAGTGATGGAAATAAGTATAAAGAGACTTTAAAATTCTATAGATGCCATGCTTTTTTAAAAAGTTTTTTTCTTTACATTAAATATCTTTAAAGTGAATTTATGCAATGCATACATTTGAAAATTGCGTCAAATGCCTCTACTATAATATTTCTTGGCACACACTACAGGGTAACATTTTAATGTAGCAATGTTAGAATATATTCTGTATAAAGGAAATTCAAATATCTGGCTCTGTGATTGCAGCAATTGCATAAAAGCACTGCTGTGCACATGGACCTGTGGATCATAATAAAACTACTATTTTATCATGATTTTTCCACATCTTTCAGCTGAATGTTATTACTTACCAGTTAGGAGAATAAATACACAGTTGCCATAGTAGCTATATGACAAAACAGGGAACATGGGATATTTATTCTTGTATGTTCAAGAGCTCATGGGCAAGTGGTCAAGTTAGTAGTGTAATTTACATATATTCTTCTTTGAAACACATCTGCTAAAGTTCATAAATCAAATGACCACCAGTTTATTTATTTATTTATTTATTACTTCAATCTTGTATTCCGCCCCTCCCTACAGGCTCGGGGCGGGTAACAACAACAATAGGCATCATGTCACAGACATGGGGCCCTACAATAAAAAGAATAAAACACATTAAAAACACACAGTTTGACACATTTCGAGGGTGATAGCCGAGGTCTTAGGGTGTAGTCCTTCTATGCCATTTAACTGAAAGCCAGTCCAAAAAGGGCTGTCTTGCAAGCCCTTCTAAATGGTGCCAGCTCTGAGATGGCGCGAGCACTGTCCGGCAGAGAATTCCACAGTACTGGAGCCACTGCGGAAAAAGCACGCTGTCTAGTCCCAGATAGGTGGCAGGAGCGGACAGATGGTACCGTCAGAAGATTCTGTTCGTCTGACCGCAGTGATCTTGGGGGTACATACGGGGTAAGGCGGTCCCTCAGGTACGCAGGCCCTAGGCCGTGTAAGGCCTTAAAGGTCAATACCAATACCTTGAAGGCGATTCAGTACTCAATAGGGAGCCAGTGCAGCTGCCGGAAAATGGGCGTGATATGCTCCCTTACCGACGAGCCTGTCAGCAAGCGAGCGGCGGCATTCTGCACCAGCTTGAGTTTCCAAATCGTCGACAAGGGAAGGCCAACGTAGAGGGCGTTACAGTAGTCCAATCTCGAGATGACCGTCGCTTGGATTACCGTCGCAAGGTCGCTCCTGGACAGGTAGGGCGCCAGTCGCCTAGCCTGTCGTAGGTGGAAGAAGGACACCCTGCTGACCGCGGAGACCTGGGACTCCATGGTCAGTAGGGAGTCCAACTGAACACCCAAGCTCTTAACTAAGGATGACGGGCTAAGCTGCTCGCCATCCAGGGTAGGCAACCGGCACCCACCCAGCCCAGGGCGACCAGGCCACAGGATCTCCGTCTTCGACGGATTCACCTTCAGCCGGCTGGCGCGCAGCCAACCAGTCACGGCTTCAAGGCATCGATGGAAACAATCGGGTACGGAGTCCGGCCTGCCGTCCATTCTCAGCAGAAGCTGGGTGTCATCCGCATACTGATAACACTCCAGACCAAAGTCGCGGGCCAGCTGGGCCAGGGGGCGCATATAAACGTTGAATAATAAGGGGGAGAGGATGGCCCCTGGGACCCCAATTAAGTGGGGACCTCCCGGAGACCGCCCCGCCCCCCTCCACACGTTGTCCCCGGCCCCAGAGGAAGGAGGCCCCCGACCCCAGCGCCGGCTAAACGGTGGGTCAACAGTGCGTGATCTACCGTATCAAATGCTGCTGTCAGATCTAACAGGACGAGCAGAGCTGATCCACCCTGGTCCAGCTGGCGGCGGTTGGTCTGTAATGGCGACAAGCACGGTCTCCGTCCCATGCCCACGACGGAAGCCGGACTGGAAGGGATCAAGTCCAGCTGTGTCATCTAAGAACCGCTGCAGCTGATCCGCTGCTGCCCTCTCAATTACTTTGCCCAAAAAAGGCAAGTTGGATACTGGCATGTAATTGAGGGAGCCGAAGGGGTCTAAATTCGGCTTCTTCAGCAGCGGTCTCACCATAGCCTCTTTCAATCCCCACGGGAAGACTCCTTGCTCAAGGGAGCTATTTATGATCGTGCCCAGGGGGCCTCGTAGCCCCTCCCGGCAAGATCTAATAAGCCAGGAGGGGCACGGGTCAAGGGAGCAAGTAGTTGGCCTAGCTGCAGTCAGTAACTTATCAACAGCTGCTGTGTCCAGCTTTTGGAAACAGGTGAAGGTGGGCCCGCCGAGTGGCGGCGGAGTCTCGAGCTCACTAACTGTATCAACCATGGCTGGAATGTCCCGGCGGAGATTCGAAATCTTGTCAGTAAAATAGTTCTGAAAAGCCTCAGCTGTTGGAGCCGATACCCTATCATTTGGGACAGTTGGGATTGTTGTCAAGGACCGAATTATCTTAAAAAGTTGAGCTGGGCGTGAACTAGCTGACTCTATCAAGGAAGCGTAGTAAACTTTTTTCGCTTCCTTGGTAGCTCGCTCATAAGCCTCCTTAAACTGCTTATAAGCCGATTTCGATGCTTTGTCACGGAGATTTCGCCACACGTCCTCTAGCTGTCTCTTCCTCCGTTTCATCGCCCGCAGCTCCTCGGTGTACCAAGGCGAGCGATTTCTACGGGGGATGAGAGAGCGCCTGGGGGCGTCTAGTTTAGTGCTATGCTGAGAAATGCAAACCTCATAATATTATCTTTGGATCTGAGATACACTGGAATGTGTAATTTTTAGCATTCAATTACAGATTTTTAATCTTCCTAAAGAAAAATGTAGTAAAATAAAAGTACATATATAAAAAGTATATATGTACAAAGGTACACAAATATAAATTTAATTAGTAGGATTCAACCAAGTCTCATTCAGTTAAGGAAACATTTCATCTCTCAAATTATGCAGAACAAAATGAACTATGGCCATGTTCCAATAGCATTTCTCTTGAGGTTTCTCCTGCATCTGTGGCCGGCATCTTCAGAGGTTTGCTGGAAGTGGGGTGTAACGACCTCCCTCCAATCGTTTCTCTGTCCACCACTGTGTAACGATCTGTCCAGTCACTTTATTGTAACGATGGGCAATTCTTAATTACTTGTTTTCGGTTTGAAGACCAAGTGTACAGATCTCCGGTAACAATGTTATCTATTTCCCACTTGACCGGGCACGTTACTATTTAAACGGCCGCCAATATAAAATCTTGACTACTCAATGGAAAGGTGTTTGTTTGAGGCTTATATATTGAAATGATGTGACTGAGAGAGATTTCGTAAAGGAACATCAAACAGTTTATTTAACAGTTTGTATAGAAGCTTGAGTGTTTCAAAGTTGCAAAATGGCAGGTGGTTTCAGAGGCTATTGGTTCTTTGTTACTAGTTGCTTAGTTTTCCTCAGAGTTACAATTCTTGAGGATACACAGTTCTCACTAACTGAGGTACAGTGTTTCTTTGCTTACTATTCTTCCTTAATCACTAACTCAGCAGTCCTACTCTGTCAACTGCTATACCATAGGTGATTTACCAAACTCCCTGGTTCTACCTATATCTTCAGGTTAACTCTCCAGCTTAACCTACTCTAGAAACTGTTCTCTCAGTTCCTTAAAAATAAACTGCCTCTTCTGCAGTTTAAAAAAGCATAGCAGTCTTTCTGTTAGCTCAGAATAGAATCGGCCACTCTCTAAACCCTACCTTCCGCTGGGTTAACAAAATCCACTTTCACCAACTGTCTCTCCTCTTCCCAATTTAAATCTGCCTTTCCCCCGCATATTCCTCTCTGGCTCCTCCCCGTTTCCATAATAATATACTCTCTTTGGAGGGAAATACCTTTATTATCAGAGTTAACCCTTTAGGGTCTGTTTAACATTTAACCTTATATTCCAATACAAATGTAATCATATAACCACATATTCAACAATAAAACGGTACATATATTAACTTCATTACATGGGGCAAGTGGACTATCTATCTATCTATCTATCTATCTATCTATCTATCTGTGGAATGTCCAGGGTGCTACAAAGAACTCTTGTCTGTGTAAAGCAAGTATGAGTGTTGCAATTATAAAGCTTGAATAGCATTGAATAGCCATGAAGCTGCGATCAATCAGTGAGAGTACCTGCATAGAAGTAGCCTGGCTGTTGCTGCCTGAGGCATCCTCTGTTTGGAAGGTGTTAACTGGCAATTTGATTTTTTTGCTACCTGGAATTCCCTTGTTTCTGAGTGGTGTTTCTTATTTATTGTGTGGGTTCTAGTGTTTTCTAATACTGGTAACCAGATTTTGTTCATTTCATGGTTTTCTTCTTTATGTTGAAATTGTTCACATGCTTGTGGATTTCAGTGGCTTTTCTGTGTAGTCTGACATGGTGGTTGTCTGAGTGGTCCAGCATTTCTGTATTCTCAAATAATATTCTGTGTCCAGGTTGATTCATCAAGAGTTCTGCTATAGCTGACTTCTCTGGTTGAATTAGCCTGTAGTGCCTTTCATGTTCCTTGGTTCGTGTTTGGGCACTGCATTTGGTGGTCCCTATGTAGACTTGTCCACAGCCGCATGGTATATGGTAGACTTCTGCCATAGTGGATCCTTCTTATCCTTTGCTGAACATAGCATTTGTTGAATTTTCCTGGTGGGTCTGCAGATAGTTTGTATGTTGTGTTTCTCCATCGGTTTCCCTATGTGGTCAGAGGTTTCCTTGATGTGTGGTAAAAATTCTTTTCCTCTGGGTGGATCTTTTTCTTTACTATCGTAGCTTGTTCTTGGTCTTGTAGCTCTTCTGATGTCTGTAGTGGAGCATCCATTGGACAGTTGAGTCCAGTTTAGATAGTTCAGTTCACCTTGGAGGAGGTGGGATTCACAGATCCTATTTGCATGGTCTACCAGGGCTTTACTTGTGCTTCTTTTTTGACCTTGGTGATGGTTGGAGTTTTTATGTAGGTATATCGATCAGTGTTTGTAGACTGTAGACTGTGTGGCTCAATTGTTGATTTGGTTTTGCGGATGACTAGGACATCTAGAAATGGTCCTCTTCCTTTGTTTTCTTTTTCCATGGTGAATTGGATGTTTGGGTGGATGCTGTTGAGGTGGTCCAGGAACTTGTTCTTCTTCTCCATGGCTCCAAATGGTGAAG
Source organism: Anolis apletophallus (assembly GCA_030556195.1). Lineage (NCBI taxonomy): Eukaryota > Metazoa > Chordata > Lepidosauria > Squamata > Anolidae > Anolis > Anolis apletophallus. The sequence continues at coordinate 79,861,626 of JARBWK010000009.1, forward strand.
ATGTCATCCACATATCTGAACCATATAGTGGGCTTTTTTGCTGTTGTTTCCAGGGCTTGTTTCTCAAAGTGTTCCATGTAGAAATTGGCTGTCACAGGGTTAAGAGGGCTCCCCATGTGTACTCCATCTTTCTGTTCATAGAATTCATCATCCCACTGGAAGTAGCTTGTAGTGAGACAATGTTGAAACAGGGCTGTGATATGTTCTGGGAAATTCCAGTTGATGAGTGTGATGGTGTCTGCTATAGGGACCTTGGTGAATAGAGACATCACATCAAAACTGGTAAGTTTGTCATTGGCATTGAGTTTGAGATTGCTGATCCCCCCATGGAGTGGCTAAGTCCTTAATATAGTGTGTAGTGAGCTAATATCAGTTTGTAGTTGTGCAGCCAGAAATTTTGCCAAATCGTATGTGAGGGATCCAGTGGCACTCCTGATGGGTCTGTGCAGAGTGAAGTCCTTATGGATTTTTAGGCTTCCATAAAGCCTTGGAGGGTGGGCTCCACTTTCAATAGTTGTTGGCGTATGTTAAGATTAATTGAGGAGTTCTTAATCAAGGTGAACTATGTTCTTAATTGTTTGGGCTGCTTCATATATTACTATATTTTTACATTGTAAAGATTCTTGTGTATTAGTACAAACTCTGAGTAGATGGTAAGCATGCAACAGATCTTTTATTATCTTTTATAGTAGGAAACTTCATCTACATGAATAGCGTGGTTTAACAGTGATGGCATTGGTTCATGTTTTAAATGCACTGATGTAGTTTATAATTCTATTTTAAATGTTTATTATAATTTTATATTGTTTTAATGGCATCGAATAGCTGCCTATGTTGTAAAGCCACCTTAAGTCCCCTCCGGGATGGAGAAAGGCAGAGTAAAAATGGCATAAATAAATAAAACTTTGTACATTTTATGCAAAGCCCAAAAGAGAAGTGCGTCATTCACTCACCGCTGAAGAGGAAACAAGATGGTTGACTGTTTTAAGTTCAACTTTGTTTTGGATATTATACCTGCTGTTGCCTCTGTCATATTATTATTTAATTGAATGCAATGTTGTTGCAAAAAGCCATTGGAATACTTCAATGTTGCATTTTTCAACATTAGAATCCTTTATGCAGCTTTTCATCATAAGCGATCCTAAGAACCTGGCATTTGTTGCAATAAAGAAAATCTAGATAAGAATGGAAGGTGCAATTCTGTCTGGTTTATATTCTGTCATGTGTGGGACACATATGGATGATATTTCAGCACAGAATGAGGCACATTTATGAACATTCATTTCAGTAGGTTTAGGCATGCTGATACTGTTGGATTATGGCTGAAATCTGTGATACTATGTTTCCAGATATAATTTCAGTAAACATAACTGCTAATTAGAAAATGTGAAATGGGCAAAGCTGCTTTTTAATGCAAGTCTTCCTGGTTCTTTGTTCAGGAGCTGAATTGCTTATGCAGCAACTCTTTGTCTGTTTCAATCAGGCGTTCTGTCTGTGGGAGATCACTGGCATGTAACAATGGAAGCTACCTCTTGTAGTTGTTTCTCTAATGATGAGAAAATTGGTATCTATTACTGATGTGTAATATGTCATATTGACAGCTTGAGAGCTGGTTTATTTGAAACTCTACACCCCACTGACATATCTTTTTTTGACAGCAGTAATGTAATGAATAAATCCATTCAACTGATATCGCATTAAACACCTCTCAGTGAGGTAGCACCATCCAGATTTATTCCTATATATAGAAATGCTGTGTCTGAAAAAAAGTTTACAAAGAATGTGTTGTAATTTCTGTTTGTGTGTTGAACCTCCTTGGAATTTTTTTTTGCTAATAGCTGAACAGTTTAATTGTAAAACCAGGAGTGTATTGGGTGTACTGTTCAAGAAGCAAAATTTCCTTCAGTCATTTTATATATAAAGTTTACTTGCAGATGGTGTTGCCATTTTTGTTTGCTATAGCCATTTTCAGAAAGTTACAGCTTGTTTATTTTTAATGATTGGCTGATTTTTAACACAAAGTTACAGACATTAGGAAGAAGAAAAAACAGAAAAAAGGAAATAATAATTTAAGAAACAATATGTGCTTTAATATAACATTCTGAAAATCATCTCTTTGCAAATATTCTTTGGAGGTTATGTGAAGTACCTTATAGTAAATTAGATTATATGCAGTTAAATGTGTGAGTATTTTTCTTGGTTAACCAAATTTGAACAAATGTGCACAAATACTTCCACATAGAATAAGTTACATATACAATGCCTCATTTGATTAAAGGTTGAAAAAGACATTGAAGTTGCGACAGTGCTTGGTCATTTAAGCTATTTATTTACATATCTTGATATGAGAAATAATAGTAATAATAATAATAATAATTGTACCCCACCACCATTTCATCAAAGGGACTCAGGGAGACTGACAAAGCGCACCAAAGTGCTGCACATAAACAATACATAGACCTAAAAACTATAAAAACATGAAATTACAATAGCACACACACATAATCACATAATAAAACAAAATTCATAAAATGCAATCATAGCTGCAGAGAAAAACTAGTTGTTTTCAATTGACATACCCAGTGCTAAAGTGATGGCCACAGTATGTCCTCAGAGTAACCCTTAAAAATCTACTCAAGATTAAAGGCTTTTTAAAAAAGCAATGTTTTTAAAGTGGATCAGAAAGCTTGGAGTGAGGGAACTAACCTAATCTCTTTAGGGAGGGCATTCCAGAGCCAGGTGGCACCACTGTGAACACACTCTCATCCCCACCAGCCATATTTGGAATTGTGGTGGGACCAAGAGAAGGGCCCCCCTGGTGGATCTCAGACCCTGTGTTGGCTCATAAAAGGAGATGCGGTCTCAAAGATAGGTTGCACCCGAAGCGTATAAGGCATTATAGGTGATAACCTATGCTTTGAATTGGGCCTGGAAACTTGTTGGAAGCCAGCGAAGCTGCTTTAATAGGGGTGTGATATGCTCCCTGAAGTTAGCCCCAGTTAGCAATCTGGCTGCTGATCTCTGCACTAGCTGCAGCTTTTGAGCCATCTTCAAAGTCAGCCCCATGTAGAATGCATTGCAGTAGTCCATTCTGGATGTTACTAAGGAGTGGATCACCATGGCCAAGTCAGAGTTGTTGAGGTTCACTCACAGCTGGTGCACCAGTTTTAACTGTGTTATGGCCTTCCCAGCCACTGCCAACACTTGAGCTTCAAGGATTAGCGCTGAGTCCAGGAAGACCTTCAGACTGTGTCCTCAGTAGGAGTGTAACCATGTCGAGCATAGGTTGCCACCCTATACCACAATCGGCCTCGTGGCTGACCTCTGTGTTGTCTAAACCTCAGTTTGTTGGCTCTCAGCCAATCCATCACAGCTGCTAGACACCTCATTCAGTCCATAACAGCTGCCATGGAGTGGAGGGAAAATAGACAGTATCATTCATTCTACAGGAATTTGCATTTGCTACCATTTGATCACAAGTGCATAATATTGTCATAGTAAGTGAAATGGAGCTCTCAAAGTGAGATCAATTTATGAAAAATATGTGAAATTGTGGTGCTTGGACATGAGGAGAGGCTCATATTCAGATTACTACTCTGAATATGGGTAGCCTTGGAAAGCTGAGCCTTCCTGTGTTTCTCTCTCATCACAGTTGTTGTGAACATATTATTGAATTCGATAGCTAATGTTAAATTTGTACAATCTTTTTGACAAATTGATCTCACTTCAAGAGCTCCATATCATTTAATCTGTCAATATTATATACTTGTGATCAAATGGTAACGAATGCATATTCCTGTAATTATCCTATCCTATCCTATCCTATTTCTCTTGATTCTTTTCATTCTCTTTCTCATACCATTATGTATGAGAGGTACCATGGGCATCGGTAGGAATTCAAAGTGGTAGGGATTCAAAGTATTACATAGTATTGCACATTTTCTCTCCTCTTTCCCTTCTGCCAACAATTAATTGTAGCCCTTTTACTGTGGGGAGTGAAAGCTCTCATGGTAGGTCTTGAGTTCCTTCACAAGACAAGGCATGGATAACTGAAACTGAAAAGAAAAATAGATATAGACCCAGTGCCTATGATAATGTGCATTCTGTGGCTTTGTGCTTGAGCTTGTTGAAATGTCAACTCATGTAGTACCTCATATGAAGTCAGGGTCTGTGGAATGGTGGTTTATTTGATGCCAGTCCCTGGAGAGCTTCCATGAAATAAAGAAGTAGTTGTAGTCAATGGACTCAAACCTCTTACCAATTTCTGGCACATTGTAGGGGGGAGGGAAGTTGTCAGTCCCTAAAATTAAATAATTTAAGAAGCATCTCTCTAGACTATGGGGATAAATTATATTGTTAAGAAAGTATGAGTGCTCTCTATCGCATGCACACACACACACACACAGAGGCAACGTGGCATCTTCAGATGAATTGCTTCGGGCAGAAGTCGATTATTTTTGCTGAAGTGGCCAAGCTCAAAAGTTTCTGCAGTGCTTGTAAAAGCGAATTTATGGTGTAGAAACAATTCATCTGGGATGTTACAGTGGAAAATGAAAAACACTTTCTTAAGATCAGTTGCTCGCTGTTTTCAGTATTGCTCGGAGTTGGTGGTTTGATTATTGGGAATGGCTCTGTCACATTGTCTTTGCCGAAAGTGTCTCTGCATGGGAATTGAAAATGTGACACAAAATAATGACTACAGAAGCTTCCTGTATGGACAATTCATCGGGGTTCGAAGTGGAGTGTTATGGCAGATGGCATGTTTGGAACAAAATTTGGGAGTTTTTAAGAAACAAAAGCAGAAAGCAAGACTGATAGTACTTTTCTTGTGAAAATTCTGCCTTGCCTCCACTTATGCTGCTCCTGTAAAGAAAACATTTATTACAAACATGCCATAAGTGTGCTGATGGTGACTTTTTATTAACAGGAAATAAATATTTTGTCAATCTTTTATTAACAGGGAGCTAGACTTGCTAGGGCTGTTTCTCACAGCTCAGAGAACCAGCTAGCATAGCAGTGGTACCATAAACAAATGATGAAGCTGGAATTAGTACTCTTAGTGATCTTCGCATCCCTCTAGCATACCCATTTTGCTCATCTTAACCGCACAGCCTAGCATTTCCTCTTTAATTAGTGCCATTCCATGTCTTTGTATCGGTGACAAACATAGCCTAGACTTCCCACCCACAGTACTGATTGTAAGTGAAGTTGACACATGTCACCACAATATCGGGAAATCCTCTTCTTTAGGCTTTGATTTTTTTATTCTCAGCAAAGAGGGTTGGCATTATCTATCAAGGAAGGCTTTTGCTTTATTTTAAGGCAACATTTGTTAAACTCCTCCTCATCACCTGCCTCTCTGAACGGTTTGTGTTCATATCCTTATTTTAAGTGTGGGCTGACTCTGCAACACTATGCCTGTCAGAGAAAGCAAGAAAATTCAGCTATCAACAGGTATAAAGAAGGTATTTATAGCTGACAGTTATTTGATTTTAATAGATTTTTTAATATCAGAACTCTCTTTGTAAAATATGTGCAGAGCACCCCTTCAAGAGCTATTTAACACTTCCTTTTTTCCATCATTAACATTTTGAACAAGCTCTAAATATGGTGCTGGAAAATTATGTAACATTTGATTTGCTGAAGAAAATACCAATGTACCAGCTCGTACTTCTGGAATATAAATCAGACCCAGCTGCTAGATTAGCCTTTAGTGAATTTCTCAACCTGGGGGTTAGGACCCGGCAGGGGGGGGGGTCATGAGGGGGTGTCAGAGGGGTCACCAAAGACCATCCAAAAACACAGTATTTTCCGTTGCTCATGGGGATTATGGGAAGTTTGGCCCAATTCTATCATTGGTGGGGTTCAGAATGCTCTTTGATGGTAGGTGAACTATAAATCCCAGCAACTACAACTCCCAAATGTGAAGTCTATTTTCCCTAAACTCCACCAGTGTTCACATTTGGGGATATTGAGTATTCATGCTAAGTTTGGTCCAGATCCATCATTGTTTGAGTCCACAGTGCTCTCTGGATATAGGTGAACTACAACTCCAAAACTCAAGGTCAGTGCCTGTCATGTATTATGTTCTGCAGTTGATGGCCCTGCTCTCGGTCCCGCCTGCTTTGCAGGCGCGATTGGTGGGGACGAGAGACAGGGCCTTTTCAGTGGTGGCTCCTCGGCTTTGGAACAACCTTCCTTATGACATCAGATCAGCCCCCTCCCTCTTGACATTTCGCAAGAAGGTCAAGACTTGGCTATTTGACCGGGCATTTGCAGATGTAGTATGATTACCAAATTGAGACCTATGGAATGACGATGATACAATTGGATACCGATTTAATAATGAGATGCTGATATTGTGTTTTTAACATTAAGTGCTAATTTGTATATGATGGAATTGTGTTGATAATTGTTGATATGTTTGTCTTGGGCAGTTCTTGCCATTTGTACACCGCCTCGAGTCGCCTTCGGGCTGAGAGAGGCGGTCTAGAAGCAAAGTAAATAAATAAATAAATAAATAAATAAATGGTGGTTGGTGGTGGTAGGCCTAGCAGTTGGTGATGGAAGGGTTAATATAAGTCTTCGTTCTAAAGGGTTGAGTAATCTGTAAGTCAGAGTTAATGGGTGAAAGCAATTAAGGGTGGAGGTATTGAAGAGATAAGTTGCAGCTGGGTGTTTCTGAATATAAGGAGCGAGCTTTGGAACTGATCTTTGGGAGAAAAGTATTTGTTTTCTCTTGGTGGTAGATGCTGCTGATTTTTTCCCCAGGTTTGTGGATTTTCTGTGTCCTGACTTGTCTCCAGAACATTTGGAATCCTGGAACCTTGAATCTTTGGACTGGCTTTTGACTACAGTATAGACCAGTGGTTCCCAAACTTTTTTGGCTTACCGCCCCCTTTACAGAAAAAAAATTACTCACTGCCCCCCTAGAAATTAATTTTAGAAAAATTTAATAGCAATTAAACAGAAAGATATATGTATTAATGTTTCTACCTCTTTTATATATGGTAAAGAAAGGTGTAAATTACAAACATTTAATTCCAGAAATAATCACAAAAACAATATGTTTGGGGGAATATGAGCAATGAATGATGCAATTTGCAGTACCTTCAGCCAATTCAGCTCTGACTTCCACAGACCACTAAGACCCCCCAAGAATGACATATCTGGATCAAACTTGGCACACAGAACCTCCATGACCAACAGAAAATACTGGAGGGGTTTGGGAAGAGACCTCCAAGGGTCATCCATTCCAACCTCCTTCTGCCATAGGGGTTGCACAATCAAAACACTCCTGACAGATGGTCATCCATTCCTTAATAATCCTTCTGTAATAATCTGGGGTTGGAAGAGACAATCAAGAGCCATTCAAACACTTCTGCCAGATGGTCACAATCAGACTCTCAATAATAATAATAATAATAATAATAATAATAATAATAATCTGGGGTTGGAAGAGACCTCCAAGAGCCATTCAGTCCAACTTCCTTCTGCCATAAGGGAAAAGCACAATCAAAACACTCCTGACAGATGGTCACTCCGATACTGCAAGCCTGCTCATGTCACCGCCCCCTTACAGAGGTTCAGTGTCCCCCAAATTCTCCTGAGCCTCCCAGCACCCCCTTGGATCGCCCCACCGCCCACCAGGGGGCGGTACTGCCCACTTTGGGAACCACTGGTAGACTCTTGATCACTGGACTTTGCTTATTGAACTCTTGGTATTTGACCACTGGACTGGATCTTTTGACTACGGAGTTATCTTGAACCTGCAACAGTGTTTGCTGTTTTCATTTTATATTCTGTGGCTGAGTGCAATCTTTGTTTTATATTTTGGACTATTAAAACAGCCAGAAAGTAAGTGCTGTTTTAATTCAACTCCTTGATGCAAACTGGGTATTTGTTTGGTTCATCTCTACCTGAATAAGGCAGAGCCCTGGCATCATGACAGTGCCCACCAAACTCTTCCAATATTTTCTGTTGGTCTTGGGAGTTCTGTGTGCCAAGTTTGGTTCAATTCCAGTGTTGGTGGAGTTCAGAATGCTCTGTGATTGTAGGTGAACTATAAATCCCAGCAATTACAACTCCCAAATGACAAAATCAATTCCCCTCCCAAACCCCACCAGTATTCAAATTTGGGAGTATTGGGTATTTGTGCCAAATTTGATCCAATGAATAAAAATACATCCTGCATATCAGATATTTACATTACGATTCATAACAGTAGGAAAATTACAATTATGAAGTAGCAATGAAAATAATTTTATGGCCGGGGGTCACCACAACATGAGGAACTGTATTAAGGGGTCACAGCATTACGAAGGTTGAGAACCACTGTTTTAGTGTGATACAGTAAACCTTTCAAATTTAAAGCTGTCAGAGTTCACCATGGCCATGTCCTCCCCTGAATAAAGCTACAGCCACTGAAATCCCTAGGCACTGTGTATCTTCAAAGTCTTCTGAAACAGGCAACTGTACAAAGTAAAATGGCTTTGCTCCTCCACCGGGCCTTCTTGACAAATCTTTAAATGAGTTAGAAATCGACCAAAAAGGAAAATGGAGGTGATATCATGTTACTTCCAATTTGGGTTTTGCTCAGCTGTGTAGCCCAGTGTTTCCCAACCAGTGTGCCAGGGCACACTAGTGTGCCGTGAGTGATCATCAGGTGTGCTGTGGGAAATTGGAACCTCCAGGAAAGGGGGGAGGAGGCTAGTGTGTTGAAGTATAAAAACCCTAAGAAACCTTTAAAGGCACAAAATTACAAACACCCCCCTCCCCACCTGTTGTCTACTTGGTCTCTCCCTCTCCATGCATTGAGAAGGCCGGCCTCCCTTTCCCCAAGTAGAGACCTCCTCTTGCCTCCTGGGGGTTCTGTGTGGGAAGTTTGGCCCAGTTCTAACATTGGTGGGGTTCAGAATGCTCTTTGATTGTAGGGGAACTATAAATGCCCCAGGATTTTGCAAATGTAAAAAGTGTGCCGCGGCACAAAAAAGGTTGGGAAACACTGGTGTAGCCCACCAATGCTGTTAGAAATGTAGTCCCACCTTTAGAATACTTGGGAGACCATGCTCTAATGACTATTCCAGACTGCTTATGCATTTTTCTAGATTTTCAACAAATTCCTCTCAAATATTTAGTTGAACTTTTCCATCACTTGTCAGTTTTGAATTGTCCCCAGATGTCACTGTTTCTTGGTCAGGTTAAAAATGCTCTTGATTGTATTGGATAAACATTAGCTGCCTATTAGAAATTTTTGTTCCATTATTAATAATGCCAGTTTTGCCTGGTCACTTCTATATTTCATTAAGTAGTTTACGATTTTTTTGACTGCAAATAATTTTAATGAAATATATTGTATGCCTAATAATTACATTCTAAGAATGTGAAATATGAAAGGTGTTGGTGAATCACATTTCATTGGTTTTTTAATATCTCAACATCATTTTTATATCTCAACACCATTTGAAAAATGTCATGCTTTTTCCTGAGGGGAACAGCAACAGTACAATACCACTTGCTTACATATTATACTTTGGAAATGGGTTTTTCAAGATGGCTGTAGGACTCGGTTTATCAACAGGTAACTTTAAAAAGGTGCTCCGGGCAGCATTTTGCAGCTGCATATTTTCCAGGATCCTATTCCTTTCTATGGCTAAGGAATAATGTAGAATTTAAAGTTTAAGCACCAGGACTCAGGTCAGACTTCTTACATGAGAGAAGGCTTCCAGCAATGTAAACCCAAGACTTCTCACTCCCTTGCTGATTATATTACATCAAATAGCTTCTGTAATCCTGTGATTGAGGACCCTGAAAGGTATGGACAAGACTTTCAATTCTGTACTTGACATGCGGAAAGCATGGAGTATACAGAGAGTAGACATACAGGGAACTGGCCTTTTGCAGCAACGGCAACAACAAACTCTTGAAGTATCCTGAAAAATAGCACTTTTGCTGTAGCCTACATTTTTGGAAGCTACACACAATTTCATCAGGTACCTTTGCTAAATGAAACTTTATTCCACAAATGTTTATCGATATAAATAAAAATGTAATGTTCGTTTGTGGGATTAACAAATCTCGAAAACCACTAGATGAATTGACACAAAATTTGGACACAATACACCTATCAGGCCAACGAGTGACCATCACTCATAAAAACACTGAAAAACACAGCAGAAGAGACTTAAAAAGTAAAAAAAAACTAAAGCGCATACGCAAAAAGACTTCCCCTTGCAAATAAAACACACAATAGCATATCCACACTCTTTTCCAGACTACAGCTCCCAGCACCCATAGTCCAGGCCCTTTAGGAGAGGATTATCCAAATGCACTGCTTCCAAGCTCAAAGCTTTCTTCTCCTTCAGTGTCTTTGAAATCATCCCAATCCCTGCATAAAGCTAAGCTATATCAACAGCAACAAAAAACCAACAAGTCAGTTGCAGAAAAGCAGACCTCTGACTATTAAAGAGCTATTAAAGAAAGCTCTCCATTAATTGTTAGTTTGTGAGACGTCCATAAAACAACTCTGAAGCTTTAGTAATATTGTTGACAGCATCCTAATAAGTTTCTATTTTGACAGAATCTCTGCTATAAGTCCCATCTGATGTCTTATAGTGTAGTTAGAATATAGAGCTACATTAAAACACACTGTGGCATACCTGTTATCGTTGGGTTTATAAGGTTTATCATTCATTATTATTTTGAATTTAGGGAAAAACATATTGGAGGTAGTTTTTAAAGTCAGATGTTGATTTTTGTTCCTTAAAATACCTATAAATATGGTCAGTGAGACATGAGTGAATACTGTGTAGTCAGCTAATTGAGATGTAAAGCAACATTAGGATATTGTAAATCAGCCAAAGGTTAGTGATCAGGAAGGCTAAAGTGTATCTGTCTTGAAAGGTAAGTAAATCACATTGGCTAATGAGTTTAGTGACAATGGAGTAAAGATTGCTTGAGCTAGATCCAAAGTAAAAGCACTATTGGATTAATGCAGTCATTCTTCTTACTCTTGTCTTAGCTTTTTCTTTCTTAGTTTTAGATGTATTGGTTTTCAACATTTTCTGTGAAAGAGCCATTTGTGTGCAATCTAGATTCTCTAATGCAAGAGAGAGAAAATGTATCATTTTTGTAAATTGATGTACCTATTCATTGTGTGTATGCTATTTCAGAAACATCACTATATATTTTATTGACTATTATTAAAATACACACAAAACCCCAGTAAAGTGTATTTATGTAAAAACGATTTTACTGAAAGTCATAAGAGGAGTGTTATTGGTTTCATTGGAAACAAATCATTATTCAGATTTTACTGATGCTTGCCACATTTGTTTTAAGTCTTATTACAATGTGATTGGATTAAATTTTGATGACTTGCGACCGTATCACATTGGGTTGTTTTCAGTTGCATGTGCCAGTTCCTCAATAGTTTTACAACGGAGCCCTCTGGCTCCAATCCCACGATGCAGAAGAACTTCTAGCAGGGCTCCATTGTAAAACCATTGAGGAACCAACACATGTTTTTGTGGAGGCGACACGGGAGGTTTCCTGTGTTGCCCCAGAAGCAATGGGGGAAAGGCAGGTGGTCGAGGCTTCCCGCATGGGATGCAGACTCCAGTGAGTCAGGTGATGTGGGGCATGGCATAACGATTCTGGTAGCTTTTGTGATGACGTTGCCAGTCAAACACCATAGCTGTCAATTAAGCTGATCAGTGAAATGGTCATACAAATAGTCATGCTGAACTTGAATCTTATTTAGACATTAAACCCCTACTTACTAGTTATTCAATTCTCACTATCCCATGATATTCCAATACCCAATACTGTAATGACGCTCCAACTTCGGTAAAGATCACGCGTAGATAGAAGCACGGTCCAACACGATTTTATTGCAGGTACAACACTCGTAAAGCTAAAGCACCGTCCCGCCACCCAAACACACCTTTTATACCCAAACCCCCCTCCCCTTGCCCATGCAATGTCCAGGCAGGGTTGCACCATATCCGGGTGAATCAGCAAATCCCATAGTCCAAAGGGATGTGACCTCATTAGTCTCTGAGTCAGCATTAATAGTCCATTGTCCAATGTCCAAGTCCAGAAGAGGTTACCTCACTTCCCCTGGAGGCACCTGGAAGTTACATCACTCCCAGACTGACTCAGCATGTCCTTCAGTAACTAGGGCAAAGGTCCCAGAGAACTGGGACAAAGGTCAGCCACCTCATGGCAGGCTGGAAACCTGAACTTCTTCCAAGCTCAGATTTCCCAGATCTGACACAATACTGTGTTGATGATACACATAATTTACCTGGTTCTCTGAAACAAACCCTTGACTTTGGTGCAGTGTGGACAATAATTGGGTTTTATTGGACCAATCCATTGTCCACACGGGCCACTGTATCCTTCTCTTTTCCCCTGTGCTCATCCTTTTTCCTCTGCACTCAACATCTGGTATTATCGAGCCTCTGTTACTGCTGTTGTTACAAGTAGATGTTGGCAGAGCTCCATGAAAATGCTTGGTCATTATGGTTGCCCCAAATTAACTGGCCAGTATTGATGAGGCCTTTGTCTTTCAGATAGTTGATAGATTAGTCCAGCGGCCATATGTTAAATTTTCATATGTTTATGCATGTTTCTGACTTTAGTACAATTTACACATGGACCCATGGATGCCATTCTCATGTTTCCTTTTCCCCTCCACATGACTCTTTGGGAATGCAGTGGATTGTAAAGAATAGGCTTCTGTTGTTTTTACTGTTGTTTGTTTATTTGTTTGTTTAAAATATTACGCATAGATCCCAGTAGCAGGAGGATGTGACCTAAAACACACACTCTGGAAATTTAACCTTGGCCTCTAACCTGGTTTATTTTAAATACGAGGGCGAGTCAATAAGTCAGTGACTTTTTGAATTTCCCGCCTCTTAGCTGAAAGGGCAACACTGCTCCTGTCAACAGGCATCTGTCAGTTGACTCCTGTCAAAATTTGAACAAGCTGCATCATTTAGTTTGTGTTTGACAGCCATTGATAGCAGACTACTGCGTGATTTGAGGAGAAAATGGAAAAAAGTGAATTTTGTGTGCTCATTAAGCATTATTTTTTGCGGAAAAACCATAACTCAAACCAATGCTAAGCTTGATAAATACTATGGGGACTCTGCACCATCAATTTCAATGGTAAAAAGTGGTTTACTGAATTTTATTGTGGTCATACAAGCACGGAAGATGCTGAATGTTCTGGATGCCCAGTAGAGGTCTCTACACCCGAAACAATGGAAAAAAAATCACGTTATGGTGTTGGCTGATTGGGGTTTGAAAGTGCGAGAGATTGTAGAAGCCATAGGCATCTCACATGGCTCATCCACCCTATTCTCTGGATTTCGCCCCGAATGACTATTTCCTGTTTCCAAATCTGAAGAAATGGCTCGGTGGAAAGAGATTTGACTCCAACAATGAAATCATCTCACAAACAAATACCTATTTTGATGACCTCGACAAATCTTATTTTTTGGAAGGGATAAAATTTTTTTAGAGAAACATTGGACAAAGTGTATAGAGCTCAAAGGAGACTACATTGAAAAATAAAATGATTTTTTATCCAAAAACCTGTGTTTCATTCAAAAAGTCACGGACTTATTGACCCACCCTCGTATTGGCACTCAGATGTAGGGTAGATCTAAACTTTAGCATTAATGCAGTTCAGCATGACTTTAATTACCATGACTTGTTTCTGTGGAATCAAGGGAGTTGTAATTGTTTAGCCTTCTCTGGCAGAGAGAACTACAAACCACACATTCTACAGCACAGTGGTGTTAAAATGTATTAATTCTACAGTGTAGATGCACTCTGAAACCATGGGGCGGGCATAATGCTTTAGATGCATCCGTCTTTCACATAAAAAAAAATCTTAGGAAAATTGTGATGAAAAGCAGGAATAAAGTACATTGCTATTGACTACCTGTCTTAAGTACACCCTGGATATATTTTCTTTCTCTTCTGCTCAGTGACCACAAATTGAATGATGGAGGAGATAAAAGGAAGGGCAGACTTGTCTGGCAGCCTTTCCAAGATTGAAATAAAATGATAAATAGCTGAAGGTTGGGCTTCTGTGCGTGGCATCTCAATCTGTACACAGAAGCTGCTATTAAGTTGAAAATGAGACAGGGAGAAGATATAGGGTGTATTCACTGGACTTTTTGACAGGGCTAGAGCCAGAATCCAAGCCAATTCCAGCCAAGGATTAATTTCTGAGTATGCTTTGCAGGGAAATAAACTGTGTGCCAATGATTAATTATTCTGGAGAGTTTATGAATCAATAGAGTATCCACCTCTTGGTAGAGAATAAATGGTAATGGACTTCCCCTTAAAATGGTGTGTAACTATTGGGCCTCTCTCACAAAATATATCTCTTATGTGAAACACTAACATAGAACTATTCTGTCATTTTGCTCACAAATTTATTGGTTATTTGTTGCTTAGACAAGATAATATCCTTATACATGTGATGCTGGAGTGACATAAGTATTACTGAATTGTTACAGAAATGCAAAATGTAACCAGCCTTGCTGCAACTTCCTTAGTTCTCCAGGGGGAAAAAGCAGAATTTTATCATGGGTGTGCATATAGGTGTTACCTACAGATCTGTGTGATTTTAAAGAACTACAGTAATTTCATCTTGGTAGAAAGGAATAATTCAAAGATAACTGAATGAAGTCCATATTGACAAACTGCTTTGTGATTAATCTAATTGTTGTCATAGAGCAGACTTTTGAATGAATTGGAGTTCTTCAATTACACGTACATAAATTCCATTGAGTCAAGGTGTATACTCTGTATAAAACTAAGAATTATTTTTTAAAAAAAATTAGCTCAGTATTTCCATGCTTTTTCATGAGACAATGCCATATTTTCAAAATTAGCATTCAGGAGCCCTCAGTGGTGCAATGGGTTAAACCCTTGTGCCAAGTGCTGCTGACTGAAAGGTTGGCGGCTCAAATCTGAGGGGTGGGGTGGGCTCCTATCTTTTAGCTCCAGCTTCTCATGCAGGGGCATGAGAGAAGCCTCCCACAGGATGGTAAAATATGGATGGTAAAACATCTGGGCATTCCCTTGGGTAATGTCCTTGCAGACAGCCAATCCTCTCACATCAGAAGTGACTTGCCGTTTCTCAAGTCACTCCTGTCACACACACACACACACACACACACACACACACACACACACACAAGCATTAAGGCTACTTTTTAATGTCAATTATTGTTTTATTTTTTACAGATAAAAATCACTTATCAATTCAACACTTTAATAACATTGTTCATTCTTGAAAATAATAATCACCTGTTAGAGTTGTTTTTCATTTTGTTACATATTTTACTCTCTTTGTTTATCATCCTTTACTAAAGTAAGTTTAGTAATTTTGTTCTAATTTGGGCTTTGATCGTTCTATCATGTTTTCCTGGAGACAAATTAGCAACTAATGGTGGCAATCCCATAAAGGGTGAATCTTTCTCATATCCACTGTATTTCCTTCTCATAGCCTCTCTCCAAATGTAGGTCTCTGAAGTGATCTTAGTGTTAGCACTAGAGTTCAGTTAATCATCAAAGGAGTCTGGAAAAAGAAATCCAAAAGGTGTGGAAGAGTAATTTGCTCTTCCCTTTGTTCTAAAACCTTTGTCTGGCTGAAATATCACTAGTTGTAGTACCAAGTGATTGAGAATCTACTAAATATATTTAATTAACATTCTATTTCACCTACTCTGTAGGATCAGTGTGTATATCTATTTGGGAACCAAATATCATGTATGTGATACAGCCGATATGTTCAGCCAGGTCATCCCAAACATTCACGCTTGATAGAAACCCATTCTGCAGTTTGCATATGATGTAGAAACATGCAAACAAAAAAGCAGAAACTTACATTATCTGTAATACTATATTTAAAAATGAAGTAAACTTCTCAAAATAATTCACATTGTTCCATGAATGAAAAACTCTTAGAGTGATCTCTAGGCCCTAAGTGAGTTTCTTGTATGCCACATAGCCTAGATGTAGAATTCATATAGTCAGTCAGTCAGTCAGACTATGCCAATTTTTTTGTCCACATTTGGTGAAATCCATCCAATCATTTTCATGTGGTGTAATAAAAACAGTCAGAAATTGAATGTACATTGATCATCATCATCAAACGTATTTATTAATAGAGAGGGTACACTTGAGTTTAATATAGATCTACTCCCACTGTGTGTTGTTTTGTCCTTAGATCATGCACTTTCTCTGAGTATCTCTTTTATTTGAAGAAGATTCAGATAAGACAATGTAGCATAATTTTTGTTCCTAGTTTATAAATGTCATTTCCTAATTGGTTCTATCATAAAAACATGGAAAATTTATTAAACTGCAAAAACATTGTTTTTGTGAGACATCCTGCAACACATTTTGCTTTAGTTTTTTAAAATGAATATCTCATTGAGTCTCAATTAATTCAACATAGTTTGTGGCCCTATAATAAAGCTTCTGGAGTATAACTACTTTTGAAAAAGTACTGTACAATTAAAGAGGAATAACACTTTCAAACTATGAACAGATTTTTATTTTCAAATTTTGTTACATAGTGCAATTGATTCTTACGACTATCAGGCATATTCTAGCTGCTTATTGAGTTGCTAACTGGAGCGCCCTATCATGACAGGACTATTCCCATGCTGCGGCAGCTCCACTAGCTGCCAGCCCGCTTCTGAGCTAAATACAAAGTGCTGGTTATTAGCTGTAAAGCCCTAAATGATTTGGGTCCAGACTATTTGTCTAATTGCATGTCCCTATAAAGACTTGTGCACTGTGGTCAATGGAGGAGGCCCTCCTCTCGGTTCCACCTCAGTCACAAGCTTGTTTGGTGGGAACGAGAGGGGGGGGGGACTTCTCTGTGATCCCTCCCCGTCTCTGAAACTCCCTTCCTAAAGAAGTAAAAATGACTCCCAGCTTCCTCTCCTTTGAGAAACTTCTAAGAAAGCACCTATGCACTTTAGCATATGAAGTACAGGAGGACTAAGATACTTTAACTACTTGGAATGCTGGGTAGTCCCACTTGTACTATATAGCTGGTACGTTACATTTCAAATGAACACTGGTGCCAGACATTTTTTTAATGTAACTGTATTTTAAATTGCCTTTAGAGTATTTGTTGAAATGTTTACTTATGTTTTAGTGAACTATGTCTTATTGGATTGTTTTGTTTTATTTTTCATCACAATGCTTAATTCTTTGTCGTAAGCTTACTGTTATTGTTGCTTGCCTTTATGTGTGTGTGTGTGAACCAGCCTGAGTCCCTTCAGGGAGAGACAGGGTGGCCTAGAAATAATAATAATAATAATAACAACGTAAAACACAACAAGGTTAGTACACAGCAAACAAGATCACTATGCTGGCTCTTGCATTGGATCACGCATAGGAAACTTCCCAAGTGTCTAGGACTGTGTGATTTATCAGTGAATAATGCATGTAGATACCAGTAAGGCAGCCTATTGCAGCTGACAGATGGTAATTTTGTCAGCGCCAATTGTGTTTAAGTGCAGGCCAAGGTGTTTAGGCACTGCACCCCGTGTGCTGATCACCACTGGGACCACCTTTACTGGCTTGTGCTAGAGTCTTTGCAGTTTGATCTTTAAATCCTTGTATTGTGCCAGCTTTTCCAGTTGTTTTCATCTTCAATCCTGTTGTCGTTCAGGATTGCAACATCACAGATCTCGCAATCTCTGAGGATGCCTCCCATAGATGCAGGTGAAACGTCAGGTGCAAATGCTTCTAGAACATGGCCATATAGCCATACTTGGTTTTATAGCATGATTGTGAGGTCAGGAGTATTGTGCTCCAAAACTCTGTCAGTCTGAATTTGGAAGTCCCAGAGTAGTTTGATGTGTTCATGTTCTATAACTTTTTCAGGCTTGTGATCCCACCACTTCTTTGTCACAGGCAGATGGTATTTGTGGCACAAGTTCCAATGAATCATCTGAGCAACTATATTATGCCTCTGCTTGTAGTCTGTCTGTGCAGTCTTCTTGCAGCAGCTTTGGATGTGATCTATCATTGTTGTTGTTGTTGTTGTTGTTGTTTTCCTATCTATAACCAGACAATTTTGTGCAGTAGTCTCTACTGTATGTATTACACTTTTGAATGCCATTAATAGTAATGCAAAATGTATGTCTCCCAATTGGGGAAAACTATTAATATATACAAAGTATTGTCAACTGTAGCTAATTATGGTTGTCATATATTTTGTATCAATAAGTTTTCCTCTTAAACAGTTAATCAGCTTTGTCTATGCATAATGGAAAAACAGTTGGAAGACTAAAAATGCAAAATACAAGCAACCAGCTATAATTTCTTTCTCTTTTTCAACAGATTCACCAAAAGGACGTAACATTCAAAAATGGAAGCGTGCATAGAAAGGAACAGATAGCAGTTGGCGCTCAAACACTAAGTGATCATTTCTCTTTGGATGTATTGGCTTTTAAGAACAATATGTTGATTCAGAAAGTCCCAAGTGAGCATCATGAAATTTGTTTCATCTACCCAGTCCATGGAATTTTAATTCATTCCTTGGGGTCAGTGAATTTTCTCAACGGTGTGTGATGGAAATAGCAGAGTGTCTCTGTGTCTGTCGACAGTACCTTGTGGATTAGTTTGCTGTTGTGGAGTACTCATTCCATTTTGAGATACAGGGAACAGATGTGATGGATTTACCTTCAGAAATGAACAGGCATGGGAGAAATCCACTCAGCCACAAGCTAGAAGATCAAAAGAAGGTAAAAAAATCATTTAGTTTTATTTTATAAAATATGTAACATTTGACAAACTCTGGTCTAAATATGCCTGCAGACATGCAATTATTGTTCAGTTGTAGTCTGTTTCTATGCAGCTAATTTCCAGTGCTACCTGATAATCTGAGTCTTGGAATTATTCAGCACTTTGGATGTCAAAGCATTCAGTTTCCTGATGTTTCTGTATCTGTGCCAAAAATCTCTTGTAGTAAGCAATATTGCTAACTTTGCGCTGACCTTGTTGGAGTGCTTCATTCCTTGCTATCAAAATGTCATTTGAACTTCCCACAACATTTGACAGTAACTATGGGAAGTGTTTTACTGTGTAATTATTATTAACACTATATGTGGAATGATATTGTTGAATTAATTTTTGGAAAACTATTTTATCAGAAGGAATAGACTATTGTGGCTTACTGGACATGCTGTCTACTAATTTATTTAGTACTGAAATAAGATGTCAAATCCTCGAAACAAATGCATAAATCTAATTGAGATTCGCTTTCATGATGCTTAGGGAATTTATTAGATGAATAAGGAAGATTGCTTCCTGTGCTTTCAGTGCAACAGTGTGTCTCTCAGAAGTATGGGGACTAAGGTTGCCGTTTGCAGATGAGTCACATCTCTTTCAGAACAATAAGTATTTGAGCATCCTGTACCCATGTCTGTATATGTAATTATCTATATGAGTTTGATTATTTGCCGAATTCTGCATTTAGTTTTCCAATTTAATTGTAGTCAGGCTCTGGGTTGTCATAAAAATTGTCATTGCACCTGTACTTCAGTTCAGTTCTTCAGAAATTAACTCCGAATTTTGAAATATTTCTGAGCTGCTCCAAATGGCCTCAGAATCTTAGATCTTTCACAGTATACAGTTATAGCACTATGATTCCACTTTAATGGCAATGGTGGCATTCTTTGGGATACTGGAGTTTGCAGTTTGGTGAGTCATTAGAGCTCTGCTAGAGAGCTTGTCTCCCCAAGCTACATACAAATCACAGTAGATGTAGTTATGTTGGGGAAAGGGATTCATAGCACTATAACTGGGGTATGTGAAGGACTCTTAGTAATCAGTGGTGGTTCTAGTACAGTTGGCTCTAGTATTCAAGAAGAAAAATAGATGCAATTTCCACTGCGGAGAGTCTTTTGACAGTCAATTGGAGATCCTTTTTTACAGGAATGAAACTGAAACTAAGTGGTAACTGAAACTCTGGTAAATTGTTGTTGTCCTGTATTACAAGGAATGCTGTGTGGTTTGAGATTGAGAGTGAAAAACTGTGTATGGATCAACAGCATTAATCAAGAAAGACCTTGTATTGGTTTATGGGTGTTGCATCTTTTGAAAATTGAGTGAGAACCTAAATTAGTTTGGTGCACCAATTTAACTTTTGCCATGTCATCTTTGCTTTTCCAAAAACCAGAAAATCATTGAAACAGTGAGGGTGTTAGAAACCTGTGTCAAGGTGCTTAGATATATTTGTTCTTTGTGGATGAACAGTATCAGGTTGTGTATAGACTCATGCTCTTGGTAGATTTGAAATTTGATTGACCCAAGACTTCAGATATTATTATGCAGATATATCGGGGGCCCTGATGGCGCAGCAGGTTAAACCACTGAGCTGCTGAATTTGCTGACCGAAAGGCTGGCGGTTTGAATCCAGGATGCGGAGTGAGCTCCCACTGTTAGCTCCAGCTTCTGCCAACCTAGCAATTAAAAAATGCAGATGTGAGTAGATCAGTAGGTACCACTTCTGCAGGAAGGTAACAGCGCTCCATGCAGTCATGCTAGCCACAAGACCTTGGAGGTGTCTATGGACAATGCCAGCTCTCCAGCTTAGAAATGGAGATGAGCACCACCTGCCAGAGTTGGAAACGACTAGACTCAATGATATTCCAAAAAAGGAGCAACAAACATACAATTAGAATACTCAATAGTTGTATTAAACTTAAAATAACGCTTGTAAATCTTTAGCTCAAAATATTCAACAACATAACAGTCACGGGAATTGTTTTCCAACTTGCAATATGCAGTATTATACAATCACGGGAGTAATATCCCAACTTAACTGGGGAACACTCTCCCCTCAGCGTACTCACGCTAGAGAGTCCAATTAAAGACCGCCGTGTATATAGAGTCCAAAGGTAAGTCTCTTTTCCCAAATAGGGGGACAATGAAGTCCAAACCAAAAGAGAACCGATGGGTAGACGAATAGTCCGATATGAAAGGGAAATATCCACACGGAGGCTTGTAGGGGTCGACGATATGGGGATTTCCCAGCACCGAATCGTTTCGCCGAAAATTGGCTTCTTCCGGACCCAGGACTCAAATTATTCAACCCGAGGTCATGGCTTAGGAACATACAAATTATAAATAGATATACCATCTAATAAAATATACAATGGCTCCATAGTAAAACACACCGGGAAAGTAGGCAATACATACGAATATAATTCAATGTAGCTGTCACACCTCAAGGGCCTCAGGCATCACTTTTGCTTGAGCAAGACTTTAGCCAAGAAGACAAAGAAGTGCTGTCCAAGCCAGCTTGCTTTACTCTTAAACCTTGCTCTGGGCCTCCTGATCTTTCCCTTGTGAATGAAGGGATGAATACATAACATAGGCAGCTCAAGGTCATACCATCCAGCCTCCCCTGATAGCAAGGCGCTCCAGAAGGAGCCGAGAGCTTGACTCCCTGTGCCCAGGTGGTAGTCGCTAACGAGCTGCAAATTCCAGTGGGACTGAGGTAACATAAACATATAGGCTACAATCAATCATTCAGCTGTGATGTTCGACGCACTGACTTCAAAGCCAGGGAACCCTATATCTGCCCAGAGATCCCCAATGGAAGTATCTCGTACCAACGCCGCAGAAGGAGACGCTAAGGAAAGGAGGCATCGTTGGGCCTCCCAGCCAAGCCACTGCCAGCCAGCCCAACCGGGCTGACTTGATCCAGCGTTGTGCCTTGTTCCTGCTCATCGTCGAGACCCTGTGATTGATCCTGAAAGACTGCTGCCTAAATAACTCTTTGCCGAAACCAACCCAGCCTTATTGCTCCGGCTGGGATTCCTTGAAATACGTCCTTTGCATCCAGCTTGTGTTCCTGTTTTCCTCCGCTTGTGATCCTGTTGCTGCGGATCACACTTCCCTGCTATTCCCTGACTTTGGCTGCTATTTGGAGGCACCATAAGGATTGCCTCCGAACTATTTACTCAACCTAATACTCAATAAAGCTTGTTGTACCTCAGCTGCTGTGTGGTTTATCCAGGGAGGTCAGGTCCCAAGGCCCAAGGGGGCGACAGTAGCATAAAGAGGCAATGTGCCAATGGTCAAATCACGGACAAAAGCAAGAGCAGGGATTCGCATTATATAAGAAGAAGGACGACGCATACTACAGCCAGGTAATTAACAGAAACAGCTGATTTACTTAAATTAACAGTTCATTTAAAGTGAGCTTATAATTTAACCCATGCAGGGACTCAGTTTTAAGGTGGATTATCCAGTCCTGTTCAAGTTGTAACAGCCTCCTTTTGACATCGATATGTGATTTTTGATCAACCCGGTCTAACACAGTTACATTAAAAGATTCATGTCGATGATTCATATTTTTGAAATGAGAGTATAAGATTGAGGTATCATTGCGATTTTTAAACCTCGATCTATGCTCCGTAATTCTCAGGCAGAGCTCTCTCCCAGTTTCCCCGATGTAAAGGTGCAAGTAATACAATAAATCACGTTCTTGGTTCCGCACATAGAGCTAACCCTGATTTTGAATCTTATTGTTGTATGGCCTCCAAATATATTCTTGTGAATTTATGTGTTTGCAAATAGAACAGTTATGACAAGGGTTAGTTCTGCATCAGAGGGGAGTCTCAGTGGGGGTCCTGATACGGTGGTCGGACCGAATTAACAAGTTCTTAAGATTGGCTGTTTGTTTGTAAGCCACCATGGGGGGTAACTCGAGACTGGGTATATTCTGAATGAGGGCCCAAAACTTGGTTACAATCCACTTGATTTTGTTCGCATGGGGTGTAAAAGTTAAGGGCCATATGAGGCGGTTCGCAGGGGAGCGGGTTTTCTTAGTAAACAATTCATTACGTGGTACTTTTTTACCTGTTCTAGTGCTTGATTCAGGACCTTACTTGGGTAACCCCTTTCATGTAAATTGGTAGTAAGCCTGTCGGATTCTCGTACGAAATCCGTTTGTTGAGAAGAATTTCT